>OZ007563.1:19475530-20723405 GCA_963931875.1 Pollenia griseotomentosa | reverse complement strand
TCTGCACTAGCTCTACTCTAACTCTTCTCTAACTCTACTCTGACTATACTCTAACTCTACTCTAACTCTACTCTAACTATACTCTAACTCTACTCTAACTCTACTCTAACTCTACTCTTACTCTACTCGTACTCTTCTCTAACTCTAATCTAACTACTCTAACTCTGCACTAACTCTACTCTAACTCTACTCTAACTCTACTCTAACTCTACTCTGACTATACTCTAACTCTACTCTAACTCTACTCTAACTCTACTCTAACTCTACTCTAACTCTACTCTAACTCTACTCTAACTCTACTCTAACTCTACTCTAACTCTACTCTAACTCTACTCTAACTCTACTCTAACTCTACTCTAACTCTACTCTAACTCTACTCTAACTCTACTCTAACTCTACTCTAACTCTACTCTAACTCTACTCTAACTCTACTCTAACTCTACTCTAACTCTACTCTAACTCTACTCTAACTCTACTCTAACTCTACTCTAACTCTACTCCAACTCTACTCTAACTCTACTCTAACTCTACTCTAACTCTACTCTAACTCTACTCTAACTCTACTCTAACTCTACTCTAACTCTACTCTAACTCTACTCTAACTCTACTCTAACTCTACTCTAACTCTACTCTAACTCTACTCTAACTCTACTCTAACTCTACTCTAACTCTACTCTAACTCTACTCTAACTCTACTCTAACTCTACTCTAACTCTACTCTAACTCTACTCTAACTCTACTCTAACTCTACTCTAACTCTACTCTAACTCTACTCTAACTCTACTCTAACTCTACTCTAACTCTACTCCAACTCTACTCTAACTCTACTCTAACTCTACTCTAACTCTACTCTAACTCTACTCTAACTCTACTCTAACTCTACTCTAACTCTACTCTTACTCTACTCTAACTCTACTCTAACTCTACTCTAACTCTACTCTAACTCTACTCTAACTCTACTCTAACTCTACTCTAACTCTACTCTAACTCTACTCTAACTCTACTCTAACTCTACTCTAACTCTACTCTAACTCTACTCTAACTCTTCTCTAACTCTACTCTAACTCTACTCTAAATCTACTCTAACTCTACTCTAACTCTACTCTAACTCTACTCTAATTCTACTCTAACTCTACTCTAACTCTACTCTAACTCTACTCTAACTGTACTCTAACTGTACTCTAACTCTACTCTTACTCTACTCTTACTATACTCTTACTCTACTCTAACTCTACTCTAACTCTACTCGTACTCTACTAGATTAGATTACTGTATTCTTACTCTACACTAACTCTACTCTAACTCTACTCTACTCTAACTCTACTCTTACTCTGCTCTAACTGTTCTCCAACTCCACTCTGACTCTACGCGAACGCTACTCTTATTTAGCTTTACTTTCTTTTTTGTCCCTTTAAAAAAGTATTTACTGTATCAACTTCATATCTGCATCTGTATAAGATTTGATAAGGATTTGCTCTAGAAAAAACTTTAAAATAGGGTTAGTAGCAGGTTTAAGCCAATAATTACTGTCAAGAACAATAAAAGCACGTAAAAAAAAAAAAAATAACTCAATTCAAATTGTGGAATTCGATGCAGTTTTTATTTAATGGACATCTGGTTAAGATGTAACACTTAACAGTTCGTATATTACTTTTTTAATTGTTGCAAATATCTATTATGTTCAAAGCAACTTTGGTTTCCTAAGAAAAAATAAGCAACTGAACAAAAAAAGATTTAAAAGTAGGTTTATAAAAAAACTTAACCACGTTGGAAACAAACAATTTCGGACAAAAATTAACGGCAATAAAAAAGAAATCAACCACGAAAGCTCTGACGCATACACAAATGTCCAAATGACACATGACTGGCCGGGCTAGCTTTTAAATGTTTGTATTGTTGTTTTTTCTTGTGCAGCTTGTACTTGTACGTATTGGCCAACTTGTGCTATTGACGGGCTTAACTCTTTATGCAATATTGCACAAAAGTGTCAAGTGAACTGAAATCACTTGCAGTTGCAAAAAAAAATCCCTCTCTCTCTCTCTGTAAAGTACTTATTTTTCAGCTGCTGGGGTGTGGGGGAAGAGGGTTTTTATACACATTTTTATAAAAGGGGACTTAATGTTTTATGCCACCATAAAATGCACATGTCGCTTGATGTTCGCAACAACATTTAAATGCTTTACAGATTGTTTATATTTTCATTTTTTGGTAATAAAGGTTTTCTTTCTTAACTTTCTTTTTGTTGGCAAATTTTTTTGTTCCAGACAATGGTTGTGCAACATGAATGTTGCTGTCACAGGAAAGTTTACAGTTTTTGATTGACATAAAGCAAAAGGAAAAATTATTGTTGCATTAGTTGACTTTTTTAATGCAGAATTATTTTTTTTTTTTATAAATTGCAACCACTTCTTCAAGTCAAACCTAATTGGCAGCAAAACTTTATTGAGCGATTTTCCATGTTGCAGACTTCTCAATGTCTGCTTGCTTGCAGTTTGATTTACTTTTAGTAGTTTTTGTTGTTCTTTACACCCCCTCAAATAACTAGTTGTAACCATGTTACTTGCCACACACCAGTCATGGTGGACACATGCGTGTTGTTGTAGTATGTCTGTATTCGTAGTTTGTGCAATTTGAATAAGCTTAAATTGTTATTGTAGTTTCTGGTCAGCCATATTACCAGCATATTTTGCCAGACATTGACAAACAATTGCATGCTTGTGTTGTTTTGCCCTTTTTCCTTCGTTTTTTTTTTGTGGTAGAGTGGGGGAGGGAGGGGCGGAATAGTTTTGCGGATGGATGCAAATGATAATGATGGTTTCATGTTGTCATAAGTAACCATTAACAATGGTCGTGATTTTATGGGGGTGTCAGACATTTTGGGGGTTTGTTAATTAAAATGTTTCTAAATATTGTTTTACGGGATAAAATGTGTTTGTAAGATGAGTTTTTACTTTCGTTATTTAGTCTGAATCAGTGTTGACCGAATTAGAGAAAATTTCATTACTGTTAATTTATTTTTCTCTTAAAATGTTAACGTCCAGTTTTTTAATGTGTTCATTGTACTGGGAGTATCATGGAGGATGTGGATTTTCCGTTTTTAGTGTAGCACTAAAATTCCTGGAATTGAAAAGAAAAAATACTGCTTTATTACTCCCAGCCAGAGTTTAAAAAACTGCAGTCGAAACCAAAAACTGTCTTACAAAAAAACTAAAATTTGAGTACAACTTTTCGCTTTTTGAGTTTTATTGACAGCGACTGTTTACATTTAATGAATCAAAAGTAAAAGCAACAGTTTTTTTTTTTGTCAATGAGAAAAGAAGAAGTGGAAGATATAGCAGTTTTTTTACTTTGACTGCAGTTTTTTAAACGCTGCTACTAACGGTTTTTATGGTCTTGGATATAAAATAGTCTTATACTAACTAATCCTTTATATCCCTCATCTTTTTCGTAATGGTCTTTGTTTTAAACTTTAAAACCGCGATGGTGGAAGCCCCACACCTTATTTCTTACAGTGCTTTAAAAGCGAGAGCATTCTTCATTTTTGTGCAATAACAATTATTATATTTCAACGTTTTTTTACAACCTGGCCGACGATGTCCATCGCTACCGCTCGCTTGCCTTTTCAACGAAAAGTTGTTGATTTCCGCCCCACTTAAGAGTTTCAGCACGACAAGTCGATCGATATTAAACCAAATTTTTCTTTACACACCAGCAATAAATATTTTTTTATAATTATTTTTTTTTTTAACACCACCACTTTTAAAATTATATAGGTTTTTAAAATATTTTTCACAAAATTATATTCTATATTTTGCTTTGCTTTGTTTGTTTTTTGTTTACTTCTTTGTTTTGTATTCTGCTTTGTTCGTAGCACAGAGTTGTATTTTTATGGCTTAATTTATGTTTTGCCGATTTTATTTTCAAGCGTTTTATTTGTGGAATTGCCGATCTGGCAATACAGTTATTTAATAACACTGTGATAGAAATTAATACTTTTTTTTAGACAAGCTGGGCACTTGTTGTTTTAGCCTAATTCGGTTACGCTGAATCCAGTGGTGCTAGCCGTTTTCGAGATATACCGTTATTTCGAAAATAGAGGAGGTTGCACAACATATATTCTCGTAACTCAAAAACTGTTTATTTTATTAAAATTATTAAAAAAAAACCCGAAATTCCGCAATAAAATTTCCCTTAAGAAAGGTAAAACTTTTTTCTAATATGCGCAGTCGTTTTAGAAACATAATTTTTATTTTGAAAAAAAAAAAATTTTTTTAGTAAAATTTCGAAATTTTTGTTTTTTAAAAATCATAAAAACTTGGAAACGAAGCTGCAAACAAAACAAGCCATGAATGATTAATAGCAACTTTTGATTTTATTCACAAAAGTTGAAAAATTCAAATTAATTTAAGAATTTCATAAAACGCAATATTTGTATGGGAGCCCCCCTAAGAAGTGGTAATAAGGGGCAAGTATGTCTCGAGAAAATTTTTAGGACAAAAACTATCAATTAGGTCGGTCATACATTATATCCCACTAGGGGCGACTCCTGGGCATTTATGGGACTTTTTCTTCAATATATTTCTAGTATGCATTGAACATTTTGTACGGGAGCCTCCTTAAGGAATGGAGATAGCGGGTAGGTATGTTAAAAATAAGAGATAAATACATTTCAGCGTATTTATCAAACATGAAAAATTGGTAATTTAGCACGTCGTACACAAATCTTATTGATAATAAATTTTGTATTCCCGTAAATAACTTTGATAATAAACTTGCATGTGGCCGTGCAGAAAACTGAATTGGCCAATTGGTTTTTTTTTGTTGTTTTCTTACAAAGACAATAGAATGAAACAATTTGTTTTAAAATTTTTTATTTTATTTTTTTCTTTTTACCCACTTACAACTACAATTCGAGTCGGAAACAACCCAACCATTTGTAGGGGGATGTAAGAAAAGATAAACTCACTGTTTATTATTGGTGTTTTGTTTAAGCTTTGATATTATAACAAGTAAGACGTTGAGTGTTTAAAATTTTTATTCGCTTTAGGGTTTTATTTGTATAATATTTTTAGCTTTTCTAAAATCTTTGGAAAAGGTTTTCTGATGATCTGGCGTAAGCAACCAGTGAAATGCGCATAGAAGCTAGCTTTCCCTCAACAATAAATTTCAGTGTATTTATCAAATATGAAAAATTGGGAATTTAGCACGTCATACACAAATTGATAATAAATTTTGTATTCCCGTAAATAACTTTGATAGTAAGAGATTTATATGAAAAATAAAGTGGGGTTGGTCATACATCTGACCCAACTAGGGGCATCCTTGGCACTGCAGGGGCCAAATTTAAGAATTTCAACCATACAAATATCGCGGTTTAATAAAATTCTTAAATTTGGGCACTGCAGGGTGCCCCTAGATGGGTCAAATGTATGAAAGTTTTTTCAATAAGCTAAAGCGTTTTTGAGTTACGCGAACATATCGCTCGTTTGCTGCAAGACCGGCATAACTCAAAAAATCCATTTCGAGATAAACGCATTTAAAGTTTTTGATTTGCTCTAACTACTTAGAAAAAAAGAAGACACATTCTCTTCAAACTGGGAAAAATTAATCTTCTTGTTATTTTATTATTTTTTACTACATTATACTTCAAATTTAAAATGTTATTAATGTTCATTTATGTTATATTTCACTAGATTAGTATATTTAGTTTCAACATCTATGTATATCTGATAACTCATCTGATTCTAAAGCTGTTATTCATAAGATTTTATATCTTGTTGCTTTAGAAAGGCAATTGTTAATAATAAAATACAAATAAAATACAAATACAAAGTATAAAAGATATAAAGATGAATTTAATACACAATATCAAGAAAAACAAAGCGAACAATTCTGCAGCTCTAACTCAAAAATTTCATTTTTTGAGTTATGCCGGTCTTGCAGCAAATGAGCGATATGTTGTGCAAACTCCTCCATTTTCGATATAACGGTATATCTCAAAAACAAGAGCTATCCTAAAAAAACGGTTAGGACCATTGGTTTCAGTGTACCCGAATTATGTTAGAACGCCATGTGCCCGGCTTGTCTATTTCTTCAACTAGCACAGTGTAATTAATAAATGGATTGAGTTAGAAACGCAAAGCCAGTCGACCGACAAGTCGATAGTGAGTGGGCCGCATAAGAGAACGACAACGAGTAACTTGGTGTCGCTCGCTTAAGTTGTCGGTCTACATCGTGCGCCAGGCTGTTAATTTAATAAACTGATTAGGCCTGCAAAATTTAGTAGAAGTCGAAAACCTAAAATGTTTATATGTTAATCAGGCTAAAGTACATCAAATTTAACTTTTGTTAAATTATTTTTGTGAAAAAGGGCATTTTACAACATAAATTAAATAAAATTTATTGAAAACTTGTCATTGTTGACTGACGCTGGGTTTGAACCCAAGTTTACGGACAGGTTGATCTGATATTTTTATATAAGTTAACACCATTAATGTTAACAATCAAACAGAAGCAGTTTTTTATTAAAGTCAACCTACTTTCGAAATTAAACAAATTGCTGACAACGCGTCTGCATTATTAGTTCAACTACCAACAAGACATCCGGCATGTGCAGCTAAAATTCCTGGAATAAAAACACGCCACCACAAAGAAGTACATCAGCTATTTTGACACTATTAAAATATTGTTTTGAATTTAATTTTAAGTTAGTTACAATTGTTATCTTTAAGTGTTTAGTTATAAGTGTTTAGTTATAATTTGTTACCTTTAAGTTTTAAATTTAATTCTTCAAAATAAAATGTGCTAAATAAAAAATGTGAAAAAAAATAAATTAAAAAAAATAAATATTTTTTTTATGTCTTTCAATTAAAAAAGACTTAACTGGCGCCCAACGAAAAATAAGTCGTGTTTACGGTATCCTTATAAAAAAAAACGCCCTAAAGAAGTGCGCCCATAAAAGCCCTTAAGTAGTGCAAGTGGGAAAAAGGAATCAAGAACCGGCTAAAGGAAAAATCAGCGTTAGGATCCAAAGAGGATAAAACGCACCCCACCAAGTGTGCGCATCGAGGGACCCTTAGTAACATTAGCTGCAAAAAGGACAAATCTCCAGCGTCGTGGGATGTATTTCATAGCAGTACTAATGTAAGATACCTTATAAGTTTAAAAATTAAGTTATTGAAAATAATTTCCTCTTAAAGGAAAAGTGAATACAAGAATAAAATAAATAAAAATTTCTCTAAATAAGGATATAAAAAGTGAATACAAGAATAAAATAAATAAAAAATTTCTCTTAATAAGGATATAAAAAGTGAATACAAGAGTAAAATAAATTTCTCTAAATAAGAATATAGAAAGTGAATACAAAAATAAAATAAATAGGAAGCGAAAAAAGGAATAGAATAGATAAATAATTTTTTCTTTTAATAAGAATATAAAAAGTGAATCAGAATTAGGAAAACATAAAAGCAAGTTCAATTCTGCGACTCTGAACTCCAGACCCTCCAGAATAGAAGAACACCCCTTCCAGTAAGGGATAAAATAATAAAAAAAAATATATAACAGTAATAAAAAAATAAATAAATAATTATGTCAAATCCGAATAACCTAATTAGACCAGGTGTTTTAGAAACACCAAGCGTAGCTAATACGCAGCGTCCACCACAAACATCACATTCCTTGTCGCTACCAGACTTAGAAAACCTTATAGGTAATATAGTTAAACGGGTAGTGCAAGAAAATAATGATAGAAATAATCCCGATAGCATTCTTTTGACAGCAACAGACGAAATAATTAGACCAGAACATCAGGGTCAAGTAGGGGACTTAGATAAAATACCGGACATAATACGTAGCCTTAGGGATTTTTCAGGAAATCCAGCGGAGTTTAGTTCATGGAGGAAAAGCGTCGACCGCGTTTTAATTGGCAAAGCCACTTACCCTAATTTTGAGAGGGGAGGAGGGACGATTGTCCAAGCGAATGTCCGCAAAAAAGGAAATAACCCTTAGTAGTAACGCGATAGAAGCCTTTAACAAAATCAAAAGGTCCCTTACTTCAAGCGAAGTGATGTTACAATATCCTGACTTCCAAAAGGAATTTCATCTTATCACAGATGCTTCCAATTATGCACTAGGCGCAGTACTAGAGCAGGAAGGAAAACCTATTATTTTTATTTCAAGAACACTTTCAAAATGCGAAGAGCACTACGCAACTAATGAAAAGGAAATGCTCGCAATTATCTGGGCACTAAAAACTTTGCGAGGTTACCTTTACGGTTCAGTTGACATTAAAATATTTACGGATCACCAACCCTTAACTTACGCACTAAGTAACAAAAATAGTAACAGCAAGTTAAAAAGATGGAAGGCAATACTAGAGGAATATAATTACGAACTTAGATACAAACCTGGTAGGACGAACGTTGTAGCAGACACACTTTCTAGAATCCCAGACAATAGACAACAAGTAAACACATTGACGGCAACGCAACACAGCGACGACAGTTCTTCACAAAATTTAATACAATACACAGACGTACCAGTCAACGTATTCAAAAATCAGCTATTCCTTTCAATAGGAGATACACCCTCGTATCAATTCAAAATTATTTTTCCAACCTATCACAGACACATAATAATTCAAACCCAATTTGACGAAGACAACCTTGCAAACATCTTGAAGCGATATTTAAACCCGTCAGTAACAAATGGTATTTGTACCGATGACCACATTCTAGGAAAAATCCAAGCTATATACCCCTTCCATTTTACCAATTATAGGACACGATACACTAGGAAAATTGTAGAAGACTTAACAGATGAAACATTTCAAGAAGCCAAGATAATTCAGGAACACAATAGAGCACACAGAAATTCACTTGAAAATAGAGCGCAATTGTTGGAAAATTACTACTTTCCTCAAATGAATGCAAAAATCAAAAAGATCGTGAAACAATGTAAAATATGTCAAGAAAACAAATATGAAAGACATCCGTCAACGCCTGTTCTCCATCCTACTCCCATTCCTGATTATCCGGGACACATTGCACACATTGACATTTATCACACCAATAACAAAATTGTTTTAACCGCCATAGATAAATTTTCGAAATATGCACAAGCTAAGTTAGTACATTCTAGAGCAGTAGAAGACATAAGACTACCATTACAGGAACTACTGATATCGATAGGCACACCTAAGAAAATAGTAATTGACAATGAAAAATCTCTGAATTCTGCCCCTATCACCTTTATGCTCGAAAACCAATATGGAATAGAAATATATAGGACACCTCCGTACAAGAGTACAATTAACGGACAAGTAGAACGATTCCATTCTACTCTTTCTGAAATGATGCGTTGTGTAAAAGCTGAAAATACCCACGGAGGCTTTGAAGAATTACTTTTTAGATCCCTTCATAAATATAATAACTCAATACACTCGACAATTAAAAAGAAACCAATAGAAGCATTTTTTGGACGAACTGTAAGCACCGACCCAGAACAGATAGAAAAGGATAGAGTAGATAATGTAAAGAAACTTATCGACAAACAGAAGAGAGATCTTGAATTTCATAATAGGAACAGAACACCCTTCCCCCACTATAACCCAAATGATGTTGTATATGTAAAAATAAATAAAAGGTTAGGAAATAAGTTAACCCCTAGGTATAAGAAGGAAGTAGTAAAGGAAGATAAGGGAGGAACGATTCTCACAGAATCTAACAGAGTCGTTCACAAGTCCCATATAAGGAACAGTAAATAGTAATAAAAGTAATAAAAGAATTAGCAAAGATAGAAATTAAGATAGCGATGAAATAATACTAATTATAATAACATCAGTAATGAGATAAAGATTTTAATGTAACAATTAAGAATATATAAAACATAGTAGAAGCACGATTAAAGGAGAAGGATTAAAAATTAAATAAATATATTTACTAGAGATATTATACAAATAAAAATTATAGAATAAAAAAAAAAATATTTTTTTAAAATTAAGAGAAAAATCGAACAATACGCCATAGGCGTACGATCTCTCAGCAAAGTTAAGAAAAAAAGATGAAAGTTAAAAATATCAAATAAAATATTGTCAAGAAATATTGAATAAATAGAAATCATAATATAAGGAAATGTAATTAAGAGAAAAATCGAACAATACGCCATAGGCGTACGATCTCTCAGCAAAGTTAAGAAAAAAAAGATGAAAGTTAAAAATATCAAATAAAATATTGTCAAGAAATATTGAATAAATAGAAATCATAATATAAGGAAATGTAATTAAGAGAAAAATCGAACAATATGCCATAGGCGTACGATTTCATTGTAAAGTTAAGACAAAAAAATTAAAATTTATAATATCAAATGAAAAAAATGACTAGAGAAATCAAGCAAATAGAAATTATTAAATAGAAAAAAACACAATTAAGATAAAAATCGAGCAATATGCCATAGGCGTACGATTTCTTCATATAGTTAAGAAAATGTAAATAAAAAGAATTAATTAAGTAAATAAAAGTAGGATATAAGAAAATTGCTGAAAAAAAAATCCAACATTTTTTCATCATGATAGAAAACTAGCATACAAAAGTCTCATTAGAAACTCACTTCTTTTTACAGACTCTTCAGCACCCTATGTGCAGCCGAAGTAGAAATATTAAATTATTCAGATTCACCACTTATATCTTTTAATACTGGACATGCAAAACTGCAAATAGGATCATTCAAACTAGTGCATTCAATAAATATTTCTGAATATCAACTAGCTCTAAGTGAACTTCAACAAACAATTACCCACAAGTTAAACCCAGGAAATCCCATCCTTCCTTTCCTACACTATGAATTATCAATAACCCAACTAGCCCTAAATAAATTAAAGTTGAAGGAAAAAAACAAAAGATCAATAGATTTCTTAGGCACGATCTGGAAATGGATCAGCGGTAGCCCAGACCACCAGGATCTTAGGATTATAAATGGAAATCTAGATGAATTATCAGATAATAACAATAAGCAAATTATAATTAATAGGAATGTTTTCGAAGCTATAAACAACTTAACTGAAAGAGCTAATATTATTTTAAAAAATGTAAGAGATAGTGAATTAATCCAAAATGCTTTAGCAATAAGTGTAAAGGAAAAATTAAAAATACTTAAGGAAGAATTAATAAATATTGAACATGCAATTAATTGGTCCAAAGTTGGAATCTTAAATTCATTTATATTATCAGGAAAAGAAATAAAAATGCTAGAAGAAAAAATTGAAAGTAATAATGACGAATATATTAATATTGAAGAAGCTTTAGAGTTTGCAGAAACAAAAATAGCAAGTAGTATTGAAAAAATAATTTTTATTGTAAGTTTACCAATTACAAATAAAGAGACCTGTGAGTCTAAATTAATAAAACCAGTAAAGAAAAATAACGTTGTTTTTAAGATAAAATATAATGAAATATTAAAATGTAATGAAACAATTGTAGCAATAACAAAGACATGTAAAACAGTTAATGATTTAAAAATATGTTATAAAAATGATGTACTAGATATAACTAACAGCAAATGCCTGCCTAACTTATTAAAAGGAAGAAAATCATACTGTCCCACAACAAGTGGATTTCACATACCAGAAATAGAAAGTGTAGCTCCTGGACTAGTAATGCTAAATGAGTTCAACGGAACCATACAAGTCAACGAGGAACGGATAAACCTAACCGGAACTTATTTGATTCAATATCGAAACACATCACTAAAAATCGCAGATCAAGAGTACAGCTTCACTGAAACAGTACAATTTAAGCCTCTACCAGCAATTATCAGAGCGCCATCCATAAACTCCTATGAAGAAATCCTTTCCCTGGAGATGATTAAAGACCTCGAGATGCGAAATAGAAATAAAATAGCAAACGTCGATCTAAGCAGCAAAATTAATCTTACCTTCAACACCGGTATAATAGTGATACTCATCATACTTATCATAGTATTACTAATAAGATTGCGGAAAAATAAATTTAGACACACCCTGATCCTAAATTCTAAGAAAAAAGAGATGACGATGCTTGAAACAAATCCTATGCCGACAGGGACGTCAGCACTTGAGAAGGGAGGAGTTAACACCATTAATGTTAACAATCAAACAGAAGCAGTTTTTTATTAAAGTCAACCTACTTTCGAAATTAAACAAATTGCTGACAACGCGTCTGCATTATTAGTTCAACTACCAACAAGACATCCGGCATGTGCAGCTAAAATTCCTGGAATAAAAACACGCCACCACAAAGAAGTACATCAGCTATTTTGACACTATTAAAATATTGTTTTGAATTTAATTTTAAGTTAGTTACAATTGTTATCTTTAAGTGTTTAGTTATAAGTGTTTAGTTATAATTTGTTACCTTTAAGTTTTAAATTTAATTCTTCAAAATAAAATGTGCTAAATAAAAAATGTGAAAAAAAATAAATTAAAAAAAATAAATATTTTTTTTATGTCTTTCAATTAAAAAAGACTTAACTTATAGTAACCACATTAACTCATCAATGATCTTTGCCACTGAACACTTACCGCTATTGACGAAGGCTGGCAGTCAATAGTCAAACATCAATTTTTAAACCAAATGGTATTTTAACTTTGGTAGATCGAAATTTGTTTTCAATGATTCAATGATGTATAGGAACAAATTATTTATGCACATACATATAAGTAAATTTATATTTTTGCTATACCTTCGGAGCAAGATTTTTTGTTACGTCCGAAGGCCTACCCCGTGGTGTTGATATTTTTACCATTTTGCAAAGCGATTCTCCTACTTTTAAACGAAAGTCCGCCAAACTTTCGTTGACGACATTGCCTCCTTTTTGTGCTTCGGCACGTTTATATAAAAGCCACGCATTGACCAAGGATGTGTCTATCAAGTGGTAGAAATGGCGCAAGTACCATTTTTAAGAGCGGATTTCGATTTTGTAACGTCCCATAAATGAGTCCAGTAAGTCAACCCCACCCATAAATTTATTATATTCTGAAACAATGCTGGGGCAGGTAATATTTACTTTTCTTCCTAATTTTTTGTCAAATCTTTCAACTGTTTGTTCACAGTAGTTTGACATTAAGTTGACAATTTTGTTGTCTCTCCAGGAAACAACAGAGATATCAAAATTATCAACCGTTGCAACATATTCATAAGACTCTCCACGTGGTTTTTTTAACATTATTTTTTCCTCGACAAACTTTAAGTTTGGAATTCTATTCCGCCGGACTGTTCTCAGCGAATAAATTCCACGGTTAGCTAATGTTAACATTAATGGCAAGGATGTATAAAAATTGTCAAAAAAATACTTTAAAATTTTTCTGAGATGAAACATCTCGCAATAACCTTATGACAATGTTCGCACTGGACCCTAAATCTGCTTCTTCAGGCAGCCTATAGGCGTGATTGTTCTCTTCACCCGTATATATTTCAAAGTTATAGTTATATCTAGATATTCCGGCCAACACGTACAGCTTGAATCCCCATTTGTGTGGTTTCATTGGAAGGTATTGTTTCAGATATGACCAGTGTTGCCACCAACGAAATGGTAAATAACACATGGATCATGCCAAAATTACACATGAAAATACGAATTACACATGCTATCTTTTAACGCATGCCACAGACACAAATTTCGATCAAAAGTAGAATTAAAACCGTATTTGGCTTCTTCAGAAAACAAATATCGTCACCTAAAATACTAAAGGGCGTAACAACTCTTTTTATTTTTTGTTTTTACAGGAGAAGCAAAAAACTTTACAACATCAATAACAACAAGGTGTACTTGGCGTTTGAATATCTTTAAAAAAGTCGACATTTTTGATTTAATGTCGTCAACGCAACTTTTCAACGGAATGTTAATTCAGTTCTTCTACATCTGCAACATTGGATATGCCGGACATTTTTATATAACACAAAAATATTTTTCAAATGTTTCCTTATTTGTATTTTGTTTACAACAATCGTATCGTTGCTATATTTAATGCAAAAAAATAATATTTTCATTTTACCATTTAAAAGATTAAAACAAAAATAACTATTTGCAAAGTAGGAAATAATCTGTCTCCAAAGTAATTTTTTATATCAAAAATCTTTTTCAACTAATATTCTGCCTTCGAATTACTATGAATCTAAAATTTTTTAAAATGTAGGAATGCATGTTGTCGCGAAAATATTCTTGAAACTCCTTAAGTTTTATCTGCCGAGCATTACTTCTAATAAAACAAGATCTAATATTACAAAGTAAATCTTCCAAATATGCTGGAATGATCAGACAGGCCTTCGACGTTACCAAATGTATTAGGTGGCACGAGCATTTTATCAAAATAATAACTGGCTTTTCGTCTTTTAGCAACTTAACTTCTGAATTATACTGTCCAAACATAACATTAGGTGTATCTGATGCAAATCCAACTAGATTTTCCTTTTTCTATAATTGTGCTTTTGAGAAGCACAAACATTTCTTTTGCAGTCGATGATCCACTCTCTTTGAAATAAAAAAAAACGAATAATGTACCCAGGATGTTTCGTCGTTATAATAAATTGTGGCAAAAGATATCTCAATACCAAATGGTTAGTTAGTCTTTTAACGCTCCAATTTATTTAAGTAAATTTTTAAGTTTTGTTAAGAAAAAAAAATTTACTTCTTGTGAAAAAATAATAACAAAAATCAGTGCTACAAAACGTTAAAATATTAAATTACACATGAATTACACATGCAGTCAATTACACATGGGCTACACATGAAAAAAAATATTACACATAATATGTGTAATTACACGTGAGGTGGCAACACTGGATATGACTTGCATTTTGTGGAACATAATTGCTCGTCTACGGAAAGGCAATTTTCATATGGTACCGACTTGAATTTTTTAACCAAATGATTCACAAGAGGCCTTATTTTAAAAAGGCGGTCAAAATTAAGATCATTTCTTGGTTTCATGTCATCGTTGTTATTAAATTGTAGCATTGATTTAATTTGTTCAAACCTATTTAGCGACATAGTTTCCTCTGTATTAACTTGTTTCCTACAATAGGTGCCCAAAATCGTCGGTTGTTTGGAATTTGAACAACAGACATCAGAATGCATATGCCAAGAAAGTTTTGCAAATCCAATTCATCAATCATTTCACGGTTTACTGGATTTTTCTGGCAAGCATATAAGTTGGACTGGTAAACAATAGACTTCGTTAGATCGTCAGAAAAAAAGTACGTGAAATAACTGCACGCTCCAATAAATTGCAAAAAATGCTCAGGCAATTCCTCACTGCCCTTAAAACTAGTATCTAAATTACCATCAAAATCTTTTAATTTCCATATAATTTTATCGTGTCTGTCTTTAAAAGATCGCACATCGTAAATCATTTTTTCTTCGTCTTCCTCACTTTTGCGACGATTTGCCTCTAAAACGATATCAATGTCTTCATCGCCATCATCAAAAAAATCATCCTCACTTTCTTCCCAATTTTCAATTATTTGTTCAATCTCTTTATTAGATAGTGCCCTAGAAGTAATATATAAGAATGCATAAAATTGCAGATATGCAACAAAACAACATATATGCAAAGCTAGCTTATATTGGCGATAGTGCATAAATTTGCACATATGATATAATACATCTCTATGCATTAGTAAATGTAAACTAAATAAATACTTTACATTTATTTCATTAATAATACTTACATTTTTTTAAAACTTCTCAATATTTCTAAATATTAAAGGAAAATTACACCGGTCAACAAAAAAATAAAAATTCTTGGGTTTCTTTTGTAATGCATAAATTCTATTGATAGACACCGAAAAACAACTAATTGCCAATTTCTAGCTTTTAAAGTTTGTTTTTCTCTGTTTTACGTCGAAAGGTTAGTTTTGAAGATTTTTATCGAATTTGCGATCAGCACTTGGCAGCACTTATATTACAAGTGTTGCAAAGTGCATATTCTTGCATAAAGCTTAGTAGTGGGTGTTTTCGAATTTATTGCAGCTGTTACAAACTTTATTGTGTATTACTAAATTAAAAAATGGCGACAAGACGGTGTAAAAATAACGGTGATTAATTTTTTTCTTTGCGGTGAATTTTTGAAAAAAACGAAAAAAAATTCTTTAGCATCAAATTTAAAGCTTTGTGAAGCTTGTGAAGCATATTTTAAACATCAGATTTGAAATCAAGATAAAAACTGGGTACCTCATTTTGCCTGTGTTAACTGCAAAAATCAAGTACACTATCAGCAACGTACATGGCCTGATCGGGTCGAGTTTCAGATAGGAAAACATAACGTCAAATGGGAACCAGTTGGAGATCCAAAAAGTATCCTAATGCAGCCATTGCATATCAAATTAGGCCTAATTAAACAATTTATAAAGGCATTGGATCAAAATTCTGAAGCTCTCGAATATTTAAAAGGATTCCTTCCCAAATTATCCGAAGCGAAGATAAAATTAGGAATATTCGTAGGACCACAAATAAAAAAAAATAATGAACAGTGAAGAATTCGCAATATTACTCAATACCATAGAAAAACAAGCCTAGAAGAATTTTAAAGAGGAAGTTCATGGTTTTCTCGGAAACAAAAGAGTAGATTATTATAAAGATTTGAGTTTTGGGCTGCCGAATGTCCCATAAAGTTCCTATGCTACATGCTCGACTGGACCAATTTAAAGATAATATGTAAGCTTACTCAGAAGACCAAGGAGAGAGTTTTCACCAAGATGTGTTAAACTTTGAACGGCGTTACCAAGGGCAGTATAACGAAAATATGATGGGAGACTATAGTTGGGGTTTAAAACGAGAAAGTCCATACAAACATAGGAAAATTACTAAATATATATTTATTTTTGAACTTGGTTTTATTTTAGTTCCTACCTCGAAGCTATTATTTATGATTATTCTTGAATTAAAAATACTATTAATAAAATTTTGAGAAAATCAGTCATTATTCTTAAAAATCGAAAAATAGGTCTTATTTCCACAAAAACAAACTTTGACAAAACAAATTATTTTCCCTTTATTTGCAACCTTAAAGAAACTAAAAAATGACATTTAGAAGTCAGACCCAAAAGTCGTGTCGACCGGTGTTATTCAATTTTTCTACGGACTCACAATTATTACTTTGTATTGCTTTATTAAGAAATATTTTGGATGTTATTAAGCAAATTGCACCACGAATTGAAAGTTTAAAAGTAAAAGAAACAATTAAAAAAAAAATAGCTGTAAAATATATAACTGAATAGTTGCCAGATCAACAAAAAGTTAACATTGCATATATGCAATGGCATGCAACGAAGGGTTAACACTTACCGCTATTGACGACGGCTGGCAGTCAATAGCCAAACATCAATTTTTAAACCAAATGGTATTTTAACTTTGGTAGATCGAAATTTGTTTTCAATGATTATATCCTGCAGATAAGCCAACTGGCTTCGCGGGATTAGATATAAGATCCTTAAAGTATATAATGAAAATGTAATAAAGAATTTGAATATTTTATTTTAATTGATTTACATGTTTTTCCTAACTTCTGTTTTTCATACTGTTTGCCAAGAATTGTTTTTGAAATCCAAAGTAAATTTTTGTGTTTTTTATGCATTTTTTTCTTTTTTGCCTTTTTTTTCTTTGACCTTTTACCAGCACCACTTGAAGGACAAATGTAAACATAGAGTTTGTGCCTTCATAAAAATACTTGTTTGATCAGTTGATCTTATGATTTTGGTTATAAATATTTTGATTCATAAATGTCAAAAGTTATTTTGATTGTGTACGCACAGAAAAAAAGTAGCAATGTAGAATTAACATGGCCAATGTTAATTAAAAATCATAGTACATTTCCGCACAGTATGGAGTTTATTTTAAATTATCATTGTTTCATATTAACTTTAAATGGAAAATTATTAATATGTACAACTTTAATTTACGTCATTTTAATATTGTTCACTGTTAAAATAACATTGTTTAATATTGAATCCATAAGATTCTGTTTTCTATGTTTTGCGTTCAAACAACAAGAAGACAAACATAATTTTTTATTTTCATGTTTAAAGATAAAGTAAGTTACGAAATTCCCGAATACTATTTGCTAAAATTATCTAGTTGAATAAATAAAATTTTCAAAGTAGAACGATTACAAAAACCATATCGGGCTATGCTGCTAAAAAAAAAACGTTTACGTCTGTTTTTTAAAATTTTCTGGTAAAGGGTGTTTTTTTAAGCTAGATAGAACTTTAAATTGTAAAAAGTAACACAAAAAATTAAATTTTGATGAAATATTTTTTTTATCGTTTCAGTATACTCTGACAAATCATCATGAATAGACTCACGCTTGAACAACGCTACGAAATTATCCAAATTTACTTTGAAAATCAGTCGTCGATTCGCGCAACTTATAGACGACATAATCGTCCATCTGAACAAGCCATTCGTCGAACTGTGGATAGATTTCGTACCACATACTCTCTGGAGGATGCAATAACACCAACACGTCGAAGGAACCGCACCGTTTGGTGCGGTTTTCACGCTGGTGGCATCATCGGACCTTATTTCTTTAAAAATGAGGCCGGAGCTCGCGTTACGGTCAATGGAGATCGTTACCGCACCATGATCAATGATTTTTTGTTTGAAAATATGGATGACATTGATCCGGAGGAGATGTGGTTTCAACAGGATGGCGCTACGTGCCATACGGCGAACGCAACCATCGACTTATTGAAATCAAAATTTGGCGATAAGTTGATTTCGAGAAATGGACCTGTCAATTGGCCTCCAAGGTCGTGCGATTTGACACCTCTCGATTATTTCCTGTGGGGCTACGTGAAGTCACTGGTTTATGCTGATAAACCAGCAACAATTGACGCCTTGGAGGCCAGCATTGTTCGTGTTATTCGTGACATACGGCCAGCAGTGCTCGAAAAAGTGGCCCAAAATTGGACGTCCAGAATGCGCTGCGGTGCCCATATGCCCAAAATCATTTTCAAATGTTAATGCCACGTATTGATCTTTCGAATAAAAAAAAAATTTTGATTACAATTTAATTTTTTGTGTTATTTTTTACAATTTCAAGTTCTATCGGGCTTTTTTTAAGCCCCTTATACACCCTTTATAAAAATGATAAAATATCCAATTTTTTCTACGCCCTCAAATAGTATACTATTTAAGGAAAGTTTTTCCTTCTTCTTCTTCTCTTCAAATTGCTTTTCCATATGAAGATTTCCTTTTTTTCCTATTCACCATAATTTGTATTTATTTTTTTTTTAGTTTTAGCAACTTTCAAAATTATTTGAAACTCTGACTTATTTGTAATTTCATTTTAATATTTTTAATTTCACTTCAAAGCCAAAAAGTAAAACTAAAAACACAAAAACTCAAAATTGGTTTACCTCTATAATGAAATTTATTAAAATTAAATAAAAACTACTTTATGAAAATGCATTTGCATCTAATAAAGAGATCACAAATAAAACAAAAAGGAAAAAAAAATATGTATATGTTTAAAAAAAGGTCGTAGATATTTATGCATGCAAAGTATAAAAAATTCATTAACCAGGCTTTTTGGTTTTTTTTTTATTGATAATTCAGATACCACTTTCGTATGCACGTTGGCTAAACATTTTCGTGTTTTTTGGTCTGGCCGCAATTATTAGGACAAACCAGCACAACGTGTCCATAATGCATGCTCTTAAAAACACTTCCTCAATTTTTGTTTAATTTTTTATGCACTTTTTCTATTTTTTTATTAAACTTGTAATACAAAAAACAGAACAAGATAACCTGTAAAAAGTGTTCATGATGATGGCACCAAAAAAAAAAAAAAAAAAAAATTAAAAAACAAACTGAACTTTTAACGTGAACATATAAAATTAACACACACTCAAAAATATTATGTTGATGCCCCAAAATGTATGCACAAAGGACATGTTTCAAACACATACCAAATGCAATTGAATTTTCAGCAACAGCAAAAAGCATTTCAATATAAATTATACAGACGCACACAAACACATACATAAAAAGACCAAAAAAAAAATATCGTGAACACAAAAAAAGAAGATTTGGATATAATACATATACAACATGTGAGTCAACAATACGAATACAGTGGGCTTTTCTTTATTGTCTTCTTGAAAATTTTTTTTTTTACAAGTTTAAAAAGCTGATAGGTTCGCAAAAGAAAAACATCCATTTAGAAGCATCTGTTGCATAGCAGCAGCACCTGGGGAGATCGGCCCACAGGCCGAAATTTCCCTCAAGTGCTGCGAAATCAGCCCTTAAAGTAGGCTTTTTAAAATCTCCCTTCCCGAAATTTTTGGTCTAAATCACAACCACCACGTGTTCGCCGAAGGAGACTCGGCCAATAGTCAGGCTGGTGACGTGAAATCAAGGTGTACTGAGACCCGTGGCTGGGCAATCGGGATCTCAAATGATCTGTAGATTTTGAATTCTACCGAATCATGGTTATAGGCTGCACTTGATTTCTCTACACACAGAAAAAAATCCAGGTAAAATCGTCGAAAACAAGGTTGATTTTACCGTTTTGGGTAGTGATTTTGCTTCATAGTTACTTCATGTTAATTTAACATGATTTTACAGTAACCAGCGAACAATATTTTTTTCTTTTAAAATAACTATAATTCATGTTAATTTAACATTAATGTAAAGTTAGAGCAAAATGTCAGCTATCAATCCGAATCACGTTGAATGAAAGTTATTTCAAGTTGAAATAACGTGAACTTCAGGTAGAATTAAGTAGGTTTAAGTGTGATATAACAGTGTGAAGAAAATTCAGAGACAACATATGCATTTATTTAAGAATAATTTAAAGCACTTACCCTTGTAACACATGTTTCACTTATTTTATATGCCCCTTTGTTAACAAAAGCATCAGCAGAATGGCCCGATATAGTTTTCGTCATCATTCTACTTTTAAAACTTAATGTACTATCTAACTAAATAATTTTAACTAAAAGAATACGGGAATTGTACCCTTTTTATAACATATTTTAAACATGAAAATAAAATATGTCTGTTTTTCTTTTTATGGTGTTGTTTTTTTTTATACAAAACACGTAAAACAGATTTTTCTGGATTCAATATTGAACAATGTTATTTTAACAGTGAATAAATAATATTAAATAAACGTGATTTAAGGTTTTTTTTAATATTTTTCATTTGAAATTAATATGAATTAATGATAAATTTAAAAAAAGGGCATACTTTTGCAGAAATTTACCATGATTCTCAATCAACATTTCGCCATGTTAATTTAACATTGGTATTTTTTTCTGTGTGTAGGGGATGTAACACCATTAAGTAGAAAATCCCTAAAATATCCATGCATATCCTAATTTTGCTATTGTTACAAGTGAACTGTTGCTTATAATTCTTATTCGCTTAACAGTTTTATTTGTTTAATATCTTTAGTTTTTCTAAAATCTTTGGATAAAGTTTCCTGACGATCTGGCCTAAGCAACCAGTGAGATGCGCACAGGAATAGTTTATCCCTTCAACAATAAATTTCAGTGTTTTTATCAAGAATAAAAATTGGGAATTAAGCACGACTAACAAAATCCTTTAAATTAAAATTTTGTATTCCCAAAAATTATTTTGTATTATAAACGAAATTTTTCTTTAATTTTGGTTTATTTTATTATTTGATAAAAATGGTTTTTTCATCGAGTTGTTTTTAAACTTTTTTGCTATCTTATCTTGACTTAAGATGTTTTGTCATAATGCCACAGAATTTTAAACGCTCTTTACATCGTACTAAAACTTTTTGAAAAAAGATGGACATATTTCGATTTTTTAACGTTATAACAAAGTTTAAAAAGTGCAACACCTTGCAAATAGTTTGATCTTAAATGGTTTTTCATCTCTCCTCAAAAAAAACCTATTTTAAGACAAACGCGGTTGCCCATGAAAACCACAGATATATGGACTCGTTGGTGCATGCGGACATAATTCCTACTCTCATAAAAAAGCAGCATAATTTTCATCGCATTGTAGTACTGTGTGCTAGTTGAAAATAAAGACAAGCCTGGCACATGGCGTTTTAACATAATTCGGGTACGCTAAATCCGGTGGCTCTGCAGGGTCCAAATTTTAGAATTCTATAAAACCGCCATATTTGAATGGTTGAAATTCTTAAATTTAGCCGGTACAGCGCGAAGGATGCTCCTAGATGGGTCAAATGTATGACCGACCCCACTTCATTTTTCATCTTAATCATTTAATTCTAACATACCTACCCGCTATCTCCATTCCTTAAGGAGACTCCCATACAAAATGTTCAATGCAGACTAGAAAGTAAGATAAAATGTATGACCGACCTCAATTAGTTTTTGTCCTTAACATTTTCTCGATACATACTTGCCCGTTATCACCACTTTTGAGGGAGGCTCCCAAGCAAATATTGCGTTTTATGAAATTCTTAAATTAGTTAAAGTTTTTCGACTTTTGTGAATAAAAACAAAAGTTGGTAACAGATTTAAATCATTTATGGCTTGCCTTGTTTCCAATTTCGGTTTAATACGTCTGCAAAAATTAGAAGCCTAGCAGTGTTGTCAAATGAATTTTTAAAGAACAAAAATTTCGAAATTTTGATAAAACGAATGCGCATATTAGAAAAAAGTTTCAATTTTCTTAAAGGAAATTTTATTGCGGAATTTCGGATTTTTTTTAGTAATTTTAATAAACTAAACCGTTTTTAATAATTAGTTTTGTGGCTATATTGTTGAACTATTTATGGTTTTTAATCCAAATTTTTAATGTTTTTAACTAGGCTTAAGTTCATCAAATTTAATTTTCATTAAATTATTTTTATGAAGAAAGGAATTTTACAACATGAAAATTAATTAAAATTGTTATTGATAATCTTTCATTATTGACCATGGCCGGGGCTCGAACCCTGGCCGGCAGGTTACCATGACATGTTTCGATCGCAACCACTCGATATCCTCAGATGGATTTGCCGTCTTACACTCGCAGCCATCGACGACTGCTGACGTCAATAGTCAAACATCAATCCTTAAACCAAATTGTATTTTAACCTTTTGGTAGATCGAAATTTGCTTTTTTGAATGATTATCCATTTTAATTGATTTTACATGTTTTTCCTTACTTCTGTTTTTTCCGTACTTTTGTCAAGAATTCTTCTTGAAAGCCAAAGTACATTTTTTGTTTTCCCATTTTTGTCTTTCTTTTTCCTGTTGACCTTTTTCAGTACAACTTGAAGGACAACTGAACACATATAGCTCGTGCCTTAGCTTTAACAATAATTAGTATTGTGGTTATTTTGTTGAACTATTGATGGTTTTTAATCCAAATTTTTAATGTTTTTAATTAGGCCTAAGTTCATCCGTTTTTGAGTTACGCTAATATATGTTTTGCAACCTCCTCCATTTTCAAAATAACGGTATATCTCGAAAACCAAAGCTAACCTAAAAAAAAACGGCTAGCACTACTGGATTCAGCGTACCCGAATTAGGTTGAAACGACAAGTGCCCAGCTTGTCTAAAAAAAGTGTCAATTTCTGTCACAGTGTAGTTAGTGAATCCACCTACCTGTTAGATGAAACTCCCTGTCGGAAACTATGAAACTCTGACTTTACATGGAAAAAGGACTCTGCGAGCTGTAAAGATTTCGCATTAGGAAACTAATTGGGCTTATAACTGACCATTTAGAATTTGAAATGACAAAGAAGAAGAGTAGGAGTCAAAAGAACATCTTCTCTGTCATTTTTCGTCTTTCGGACACCTAAGACTTAAAATGTTTACTCAGAAATTTGTAAGAGACAAAACCAGATTTGGTTGGAATTCATTTCTTTATTGAATCAGGCTGCGAAATGTGGCTCCAAAAAGAAAATGAAAGTTGATCCCAAATTTAGGTCTAACTAATTTTCATGATGCAATTTGACTCAATTTTTTTAATGAAATGGTACCCAAAAAAAAAAAAAAAAAAATGGAAAAGAGCCCTAAATATAAAATGATATATGACCCTAAATTTGGGGTAATGCTTCTTTATGGAAAATTGTCTTTAATTTTTTAATGAATTTAAAGCCCAAAAAAGTTTAATTATTAAAATAAAACACAAAGAAAGTTAAATCAGAAATTTGAGTTGGGGTCATATGACCGAAACCTAAAATCTTGATTTCCAAATCTTCTCTATGGTATAAAAAACTTCGACCTCGCTTACTAAAGCTTCTCTCTCTCGGCCAGGCGCAAGGTTTTTCTCCTCTGTGGTTTTAAAATTCGGTATTTTGAGACAATCCATAGAAATCTATATAAATAAAATAAGTTGTCCTATGTTCGTGATTTTATAACTCGAGAACCGCTCAACCGATTTTCAAACGAGTACATGCGTTGGAAAGATCTACTTTCACTGATGGGTTAAAAAAAAAACTCCCGATAGGTGGCGCAGTTGTCGTCATATTTAAATTTTTTTATTGATGGTAGATAGCGCTGGGGTCAAGTTATTAACCAAATTCTCCAGTATTTTAATTTTTTATTTTTATTTAGAAAATCCCGAGCAGCGCCGGGACCAACAAGCTAGTGTTTATATAAAATTGATTAAATCGTTGAAGTGTTACAAAATACGAAATAAATAACTGAAAAGGCTTTTGCCAAAAACCCAAACAAAAGAAAAAAATTGCCCCAAAATTGCGGGTTGTTGGGTTTCATGTAAAGTTTTGGAGCTTTGTGGACATATTGCCAGGAGTCACATTTCGCACCGCTGAGGGATAATGCTAGCCGCCTGATAATATAGGACACCTATATTAAATAGCTGGACAATGAACAATTCACCTGGGTTTTTTAAACATAACTGGACAATCTAAAAAGTGCAAAACAAAATAAAATTTGATATATTTACCATAACATTACAAAAAAACGAGGAAACGTAACAACAAAAATTCAGTTTTACCTCATACTAAATATCGTCTCCTAAAATCAAAAAGTGCATAAGTAACAAAAAAGTTCAAAATCTACTTTTTTTTTGCGAAATACTGCAGAAAATGTTTTCTAATAATCTTAATATCTATCCGAAAATCCAAAATTATTTGTGCACGATTTTAGATCTTTGTACAATGCGTGTGGAAATGGACCAGTGCATTCCACTGATAAGATTTCTAAAATCGGGCTTAAATTAATAATTATGGATTGTTTTTAATTTTTGTGATACTTAAGGTGCCGTAATTGGGAAACCTCTGGTCGCCCTTCTGATATGTCTATACACGCAAAGAAAAAACATGGTTAAATATGGTCGCCTCCAACAAAACTATTTTTTAAGAAAATTTTAACCATATTATGTTTAATTTAACCATATTAGTGTCACTGACAACCATATTATGGTTAAATTAGTCCTCCATTAAGAAGCCACAAACATATTATGGTTGCCTCTAAACATGTTATTGTTAAATATGACAATAATTTTTTTAAAAATTAACATAGTATTTTCCTCTTTTTAAAGAGCAACATGCTATGGTTGAAAACCAACCATGCTGTTATCAGTGTTAAACATATATTAGTTATTTTTAACTAATATGGTTGTGGCTTCTTAATGGAGGACTAATTTAACCATAATATGGTTGTCAGTGACACTAATATGGTTAAATTAAACATAATATGTTTAAAATTCTCTTTAAAAATAGTTTTGTTGGAGGTGACCATATTTAAACATGTTTTTTCGCTGGGTATAGATCCCTAATCCTTTACCTTAACTGGAATACAAGTCCTTAATAAGCATCTGAAATTTGATTTCAATCGGACTAACCGTTTACAAATTTTTGTTCTTAAATCTTTTAATGTGTGTCGCTTACGATTTACAGAATTTACTAGCTCTTGTTTTAGTTGTAAGCAAAATATTTGAACATTTTTCAAACTTTCATCAAAATTTAGTCTTATTAAAATTTCCAAAGGACATGCTTTTCCTTTCTTGTGAGTACATATTATTTTAAATACCTGAAGTATTTCCAAAAAAGCCTTGCAAATTGGTATGGAAAATACAAACGAGATCCATTTATGTATATAGATTTTGAAGGTTATTATTATCGTGTTTTTGGATATAAATTGGAATATCTTTGGGCAAGATATAAATTGTTCCTCTACACAGAAAAAATTATTGCTGAATTATTTTCAAACAAACGCTTGTTTGAAATTTTTTTTAATTTCTACAAATTTTTTTACTTATTCAATTAATATTTTTGTTTGATTTTTATTTTAGCCAACAGAAATATAATAAACGCGTTATTGGCTTCTAGTTTTCATAATTTTGTATGAAAAATTTAACGCTCTTTATTGTTGTCGTGTTTTTGCATTTTTTTATTTGACCGTAAGCAACACTTCTTTATGTGAAATATAAGAACAAAAAAAAAAACACATACAGTCTATTTTTGGACGCTTTGAAAAGGTACAACTATAAGGGCCATTATTACAACATGAAGTTAGCTAAAGTTAAGATTAAGTTGACAGATAGTAATTTGTTATCTGTCAAAAAGCGTCTGTTATCTGCCGGATAACAGTTAACGCCAAGTTATAATAATGGCCCTAAGAAAGATGATAAAATAGCGTGGCGTGGTTTGTAGTAAAAAACAACAAAAACAATAATAGGTAAAAAAACGTTTCACTCAACGTTGGTAAAAAAGAATGAAAAACAAAATCCCGTATTCAATTTTTTAAAAATGTTTAGTTAAATACCTACATCAAATAAAAGAGATAAAATGATGACGAAAAACATGTCGAGTCGGTCTGCTGCCAAGGAAAGGATACAGAACAGTGAGTGAAGAAGAAAAACATTGTGTGAACAAACAAGACTTGGTGCAAAAATTATTCCAACAAAAAAATGTGTCTCAAAGCCAGCCGGCGCCGCTCTGCTCTGCCTTCATCTACTTCTACAGTGCTTGCTTGTGTGCGCGTCATTGCTTGTGCAAAAACTTTTTTGTTTTTGAATTATTTGTTTGAAATTTATGAAATTTTTATGATTTTTAGTAAACTATTTGTTTGATTCAGTTAAATTATTTGTTTGAAAAAATCAGTGTTTTTTTTCAATAAACGAAATGCAAATAAATTGTTTGAATATGCAAATTTGTTCGTAGGACCGATTTCAGACAAAAAATGTTTTGATTCTACAAATTTTTTGTTTGAATTGGAAAAATAATTTTTTCTGTGTATATTAAGTATGTAATTAATAAAAAAAAATATTTTTTAATATTAAAGATATTCTATTTTAACTGGACAAATAACTTTTGGGCTGGTAACTGGGCAAGACCCAACAAAACTGGACAAGCCATGCCATTCCAGGCCGTCTGGCAACCCTAACTAGGAAACAGTGACACATGTCAATAAAACGCGAACTAATAACTGGGCCCACGCGAGCTTTGTTTGATTGCGGTAACCTCACCTAATCCAATTTAGTCTACTAAGCTCCTTTTAACCACTGTAAAATGTTGCACAAAAACATTATTTTATAAAACAACAGCTCTTACATGCATTAACATTTACACACATTAAAAAAAGTAATAGAATAAAAAAATCCACAAAAAAATATATGAAATAAAAAAAAAATAGGAAAAATACTTAAAAATCAACCAAATAGAAAAAATGCATTACTTTCCATTTTTGATTGCAAGTCCATTTGTTGGCTCTAACAAGTTGCAAATTTGCTTAAAGCATAAAATATACATTCATACGTCCACACGCAAACACACACACGCACACACACCAGCTCACATTTATTTAAGCACTCATACTGAAAACCATATAAACAAACACATGCACATTTACAAAAGATAAAAAGTCCACCACAAAGTTAACAAAACTACAAAAATTTTATACATCAAATACAAACATTCATACATTTACACACACACACACATACATATATCAAAAACCATAAAAAAAATATTATAACAATGTTGGTAACACAAAAACAAAAAATATAGGAAAAAATTGTGTACACACACGTTAAAATAAAGTTGCACTTAAAGTGCAACAAAAAGTTGTAATTTTTTTATATTTTGGTAGAAAAACAAAAAAAGAAACGGCAGATTCAAAGTGTATTTGTATTATGACTACAATGATGACGATGACGGTCTTATTCAATGGTTTGTTGTTTGGTTTTGAATTTATCAGAGTTCATTTTATCATAGACCTTTAACATACTTCACACACACATGCAAACTCATACAAAAACCCACACATTCCTTTTTGTATATAAATGACTAGACCCAGACACCAACACATTTCCGTGGGGCCAACATTTTTATATCACTGCAAATATAGACAACGACATTTATTTTTGGTCATCAGAGACATTTATTTTTCAAGCGGTTTTTTTATTTTGCGATTTTTTTTTTTTTTTTTGTTGAACAAAAGCCTGACCATCAATTTTACCCAGTTTTGCTGACCACCCCTCCTAGACACAGTTATCTATATACCTTTAACGTTTACCCTGTACTAAAAGCCTCTCTCAGACATGCACTCATACACACACACACACACATATTTATACTATTGTTATATGAATGTATTTACGTTTCTCATACGTCATCTGTCAAAACGGAAGTAGACTTTACAAACATTGATGGTTATTGCCATTGTTATTCTTGTTCTTTTGGTTGCAATTTTGTTGTTGTCGCTTTTTGCCGGTTTTCTATGCATATTCCGTTGCGGTTTAAAAAATTTAATACAACAACAATGCCCATGTGGAATATATAATAACTTTATTGATTGATGAAGGGGCCCAGGGCAGGGGTTCAAAGACTTAAAGTTACCCTTTTTTGGTGTTGTTTATTGTCAGGGAGATGGAGGACTTTTATAAAGTGTTGCGAATTCGTATCGATTTATTAGTGGTCTTAAAATCAAATTAAACATGCAAATCGTTAGAGTTCCTCATTTATTTAATAAATAAAGGGTGTCTGGTGGCAAATTTATATTTTTAAATTCGATTATTTCAAAAAGTAATGAACGGCGCTGAGGGAGGGTGGTGCCGTTGGAGTTATCGATTGTGCGGATTTATCAGTCACGATGTGAAGACATTTTTTAGGAGTAATAATTCTTACGCAATTGCTCGTCGACAATTTTGTTCAAAGTTCATTTTTACTTAAACGGCCAAGGAGAATTTTTATATGATTGATTTACTTGCCCGTTCTACACCTTACAGAATTATAAAACACCAGCAACATTCCCGATATGGTTTTTACTTTAAAAACTTAATGCATATATTTTACTAAAAATATAAACTAAATGAGAAGCAAGAGCTCTTAATTTAACTTTTTGAACATGAAAATAAAGGCCGTGTCAGATAAAACTTTTGCTTCGCGTTGCGTTACATATACTTTGACAGAAAAGCGTAAAGCAAAAAGTGTATGTCACAATAAAAACTTTGACAACACTCACACATTGTGTGTTAAAAAGAAAATAAATAAAAAAAATTAAACTAGAAGATTGTCAAAGCGCGCAAAAAGATGAGAGTTGCCCAACTTTTCGCTTCGCTTTGCGTTAAAAGCAGTTTATGTGACAAGTGCCATATAAACATGTACATTTAACTCAAATGTCAAAGCGTATATGTAACGCAACGCGAAGCAAAAGTTTTATCTGACACGGCCTTAACCCATCGGCGCACAATTTTTATTTTAAAGATTAAAGGTATTCATTTCAGTTTTTTTTATTTGTTGGAAAAATGGAAAAATCTAATTATTGTTACAACAAGCACAAGAAAAAAATTCCACCAAAAATTACATTTTTATCAAACTATAACCAACACAGAAAAAATTCTCCAACATTTTTCAGCAATTAAAGCATTAATCAAAAATATAATCAATTTTAATTAAAAATTTAATCAAGTGAATTAAACTTTTAATCAAGTGAATTAAACGTTTAATTAAAACTATTAACTGGTTTAATTGATACTATTAATTTGTTTACTGGTGCAAATTTAATTAATTTTTTAATTAATTTCACAATTTTTTTTAATTGAAATCAATTTTTATTTTTTTCTGTGAAGTGTAAAAAATCAGGATAAAAAGATGTCATTTTCCGCTATAAACGTGAAACGAAATGATGTTGCCATTCTGAAAAATTGTTAATTTTTAATACAAAGTATGAAAAATTACATCTCTTTTTATAAACTCTTGACTTGTACAACTCTGATTTTAAAAATTATTTTTTATATAAAAGATTTTGTTATTCGTGCTTAATTCCCAGTTTTTATTCTTGATAAAAACACTTGGAAGGGATAAGCTATTCCTATGCGCATTTCACTGGTTGCTTAGGCCAGATCATCAGGAAACTTCATCCATAAAGATTTTAGAAAAACTAAAGATATTAAACCAAATAAAACAGTTAAGCGTATAAGAATCATAAGCAACAGTTCTACTTGTAACAATATCAAAGTTTAAACAAAAACATCAACAATAAACAATGAGTTTATCTCTTCTTACATTCCCCACTATAAATGATTGGAATTCTTCCAACATTCATTGTAGTTGTAAGTAGGTTAAGAAAAAACAAAATGCAAAAAACAAAAATGTTGCCAGGTAAGTTTTTTTAGGCCGTGCACTTGCCAGTTTATTATCAAAAAGTAATTTTTGGGAATACAAAATTTTAGTTTAAAAGATTTTGCTATTCGTGCTTAACAACAATAAATTTCAAGTGTTTTTATCAAGAATAAAAACTGGGAATTAAGCACGAATAACAAAATCTTTTAAATTAAAAAATTTTGTATTTCCAAAAATTTTTATTATTATTAATTTCCCGTAGTTCCTAGGTGGAACATAGGGCCTCATTCCCAAAAATTACTTTTTGATAATTATTTTTTATAGTTACAACATTTCAGAGATAACTTCTTTCTCATTTAATCTTTCAAAAAGAAAAGAATACATATTTGGAATGTGCTCAATAAAAAAAGTTATTTAAAAAAAAAATTTAAAAAAGTGGGGTCAAAAAGGCAGCTTCTGTTAATAAAATGCTCGACTTTTTGGCAGACAATCGCCATTTTGAGGTAACTTTCTGTAGTCGAATTTTATAATGAAAATAACACCATTCACTTCGTTTTAAATTAAATAATCAATTAATTCACTTTTAACACTTTTATTCGGCATCTTGAAAAATATTAATTACGAATTATTTGACAAATTACTTTTTTTGACAGTTTGTAGTTTTTACAAAAAAAACCCCCGTTCATAAGAGTGTAATTTTTCTTTTTTCATTTTTCTATCCAAAAAAAAACAAATTGAAATGAATCCCTTATTGTTAGTTTTACTCGAAAAATATAAATTTATTAATGCAGTTATTGTTTATTCAATTCTTTGTGCATGTTCCCAAATGGGATCATTGGGGGCTAATGAGATCATGTTTTTTCGTCTTTTTCTGTTGTTTATACACACAACAAACATATCATTTTTAAATTACTGTAGTGTCTGCAACAAACTTTTAAGTTAAGTGAGAGTAAATCGCTCATTTTGTAATTTTACTCTTAGAGTGGCACTACCAACGAAAAGTTCCATCTTTTTTACTTGGTTTAAGAATTTTGTACTTATTTTAAGATATTCCGGGATTGGTTTTAGAAAGTAATCCCAATTAGGATTGTTTAAGTACGTTTTAGTGCTTTTCGTCCTTGAATTTTTGAGTACGACTCAAACTTAAAGTAACTGCCGGTTTTTTAAATAAAATAAAAATTTTCGCTTGGGAATTTATATTAAAACAACAATAAAAAACTCAAATTTGTTTTTGTTTTCAATATAAATTTTTAAACGAAAATTTTTTTTTGGTTTGCAAAACAGACAGAAAGTATAAAAAACTTAATTTATGCAGAGTGTTTTTCTTTCTGTGTATATAAAGTTTCTCTAATTAAGTGATTCCTTTGTTTAAAAAACCAATCGATGCCATTATGTAGGGAATATAATATTGCGATTGACAACATTGCTTAGATCAATTATTAGATCATAACACAAAGAACCTTAAACGCCAATAAAGCCAAATAATAAAAACACCATTAAAAAACCCGCTGGGTTGGGTTTTTGCCAGTCATGCAGGTAAAAATCATTTCCAAAAATCACTTTTACTTTATTAATTTCTAAAACTAAATATTAACTTCTAAGAAAAAACGTTTACATCTAAAATTATCTAACGAAGTTTGGTATGTAGTAAAAATTTTAACACATTTTTTTTTTATATTTACCCACATCATGAAAAGTGAGTCGATGGCGGGGATAACTTTATATTTCCACCTTCTGTAGCAAAAGCATTTCCACAAGAATATTTTTTCTTTTTGGTGGACATAACCACAGCTTAATAGGAAAGAAATGCATACTTGATTTAAATTCTAAGAAATTGTTAGTGCTAATACTTATGTTAGCTGTAGTAACTGAAAACACAAAGTTTTCCGCGATAAGTGTCACTTAAAACGCTCATTGTATTTAAATTTTATATTTCTTATAAGCAATTAATGTCAATATATGAATGTTATTTTTGTCAAGCTAATAGGGCCTAAATTTCTTCAATGTAAATACAATTAAATTTTTAATTACAATATTTTTTCCCCAACGTTTCGTCAATTGCTTGTCGACTTTTTCAAGGGATTGTAATATGGAATTTAATCACATTAAAAAGTTTTACATGTACCAAGGAGCATACAAATATAAAACGTAATTTTAATATTTAGCCGATATCGTCCCAATGTTCGATTTTTCGAACAGTAAATTTTACGCGTTTTTGTAAATTTTTTACTTTTTTTAGGTAAGACAAAGAACAAATTTTTTTAAATAATTATATATTGTAACCACTTACAACTACAAATATAAAAATAAAAGTTCTTACCCACTTCGCTACTCCCTTGTATAACAAGGGTGAAGAAAAAACCTTAATTTTGGCATAATTTTAAAAACTGAAAACTTTGTATAAAATATAAAAAAATTAAAAGAGTAAAAATGTAATTCCATTGAAAAACGATTAAACTTTTAACAACAGCAAAAACATTTCCGTGTTTTTCAACTGTGTTTTTGAAATTTAACTTTAAAAATCAGTGTTCGATTTTTTGAACACTAGGCACTACTAAGCACTTTTGTTTTTTCTCTGAAAGGCTAACTGAATCATCGCATATAACCATAATATTAAATTTTCAATCATCTGAATAAACGGAAACATATTTATTTTGTTTTTGCTCGCATGTTTTTTGTGCGATTCGAGGAACTAGCGGTGCGCATAATGAAACCACTATTGCAAACATCATTCGCAATATTGAGTCCCAGTTTACATTGGTGGATGATACTCGACCGGTTGGACCACATCCAGCACGTAGTGAAGTAAATATAGCAGCTGTAGCTGAGAGAGTATTCATTGGTCCAATTTTTTTCAAAATTGATAAAAATCAGAGCACTCAGGGGATGACCCCTGCTAATGCATTTCATTGGGTTGGAACTAGGAAAAAAGGTTATGGGAAGGAAAGAAGACGTAGTAGCGACTGCGAACATTCGACTAGAATTTATTCCTGTTGACAGTGAAAGGGAAGACTTAGGCAAAAAGGTTATTCCACATACGAACAGTCCGGCTAAAAAACGAATTTTCGCTGTAATGCATTGTACGATTTACCGGCCAATCGACCACAAAAGGATGGGCACTTGAGGAAAAACGTGTATTACGAACAAACGTACGGGTTTCGGTCTCGGCCAAGCGTATCATTCATGTTCTGACTCACAGCACCAACATCGGACACGCTCGGTCCATAATCAAATGATTACGAATGACAAAGGTTGTTGTCATTTGCAAAAGAGTAGAAAGGATTGAAAGTTTGATAAAGGAGGTCATTTAGAAAAATAGGAAAAACAAATCGTATAGTGCGATCTCTGAGAAAACTCGAGAGAAATTATCACCGGCACCAAATGAAACAAGTTTTGACAAGAGTGCACCATGTCAAACTCTGTCAAACGCCTTGGAAATATCTTAAGTTATTTTGGCGAAAGTAAGGGAATGACTTTCGCAAAATAGTGAATGCAACAGCACCATATTCACCAATTTCACCAAAGGTCTCCAGTAGAGCAACCTGAAAATCAAGCGCATGGCCTCGGTGAGATCTGGTTTAAACAAGACGGCGCTACGAGCCATTCATTTTGCTGAGCACATAATTTCAAGATTTGCTATGGAAAATTGCGGTGGGGTGTCACAAAGCCATAGGACATAAAGCCATAATGGCTTTATGTCTCAATCCAAACGGACATAAAGCCATAATTTTGATATGGCCTTAAGTCTCATATCAATTTTAGTGAAATGGGACATAAAGCCATTATGGTTTTATGTCCCATTTGATGTTTTGCGTTACAAATGCTTTATTTCACTAAATATGCCTATTTATCTATGAAATTAATGATTTAAAAAATTAAAAAATTTCTAGGAAAACTTTATTCAGCGAAGCCACCTGCCGCGTCCTACTGGAGGAAAAAACCCCTAAGCGCGGCCGCAGGCCGCCACTCAGAAGAACTTTAGTATGCGAAGCCAGATTTCAATTCTTAACTTTAGTGTCTCCGGAACTGAAATGAGAGATAAAGGCGTTTTCTAATATTGCTAATGTGAGCTAAGGCCATGATGGCTTTATCTCCCATTAAAAATATGGCTTTATGTCTCATTTTCGGAAAAAATATTTATGGCGTTAATTCTCATTATAATGAGACTTAATGGCATATGCCCTTATGTCTCAATGGAATGGGACTTAACGCCATATGGCTTTATGTCCTATGGCTTTGTGACACCCCACCTAAATTGCCCATCTAAGTCGTTGGACATCACACCGTAGACTGTTTTCTCTGTGGATTTGTAATGTCTGGGGTATTCAGGAATAAGTCAGCTACGATTGACGCTTTGGAAGCTAACATTACTTTTGTTATTCGCGAGATACCAGTCGCTATGCTCGCATGAGTCGCCCAAAATTGGACCTTCCGAATGGACCGCCTCAGACAAAGTCATGGCCAACATTACCATGATATCATTTACATACAGTTAATGCCATAAATTATTCTTTTAACCGATAATACAAATTTCAAGTTCACTTTCAAATTTATGTGTTTTATTTTACATGATAATTTAAACATCACGATGAATCACCCGATATATCTTTTAACCCGGTCCTGTGCGAGTCGGATAATCGAGGTTCAACTGTATATTTTTAATTTTAATAAATGCCTTGTTCTATATTTCTTTCATGAAATAAATTTAATTAGTTTCGGTTTATAAAACACTTAGGTTTTCTCTATTTACAATCTACAGGAGCAATTAAACAAAAATGCTAAATAGTGGCCAATGTCCGATTAATCGAACACCATTTTTCTCAATAACAAAAAATCTAAAAAAAAATTTTGACTTTAGATTCGTGTTTTTTAGTCCCAAATTATCTATCTACTACCAAGTTTTATAAAGTTACTCAAAAAAAAACTGCTGGGACGAAATGGGTTAAACACATATTCATTTTAATTTTGATGGCAACAATATGTTTTCCACTTATTTCAAATCTTCCCTAAAAATGCCTTTAATTTCATATTCTGTCTTCTCTCAATATGTACCTGTAAAAAAAAAACAAAGAAACTCTTATAACTAGTTAAAAATAAATTGTTTTTTTGTAATTTTTAATATTTTTACAATTATTCAGCATGAGTTGTAACACTGAGACGACAAGAACAGTAGCAACAATATAAATGGCAGCACATTTTTGTGGTTCATTAAAACCAAGAAACGATGTGGAAAATTAAACGTTGCCATATTCATAAAGATAAATAGCAGAGATACATTCAATCCTACACAAAGTTGTTGTTGTTGTTGTCTTGTGTGCGTATGTGTTTTCTTAAACTTTTTAAGTATTTTTTGACTTTCAGCCATCTTTTTTATTTTAATTTCCTGTGTGTATGTGTGTGTGTTTTTTTCTGTATTAACAATTAGCTTAAGATAAATTTTATCTTTTTTTATGTTTTTGTTTTTGTGTAAGTTAATGAATGCTGTTGTTTTAATTTTATGTTAAAAGGCCTAATAAACATTCATTGTATTTATAAAAACCCATTTATGTGTTGGTTTTTGTACAAGTGTGAGCTTTTAATGTGTGAGTAAGTATTATGAAAAGTTTGTTGTGTTTTTTTTTTAAAAAAAGTGTTGAAATTGCAAAACAAATAAAAAATTATGTAAGTGCTTTGTAAATAATGTTCAAAACACTGAGAAAAATTTTTTCGAAGAAACATTTTGCTGGGGAGAGGAAGCTCTGCTTAAATAAAAAAATTTCAATATTTATCACTTTTAAGCATGTCATAATTTCCATATTTTGCTGCTTTTAAACGAGAAATGCATCTATAAAACTCGCTTACTTGCATAAACTGTGCTTATAAAAAAACTCGCTTAAATTCATGAGCATCACAAAAATGGTATTTTGCTTGCAACGAAACTACATGAATAAGTTCAAAGTTTGATCAAGATTTAGCAAATTGGGTTTTGACGAAATAATTTTTATGCGTTTTTAATGTTTTTGACTTAAAAGCGATGCTTATATAAGAACTTTTTAATGTTATTTATTAAAATTGTATGATATTGTGATGCATAAATGCGGTATATGCTTAAAAGCCAATGCTTATACATGAAACAGTTTCGGCTATAAAACTGTAATTGCACAAGTTTGGATCCATAAAAACGTAAAATGTTTATAACCGGTGTGCAAAAAAGCGATAAATACTGTAATAGCTTTAATTATTTTACATTTTAGTAAATTTGATGCTTAAAGCTTTCCTTCAGCGAGACCTGAAAAACTGCAGCTTGACATACTTTTGTTATATCACTAGATGGGAAATTCTATATACTTTCCATACAAATCAAACACTTTTTCTTTTTTAAAAACTAGACACAAAATTAAAAATTAAAGTCGGCCATGGTTAACAAATCTCCAAAGATCTTTTAGAAGTAGTAAAATTTGTTTGACTCTCTCTTCGGCATATAAAGATTGAAAAAAAAAAAATATCTTAACGTTTGTAATTTCAAATGTCAATTTAATCGAATCCCTCTAAATAGGATGAAATCAATATTCTTAAAACTCCTGATCAGGCGCGTTGTGTACTTTGTAGGGTCTCTTAGGGCGACGAGCTTCTATAAGATAACAGGTTTTCCATTTTTAAGTTTCAAAAGTAAAGTGAAATAAAATATACATAAACCTAATATTTCGACGAATGTTTTATTTCATCATAGTGCTTGCACCTTGTCATTACGTAAGAAATATAATGTCTTTTAAATGACCGCCTTTTGACTAATTGCAGCAGTCGATCCTTTTTAGCTGGTATTCGGCAACCTTTTCGCCCATTTCGGGCGGTATATCGGCGATAACTTGACAAAAGTTGGTTTTTAAGGGCACATATTCTTTCCGTTTGGTGTTTGCCAATAAACAACACAAATATACTCCGTACAAACATCAATTTTTTACTTTTGTTTTATTTTCAATGAATGCAGACGTCGATTGTGCTGCGGCAATTTTGTTACTTTTTGCTTTAAAAGGAGGAAAATATAAAATAAAGGTAAAGAATTAAAAGTAAAAAGTGATTTAAACAATGAGCTGTTGCTAAACAAATTGAGTTTATTATTTAAAATTATGTTAACGCTTCTTTTTCAACGTCTTCGCTCTGCAAAATTTTCGCTGAAATTAATACATTAAGAATTAGACGCCACAAAAAGTTTGACAAACATCCAACATGTCTGCCAAATATTAAAAAGTTTTAATATTTCTACAAACATTGCTTCAAATGTTTGTACAAACAGCAAACTCCACAATTAACAATACAAAATATTTGTACAAACATGTTTGCCAAGCCATTTGTGTGGTTTATTATGCCCTTTAGATGCTCCAACGGTAGAGGCTTATCCGCGCATATACTGTCTTTGACGTAGCACCACAAAAAAGTCTTACGTCATCATATCGCATGATCTCAATTGACGTCGCACAAATAAAAACTTCGAAAGCTGCATCCAAAGAAGTAAAGAGAGAAAATCAAAAACTCTGGCAAATATTAAAGGAAATGAACAGTTATTCATGGCAGTAGAAATGCAAATGAGCTTGAAAGAAAAAAAAAACAAACAAAATTTATCTCGCCTAATGAAGTACACTGACAATTTTTTTTTATTTATAATATTTTTAGCTTTTCTAAAATCTTAGGAAAAGGTTTCCTGATGAGCTGGCCTAAGCAACCAATGAAATGCGCGTAGAAGCTAGCTTTCCCTCAACAATAAATTTCAGTGTATTTATCATATATGAAAAATTGGGAATTTAGCACGTCATACAGAAATCGTATTAATGAAAAATTTTGTATTCCCGTAAATAACTTTGAGAAATTTATTAAGTTTATCTGTTATACAAATTTAAATATATTTTACCAATGACAAAAAGGAGAAATTTATCGTATATCAAAATCCAACACCCGATTCTTCACGCATCTTCACAAATTAATCTTTGCTTTCGTTAATTATAAAAATAATTTAAAAGAAAAAATTAATGTCTATAAAAAGTTTTTTTGTCCAAAAATTAATAGACGGATAGATGGATAGAATTATTTATGACAAATTGAAGTCGCAATTGTAGGCGATTTTACCAAATTGTTGGCCGAACTATTCTCCTACATTTAAGAACAACAAATTGGCATTCTATCACTGTTATTTACAAATTTATGATTTTTTTCATCCTAAATTTTAAAATCGAACGCACACAGAAAAAATTCTCCAAAATTGTTCACCAATTAAAGCATTAATCGAAAATAAAATCAGTTTTAATTAAAAATTTAATCAAGTGAATTAAACGTTTAATCAAGTGAATTAAACGTTAAATTAATACTATTAACTGGTTTAGTTGATACTATTAATTTGTTTACTGGTGCAAATTTAATTAATTTTTTAATTAATATCACAAATTTTTTAATTGAAATCAATTTTTATTTTTTTCTGTGCCCTGAAAGACGTTCGTTTGCAATAAAGCCAAAATCGGTTGTGCTGTATGGCTCGTGGCGCCGTCTAGTTGAAACCACTTATCCAGTCCAGTTAATCATCTTCAATTGAAGGCCATAAAAGTGGATTATCATACGCCCATAGCAGCTATATTTTCGGCAGTGCCCACAGTTATGATACCATACCTGTCACGCTTCCATCCTCTTCAAATTTCTTTATAACCTTGGCTATTCCTTTTACATAACCTCGTAATGCGGGAAAAGGGGCCACGTTTGAACCACTTAAACTACTTTTACGCGTTCTTCGGTTCTTAATCGATCTATATTCGTAAATGGCAAGCTTTCACCAAATAAATGACACTTCAGATGACAGATATTTAACAGGCCTTGCCAGACCAGCGGTTTTGAAACCACTTAATTGATAATCCTGAATTTTTAATTTTTTTTTTTTTTTTTTTGTTCGTTTGTTTGTTTGAAAACCAATCTACTCTAACATGTTTAAGAGACTTTTAACTTAGAAATCATTTAATGGGGGAAAACAAATCGATTCCTTGAAACTGACAATTAAACTTAAAAACCATGAATATTGAAATTGAAGAGCTGACCATTGCATTGCAAAATTCTTTTTGATATATACAGCCATGTCACAGAACACAATTCCGTTCGGAAACGGAATTCATTCCGTATTTTGGTGCTTCAGAAAATTAATTACGAAAAAATTTTTCGGAATGAAACCATTTATATTTTCATGAACGGAATGGGAGTTTTCTGTATCTTAAACGGCAAATAATTATTAAAATATACTTTCTATCAATAAACACATATGTTTTCTTTATTTATTTTTCAAAAGAAGTATATTTTAAATAATTTTTAGCATTTTATTTTACAAATATTTAAAACTCTTTCTAAAATCTTTAACAAGAAAACAAAATTTTCGTAATGGATTTATGAAGCATTGCCATATCTCTTTTGTTGTCATATTTTGCCAAAATTTACATACCGGCAACACACAAAACAAAACTGAAAAGAACAAAGCAAAATTGGAAACAATTACATTTGTTAAACTTCTTTTTCCTTCTTGTTCAGCAATTATTAATACGCCCGGCATATTTACTTTTTAAATTTCACAAATTTTAAAGTTGATTACTTTTTTACACATAAATAAAAACTCAAATGTAAATTTTTTTGTACAAAAATTTTGTTAACAGCTGTTTTTTGTTTTGCTAAGTGAATTTGTTGCCATATTAAATTGTAATAAATACTGATGTTGCCAAATGGGTAACATAAAAATCGCTTAAACAAAATTTTTCGGATTGATGAAAACGATTGGAATCCAAAGCACCAAAAATGATTTCGAACGGAATGGCAAATACGGAATTGACAGCATTCCGAACGGAATCTGTGACACGGCTGATAAACTGATTTTTTAAATTCCAGGAATTCCGAACAAAACTCTAGAAATAAGTTTTTATGTAAAGATTTTGGTATGCATATAAAAGGGTGGTTAAATTTTAAGGGCTGATGTTGATTTTGAATAAAACACAAACTATTTAGTAAATTATTGTCATTTATTTTTATTATGATAATATTGGTATGGTTCAATTATGTATGGAACAAAATGCCAAATGGGCGCCGCGACCTCGGCGGCACACCTCCATCCGATGGTCCAAATTTTCGATGATGCTGCGGTATAATTGAGGTTCTATGCCGTTAATGTGCCGAATTATCTCATCCTTTAGCTCTTGAATTGTATCAGGCTTATCGACGTACACCTTTTCTTTCAAATAACCCCAAAGAAAGAAGTCCAACGGTATCAAATCACATGATCTTGGCGACCAATTGACATCGCCACCACGTGAGATAGCACGGCCATTGAATTTGTCGCGCAAATGTGCCATTGTTTCGGTAGCTGTGTGGCAAGTGGCACCGTCCGGTTGAAACCACATATCTTCGTTATCATCTCACGATAGGGAACACCAACCATAGTAAAAATAAAAAATACGGGCCGATGATGGCACCAGCCCATTAACCGCACCAAACAGTCATTCTTCGTAGGTGCATTGGTTTTTGGATAATCACTCTTGGATTATCATTCGCCCAAGTGCGGCAGTTCTGCTTGACAAAATGAAAATGTGCCTCATCAGTGAAGATGATTTTCTTCTAAAATTGATCATCCACTGTTGCCATTTCTTGCCACCATTCTGACCATTGACGACGTTTGGAATAGTCAAGAGACTTTAGTTATTGAGTCAATTGCACCTTGTAAGCTTGTAAATGCAAGTCTTTATGCATAATGTTCATCAACAACGAGCGTGAGAGGTGCAATTGTTGGGCACGATGACGAGTTGAGGTGGACGGCTCTTCATCCACACTTTCGCGAACAGCAGCAATATTTTCTACAGTACACAACACCTACAGACCCGGTTTGCACAAATGTTTGCACGATTTTTCCGACTGTACGCACATTTAGACGATTAAATTGACCGAAATAAACACAAGGTGCACGATATGTATTTTGATTTGAACACCCATTTTCATAATGAGCCTGATTAACTTAAAGGCGTTGCTCGATTGTGTACTTTCTATGGTTCAAATTGAGTTACTCTATAATTAAGAAATGTCAAATGAAATACAGAAAAAGTTTAGGTGTGGTTCACATTCAACATCGGCCCTTAAAATTTAACCACCCTTTATATGCTTTTTGCATTTTTTAAGCATATCTCTTTGTTAGCATAAATAAAATACAAACTATTTCTGAAGAATAAACATTACCTTTAGAGCGCATTTTATTTCTCTTAGTGTAACATCACCTCAATTTCAGCCTTGAAGTATGCTGTAAAATATGCTTTTCTTAATCTTAATAATGATATATAACATTGCGTTTGATGCTGTCAATGGCATATTAAACACACACCAGCACACATACACTCTCAAACAAAAGTAGACATACCAACATGAAAATTCATATTTTAACTTACAAAATAAAAAAAATTGTTATTGCAGATATTTGGTTGGTATTGTTGGTGATGAAGTGTTGACGACATGTGTTGCAAATTAACGTATTTTTAATTGCTTGTATTTAAGTATGTGTATGTTTGTGTGTTTATATAAAACTCAGTGTGTGAGTGAGGGAGAGAGAGCAAGTGACTGACTGTGTTAAAAAGACATTTGCCATAACATCAAGTAAGTACTAACAAGTAAAATAATATTAACGAAACAAAAAGTTATAACTGCAGGCCTTCAAAAGGGACACATGCATACGATGGAAATTAAAGTACATTTGTATGAAATTTCAACAATCTACATTTCTTTATCGAACTTTTTCGGTGGTTTCCTTAAGGCCATACCGCATAAGCTTCCGAGAGCTTACCAAACATAAAATACTTACAATAATGCAGAAAAAGAAAACCAAAAAACGAAATCCTTTAAAATCATGTAATTCCTGTAAAAACGGATATCGAATGGAGGTTTTTCAAGGATTATTGTTATAAAAACCAAAAAAAAAAGTTAAGGGTATTTTTGGGCTTTTTGTCTTTGCTGCCGCTGCCAGGGGTTAAAAACAAAAAGATGTATAATGTAACAGAAATTATATTGCAATCTATTGTTCATATATATTAGACAATATAGAAAATTGGCAAAATCATTTATAGCCTTAAGCTTTTCGGACTATCTACACATTTAACGTACTTGTTTAAGTAGACCTAAAAGCATTTCGACAAAACAAATGTAAAAAATTTTTAGCAACTGGAAATGAAAAACCTTTTGCCCTTTATGTACACGCTTTGCTCGTTAAAAAGTGTTTATTTACTCATATTCATTTAACTGACATACAAACATACATATATACAGCAATATCGCAACGACAACAACAAAGTGTAATGCAAACAATCACGAAATACAGAAGCTTAAAGGAAGAAATTAATTAAGAAATTTCATTAAAAAACATGGATGGCAATCGGAGGCAATCATAATATGATTGCGGCTTCTTGATTAAGGTCTATTTTAGCAATAATATGGTTGCTGGTTACAATAATATGGTTAATGTAATCATAATCTGTAAAAAAAATTTCTTTATCACTGAAACCACTAAAGCCACTAACAGTTCCTCTTGAAGCTAAGTAGAGAGCTGGTTCTTCGTTATTCGAAGCCAGGCCACCTGCCCTGGATTTTGTTTTGAATTGAAGTTTTAGATATGTTAATTAGGCTTAAGTTCATTAAATTTAATTTTCAGTGAATTATTTTAAGTGAAGGAAGGAACTTACAACATGAATTGAATTAAAAATATTCGATAAATTTATTCTTGACTGAACACGGGATTGAGCTCGGGTGGAATTTACTAGTTACATTTTCGTCATCAGAATTCTTTTCTACAGTTTGCACAACTGCGGCGTCTGCCACTCTATAGTTAAACATCAATCTTTAACCAATGGTAATGGTGGATCGAAAATTGCTGTAATTGATTATCCACTGAAAGAAAAATGCTTCATATATTTAATGAATCGTTTTCATAAAAAAAATTTCACTGGTTAAATGAAAATTTTCATTGTCTAAATGGAATTTCGTAGTTATAATGAAGTATTTTCGTTAAAATCGATTCATTGGAATTCGTAATTACGTTAAAAATTTTCATTGGATATATGAAAACTAAAGTATGTCCAAGTTAAACAAAAATTTTAATTGGGAACATAAAAAACAATATACAAACATAACTATATTCATAAATTAATACAAAATTATAGTTTCCTTAAAAATATGTTTAATTTTTAATTAAAAAATTCAAGATTTAATTATTTCAAACATCTAATGTAATATGCCATTAAAAAAAAATTATTTTTAACATTCAAATAACTCTCTAGTCTCAATAATTAAAAGTATAAAAAATATTTCGAAAAAGCATGCCTTCATAAATTTAAATTTTCATTATGACAATGAAAAATGTCATTATAGTAATGAAACAAAAACTTTCAATCCATAAATACGTATGTTTTAAGTTTTCTTTAATATGTACATACCTAAATACATATAGTATGTACTAAGTAATGAACAAATAAATGTTCTCCTTTAAAAACAAAACACACCCTTATTTTAAACTGTTGTCAACCAAATGATGTATACGAAAAAGGTTGTTCTCTATGTATGTTATGACAATTTAATCTCATATTTACGCTCTTAATTGAGTAATGGCAAAAAACATATTTTTTTATTCAAAAACTACACTGCCCCAGTAGGCTAGCTGGTAGTGAGCTAGTCTATCAGCGCCAAGGTTGCGGGATCGATTCCCGCCAGCGACTCTGGTTAAAAAAAAAAAAAGTTGAATAAGAACAACTTTGATTAAAAAAAATAAAAATTCAAAAAAAATAAAAAAAGTCTATCAGCGCCGAGGTTGCGGCATCGATTCCCTCCCGCCAGCGACTCTGGTAAAAAAAAAAAGTTGAATAGGATCAAGTTTGATTAAAAAAAAAAAAAAATTAAAAAAAATAAATAAAATAAGAAAACAAATTTTTTTTACTTTTTGAAAGTATTCATCCAATGAATAACATTCACAGATCTAATGTACTGTTTCATTAAAAACATTTTAATGAAACAGGTTTCATTGATCCAACGAAGCGCTGCATTCATTGGTATTCTGAAGGAAATTCTTTCAGTGTCCATGTTAAATTTTTTTATAAAAAAACCACTTTTTCAAAAAATTTTTACTATTATAAAAAAAAAGCTGTTTTCGACAAAATTTTAAAATTTTTCGAAAGTTTATAAAATCACAAAAGAAAACGTTTGCATTTGCCAAAATAGAAGAATTAAAAATCTTTATTTTCATAATATGTAATTTTACACTTCAAATCGCTTTAATTATTCTTTTTTAATTTAAAGAAAGAACCCACTCCTTTCAAACCTGCTCTTCTATGAATGTATTCACATGTGTGTAATGCGCACTTTATTGAAGTATGTTTTTTTTTTGTTGTTTCTAAGTTTTATTCTTTTTTGTTTTTTCCTCTAAAAAGATTTTCGCTTATAATGATGTTTAGCCCAAAGGCTGTTTTATCATAATGCATGTGTTTTGTAACAACACACAACAACAAATCGAATAAATTGTTTCAAAACACTAACAACGCCCTGACATTTTAACATCCCTCAAAAGCATTCAACATTCGTCATATTTGAACAGAATAGAACAGAACAGCAAAGCAGCAACAAACAGCGTCAAACTTTGTTGATTTGTTCACCAAATGATCCATGAATATTGATACTTGCCCTCGAACTGCACAAACTTTTTTTTAAAGAATTTTCGACTATAATGAATGTTTAATTTTTCACATTACGCAAGAGATGAAACCTTCGGGCAGGATTTCTAATGTTAATACAAAAAAGATTTTTAAATAAAACTGTTGATTTAGAAGAATATCTGCTTAAATTCCTAAAAGAGAAAGAAATAATATACTTAAAAGAATTAATTTCAATAAGTCTCAAATTCTGTGTATTTAGTTAGATAAACAAGAAAGAAATGCTGTTTTGAAAATTGGAATTTTTACCATTAACCGAATGTGAAATTAGTTGTTTATGTTTTATGAACTAACAGCGCCATCTTTTGAAAGTAAGAAGAACTTAAATATGTTAACTTACCATGGCCAACAATTGAGTAGATAAACATTTTAAGGCTTACCTGGAAGAGAACAAAAAGTATACTAAATAACGAATTAAATTATAATAAATAAAAAATAAATTTTATAGGGCCCAACATGGTAGAATAAGTACAAGGTATAGTCATTAGAATTTTGCTTCTCAATTTTTTAACCCATGTAACGTCAAACAAAAAAAAATTAGCAACAAGAATTTAAACAAGCGTCAAAAATCAAATTAATTTATTTGACATTGGATGGGTAAATAATGCCAACTCTCCCTAATGAACATACCTGGTACTTATTATAAAGGGTGGTTAAATTTTAAGGGCCGATGTTGATTTTGAATAAAACGCAAATTGTTTAGGATATTATTGTCATTTCTTTTTATTATGATAATATTGGTATGGTTCAGTTATGTATGGAACAAAATATCGGACAAATTGCCGCCGCGACCTCGGCGGCACACCTCCATCCGATGGTCCAAATATACGATGACGCTGAGGCGTAATTGAGATTCTATGCCGTTAATGTGCCGAATTATCTCACCCTTTAGCTCTTCGATTGTTGCTGGCTTATCGACGTACACCTTTTCTTTCAAATAACCCCAAAGAAAGAAGACCAACGGTGTCAAATCACATGATCTTGGCGGCCAATTGACATGGCCACCACGTGAGATAACACGGTCATTGAATTTGTCGCGCAGAAGAGCCATTGTTTCGTTAGCTGTGTGGCAAGTGGCACCGCCCTATTGTGGGCCATAAAAAGTTCGTTATCATCTCACGATAGCGAACACCATTCACAGTAACTGCCTGACCGGCCTCATTTTCGAAAATATATGACCCGTTGATGCCGCCAGCCCATAAGCCGCACCAAACAGTCACTCTTTATGGGTGCAGAGGTTTTACGACAATCACTCTTTCTTTCATTCGCCCAACTGCGGCAGTTCTGCTTATTGACGAGTCGACTGAGGTGAAAATGTGCCTCATCACTGAACATGATTTTCTTCCCCTGTTGCCATTTCTTGCCACCATTCTGACCATTGACGACGTTTGGAAATGTCAAGAGACTTTAGTTCTAGAGTCGATTGCACCTTGTAAGTGTGTAAATGCAGGTCTCTATACATAATGTTCATCAACGACGAGCGTGAGAGGTGCAATTGTTGGGCACGATGACGAGTTGAGTTGGACGGCTCATCAGCCACACTATCGCGAACAGCAGAAATATTTTCTGCAGTACGAGCATGCACTGGTAGTTTCACATCTCCTACAGACCGGGTTGCTCAAATTTTTGCACGATTTGTTCGATTGTTTGGACGATTAAATTTACCGAAAAAATCACGAAGTCCACGATATGCATTTTGATTTGAACGCCTATTTTCAAAATAAACCTGAATAACTTTAACGCGTTGCTCGATTGTGTATCTTTCCATGGTTCAAATTGAGTTAGTCTAAAATTAAGAAATGTCAAACGAAAGGCAGAAAAAAACTTGACGTTTAGGTGTGGTTTACATTCAACATCGGCCCTTAAAATTAAACCCTTTTCTATGGGGCCCAACAAATTATTTATGTGATGTTAATTTATTTTAGCCCTTAATTGTTATGCTCAAAATAGTTTTTGTATGTAAATTAGAAACTTTTCTCTAGTAACATAAAGCATAAACATTGATTTTTCTTTATATTTATTTATTTTTGTTGCGTAAGTTTTTGATTTTCTTATTTTTGAAAAATTGGCAAATGTTTTATATCTATTCTCCTATTTGGGGCGATGACAAACCCAACAAATCATTAAAGTCGGTCCAGCAGTTCTTAAGTTATTTATGGCGTTACGCACCCGACTTTGTTTTATGTATATAAGACAGAAGTCATAATTTCTGAAGAAGTTTATACACACCGGCAATCCCGCATGAAATTTCCGGGAAAGCTAGAAGTTAAAACAATTCAAGATATCCCGGGATATTCCAACTTTTTTATTTAATTATTTCCCTTTAATATTTTTAATAATTGCTTTTTAATCAAAATGACAGTTGTTATTTATTTTCATGCAAATTTTACCTTTCAACCAAGCCAAATAAATAATAAATGAATAAAAAAAAAAAACTGTGAAGAAACATTTGCGGAATTTCTTTACTACAACAAAATACAGTGGTATTCCGGTTTAACAAAAGCTCAGTTTAACGAATTCGCGTTATAACGAATGCTTAATTCTTTCTCATGGAGTACCTTGTATAATAAATAAACCAAAAGATCGGGAATAGATTAATATATATAATGTATATAAAAAAATATTTAATCCTAATCTCGAAAGTGGATTATTTATGCACCAAAAACAATAAGATCATTTTTATAACTATCCTGCGGGAAATTTGTGTCAATTGTTTCAACAGACTGGTCCTGGGATTTGAAAAAAGAAAACTAGTACAAAAAGAAAAAATGGTAGAAAAAGTAATGAATTACAGTATAATCGTCACCGATGGTGACACTTTTTTTTGGGTTTTCTGAAATTTGGTTCTTAAATTTAGTTCTAGGAACTGTTTTATTGGAAAAATACTTCATTGTATCGAAATAATACTACATTGTAGTAACTTACACTAAGCTCGTTCATTAAGAATAGATGTGTGACTGGTCAAATGGTGTCAATTAACCCCCTCCTATGACAACCCCATTTTAAAGGTATAGGTCCCATTCATATAAAGTGTTAGAACTAGAACCGGTCCCTACCACCAAAGACCTATCACGGGACTACTTTGTTGTGAGTCCGCTTCCCTCTAGGGTATGTATAAACCATGGCGCATTTATAAGGTTAAAGTTTCTGTTCTCATTTAGCGTTAAGGACTGATTGGGCCAAGGCCTTCTATTCTCTAGGCCGGTGAGCTTTTACACGTCATTACACAGCTGAGCTTCAGTGACTTGTTGTCATCAGTTGTCACCTACTCCCTGAGCCGCAACGACATAAGCGCGCCATACAGTTTCCTCAATATTGTTAATAAATTAAGGACATATATATATTTGTGGCATTTTCACAAAACATCTTAAGAGAAAAGTTGAAAAAAATGTTGTTAATAATATGAATTTTAATTCAAAAACATTTTTTTTACGTTTTTAAAATTTTGTATTATAAACAAAATGTTTCTTTAATTTTGATTTATTTTATTATTTAATAAAAACGATTTTTCCCCGAGTTTTATGTAAAAACTTTTTTGCTATCTTATCTTCGACTTCAGATGTTTTGATGCCACAGATGCCACAGATATATATGTATAAGCATTTATACACAGATAGAAAAGGCGTCATAATGTCTTTGTTTTTTACCTTATGACACGTTTCATCATTGCGATGTCTGCCTTAACAACACGGCCAAATTGTCATCAGGTGAAGTTAATTCATCAATGGGATGACACATCGGCATTAGGGAAATAACGAATCGGAATCAGTTCAATATTCAAATGTCATCAGTGCGATGACTCAGTAACATCGGAGAAAAGACTCGTTAGGTCATTGGGATTGACTTAAGTTAAAGTGAAAGAATATATTTACTTTCCCGTTACACATGTTTGTCTCATTTTTGCTGTATTCCGTCCTTTGTTTACAGAAGAATTCTCAACGATAACACAGCGTTTACATTTGACAGTACTGGAAAGACATAAAGAAAATACATATTAGTTGCCAAAGACACTACTAACTGTCTTCGTGACGTAGGCGTCCAGACAGTAGTTGAGACAGTCACTTTTAAAAATATGTCAAACGTGAATGTTGCAGTGAAAGTCAAGCTAAACGGGTTTTAAATGAACTAAACAAATTTAAAAATGGCTTAAAATGGCTATATTGTGTGAACATATATCTGTGGTTTTCACGAATAATCGCGTAAGTCGGTTTTTACCGAAATTGAGATAATGATGTCAAAGTGCTACATTTTGCATTAGGTTTTTATAAGTATTAAGCTTTTTAGAATATAATGTAGTATTATTAATTTTTTTCTGCTAAAAACAACTTAAGTTAACTGTTTAATAAAATATTTTGCTATTATAACGATTTATGTCGACATACATCGCCAAAAATTGTAAAATTGCTGAATATGTTTCCAAATAAACAGCATATGTGATGTTATGTTGTTATTCGTGCAAAAAATATGAAAGTATTTTTTGAAAATTTTTCTATTAATAACAACTTATATGTACATGTGCGTTTATTGTTGACTTCTTTAGTTGCAACAACAGCAGATGAGCGGTTGTTTGTAATTTTAAGTCCATACGTTGTGCTATAAGTATCAAAAACTCTGAATATGTCGCCAACTTGTGTGCTAAAAATAACAACGTAAGTCGTCATGTGTGATTAAAATGATAACATTTATTTTCACAAAAAAGAACTTATGTGGAGATATGATGTTATATTGCACACACTTAATAAGTCAATCAAACATATGCATTTTTAATCCTTTTACAGATTGTGATCCTGTGAGGATTTTTTCATGAAAACTATGTATAATTCGTAGAAAGTCACTGTTAAGAGGATAGTAAAGAAAAAAGTTTAAAAAAGCATCTACAGAAGCCGCAATTGAAAAAAATAATTGTTTTTGCTCTCCTGAAAAGTTTGGTTTTATAACTTACGCGATTATTCGTGAAAACCACAGATATAATACTTAACAAAAACATAAAGAATCAAAGCAAAATATAAGCATATATTTTTTTACTTTTTGTTTTTTTTTTTTTGCGAACAAAGTTTCAAATTACTGTTAGCAAATGTCAAATCACTGTCCAATTTTACTGTCTGCAAAATTTGCTAGACAGTAGACAAGGCAGTTGGAAAAGTGTGCATGTATTAGTGAAATGGTTTGCATGTATTGCTACTGTCTTGCCAGTACTGCCAAATGTAAACACCATGTAAAACACCAGCAGCAGGCCTGATATGGTTTTCGTAATCATCCTATTTAAAAATTTGATGTATTTAATTAAATAATCTAAAAAATTAAATATGGAAATTTTTAAGTCTTATTTTGCTTTTTAAACATTAAATAAAATTGTGTTCAGCGACGAAGCTCATATTTGGCTCAATTTTGGAGTGAAGATCAGCCAGAAGCATAACAAAAGCTACCAATGCATACAGAAAAAGTCACAGTTTGGTGCGGTTTATGGGCTGGTGGCATCATTGAACCATACTTATTCTTTAAAGATGATGCAAATCGTAACGAAACTGTGAATGGTGAGCGCTACCGTGAGATGATATCCAACTTTTTTTTGCCCAAAATGCAAGAGCTTGACTTGCATGACATGTGGTTTCAACAAGACGGTGCCACACAGCACGCTTAACAATGGACTTATTGAGAGGCGAGTTCGGTGAACATTTTATTTCACGTTCGGGACTGGTCAATTGGCCGCCTAGATCGTGCGATTTAACGCCTTTAGACTATTTTTTGTGGGGCTATGTTAAAGCTCATGTCTATACACACATGCCCGCTTCAATAGACGCATTGAAAGACAACATTGAAGCATTTATTCATGAGATACCGGCCGAAATGTTGGAAAGATCATGCCAAAATTGGACTAAGCGGATGGACCATTTGAGGCGCAGTCACGGTCAACATTTGCATGAAATAATCTTCAAACATTGAATTATATGGACCGTACTATCGATTCAAATAAAGATTTCATGCATTTTTCTGAATTTTATGTATTTTTTTTTTTTAACTTTCCTATAGCTCTTAAAAAATCCCCAAAAAAAATAAAATAAAATAATTATATTTACTTCAGCTTAAAAAAATTAAAAAACATATTTTTTTTTGATAATATAAAAGTAAAGTGTACCGTATTTAACAAACTTCGTTAAACCGAGATTCCACTGTATACAAATACGATATGAAATATGCTGGTAAAACTTTCAAGGCTAATTTTTGGCGTTGTTTATTTCAAGTTGTCAGTGGTTTGTGGAATACTTCAACTGACAAACAATTTTCAAGTTAAAAAGAACAAAAAAAAAACCCCCGAATGCACAAAGGCAACACAAACGTCATGGGGTTTAAATTATACTTCAATCATTTTAATTGAAAGAAAAACAATACAAATATGACATGCAGCTTTTTTATACGATTTTATAGAAAGTTAAATAGAAGTTGTGGAAGTATCGATAAATCAGTAAAATAATCATAAACAAATTAAATAGCTGTCAAATTGATGAGAAAAAGGGTTTAAGAGAATTTGTAAATATAATAAAAATGTAATAGAATTTAGATTTAGCTAAGACTTAAAAAAAAAAAAATTATAATCAAACAACCAAAGTTCTTTATTCGGCTTAGTCGCATCTTATAAACCCTTCATCATTGCAGCTCTTTTAAATTGGATTATACAAAAACAACAGCATGTAAGAAAAGATAAACTCACTGTTTATTGTTGTTGTTTTTGTTTAAGCTTTGATGTTGTTACTAGTAAAACTGTTGCTTATAATTCTTATACGCTTAACAGTTTTAGTTGTATAATATCTTTAGTGTTTGTAAAATCTTTGGATGAAGTTTCCTAATGATCTGGCATAAGCAAGCAGTGAAATGCGGAAAGAATTTCCGGGAATCCCGGGACATTTTTTTTTAATAATTCGCGGGAAAATTTTAATTTGTTAGCATCGTTAAAATATAAAAAGAGCAATAAAAATATATTCTTTATTAAAATTACTAAAAACTACCTACAAATCGAACTATATTTACGAAGCCAATAAATCAACGTAGAAGTAAATGAAGTAGAAAATTCAAATACACCATCACCAATACCAGAACCATCAGCAGTTCTAAAAAAATATATGTAAAGAAAATACAAAAGCCTGAACAAATCACGGGTAACAGGCCAACAAATTTATAATATTTGTATGTTGCGCTTCTTACCATAAAACCAACGTCCGCAGAGAACGGGAGCACGTTTTCGGTAGCAGCCAATATACATATCAACAAGGACTAGAAATAGAATCTCCGATGAGCTTTTAAATGCTTAAATAATACTTAAAATTTTTGTTCTTAAAAGAAAATTAATTTTACCAAGTTGCTATTAATAATAACTTCTAAATAATAATAAGTCTTAATAATTCGTGATATCTAAAAAAAAATAAATAAATATATACCTACATACATATATTTATGCATGTACATATGAATGTAACAATTTTTTGGTATTGTTTTCGTTTTCTGTGAAATTAATAAAGCTAATTTTTTAAAACTGTTGTATATGTGTATGTATATTCTTTTAAAAAAGTAAAAACTTTTGTCTTGAACTCATTTAAAGAAATCATTGTTTTATTCAAAGAATTCCCGGGAATGAGATTTTTTTTTCGTTTCCCGGGAACAGAAAAGGTCCGGGAAATTAGAAACCCTAGTTGAGACAAACAAACTGTTTTCTTTTATACGTACTCTTATACTACAAAGGGGGATACAACTGTATTTTTTTTTTTTTTTTTTTTTTTTGGCAAAATACTAGAGAAATTGATCCAAGATTTTTACAGTGCGTAGGATCTGGCTACTGTACGTTGATTTTTTTGCAAAAAGTGAATATTTAAAAAAAATTTGAGTTGACTCTCTTTAGAAAAACCAGTACGATATGTATGTATTAACACTAGGGTAAAAACTTCTTGCAATTTTTGCGAACATCAAATTCTTCATCGCATAGCCGTAGAATGATGTTTTACTTTTTCGCGATCGTTAAAAACTTTCGGCCCCAACGCGATGAATAACAAAATTTTATGTATTTTCGAATAATATCATGAATTTAACAGGATCTTGCGGTATTATGACTCTTTTTCGGGGGTTTTTTTAGTAAACTAATTTTTAATGTCAAATGATAGATGTTGTAATAGATGAGTTGTTTGGCAAATATTATATAAAACAGTGCTAATTTTCAGAAAAAAATAACTTTGCAGGTAAAAGTTGCATAAGATATTTTTGTACTATGTAATTCAACTTGCAGTTTAAGCTTAAAATTTATTTCATTAAACCCAAAAAATAGCTTACAAATCATAAATGTACCATATGGGAATTTCTTTCTAAAGGTCCACCGTGGCCGAAAATTTAAAAGTTATAAAAAACATATTCTTTTATGATTTTGTTATAGAGAAATATTAAGATTTTACTAATTTTATAAATTCCCCCATAAATTCGTTCACTAAGACGAACAATTTGACTGCAAAGTTGTGCAAACGTAATTTCTTATTTGTGAGAATGTTTTATTGGATGTTTTCTTTAATATTATCTTCCTTAAAAGAGGCGATATTTGATAAAAATTATTCCAAAAAAAAATTTCTTACATGGTCTGTAATCTAAGGAAGAGTTCGAAGAGAAATACATATGTTATTCGGATTAACGGTAAATTTTTATTTTTTTAATCATTATTCAGTTAAATTATTATGGAAAAAATGTCACGTTCGAAATGTCACGTATAGAACCAGATTTTGGCTTAAACAAAAAAAAAAAAAATATAGAAGATTTTGGAATCAAACCAAAGACATTTACATGTTACATTGCTACGTAAAATCCTGAAAGTAGTTTGACTAAAACATTGTGCCAGGTTTCTCTGAATTACGCCTTTTTATACATGGCCACAAAAACTACTTCTATTTTTTCACGTTCGAACCGCTACTTCTTTTGCCATTATCTTTGACCTAGAATCGCGATCTAAAAACCTTTAGCATAGATAACAGTGCTTTCTTAGTGCTATAATTTAAGGGTTAAAAGAACGTAAAAATATTTGTTGTTTAAAATATTATTGCATTTTTGATGAGTACGACTGTCACATTCGACACTTTGGAATTACCCATATATAATTAAAAAAAATTTTTTTTGAGGAGCTTTAGAAATTGCATTTGGAGCGGAAACTTTAAATTGCCCATCGCGTGGTGGGCTGAAGAAACGTTATCCAAAAAAAGTATGTACATATATTTTTTCTCTCTTTCTCGATAATGATGGGCTTCCCTTAATTTATCCTTAGTTTATCAACTTTGGCAACCCACTGCGTGACGCAGCGAAAATATCGTCAATATTTTAATTCAAGATCAACACACAGAAAAAAATATCCAAACTTTTCACCATTTAAAGCATTAATCAAAAATATAATCACTTTTAATTAAAAATGTAATCAAGTGAATTAAAGGTTTAATCAAGTGAATTAAACGTTTAATTAATAATATTAACTGGTTTAATTGATACTATTAATTTGTTTACTGGTGGAAATTTAATTAATTTTTTAATTAATATCACAAATTTTTTAATTGAAATCAATTTTTATTTTTTTCTGTGCACCAACAGCCTATAAGATTAGGAATTTAGTCGGCAGTTTTAAGGAACGGTGTTTATTGATGGACCGTCCTGAAAGAGGTGGCCATCGAAAAATTGGCACTAAAGGCAACGCGGAAAATCTTATCGATAAAAAATTAAGTTATGTCAAAAAAAATGTAAAATTGTTTAACTTAAAATTTACATTTCAAGCTTGAAATATTAAAAGTGTTGTTGAATCAGCGGTTTATGGGCAAATTCAGCGATTTACCGCTTTTTGTTTTCAGGTTTCTCATAAACAAAAAGTTGGCAACATTTAATAAAATAAACAAAACAGGGATGGCTAAGTTGTTTCAATTGTTGATATTTTTTAAACTAAGATTTATAATAGTTTTTGTGGTATTTTTTATGAACATAAATAAAATTAATTTCAACTAAAAGAAGCTTTTAGTACAATTAGGGTAAAAAAGTACAATTTTTAAAGGTTGTTGGTACAATTTTAAAAATTCTCAAGAGAAAAAAAAAACTAAAAAACTTTGTTTACATTTTTTATAGTTTGATCTTTCTAACATTTACTGTTTCTTTCTATCCATTCTATATCAATTAATGAATAAAAAATGTAGTGTCATAAGGGCTTAAGCAATTTTATTTATTTTTTTTTTATTTAATTTTAATTAAAATCAAAAATTTTCAGGTCTAGCATAAATACAACATTTTTTAAAACACATAAAAATCAATCTTATAATGAGACAACACTTTTGTGTTAAAATTACCAACAACAAATATAAAATATTGTGTAATAAGACGATTTTACAACGATTACGATGATACTACGAGTTTGTGTATTGGACAAGAGCTACTTAAAAAGTCTTGTTTAACAAAATGTATGGTGTAGTGCAACCATAATAAATAAAAAAAAGTGGTCATAAAAAGGCTGCCTGTTATAACTATGTGGTTGTATGGCTGTGATCTTGAAACCAGTGTTGTCAAATGTGCCAGACGTGGCGAAATAAATTTTTTGGCTATACAATTTAAAATTGTCAGTGATACATTTGACGATATTAAATCGCATGTTCCTTATGTAAAATCAGTTTTTTTGCATCCTTAGACATTTTCCTTACAGAAAATTCAACTTCACCTTTTATATAATTTTTCTTTCATAAAATTCCAATTTGGCGTATTTTTTTCTAAAATTTGAAAAACTTTAATTTTGACGATTTTTGCCAGTTTTACGTACACAAATTGACAACGAAGGTAAAAATTATTAAATTAAATTAAATTATTAAAGTCGCTTTATAACACCCGTAAAAATGTATAATATTACATACATAAGTATATGTATATCGTTACTTTAATATAGAAAAGCCGTAACTAACGTTTTCCTTACTTTACAGGAGTGGGAAAAAACTTAATAAAAATTATAGTCTTATGTTCGCGATATTTTTAAAACGCATTTTTTTTTAATTAATTCTCTAAGCTATTTAATAAAAAACTACCTTAAAAAAAATTTGGACTTCAAGACTATAATTTTTATTAAGTTTTTTCCTTCTCCTGTAAATTAAGAACAACATTAGTTAGGGCTTTTCTATATTAAAGTAACTACATATCGTTATACTCGTTGTTAGTTTTATTTAATAAATCTATTACTACACCATAAAAAGGATTTACTTAGTTTTGTCACTCAAATTACAAAGTCACTATTTCTTCGTTGTTTTTTCTTTAATCCGCTGCCATGGCTATCCTTTCTATCCTTTTGTCATATTAATTTTTTCTCTCAATTTTTTTTTTTTTTTTCTTTTTTCATCTATATGATATGGTCATTTGGGTCAGGTTTTTCTCTGTACATTTCTTTATGCTGTAAATTTTAATTTATTTTATTAAAAATACACAGGAATATCCAGCCAAGTGCTGCAGGACTTCAGCTAATACTACCACTTTGTTTTATACTTCATACTTGACACTCTCTTGTCCGTTTGGAATTCTTTATGTTGAGGTGGTTGGACAAAAAAAAAAAAAAAAAAAAAACATACTATAATTCAAATAAATATTCTGGTTTCTTGCCAACATGTGAACTGGTTGGAGTTTAGTCAAAATACATGTTTTTAAAAGCCAATTACATGCGTTTTGAGTGTGTAAAATTGTTGTAATATGATTTTAAAAAAATCCTTTCAATTATATTTATTTTAGTTTTAATTCTACAGGATATCGTCTGTTAAAGTGTTTTACGTTTTTAAATAAAGAAATATGGGATATTTTTTAGAACGTTTTGTTGCCGGAGTAATTTGTTTAACCCTACGGTCAATAACCAAAAAACTATACGTTAGTCAATTTACGGGTACCCCGGTACCCCTTTGTAGATTTTTGCATTTTTATATTAAAAAATATTGAGTCCAATCACATATAGATATTGTTGCAAAATAGGCCAATAATAAACTTCCGTATATTGGTAATTCCAAAGTGTTGAACGTGACAGTCGTACGCATCAAAAATGCAATAACATTTTAAGCGACAAATATATTTACGTTCTTTTAACCCTTAAATTATAGCACCAAAAAAGCACTATTATCTATGCTAAAGTTTATGGGGGGCGCGATTCTAGGTCGAAGATAATGGCAAAAGAAGTAGCGGTTCGAACGTGAAAAAAATAGAAGTAGTTTTTGTGGCCACGTATAAAAAGGCGTAATTCAACGAAACCTGGCACAATTTTTTGGTCAAACTACTTTCAGAGTTTTACGTAGCAATGTAACATTTAAATGTCTTTGGTTTGATTCCAAAATCTTTTGTATTTTTTTTTTTGTTTAAGCCAAAATCTGGTTCGATACGTGACATTTCGAACGTGACATTTTTTCCATAATAATTTAACTGAATAATGATTAAAAAAATACAAATTTACCGTTAATTCGAATAACATATTTCTCTTCGAACTCTTTCTTAGACTACGGACCATGTAAGAAAATTTTTTTGGAATAATTTTCATCAAATATCACTTCTTTTAAGGAAGATAATATTAAAGAAAACTTGCAATAAAACATTCTCACAATTAAGAAATTACGTTTGCACAACTTTGCAGTCTGATTGTTTATCTAAGTGAACAAATTTATGGGTAAATTTATAAAATTAGTAAGATCTAAATATTTCTCTATAACAATATCGTAAAATAATAAGCTTTTTTTAACTTTTAAATTTTCGGTCACGGTGGACCTTTTGACGGAAATGCCCATATAAAAATAATCAAACTATGTAGATTTTTGTTTTTAATCGATTCGCTTCACTTTGTCTTCTGTCGCAAAGCCATTTGTAGCCATCAAAAGAAGTCGCTAGTCGCAATTTTTTGTTCTTCTTTATTAACGGTGCTTTTTTAAAATTTTTGTTGCTTTTAAATACTATAAGCATTTGCTTGTTGCTCTAACATATGCATGTAGGTCGGTTTATAGAAGTATCGCTACTTCCCTTGTAGGTATAATAAAGAAATATTTGAGGGAGTTTCAACAGCACATTTTATAGCGCTTGTTTAATTTTAATTTAAAATTAAGTACGAATGCCGCGTAAAGTGAAGTTCCTATCATAAAGCCAATACAAACATTTATCAGATGAAAAAAAGCTAAATATAACTGATCTATTTTTGACGATATCGTGGATGATGAACAGTTAACTGAAAGATAGTGAAACACCAAATACTGGAAAGGTAATTTTTCTAATGCTGATATTTACGATGAGTCTTCAGATGAAAGTAATGCCGAAATAAATATTTTGCCGTGTGTCAAAAGCACAATTTGTTATCGTATTAAACCTAGAAGTCTTAATAATCCACGGCAACGTTGTGGGCCTGCAAGATGAACAAATTTGCCAACAAAACCACCACTTAATTGGAAATATGTAACAGTAAATGAAATGTATGCCTTTACTGCAAATCATTAATGTAATGATAATACGAAAGATTTATTGGCCATCACATCTTATCCTCTATATTGAGCAACAATGGCCATTAACAGACTCTGGTCACTGCGACGTTTTATACGACTTGACGATGTAAACATCCAGTGAATGCGAATGAGAATCCAGCCAAATTGGGGATTAAAGTTTTGTAAATTTGTGATGCAAAAAACTCCTATCCGTTCTATGACCAACTACATACCGGGAAATTACCAATGGGTCCTGAGATACGACAAGGAAAAACAGTGGTTAAAAATCTAAGAGGTCATATCCATGGTAGTTGGCGCACCATCACAATAGATAATTTTTTTACCACCCATGACTTAGCGGAACATTCCAATTACTCGCCACTTTTCATCACGATCTACTATTAAATACTGTCTACGCAAGCCGATACCCACAAATATAACATTTGAACAATAAAAAGGTTGTTAAAAAACAAATTTATACACTTATAAAATTATTACAGTAACTGATTGTAAATTATTAAATTCGTTTTCCGTACTGTTAAAATTTAATAAAAATATTGTTATTTTACGAATAATTTTATTGTTTAACATTTATGTTTGTTATTCAATAAACAAACTACCAAAAAATAATGTTATCCGTATTTATTTTGTATTGTAGTTTAATTTTTGTCGGTTAAAATATATTTTTTAAAAGTAAAAACTATTCAATTTTAAGGAATATGCAGTTTATGGAATTGATGTAAATGATGACTGTAGCACTGTAAAGGGTAATTCGTTTGATTATAATAATTTTGCTTTTCTCACCATTTTTTTTTTAACGATTTGCAGACAAACTACGAAAAATGTGCCCGTATTATGATCGCCTGGCGGAACTTTTTTACAATAAAACTAACTCAAATGTAGTTACGGAGTCTTCAACATTCCATATAGATATCAATGAGGTAGATACAATAGAGGAAGATGGAGATGTGATACTTCAAGATTCCTCATTTACAGACACATTTTCGCATTCAGAGGAACAATCGGCTCAATCGGTGTCATTTGAACCCATGCCACAGACAGCAGCACCCATGCCACAGACAGCAGCATCTACAGCAACTCCAATTATTAATCGGTCACTAGGTCAAAAATTTAAAACGCGCATGCCGAAAAGCGGCTTAAGCCAACTGGCCGAAATACAAAAAAATAGAGATGCATTTTATGAAAAACGGCTTTGCATTGAGCAACAAAAAGTTGATTTGGAAAAAAGTAGAATGGAACAAGAGTTTAAAATTAGAAAATTGGAACTGGAGCAAAACGAGAGACTTGCAATAATGGAACTGAAATTAAAATACAACAAAGAATGACAAATCAAAATTACTACCTTAATTATTTAAATAAGCAAGCCAACGTATTTGTGATGCATTTATTAATTTTTTTTATAAAACGAAACTAAAATGTTTACCTGATCTCTTAAAATAAGTACGCAACGTACTTGTGATGAATTTATTAATTTTTTTTTTATAAAACGAAACTAAAATGTTTACCTGATCTCTTAAAATAAGTACGCAACGTATTTCTGATGAATTTATTAACTTTTTTATAAAAAATAAACTTAAAGCTATTAAAATAAGTACTCAACGTATTTGTGATAAAATTATTACTTTATTTTATGAATAAATGATTTAGTTTTATTTTCAAACTATGCCTGGAAACATAAGATGGTATAACATTTGTCTTTTCATTTCAAAGCTAGTTCTACTTGACTCTTCCAATTGCTCTTTAACTGCACTTTGGTTCTGTGGTACCTCTTCAAATTGATCTATGGCTGTACTATCTACCAGAATATTGTGGAAGATGCAGCACACTAAAACCCAATCGTTGCAAAATGTTTGGCTTTCCTCGTTATTAATTCGCATTCGTAATTCTTTTAGACTATTGAACCTGCCTTTTAATATACCAAAACAATGTTCAACTCTTACTCGGAATTTACTATGCTGCAGGTTAAATTGCTTCCTCTTTATTGCATCAAGGTGTTGAGCATTGCTTCTATATGGAGTAATTATAGTATTACTTAACGGATAAGCAGAATCACCTGCAATCCATTCCTGTCCAGAAAAAAATTGACTTGGGTCCTTATAAAGTGAACAATTCTTTAACATTTTTGAATCGTGGGTTGAACCACTATATCCTGTAACTACATGGCGAATCTTTAGTTCGTAATCACAAACAATTTGTGCTTTAAGTGCATATACATGGCACCTGGAAAAATAGTCAACGTGGTTTTTTAACGGAGCTTCTGCAAGTTTGATTTCAGTTCCGTCCACATAACCAATACAAAACGGTAGTTCACTGAATGTTTCGCGAACTATTTCCGAACGTTCTGTAGAATCTGGCCAGAATATATATTGCCGTATTAATTTCAAAAAAGCGCTAAAAATTCTTTTTGTTATTTTAAGAAGTGTGCCGCCGTCACCGATTCCAAAAAATGTAGCAATTTTAGCTATTGATGCGCTTTCTCCAGAGGATCCCAATCTAAACAAAACTATAGCGAGTTGTAAGTCTATTGGAAACTGCTTGCCGGTACATTTGGTAAAAACTTTGTCGCTACATATGAGGGATAGTAGATGAGCAAATTGTTTGCGATTCACGCGTAACATCTGGCAGAAACGATTTTCATCCATTGAAGACAAAACATCTTCGCGCCAATGAATTGATTTTGGAACTTCATATACAACTCCTCTGCGACACTTCATGACAGCATATAAATCTTCATACAGCTCATCCAGGACATTTTCGGTTTCATCTTCATCATCGTGGAAAATTTCTGCATTAATAAATTATTCGTAAACTATTAAACTTCGATAAATCTTGTCTACTTACCGTCAGCAAACGTTATTTGTGTCAAAGCATTAGTAATTAAATGGTTTACAATGGTTTTTTTTACACTTTCTCGTGGCATGTTTTATTTTTTCCAGAATAATAAATTGTGTCAGAACAATAAATCAGCTGTTTTACTACGAAGTTACCAGACTAACAAAGTTTTAAAAAGGGGGTCGTTCACAGTTGGTAATTTTAACAAATTAACAAACTACCGAGTAACAAATTAACAAGTTCGGTGTGAATACCGCTAATGTTAAAATCATTTGTTTTAAATGAAATGTAAATGATCCGTTTTTTAAATGAATTTTAAGTTGTTTAAAATGAATTTTCGTTTGAATTTAACTACATAATATTTTGAGTGTATGTTTTTATTTTAATCAAAGTCAAAATAACAGTGATAATTTGTAAAGAAAAACTAATAAAACTTGTAGGGGTACCGCGGTACCCGGTCATTGATTCGCGTAGGTGTCGAATGTTAAACGGTTTTAAACAAAGATCTGGCTATATATGTATATATTTTTTTTTCTTTTGTAATGTTTCTTAAGTCCTAAATAGCGACGATTTGGAGTTTCATGGCCACATCTTCATTGTGAAAGAATTGCGAACATTTTTAAGTTGAAAACGTTACCAGGGTACCCGGTTATTGACCGTAGGGTTAATTTGTGTTTTATAAAGTTTGAATCACACATTAACATTTTAAGGTTGATGTAAATTTTATAATATTTTGTTTGTTTTTTTTTTCTAAATAAAACACACATTTTTAGTGGAAAAGCTAACTACTCTCATGTGTCTATAAATGATAACTTCTTGTAGCCAATTGTTGTTGGTGTATACAAATTCTGTTTTTGTGATGACCTAACAGTCCGAGAACAATTAAATATGGCAACCTTCGCTGCAAAATTACTTTGATTTAGACGTAGAGAATATGCGGTGTCAGCAGGATGGTGCCACTTGCCACACAGCAGGAAAAACAATGGATCTTTGGAAAGAAAAATTTCGAAAACCGCATTATTTTACGTAAGGGAGGAGTGAATTCGCAACCAAAATCGTGCGATTTGACACCTTTAGGGCATTTTTTGTTTGGTTTTTTGAAATTTAAGGTTTACAGCAATAATCCCAAAACAGTTCAAAGGATTTAAAACAACACTATTGAGCAGATGTCAACCATTGACAACAGTTTACTGAAAAACAGTAATTGAAAATGTTGGTAAAAGATTGGGAGCCTACCGAGCCAGTACGGGTTCACTTGAATAAAATAAGTGAAGTGTAGTTCGTTTGTGGAAGTGGTGAGAATTGGATTTGAGCTGATGAGGAGTCAAGAGCCTATGATGTATAAAAAGTTAACTGTCTACTGAAATGTATGCTTAACAGAACGATGCTCCTTCACGGAGAGTGCTGAGCATACGGGAGGATATTTTTTGGGATTACGTAGTGGCTGTGGAATTATTTACTAAATTTGGCTTGAACCAAGAAAATTTTGCTTGATTTTCGTTCAAGGCAAAAATTACTTATTCTAAATATATATGTGTGGCTTCGTTTAAGCAAAATGTTTATTTTTACTAAGTACGAACGAAATAAGATAAAATCAAGAAATTATTTTTGGATTTTATATTTCGTACTTTCTTATTTTAAGAAACAAAATTGATTACTTCAGGAAATAAACTTCTTTTTTTTTTTTTTTTTTTTTTTTTTTTTTTTGTGGAAGAAATATTCTTAGTATATAAATGATGATATTTATATCAAAGTATAATTTCCTTGTATAAACACAGAATCGCGGAAAAAGAGTTACTGAGCTACGTGAGAGCTTTCATCTATGAAAGTTCGAATTGTAAGGACGGATTATCCCTACTTGCTGTTGCTATTTAGCAGGTTCTGTTGGCTATTCCGGAGGTTATAAAGCTTCAGCTACTAAACAAGAGGCGAGAGTATAATTGCCCGATCGTACACTAAAATTGCTAAAATTATAAGCTGGTGGCTCTTGGGCGTTTGCTTGTTAGCTTGTCACCCAATAAGATAAGATATAACCTGTAGTAAGCCGTAAAGCAGGTAACCACGTTAATCTTTTTCACATTTCAGTTGATGCCTATTAGATATTTAAGGGCACGAATTTCTCATCTGGACGTTTCTGATATTGTAGGTACTTAGAACTTCTCACTTGTCCCTCTGAGACTTTCCGCCTAAAACCGCTTACTATTCGCAGCTGAATTAGTATTTTCTCCGCATTTCTACGGAACTTTTCACTATATTAGCTGTCATTCTATAAGTTTTGGATTGAGCACCATATTTGCATAAGACCCTAAACCTCGTTTTCTTGCATAGATGAATAAATTCAAGGATTTCATGAATTTTTTCGCTTTAAAAAAAAATGCAAAACAAATTGTAAAATGTCATTTTAACTGCATTTAACTGCAAATCCTAATGATTCCACGAGACCAAAATGCACATCAAATATTTAGCAACACGAGATAAATCTAACAGCCTGTTCATCGATTTCGAACGTTAACGTTCGCATAGAAAATAACATTTAAAACAAAAACAAAATTCTAAAATTTATTTTTGTTTTGAATGTAATTTTCTATGCGAACGTAAACGTTCGAAATCCTTGAACAGACTGTAAGTATTTCTCATATGTGACCTCTTCACTGAGAAAAGGAACCTAGTGTGTCAAAAAACGGGTTTGGACTTAAGAGTAGAGTCTGGTACCTAAAAGGGTGTAGAATGAAATGAAATGAGTTAGATTTCTGATAAAAATTTATTTACCCCATAAAAACGTACAAAACGAACTTGGAAAAATCGATAAAAATGAGAAAAGACATTAACATAACAAACAGAGCATCAACAATAGCAAAGGTATTATCACACTAAAAGCGAAAAAATACGTCACAAAAGTCGGTACTCAGTCATAACTAACCATACCAAATCGCATCTCCCAACTGAAGGTGTGTTCACAGCGATAATGCGTTATGAAACTTTAACTGCGTTTTTCTCAAAACTTCAATTTCACACACTAGGTCCCTTTTCTCGGAGAAGGTCACATATATTGAAGCGGACTTTCCAATACCCAATTATTTGTTAATCAATTAAATTTAATATTCAAGTCCACTGCTTATCGTAAGGATGCAATTTCTGCACCAACTAAACCTTGTAAAGCTTACGAGTCTAATACTTTCGTAACGTTCTTTTGCCGAACTTTGATCTTTTTCAAAGTTTAACTATAGAGCGAAAATATTCCTGCTGTTGTGCTTGTTTTGTATTAAGCCAGTCCATTTAATTTTTTTTAATTAACTTCTTTACTACAGTATGATATCACCTCTATTAAAGTTGTCTTCTAATCACTTTAAAGAATGAAAAAAAAAACTGAAAACAATCCCCCACATGTGGACATAATCTCACCACACATATTGGGTTTTTAATTAAGAGGAAAACGTAATAAAATGTCCACAATAAAAAAGCTTATCAAAGAACCCAAATCTTTAAATAACGCATGTCCACATACAAGCTCGTTTTTGTTTTAAATTAACAAGCTTTAAACAGACTAAAATCTAGTTAATCTCAAATATTGGCTAATTATATTGTCAAATATTTGTGTACTAAAGAGACAACCCTTTTTTCCAAATAAAGTTTTGTAGCGCTCTGCGGGAATATAGAACAAAAGAAAAATGCTCCAGGATTAATTTTAAAATCTAAAAGGGAATGTATTTTTAGAAAGGGTAGGTAAAAAGGGTTAATTATAATTAAAAATCTTTAAAAGTCAATCTCTTTTAGGAACAGCTTTATTTAATTTAAGTACGCCCGAGCCTAAAGATTTTTGCCAAAAATCTATTTAAAATTAAAAAGATTCCTTTGGAGTGTTGAAGGCGGCTTGTTTTAGTTGAAATTTAAATAAAATGTTGATCTCAAAAGTGTTACTAATTTTCACGTTTCTTTTTTTTCGCAAAACTCTAGGTATTTGCACTAGTTGTACGCCCCTGACAAAAAACCTTCCCAGAACTTTAAGCGTAACGGAGAAGAATTTAAAGAATCTTTTTTGTGAAAAACAAAATTGACTTTTCACATTTAATCCTTTCGCAAGTAGTAGGGAAATCCCTATAAAAAATGCCTAGCGATTAGCAAAGACAGTTTTGTTAATCTTATTAATCCTGCTTCCGCCCGCCCTCAACCTCAATATGCGTTCTACTTACTAAACGAGTTAAGTCCATTAAGAAAATCCTGTAGGCGATCTAAGCAACACAACAAACAAATAAACATTCCCTTAGGCCCAAAAAAAAAAAACAAGAAATATTCTAAGACTCAGATACCAACACTCACACAGAAACGCACGATGTTGGTGATCCTCGAAGCACGCCTACTAATATTATCTTAATTGCACGCAAAATTAGTACCGCCAGCTGTGTGTCAACTCGTTAACGACCTTGCACCAAATTACTCTTTCTCTCGTCAACGAACACGAATTTCTCAAGCAAACAAAAGCCATCCTTTGGTGCAAACAAAAGGATTCTATTGTTATTTAAATTTAACTATTTGGTCGTAAAGCAAAGTAGGAAAATCCTTTCAACTCCTTTGGCACTCGGACTCTTAAACATCCCGTTACAGACAACAACTAATGAGTTTTAGCGACAGGTAGAGAGTGAGAACGAATGTTTACTCCTTTCATTTTACAATCCTTTCGCCATTCTTTTGTTTTATTAGTTTATTTTAGTTCAGTTTAATATTCCATTTAGTCTTTTGTCTCCTTTATTTTAAGTGAACAATAGTTCTGAGGTATTTTTGTCTTGATTTTACTTACTAACCGTTCGATATTGTTTTCTTCTACAAGTCCTGCATCCTAAACTTTCTAGTTGTTCTTCTTGTTGTTGTTGTTTTGTTTATTTAGGGAAGGGTTTAACTGTTAATCTTAATATGTATTCGTTAAAAATCGTTTTGTAGTCGTACATTTGTAGTTCAATGTCATTTAGGCAATTAAGTTAAACCCAGTTTAAGTCTTACAATATTGAAAGGATTAAATAAGCCCTTAGCTAAAGGAGTACGAAGGAGTGCAAGGAGTAGTGTTTAAAATTTACATATCACACCTAAATTAGAAATTTCAATATTTGTTGTTGACTGGCAGAACACAAAAGGAGTGAGAAGTTGTAATCCTTTCTCAGCCAAAAGCAACAATAAAATTATTTATGGAAAATATTATTAAGAATCTTTTAAATGAATTACACGTTTATTGAGTTAAGAAATGAAATAGTTTTGTTTTCCTTAGAAATGCCGATATTTTTATTGTTAAATTGTTGCAACGTGAACTTTGAAAATTCAGTGGGATACAAATGTATGCTAGTTTATGGAGGTTTTTATTCTAAAGTTCTTTTTCGTAGTTTTTTATATTGTTCAGAATTATGAAATTACGAAAGTTTGAATAATTTAAAGCAGTGTTGGAAAATTAACAAAACATTATTGAACGCTCTTAGGAACGATATCTATTTTTTTAGTGATTGTGTAGACGAACACAACCCTTAAAACTGTTCGTAACCATTTTCAAGAAAGAGCCGAACATTATATAGAGTTCTGTTCTTCGTTAAAAAACAGAACAAAATTATATAGTGTTCTGTTCTTCTTTAAAAAACAAAACAGAATTATATAGTGTTCTGTTCTTCTTTAAAAAAACAGAACAATTGTTGTGATACTGTAGACAGACATTATATTTTAATATTCTATAATGTTTCTTTTTTTACATTGATAAAGAAATGAACAAACAAAAAATTTTAGAAACGACCGCAGCACGAACAACTTGTGTGTGTATTGTGTATATGCTTTGCTTGTGTAAAATTATTTTGCTGGCTTTTTGTTTTTTTTTTTAATATAAATTTAAAATAACACTAAATATCGCACCTTAGAGCTCGGTTCGGTAGACACACAGGCTGTTCGTGCTGCGGTTGTTGCTAAAATTTTTTGTTTGTTCATGTTTTTATCAGTGTTAAATAAAAAACATTATAGAGCATTAAAATATACTGTTTTTCTACAGTATAATATGATGTTATAGTGTTCTGATCTTCGTTAAAAACAATCAATCGTAGTGATATTGTTTTTAACGAAGAATAGAATACTATATCATTTTCGGCTCTTTCTTGACAATAGTTACGAACGGTATTAAAGGTTGTGTTCGTCTACACAAACACAAAAAAAAATAAATATCGTTCCTGGGAGTGTGAGCCGAACGCTAAATAATGGTCTGTTTATTTTCGAACACTGCTTTTAAAGTTAAATCTGTTGACATGGCAGTCATTTATTCAGTCTATTATGTCAAATCATCATGGACGGATGCAGAGCTTACAAACATGTGCAAATGATTAAATTTAAAAACTTCTAAGCTTCAGACTATTTTTAGATGAAACCAGTGTTGCCAGTCAAATTTTGAGAAAGATGCATTTTAGTTTCCAAAAAGATACACTTTTTCCCAAAAAGATACATTTTGAAACAATTTTAAAATCTATTTTTAACATTTAACATCTATTAACATAACATTTTTATTTCATATTTAATGAATGAATTGTAAAGAAAATGATATAATATATACACATATTTATATTTATTTAAGTCATAAATATCAGGTATGTAATTTTTAAAAATACAGTAAGCAAATTTTAAAATTAATTATATGTAACTACCTTTGGATGCTATCCAAACAAATTCATTTTTGTAAAAATAATTTACGAGTAATAGGAGTTCAAGGGTCCACATGTTACGAAAAGTCTGGCTACATGTGTTAGACCTAAGTTGGAGTATATATTTGTAATATGGGACTCTATATACAGCACTGTTCTGAAAATCTATTAAACTCAAATCATGTGATTTCAAATCACATGTGTGCCTTTTAAAATCACACGTCTGTTATTTTGATGTTGCGTTTTTGTGTGTTTCGGTGTGATTTTCAATTGCCACAACCACAAAATCACACGTGTGATTCCAAAAGTACGTGATTTGAAATCAGGTGATTTTCAGAACAGGCCCGATACATATAAAACAAACATTCCGACCAAATTAAATCAGTTCAAAAACAGTTTTTGACCTTTTGTCTACGTGAATTAAACTTTGCCCAATGGAATCTCTGGATATTTAGTGCGAAAATGCTGGTTTCTACTACGTTATTTTCATATAAGTACCCGGGTTCACTGCAGCGCAGTCGAAAGTGTTGATTTGCCGCGCGCATGCGGGTTAAAAAATAGAATATTTATTTTTGGGCATCACTTTTATTTGAAGTTTTCTGGTGAATTTTTAAGTCTTTTACAGTCGAATCGCAATTTAACTTAAATTCAAATTGTTTCTTGCAAACGAATAATTATGTAATATATTTTGATCTGAAATATATTTGAAAGTTTCCAAACCATACTATAAATTTTATTCGACTGTCTTAAATTTTCAAAAGAGTTACATAAATTTTACTCGTTTTAATATTTTATTTAGAGCAAAGGAAATCAACATGTCAATACAAGTAGGTGTGAAAGTAATAAAAAATAGAATTACAAAAAAAAAAAACAGAAAAGCAATTGAATAAAACTTGAAAACAAAATCCAATAATTGAAAATCGGATTTAAATGAATCACATGACAAGAGTACAAAACATTGCCACATTAAAAAAAAAACAACTCCACATATGGTGGTTAAAGAAGTTGCATATGAAAACAAATACACACACACACGCATAGAAACTTTGAATAAAACAAATACAAAAAAGACTACAAATAGTGACCATGTTTAAACTAGAGGCCTGTTTTACTAGTTACAAAAATTGCATTAGAGAAACAAACAAATACAAACACTAGAAGAAGAAAAAACTTAAAAAAAACAAACAGCAATATGAAGAAAGGAAACAACAATAAAAAAGTTAGAAAAGCAACAGAATGCAGGAGCAGCAAAAATGCCAATGATAAAATACCAACATCCGGCAACTACTCAAAATTAACAATGGAAACCCAACGAATGCGGCGGCAGTAAAAAATTAACTTCATAGTTGTAAAAAATCACTACAACACAGGCAAACAAATAGACAGATGGACGGAGGGACAGGCAGACAAACAAAAAAATAAAAACGTGACTGACCCCAGAAAAGCTAAAATCCAACACTATTTCAATTCAATTTAAGCTGAAAACACACACACTCTTTGTTGCAGTTACTTACACACATACTCAAAAATAATCTAGTTACAAATTTCTAAAATTCCATAAAACTCCCTTCCTGTGCGGCTCTGTGCGGCCCCCCATCAATACCTTCTTCTTCCATACAACCTGCCACACAAATAACAAACAAATGCAAAGCAATCAAAGGAAGGAAACAACAACAAAACTTGTAACCATCAAAAGCATTTTTATGAAACACGATTTGAAAATTCAAAATTGTTGAAAAAACAAAAGAATGTTGCAATAAAAATCATAGTGTTGCTGTTGTATGACAACAGCAGCAACAACAATAACAACTGCAGCTATACATATGTATGTAAAACTACAACATTGACAGTTGAAACATGTAAAAAGGACTTGTCATGTATGTTTGTGTTGCAGGATGTTAAGAAACATGCAATAAAAAATTGGTTGCCATCAACTGAACAGAACCCAACAAGCCTCTGGCCACCAATTTGCTTATTTTTTTTTTTTTTTTTGGTAAGCACAAGTTGCATTAACTATACAAAATATTCAACACAAGAGAACAAAAAAAGAACTGAACTAAAACAAGACAATTTCTGCAACCAATAAAAGCTTGCAACATCAACGAAAAAATGCGAGAGTTTTGTTTTTTTTTTTTGATGTTAAAAAACGGACTTTACAAAAATTCAAAATTGCTATTTGCACTCAATAACAACAAGCAGCAGGCTTCAAAATACCACAAGACCATCATTTCGTCTACTTGCAACACCAGCAGAAAAGCGACCACCCCTGCAGATCATTCCCCTCAGTCAGGGTCATCATCAGCATGACCATCAATGGATATGAATGGCAGCAATAGTAACACAACTTGTCCAGCGTTACAACCAGAACCATTCTGGCCACAAGCGCTGACCCAACTATATTGGATACCCACAAAAAATGCTTCAACAACCAACATTCACAACAATCAAACACACACATACACTAACACTCATATAAGTATACTTTTTTCCTCTATACACACTTCACTACACCCACATTTTAACTAAAAATTTCCATACATTTGCAGCAGTTGTATGTTGCACTCGTTACGATTGAATAAAAAAATGCAAACAAAATAAAAAAACAAAAAACTCACAAAGTGCAGGCAATAAAAAATAATAAAATTTCGCCAAAAATATTCTAGTTAAATCAAAGGGGTCGAGGACACACACACACACAACATCAGCTCAATCTATTATTTTGTAGTTGTTGTGCTGTAGTTTTATAAATTCATTGATAGAAAAAGAAATATTGCTGTGTTGTTTTGTAGATAAACTGGTGCTGCCGCTAGTGCAATATTTGGTAGCAAATTTCATTTGGTTTACCGAAATGTTGTATCTACAAAGGACCAGAAATTAAGTTTGCTATTAGGTTTGTATTGACAGAAAGTTTTTAAAATTTCAAAAAAGTCTTAATTAAATTATGCAATTCATTTTACATAAATTCAACAAAATATCATTATTGCCTCAAATAAGCAGATTACTAACTGCACGTAGAGAACCCCCATTTATCTATATGGTCACCTCCAGCAAAACAGATTTTAACTAAAAAGCTTTAAACATACTATTGTAACAGACAACTTTGTAATGGATAGCACAGACCTCCATCAAAATGACAAAATCTTATTAAGGTTTTCCTCAAACATTCTATGGATATTTATAATAATAACACTGTGCTAGAAATTGACACTTTTTTTTAGACAAGCTGGGCACTTGGCGTTTTAACTTAATTCGGGGACGCTAAATCAAGTGGCGCTAGCCCTTTTTTTAGGTAAGCTCTGGTTTTCGAGATATACCGTTATTTCGAAAATGGAGAAGGTTGCACAACATATGTTTGCGTATCTCAAAAACGCAATAATTCCGCGATAAAATTTCCTTTCAGAAAGGTAATTTTTTTTCTAATATGCGCAGAAACATACGGGCCTGTTCTGAAAATCACGTGTTTTTGAAATCACAAGCTTGATTTTGTGGTGTTCTGAAGGTCATACCGTTTTTGTGTTTCTGGGTGTGCTTTCGGCAATTGAAGATCACACCAAAACACACAAAAATGGGACACTAAAATATCACACGTGTGATTTTAGTAGGCACATGTGATTTTAAATCACATGATTTGAGTAAAAGTGATTTGCACAACAGGCCGATAATTTATTTTTAGAAAAAAATCATTTTTTTTATCAAAATTTCGAAATTTTTGTTTTCTAATTCTATTCATAAAAAATTGGAAAATGCACCTAGGCTTCGAACAAGCCATAAATGATTAAAATCTGTTACCAACTTTTGATTTTATTCACAAAAGTCGGGTTGGTTACACATTTCACCCATGTAGGAGCATCCTACGAGCTGTACCGGTTAAAATTAATAATTTCAACCATACAAAAATGGAGTTTTATAGAATTCCTTAATTTTGCTCCTGCCGCGCGTAGGATGCCCTTAGATGGGTCAAATGTATGGCCAACCCCACTTTATTTTCCATCTCCCATACAAAATGTTCGATGCAGACTAGAAATATATTGAAGAAAAAGTCCCATAAATGCCCAGGAGTCTCCCCTAGGGGCATTAATTGTATTACCGACCTCAATAAGTTTTTTGTCCTTAACATTTTCTCGATACATACTTGCCTCTTATCCCCACTTCTTAGGGGGCTTCCATACAAATATGCATTAAATGAAATTCTTAAATTAATTAACACTTTTCCTTTTGTGAATAAAATCAAAAATTTTTTGGAAAAAATTGGAAGCCTAGCTCCATTTTCCAATTTGTTATGAATATTTAAAAAACATATATTTCGAAATTTTGAAAAAAAAAAATTTTTTTTTCCAAAAAAAAAAATATGTTTCTAAAGCGACTGCGCATATAGAAAAAAGTTTTGCTTTCTTAAAGGAAATTTTATTGTGGAGTTTTGGTTTTTTAGTAATTTTAATAAACGAAAAAACGGTATATCTCGGTTAGCACCATTGGATTCAGCGTAACCGAATTATGTTAAAGCTCCATGTGCCCGGCTTGTCTATTTTTTCAACTAGCACATTGTAATTTGTTAACGAATAATAAATGTATGGTTTTAAATTAAGAATAACATTTTCCTCTTATTAAAGAGCAAACATGTTATGGTTGAAATGCAACTATACTATTGTTAATGGCAAACATATTATTGTTATTATTAACCATAACATGTTCGGAGGCAACCATAATATGGTAGAAGCTGCTTGACGAAGGTGTAATTAAACCATAAAATGTTAAAAGAAACCATAATTTGTTCAAACATTTTTCGTTAAAAATAGTTTTGTTAGAGGTACTCATATCATAATAGGTTTTTTGTTTGCTTTACGAGTGTTAAAATAAAGTATTAAACTATATTTGAAACACAATCACCTCGTTCTAATTTTTTTTATTAATTATACTAAAATTTTATTAGAACGTAAGTGCGTGCAAATAATTGGAACACAATACCAGAAAACCATTTGTAGCTTTTAATCTGAAGTACTAAATTATTAAAAATAATTAATGCGTTTTGAGCCTCTAAAAAAGATCATATATCTCTAAGTTAGAACTAAAATGTGGTTAGTTTCTCTTTGGATTCTTAATGGCGGACACTTGGCTTATTAAACGGCAGAGAAAATTTAAAAAAGTATTCCCTCAGTTTTTTTATTTGTCCATCAAAAATTGTTTTTACTTTTTTTGTTTTAATTACGGCAACACTTTTTTAAGATTCATCCAGAGCATTACTTATACATACTCTAAATAAAGTGTGGGCTCATATCAAAGAAGAATGTCTTTTTTACCAAATACTAACTTAAAAATTGTTGTACTTCTTTAAAAGAAATTTTTAATAATTTTTTTCTAGTACATGAATTAAGTTTAATTTTTCTTGTAAAATTTTATTAAAAATAAGGACAAGTTTAGCGACCTCTAGCAGCGGCGAAACGTATTTTACATAAACAAGTAAGAGTGCTATATTCGGCTGTGCCGAATCTTATATGCCCTTCACCATTTTGCGAGCAGAATACAGAGCAACTAGACAAAAACAAAATAATTTTTACATATACATACATATTTACAATACTAAAAACTTCATTATAATTTAAATTTAAAAAGCGAAAACTGGTAAATATTTTTTTAAAATCGTTTTTGAACATAAAAATTAAAAAAAAAAATTGTTTTATTTTGATTATAACTCAGCCATTTTTTAACCGATTTACCGACGTGCTTAAGAAGAAATTTGCCAATTAGTTGGGTTATAAATCTTGGACTCGGGAAGATCTATAGTTTCCGAAAGTGGGTATTTAAAACAAAAAAAATATTATTTTGGTCATAACTTTTTCGTATTTAAACAGATTTTTCCGAGTTTTTCAGAAAATATTTTTTACTAAAGATTTCCGATCCTTTGATATACAAGGTATAACCATAGGTCATATAACAGTCCAAAAAAACAGGTTTTTAAAAAATTTTTGATATTTGTTGTACGGGAGGTGACACGCCCACTTCTCCGATCCCGCCCACATTTTGTGGGATGCTGTGTATTGATAACCTTAATGTGTGTACCTTATTTGAAAACTTTGGCTCTTGCCGTTCTCAAGATAAACAGAAAAAAGTAATAAAAATACAACAACAACAAGGGATTTTTGGAAAAATTTTGAGGTAGTCGTGGTTCTTTGCTCATATCTCAGCCATTTTTGGACCGATCTGGCTGAATTTGAATAGCATAAAATAGTGGACTATATGTGACATAAATGTAAAACAGCCTAGCAGCTGTCATGTCTGGAGTCTCCGGAAAACACATATCAAACGTAAGACGGACAGACGGACATGGGTTAATCAAGTTCTCTCCTCATAAGGACCCAGAATATATATACTTTATAGGGTCTTCGATCAATATTGTAGAAACTACAAACGGAATGACAAACTTATATATACCCTTTTCCACCTGAGGTGAAAAAAGGTTCTCCCTACATGTAATTTATTTAGATACGAATACAGTACAATAATTTTTTAACCCACATTGTACTGTGCGGCGAGGCGAAATTTTGTTTTTCGACAAAATGTTCTCAATATGACAACAAGGCTTTGTTGATTTGATAATATGGTATCTTTTTTAACTTCTTGAGATCGGTTTACAAAGCTTTGTTAAAATATTGACAATGGCTGCTGTTGAATATACTGACAACGTAGCGTTGTCGTTTTAATATCATCTTTTGACAATTCTAGAACGGTGTTTTGCTTTGAAAACAGAAATTCGTTTAAAAAAAAACTAAAATATGGCAAAGCATTAAAAATTTGCCTGTTAAAATAAAATTTTTTGTTAAAAACCGGAAGATCCAGCTACAGAAATTAAATTAACATATTAGTAACAAATTTGATCCCTACTCGTTTAATGGTTTAATGTTAACCCTCTTAGGTTCAAAACAAGACTGAACTTGTGTTTTTTAAGGCAAATCGTGAAATCAGAATTTAATTTCGGATATGCTTTACACGTGGCGTCTTTAGTGCGTAATCTTAATTTTATATATTCGTCTAAACAGTTAACTTTTCACAGACATACTTAACAAAACTATCAATAATTTTTTGAAATAATTTAGTCGCTCTAAGGGATCATTTTGAACTTAAAAATTTAGATTTAGAGTCCGAATTAAACAGGTGTTGTTTAAGTAAGACTCTAGGAGTTGTTAAGGCGTAAGTTCAACCTCAGTTTAATGCCTTTTTCTTTTCTTTTCCAAAGCTATTGACTTTTTTATATTTTACCAATTATTTAATATCAATCTAGTACTTCGAAGTAGTGTTAATAAAATTTGGTAACGCCAATAAAAAAACCTTGCCTTCGCTTGATTTTTTTTTAAATCCTAAACAAAATTTGAATTGAACTTTTAGTTAGTTTTTTTTTTAATTTTTAGAAATTGCTACAAGCACTACATCAAGTGCAATTAGGGTTCCTGTTTGCGAAAACATCCCGAAAATCTACATGAAAAATCATTTTGAAAATTCTAGGAATTTTAAAATACCCTACCAGTTGTTTCAACTAAAGCACCACTTCGGTTTTTTAAGCGTAAATATAATTCGTTAACGTCATATTAAAAAATTATTATACGATTGTTTTTTTCTTTCTTAAATATTGTAAACCAAATTTTAATTGTAGGTTTTTAATTAGTTTTAATTTCAATTTTTGGGAACAGCTAAAAACATTGCATCAATTGAAATAAGGATTCCTATTCGAAAAAACTTATCGGAAAATTGCAGAAAAAAAACACGCCTGAAACTGCAGGTAATTTTCAGGGAGACATTTCGGAATTATGATCTCAAAGCTTCCGAGAGGAATTTTGTATTAATTTTTCTATAAAAGATCCATTTCAACATTTTATAAACCATTTAATAAAAAAGTGTCCTTAGTTAGGCACGTAAGCCAACAGAGATCGCCTTTAACTTGGTAAAGTTCAGAAGCAAGCCTTGCCATTATAACCAACTAAAAAACTTACGACCTCCGACCCTTTGGGGCAAGTGATCACCGGGCGATGATATTTTAACAGTCGTTATTTTATTAGCTATTGTAAACAGCGATACTTTTGATCTTGGGCCAACGCGACTTATTCGGAGGTAAGGTTCAGACAGATTAATGACTTTGGTAGCAGGATAGTGCAAAAGGGATGTACACATAAGGTTCCAGGAACCTAACACAGGTGCTTCTTAACAAGCACTGAAGAAACCCTGGATAATATGTCAAGCAATAAGGAGGTCACAGACGACAGTCAAATTATCTCGCTTTGGCGCCAAGCTTCACGTGTGTGGGAGGAAAAAATTCGTGTTTGGATAGTATTTAAGAAACCCTTAAAGAGGCCCTATCCTCCACAAGTAGATACACGCAGAGAAAAAATATAGTTGGGAATGGTTACGGCAACTATACTATGCTTATTGTAACAATATATTGTTGTCATACACAAATAATTGGTATTTTTAATTAATCTCAGCATATTATGGTAACTGTAAACATATCAATGTTTATCGCAATTGTAAATTTGAGTATTGTTGACCGAACAATGATAATTTTTCAAACAACTAAATAATGATAACTTTGAAAACTTGATAACTCACAACCATTTCATGACATTTAATAGCCATAACGTGATAACTTTCTATACATGTTGTCATAGTATGCTTAAGAAGCCAACAAAATATGTTTACTCTATTAATATTATGTTACCGCCATTTGTAAAATAATTTTGAATCAGTTGTGTCGTTTGTTTTAAATATGCCTATCGAATTATTTGTTACTGAGTTGTTTAACCATCAAAAATATCATGCTAATTATAATAAGCAAAGAAGTTATCAAATTATTGTCATGGTAATCATAATAAGTTTTGTAGTCATCCTATTATGATACAGCACCACTTTCGCAAAAATAAAAAAAAATTAAAAATGTTTGCATTGAATTTTTATTTTGTGGCACTTTACAATTTTTTTTAATGTAAATACAATTTTATTATTTTTTTTTTTTAATTTCTTTAAACTCGTTTTTTTAAATGTTTAACCACTCACTAACAAATAATTCGATAGGCACATTTAAAACAAACGACACAACTGTTGCAAAATTATTTTACAAATGGCGATACATATCAAAATATTATTATAGTAAAGATATTTTGTTTGCTGGACTTGACTACACGTATAGAAAGTTATCATGTTATGGCTTCTAAATATCATAAAATGGTTGTGAGTAATCAAGTTTTCAAAGTTATCATTATTTGGTTGTTAGAAAAATTATCATTTTTCGATCAACAATACTCAAATTTATAATTGCGATAAACATTGATATGTTTACAGTAACTATAATATTGCTTATATTTAATAAAAATAACAATTTATTGTGTACGCCCACAATATATTGTCAAAATAAACATTGTGTAGTTGCAGTAACCTAGCCCAACCATATTTTTGCTCTGCGTGCAGGTTCTAATTCCCACAAGGACCAAGCCAATTCAAACAACAATCAGTCCATAATTTCCCACTGTCCCACAGAATTGGAATCGGTCCATATTTGACCATAGCTGCCATATAACAGCTACTTCCAAGAAATACTTTCCATGCCATAACTTCCTTATTGTAAGTATTGACATACAAATTGACGACAATGACTTTTACGATAGCTATTTCGTCATGACATAATATCGTGCTGGTGGGTTCAATACTAACCACAGGTCCCATATAAACCCTCTTTGAAAATAATATAAAGGCAAATTAATATGATATAGAGGAAGATATAAGAATCTTTACCTCAATTCAGTGTTCGAAAAAAACACTAAACATCGTTCCTTAGTGTTCGGTTCGGTAGATTTGTAGAAAACACAAACGCTAATAGTAAAAACGTCGTTTACGCTCCTATGTAGGGGTGGACTGTATGCAGCGGTAGATCTGGATGTGATGCAGTACCACCAGATGCTCAGACACTCGATGATTGCTCCGACAGTAACCACAAAAACTTTGTAAAGAGAACAAGAGTGAGAAAAGGTGATTGTTTCCCAATAGAAACCTATTTCCAATGAAAACACTTCCCTGGTTGGTTTTCAAACGTTATAAAATCCGGTTTTTATTATTATGATTGTATAGTACAAAAGTTTGATTTAAAAAAAGAATTTACTTGTTGCTATGGCGGTCACACTAAGACTACTTTGTTAGAACAACTTCATTATCTTTAAAATACCAAAAAAAACTTAACGAAAATACATAAGAATTAAAATATAAACTTAAAATAAACCACTTGATGACAGTGGCGCCTCGAGATGTCAAAGTTCATCTAAAATAGACCCCAGGGCTGGAAACACCGTTGCCTTCAGTTTAGACGTAAACAAATAGTGTTTGTGCAGTAAATCATTAAGAAAAATAACGTTTGACTGATGAGAACATGTTGTTCTGTTCGCTTAAAAAAAAAAAAAAAAAAAAAAAACACAAACTTCATTGTGTTCGCTTCATCTCATTAATGCTCGTTCATTTCTGTCGTGCGTAGTGCCCTTTTGGCTGGTAAAAAAATAAACATTTTTTGCAAAACAAAATACACATAAGAAAAAACAAAACTCCAGCAAAATAATTTTACACAAACAAAACATATGTAAACACAATACACACACAAGCTGTTCGTGCTGCGGTCGTTGTTTAAACTTTTAGTTTGTTCATTTCTTTATCAATGTAAAAAAGAAACATTATAGAACATTAAAATATAATGCTTGTCTACAGTATCACTACAATTGTTCTGTTTTTTAACGATGAAGAGAACACTATATAATGTTCGGCTCTTTCTTGAAATTAGTTGCGAACGGTATTAAGGGTTGTGTTCGTCTAAACAAACACTAAAAAATAGATAAAATGTTCTGTTTATTTTCGAACAATGCCTCAATTACATAATTTTGTTCTAGCGGGTCCATGATTGCCCATTTATCCCAAATAGGGTTCACTCGCGAAAATTTGTTCTTATATATTGTGGTGTGTTGATCGACCATACTTTCTTACTTGTTCTTTAAATATTTAATGATCTAAACCAGAAATATTAAGTTCTTGTATTTCAAGCAAATGCTGACAGATATCAGCTCTAATATATCCTAAAAAAAAATTGCACCCATTTCTTGAAATTTTGCGACGCGATAAGGAGATTTTAAGGAACGCTGACCGACGTCTGTTGAAATCTCAAGTCTGAAACATATTCTAAACAACAGGGTTTATAAAACTGCAGTCGAAGCCAATAACTGTTAAGCCAAAAACGAAAATTTGTGTACAACTTTTAGCTTTTTGAGTTCTTTGACAGCAACTGTTTACATTTAATTAATCAGAAGGCAACAGTTTTTTTTTTTTTTTTTTTTTTTTTGGCCAATGACAAATGAAGAAATGACTGCTTTTCTACTTTGACTGCAATTTTTAATTCCTTCTAAACAATACAGACGATTCTCTTTTTATTTAAGAGGAAAATTTAATTTTTTTAAATAATCTTTGATTGCCAATAAATGATTATAGCTTCACAAAAAATTTCCCGGCAATTCCCAAGAATAAAACAAAATGCCTACGATCTCGGAAATAAAAAATGTTCAGCCATTGAAAACCCCTTCCTGCAATTGATGTAGAAGTATTTCGACATGAAATATATTTGCATGCATGTGAAGCATGAGCGAGAAAAAATAAGTAATAAAGTTGATTAACTGACAAGAGTTTTAAATTAAAGGATTTATGAAGGATACTTCAATAGGGGTAGGCGGTGATTTGAAAAAAAAAACCAATAAACTATAAAATTAGAAAATAACCTTATAGATTTAACTCAAAAATTTACTAAAAAGATGAAACAGAGAGCAGCCTAACATTTTAAATTAAAACTTAAACATTGACAACTGTCCTTTCATGTCAAAATAGTTTAAGTTTTAATAGATATAATTTCATTTTTTTAAATTTCTTCTTCTTCATCTTCTTCTTTCTAACTAACAAACCCCCAGTTTTAACAACCTTAAAATTTGTTTTTAATAAAAACAAAGAAGGCGCACATAAACACACAATATTTGTGTTTTAATACCCATAAAATATGAATTTTCATGTTTCCACTTAATAATGCCGCAAACTTTATTTCTCTAAAAAGAAACACTATGAATATAAATGTCTAAATTATACTTTTATAGAGAATAGTTTTTTTTCGGAGGGGTTTTATTTTTTGAAAATGTTTGCATTTGATTAAAATTCATTAAATTTTGAAAGTGTAACTAATCCATGGCAACTGTCAGCACTTGAAAATATTTTCAATTAACCCCTTAAAACACACAAGGAAACACACATTAATACACGGGCTTTTACATCCAAAATAGCAAAATAAAGAACGTGTAAATTGTTTAAAGTTTTTTTTTTTTTTTGCTATTCTATAAAATTTAATAATATCAACAGCCCACTTTTGATGAAGGCAGAGAAGAAAAAAGATACAAAATTATTATTAAATAGCGCGTGCGACAACATAATCAAACAAGATCTAAGCATATAGAACGTATGTACACACAGGCACACACAGCTTTCTTTGTATTAAAAATAATATCCGTCAGATATTCAGAGTTAAATACATAAAGAAAGACAGACAGACAGACAGACAGATATAAGCAAACAAATATTTGATAACAACATGATAAAATAAAATAAAAATTAAACAATTTTCAGATATGCTCCGTTTAGAAGGGTAAGGGGAGAGGTGTAGTCGCACTTTTAGAGATGCTACATTACGTCCATTTCTTAGCGGCTGTAATTGGAGTTGATACGCAATTTATCATATGGGTGGCAGAGCAATTTTAAGCTTTAACTTATATTATACACAGAAAGAAAAAACTCCCCTGCGGGAAATTTGTGTCAATTGGTCCAACGGACTGGTCCTGGGATTTGTGAAAATAGAACAAGTACAAAAAGAAAGGACTCATGACCAGTGAAAGAAGACCAATCCCTTAACTGGTTTATGAAGAACAAAAAGGTAGAAAAAGTAATGAATTACAGTACAGTCTTCACCGGTGCTGTGACACATTTTTTGGTACTTTCCTTAATTTTGTTCTTGAATTTAATTCTAGGACTTGTTTTATTGAAATAATACTACATTGCATTGAAATAACACTACATTTTAGTAATTGACACTAAGCACGTTCAATGAGAAAAGATCTGTGATTGGTCAAATGGTGTCAATTGACCCCCTCCAATGACAACCACATGTAAAAGTGATAGGTCTTATTCATATAAAGTGTTAGAACTAGAACCGGTCTCTACCACCAAAGACCTATCACGGGACTACTTTGGTGTAAGTTCGCTTCCCTCTAGGGTCGTACTAAATTTCGGTCTCAAAAATTAAAGTACGCATTACACTTTAAAGTACAGTGAGCGTCAAAATAAAGTGTACAGATTGTTTTCCAATGTAAAAAGTGTTGTAAGTTGTAAAAAAAGTAAAATTTCTACTTTGTGAAAAATACGTTGCTCCAAAAATTTACGAAAGCAAGTGGGACAAAAAAAAAAAATGTGATAAAAGGTAGAAATAGAACTTCAACGGAAAAAATACAGTATCTATAGTGAAGCGTGATAGTGTTGGCGTTTGTAATACGTCCTAAAACAGATGGATCAGCCCAATAGCCGCTCGATATCAACTCAACTAAACATTTGGGAACATTTGGACAGACAAATTAAAAAAAAAAAACCATAAGCAGTAATTACTCTCTGAAGAAAATTCTGCAGGAAGAGTAGCCAAAATTGTCTACTGCGCTAACTTTAAAATGGGTGGAATCGATGCCAAAGAAACTAGAAGCCGTCCTAAAAGCAAAAAGAAATCAAACAAAGTATTAGCCACTTCACTTTTCTTAGTATTTTACAACTGTACAGTTTTTTTTTTTTTGACGTGTTAGAAACGGAGTAAATTTGTTTTTTTATTGTATGTACTGTTTTTGAAGTATTTCAAATTTTTAATTTTAATTTTTAATAACATTGTCCAAAGTTTTGTAAATGATAAAAAACTTCTAAAAAATTGAATTCTTTTTTACTAAAGTAACAATTTTTATATTGGAAAACCAGTTATACACTTTATTTTTACGCTGGCAGTACTTAAAATAATCCAAAATGTGATTACTTTCGGAAAATATATAAGTGCTTTTGCGTGTGTTTGTAAAAGTTTATTGTAGAAACAACGACAACACTTCATTAGAAGGTAAAAACGATTAAATTGTTTTGTTTAGAAACAACAAAGAAGAAAAATACACTCAGGTCTCGTTTTATGCGATAGATGCGCTCCAAAAAAAAACGCTTACATTGAATTCGCATAAAACTACACTCTAGCTTCATATAAAAACTAATGATTAGTTCCAAAACTCTGAAAAACCGCATAAATTCAAATTTGAATTAAAAAAGCAAAACAGAATCGCATAAAAAAAATCAACAAATATGTATATGTGAAGCGGACAACCCAATAAAAATATTTTGTTGAAGTTCCTTTACTGCCCGACATGATTTGCTGTTATAACTTGATGTTATAAAAGCGTTGTTAAAACATTTGCATTAACAGCCGTGTTATAACTTGAGAAAACTTCTAACATGATGAGTCTATACTTAACACTAACATCATATTAGTGTTAATGTTAAGCATTTCATGTCAGTTATATTTTCATGTTATATTTGGCATAACTTAAGTTCTGGTAGATATGAATAAGTGTGCGAAATATTTTTTTTCTATGATGTTTATTTGTTGAGTTACGGGGTGTTAAAGTGTTGCCGTTTTCAAAAAAAAAGTTTTTTGAAATTATTATTTCAAACTAAAAACTAATCAAACGAAAAAAAATTTTAGGTTATTCTTTTAAAAAATCGATTAATCTTTAAATAAAAAAAAAATAATTTGATTAAAAAAAAATTTTTCATCTGCAAAACCTGCAAAATTAAATCAAAATTTTTCTAACTTAGTTCTTATTTTTTAATCTAAATTGGCCTTTAGTATTCTTATCATATTGTAAAAGTTTTATTATGGGACCTCTATTAGTTTAAAAGGTAGGCAAATTTTTTACACTCGTACAGGAAAGAACGAGTTTAATTTTAAATTTTTCTAACTTCCACTTAATTTTTGATTCTATTTTTACCGAAATTAGCCTTCGTTGTAAAACTAATATTATGTGCTCTTCATTAGTTTAAAAACACTCATACAAACATATCGGCTAAGCATATAAAAAACACAACATAAAACAAACTATAACGATTATATCAGTGATGCCAACTTGGTTTAATTTGAAAAAGGTAAAAAGCTTAAAAAAACATCTAAAATTCCTAAAACCGTAAAAATTAAAAAAAAAATCGTTAATTTAAAAATCGCATAAATTTTAATCCGCATAAAACGAGACCTGAGTGTATAGATTGTTTTCATGCTTAAAAAGTAAAACAAAAAACAATAATTCCCATATTATATTTGTTAAAATTAAATACATCAAATTTACAAAGTAGAACGATTACGAAAACCATATCGGGCATTGACAGTTCTTTTGGAAACAAAGAGCGAAATAAAACAAAAGTGAAATAAATATGTGTAACGGGCAAGTAAATTTAAAATATCCGTTCTGGTTTTGTGTGGTAAGACTTTAGGTTAGCATCAATCTAGTCTCACTTTTGGATTATTTCAATTGCGAATCGAGATTAAAAGATCTTAGAAATTCTTAAATCAAGCACAGATAAATTTTATCTTACTTTTAATTAAGTCAATCATGTTTTCCGGTTATTTAAAAAACGGGCCACTTGAATAATCTGTACTTGAATCAAGCATTCTGTACTTGATTTAAGGAAATCCGTACTATTGACACCGATTCGGCTTGATTTAAATACGGATGGATGGATTTGTTTTTTCAGTGAAGTACCCACATATCATTTTGAAAACTCACTCTCACGTCTTGGGAATTTCACCTCACGGTTTGACCTCTTCAGGGAACAAGGGCGCAGCCGAAGCCTATTATTTGTAAGACAAAATGGGAGATCGCTTTTTTGAGATCACGGTTTAACAAGATTTTTATTTGCCCCTTGTTATTTTGAAGGCTCGTTCGGAAATCATGTGGTGGTGGAAATGGAAATCTTAAAAATGTCAGCATTAAGGGCTGATTTTCCATCCATTGCGGGGAAGTCCTCCCTCCCTAGAGGTTATTGCTAATCAACAAAAACCGTTGTACGTCAGCAGTGGGGGTTTATTAATTCACTATACAATGGGTAACCAAAAATTCTTTTAAGAATCCCAGCTTTGGGATTTTAGACAGAAATGTAGATGAATGTAAATTTTTGGAAGGGTCTGGAAATGGTTTAGAGTAGTTAGAACCCAGATTCCAAAATGCTGGCTCGGCATCTTCGGTAAAGAAGTTGCTCAAAACCCTTGATTGTGAAACTTTCAAATTGAATCGCTTAATTTTGTTACCTATGGGGCTCTAATTGGCTATGCAATGGCTCGCTGCAGAACTCTCATTAAAAGTGAGTGGTTTAAAAAGTCTCTGAAATGGCAGGGTGAGAATGACTACTCTGTTCACGTCTGAAACGAAGGCAGCGGATATATATTGGACGGCTGCATTTTTAATCGCTTTATAATAGCAAAATTGTTTTTGTTATCTAATTTTATAAATTAATCATTTAATTTGTCTTGAAAATTAAATATTTTATAATAACTCATCAAATAAATGGAAATTTTATAATGTTTGGAAAAAGTAGAAAGTGTATATAGTTAGAAGTGCTTTTCTTTCATTTAAATATTTGTACCTTTTTCTAGTTCTCTTTCCAGCATTTTTAATATCACCAAGTTGTTTGGATAGTTGGTTGATATTTTAGCTCTGAATCCCGAAGCCACCCTATACACTCCAAAAACCGAGGAACGCAATCGGCTTTTTCTCTGGGAATACCAACAAGGTGTTTAGATAGATACCTGGCAGGTATTCGTGAGCTGTAGCCCAAATCCACCTCTTGATACAGTTTACACTCCACGAAACAGATCAACGTTTCGTCCGGACCACCATAAAAACATAATCGACGTTTTTAGCTCTTTGGCCAAAATATAACTGCCTGGCTATGATACGGGGAAGACTTGTGTGCTACTTGGGTTCAGTATGTACCAGATAAGGTCAGTAGCTGATAGGGATCCATACAATGTGCATGGGCCTGAGCTAATTAAGTTATATACAATAAAAGTTTTCAAGAGGAGGAAGAGAAAAATTCGGTGTTTTACTTTCTCTATCAATGCCCTGGTCTTAGGGATATCAGGGTGAGGCACTTTGGAAGACCAGAATTGCCCTGTTTGGATGTTGTATCTAAGGTAGAACTAAGATAGATCTTTCATTTTAGCAGGAAATCGAAAGGTTGGAATGCTGCAATGATGTTCGGGGAGTAATCAGGTAAACACTGAGGCTATCATAAAGGGACCGCTATAAGATCCCAAGTAAGCCGTCCCCGCCTCGGCTTCCCATTAAACCTAACCTAACAAAGTCCCTAAATTTCCCAATTGTCAACCCTTATTTCTGAAGAAGCATATAAATTTTTGAGCCCAAGGCTAAACAATACAACGGCTATATTAAAAAAAGTTTACATGTCCAAGTATTCCTATAATGAGACCACATAGTGCGGCTACAGAGGCCATATAAAAAGGTGTCCAAATCCTGTAATAAGTTTTAATTGACGTACCATCCAATCCTTGTTATCCGGGTATGAAACCTATGGCACCATTTTGACTTTCTGTTTTAATTTCCTTTCACATTTTATTAAATTAAATAAAATGCCAAAGTATGCCACAAGTAGGGTGTAGAGTTCATGTAAATTCCTTAAATTTTCTTTCAAACATTTCAGCATTCACACAATTAGGTAAACATATGGGTAAATTTTGTATTTTGTGTGTATGAGGAATCTTTAAATGTGCATGTTTATTTACAAATATTTGAAGAAGGAAGGTACAACCTCCCCTCCCCCTTCTATTAAGGTTTCACTGGCAATCTTAACAACCACCTACAGTACGTTTTTTTTTTCGATGATATCTGTACTACACGCTTGAACTACACAAGACTTTGTGACGTGTGTTACAGAAAAATCATCTGACGTAAAAGGGAGCAACAAATACTCAGGCTCGCGCGCACACACACACGCACATGACATGACAAGTCTGGTGTTAAACGTGTCACACTTATGCCTATGTGTATGTCTGTCTGACTGGCTGTATTTTGGTGTGTGTATTATTGTTTAAGTGCGGGTGGCACATTTATGTCATTGCATACATAACTCGGTGTCACTTTCTCCAATTTCTTACAATTTCTATTCAATGTTTTTTCATCTTTAATTTTTGATAATCCTCTGGGCTTAAATAAGACATCTTTGCCTTTAATTTAGGGGAAACTGTTGCCCTCTATTAAACACTAGTCACGAGCTAAAGAAGCACAAAATATTTAGCAACTTAGTTTGAATCGGAGTTCAAAAGGAAGGAGTTGTTGAGGAGGCTTTATTATTTATAGGTTATTAATGCTTTAATGACTTAATTTTCAAACACTTTTTTTTTTTTTGCTTTAGGGGGATTGTTAAACAATTAACAGTTTTTGCTGCGGGTCATTGAAAATAAAAACAAATTGTTTGTTTATTGAATAAAACTTGGGGATTAGGAAAAGTTGAGAGGTTGTGAGTGTGTGTCAAAGTTGTTCAAGTGTTGTTAGCACGATGTTAAAGTTACTTATTTTTATAGATGTAAATTTAAAAAGGATTAAAGTGGATTTTATGATTTTAAGTTATTTTTGATCTTAATACTACACATTTTTTTAGTTTTCAAAGTTTCTAATATTTTAAATTAATTTATACTAGACCTTTAGGTAACCTTATATCTTTAAAAAGCCATATTAAATCCTTAAGTAATTTATCTCCCATGCAGTTGTTAAAGATTAGATAATTTTGTTCATCAAAGTACATCCTATTAATGAGATCTTTACAAGGAGAATGAAGAAAACTGTCTAATGCAGATTTAAGCCTATTTAAGCTTTTCAGAGGATCTGAAATTATGTCTTTGTTTAATGGCGAGAAAACCTATAATGCACTCTACTGACTTTAATCAGCTATGTGATGGAAATCGATCTAGAAAACAAAACGATTTAAAACCGCTAAAATCGTTTTTGCTATCTTAAAAAATTTGTTTTTTATATATGATCGCCGTCGATGGATTATAAGCTGTCTCTCCAATGTTACTGTAGGATCCTTCAAGTATATGCGGTATTGAATATATTTCCGCCAAAGTGTTTTTTGGTCTACTAAGGCACGATTTCATACTTTTTTTGGCGGCTAACGAAGGGTATGTCTAATCGTACCGAACTTTCTTCTACGGATTTCGGTGTTTATATATACAATCTTAGCCTTTACGCCTGTATGTTCTCTGTAACGAACCAGGTTTCACAGCCATATAATAGAACAGAAATAACGCCAGCTTTAAAGATCTTATTTTTCTTGTGATGCTGTAGCTATTAGAGCTCCATGCATTACGTAGTTGTGTGAAGGCACCTAGAGCTACTCCGATTCGACACTCAAGGTCTTCTTTTGCACCGCCGTTTTTGGATATTCAGCTTTCAAGGTACGTAAACTCTACTTTCGACGTGTACATAAAGAAGGTTTATGGGATCTATGGATGTGGATTAATTCTCAATTCCTTTGCCTTAACTGTATTCATTTTCTCACCCACTTTATTTGATTCGCTTGCGAAATAATTCAGCTTTTGTTGCATGTCACATAACCGATGTAAAAGTTCGAATTTATCAGCAACATCATCAAGCGATTCCAACCGTGGACTTGGTTTAAGTGTGTCCCACACAATGCCTCTCGGGTTATCGATATAAGAGCGTCTGACCACCGCATCAATCTCAACTATGAATAGAGTGGTGATAATAAGCATCCTTGCCTTACCCCTGAAATGGTATTATAGGGTTAAGACATTCTTCCCTTGTGCATCTCTATACATTCAAGATTGTCGTTACTGCTGCGTATGATTGAAATAATCTTCAGTGGCAACACCCATTTTTTTAATTCTGCCCAAATACATTCACGATATTTGCATTCAAATGCATTTTCGAAGTCGACGGAAAGGTTGTATTAAAAGGATCACATTTCAAAAGGTTGTTCAATTAGGATCCAGAGAGTGTTGATTTAATACACGCAGAAGCGCCCACTTCTAAAACCGACATAACGGGGCGCAGTTTCCAGTCTAATTGCTGGACGATTCGCTCTAGAGTAATTTTAATGAAGACTTTCACAACTATGCACAACTGCCTCACCAGTTGTTGCAGTTTGTTGCGCCTCTTTTCGGTGGGAGTTTTGTAATGATGCCATTTAACCATTTTTTTGAAAAAACCTCAATATCTGGTGAAAGTGTAGGTTAAACATGGTTCCAAAAAATACCGGGTCACGTTTTAGAACTTCAGCAGAAATTTTGTCGACTCCAACAGCTTTTCCATTTTTTAGTGACATAATTGCATCAATAATTTCATTTCTCAGTTCGTGTAGGCTAACTTGGAGCGTTATTGTCATTCATTGCAATCGTATCCTCTCTGTACACATTAAGTACACTCATAAAATGTTATCTCCATCTATTTAGTTGTAAATCAACTTTCATCATCGTTTCATCAATAACTTTCACGGTAAGCGTTTGTTTTATATTTGATCCTGCGATTTTCTTTGTGGATTTAAAAAGATTGTTTATGTCATGCTCTGTGGATGCGTTTCTGTATCCCTGATAATGCTGCGGTATTCGGCTTGCTTTATACGCCTCTCAGCTTCATTTCTTAGTAAGTTTAACATGTTTTTTAATGAAGCACCTTGTTTAAAAATTGTCCATGACTGGTCTGACATGAAGTCTTTTCTTGTTGTCGTTTCACGCCCAAGGCTTCCTTCGCAAGCATTCGTGACTTAAATTTTAAATCTCTTCCAGTTTTACTCAACATCGTTGGATTCATCAGTTTCATTTAACTTCGACTGCAAGTGATCGGGGAATGTAGACCGTTGATCTGACATATGGGCATTTCCGTCAAAAGGTCCACCGTGACCGAAAATTTAAAAGTTTTTAAAAACTGAATATTTTACGATATTATTATAGAGAAATATTTAGATTTTACTAATTTTATAAATTCTCCCATAAATTCGTTCACTAAGACCAACAATTTGACTGCAAAGTTGTGCAAACGTAATTTCTTATTTGTGAGAATGTTTTATTGGATGTTTTCTTTAATATTATCTTCCTTAAAAGAGGCGATATTTGATAAAAATTATTCCAAAAAAAAATTTCTTACGTGGTCTGTAATCTAAGGAAGAGTTCGAAAAGAAATATGTTATTCGGATTAACGGTACATTTTAATTTAATCATTATTCAGTTTTATTATTATGGAAAAAATTTCACGTTCGAAATGTCACGTATCGAACCAGATTTTGGCTTAAGCAAAAAAAAAAAAATACAGAAGATTTTGGAACCAAACCAAACCCATTTTAATGTTACATTGCTACGTAAAATTCTGAAAGTAGTTTGACTAAAACATTGTGCCAGGTTTCTCTGAATTACGCCTTTTTATACATGGCCACAAAAACTACTTCTATTTTTTTCACGTTCGAACCGCTACTTCTTTTGCCATTATCTTTGACCTAGAATCGCGCCCCCCATAAACTTTAGCATAGATAATAGTGCTTTCTTAGTGCTAAAATTTAAGGGTTAAAAGAACGTAAAAATATTTGTTGTTTAAAATGTTATTGCATTTTTTATGCGTACGACTGTCACGTTCAACACTTTGGAATTACCCATATTAGGCATGTCAGTATTATATTTTATTTGAACTTTATTTTAAACAGAAAATTAAGACTTTAAATCAGAAATGGATTTTAAAACCGTTCTAAGCTCATCACTCCTTTCAAAAACGATCGTTTTGAAATCAGTCGGTATTCATCACATAACTGAATAATACGAACTTGAAGAAATACGTGAAGTGAGGGAACAAATAGTACAACTCAGAAAAGAGTCAAACAATATTAAAAAATTTACGCAAACCAAATAAAGAGCTGCAACCGAAAAGCATTACTCACACTCTCACACTTGTTCAACAATTTTAATAGCTCCATTCATTAACTGAGACACATGGGTCTGCAATCACACCTGTTTCAATTCCGACTGTAAAATATAGTGGTAAGCTGTTTCTAGTTTGAGGCTGTCACCGAGTAAAGTTGGCAAACTGCACTTCGGGAAAAAAAGATGGATGTGGATATTCTGAAAAGCTGTATGAAGTTAATAGCAACCAATTTCGAAGTCAGGGGCCTGATTCTGGCAGTCGTGATCGAGTAATTTCTCGATTCGAAAGCAATTTAATATCTTAATATTTCAGTCAATACTGAACGAATCGGAATTATTTTTTCAGTGTTGCAAAGCATTAATTTGAGTTTCACAATACTCAAAAAATAAATTCGATTCGTTCATTATCGACTGCAATAAAATTGCTTTCGAATCGAGAAAGTACTCGATCACGACTGCTAGAATTAGGCCCCAGTAATGCCTGGTATTTCCAACAGGACAACGGCGCTGAGCCCACTTTGTGTATTGTTAAGGAAGGGTGGCTTATGTAGCACAACAGCGGTATTCGCCCGTTCAATCGCCAGATTATAATCCTATTGAAGAATAAGAGCAATGCATACGTACAAAAACGTTTAGGAACAATGAAGAACTGAAGCAGGTTTTCAAACTTCAATGGAGCCAAATAACTACTGAAACCATGGTGGAATAAGCAGGTGGCATCGTTACGGCAACAAATACAACATTACAACAAAAATGGAAATTACATCACCGTTTACGTAAAAAAATACATTAAACAAAAATCAAAGCGTGCCGCTGAACGTGATGAAATAAGTAAATTTTTAGCCAATTTTTATTTAGTTATGGTCAATATCTTTTTTGTTTTGATGTAAAATTAAATACAAAAATCACATAAACCAAACTTTTACATTAATCTAGACAAACTATGCAAGAGCAAAAAATCGTCATCTGGCGTAGTGCTGCCACCTGTTTATTTCACCATGACTGAAACTACATAGAAATTGGTGTTTTCTATGAACAATCAGTTAATGGTGTTCCAACAAAGTACCAGCCAAATAATTAAAGCAAGGTGGCCCCAAATTTTTCACCCGACGTTCTTTGACTATAATTTTAATATATGAAAAAATTTAGTTTTGCTTTCGGATTGTGTTTATTTGATGTCTAAATTTCTTTTTTTTCTGCATTAAGTATTAAAAAAAAATGATATCGGCCAGAAAACCGATTGAGCGCTACTCGATTGTGTACCTCTTTATGGTTAAATTTATTAAACACTGAAACAAAGAAATGTCAAATTAGGTTGGGCAAAAACCGGGACGTTAAGGTACATTATGGTTGGACCACCCTTTATAAAAATGCTGGAGGAATAAACCAATCATTTTCAAAACACAACTACAAATTCGTTTGCTCACTTTGTAATTTTAATATTCCAAATAAAAAAACGCCATTAAATTATTCCTAATACCTTCTTAACTTTAGAAACAGCCAACTGATGCTATAAATAAGATAAAATATGTACCAGCATGTTCAACAATGTCTACAAAATCCAAAAAATTCTTAAATTAGAAAATAAATGTTTCCCTTCTGCTACCCAAACTTTGACATACTTAAGCGTTCGACTCGTATCTCACCTAAACTTTCCAAACTTTTGATATTTTATTTCAAATTTATGTTTGTTTTTTTTATTTTACTTACACAAGCCAATTTTTGTTGGCCAAAATTACGAGGGTGTTAGTGTGGCCATATTTTGTTGGCAACTTAAACAACATAATTATTGGCATTTACAGCAAATACTTTAACTTTGCAGCATACAACTTTATTGTACAAACAGCATCAAACTAAATGGCCATGTGTTCGAAAGGTGAGTTGTGAGGGTTGTATGAACTGACTGGCTGGCTGGCTGACTGACTGTTTTTTGCAAATATAAAATTCCTGTTCTATTAATTTATATGAAATTCATTATCTAACAGGAAACAAACAAGTTAACAATATTCTATGAACTTAAAATAAAATGGTCTATTTTAGTATTTTAACTCTGAGTTTTTTTTTGCTGTATGTTCTATGACCTTTAGCTGATTTTGGAGTGCCTCTAAGTGTTGCAACATACATAATTGGGCGTGTAACGAATCTAATTGAGTTTTAATGTTAATGACAAAAGGTTGCTACAGCCGTTTTTCCATACTTTTCTATTTTTTTCTGTATTTTGTCATACAATTTATATAGATTTTAGTAGAATTTAGCCGCTGGTCATTTATAACGCCCTTTATCTGTTTTGGGTTTTTGTTGTGTGCCCCGTCCTTTTAATCTTTATATTTTGTTTTTTTTTTCTATATTCTACTCAACTCACTTAAATCAATTAATTTCACATGTTTGTTAGTCATGTTAATATCCTGCCCGATAATGAATTTATATGTTTTTCATTTTTAAGATTATTTTGTATATTTTTTTAATATAATTAAAATAGATGGATGTTTTCAGTGGCAGTAAAATGATGTTGCAACAAGTTAATGTGTTTAGAATTCCGATGTTAGGGTCGTGTAGTATTATTGGATTGGAAATTTTTATTAAGTAAGTTGCAAATCTTTAAAAGGATGTTGTTTGTATTTTGCGAAATATTGAAAAAAAAAATCATTAATTTTAAAGATAATATTTTAGAAGAGAAGAATTATATGGAAGGATCACTCTATAATCAAGAAAATCAATCGACACCAAACAGTTTTTTAAAACGATCCGAATAAAATTCTTTGATCACTTTCATTTATCTTCAAAACCAATTTTCTTTTAAAAATGCTAATATTTTTTTATAAAAACATTATCTTTTTTTAAAATTTCGTTTTCATTTCTGTGGCATTTTGACATAACATCTTAAGTCAAATTTAGAAAGTTGAAAAAAATGTTGTTAATCGTACGAATTTTCATTCAAAAAACATTTTTGCTTACTTTTTTAAAATTTTGTATTACATTGGCAAAAAATACCAAGATATCAGATGGATTTGCAGCATATCGACTGAAAAGGCATTTAATTGCCTTTCCAACGATATGCTATTTTTCTCGATCGGACTTTTCGGTTGGGCTCCACAAGTGTTTAAGTGGGACCATACACCGAAAAACACAAAGTACCGTTATCTAAAAAAGCATTTTTTGCATAATTTAGTTAACCCTTTCGCTATATTGTATCCATATGGATACACTCAACTTTGGAGGCATCTGACAATCTCCAGGTCAAAGAATTGGCTTAGATATCGGCATGTTATTGTTTTTTAAGATCCTATGAATCATTTTGAATGAAAAACTCTTGGATTTTTACAAAATTGAGAAAAATAAAGCATTTAAAAAAAACGTTTTTTTTTATAGATAATTTTTTTGAAAAAAAGGTTTTTTATCTTTCAAAATGGCATATATATAGGACCATGTTAAAAAAAAACATCAAACATTAAGAAAAAGGTTTATTTTAACTTTTTGCATCAATAGTTTTTTGTTTTAAGCCGAAAAAAAGCTGTGCAGATTTTTTAAACATTGTGTGTATCCATATGGATACAAACGCAAGTTATGGTGTTGATTAATATGCACACAATACATATAAAATAATTTTACGTTTGATGCTGCTGAGTGGTTTTTATATGGAGCCTATTGCAAATTATGGACCGATCATCACGAAATTTATTAGTGTTATTTCTAGTCTTATAAAACTGTGAAGTATTAAATTTTATTCTGATAGCATTATTTATTACGGTTTAAGGCGTATTAAACTGTTTTTTGGGAGTATGGTTTATATGGGTCTAAAAGTAAATTATGGTCCGATCTTCACGAAATTTTACAATGTGAGTTCCGCTCGAATAGAACGAATTTTTGCAAAATCTTTTAGCATTCCGTGCATTATTTCACTATTTATGTCAGTTTTTTTAACAAAATTTCTTTTCCATAACCGAAATATGTATCCATATGGATACAGTCCAAAAAACACATTAAGGGTAAATTTTTTTCAAAAGTGAGTATTGATTGTTGTTGCTAGGGCCAATTATAATAAAAATCCAAAAAGTTGGATTTTTTTTACTAACCCAGTAAAAACTTGTAGCGAAAGGGTTAAAAGAACCTTTTTGCAGCATCTTTTAAGTTCAAAGCGCATATTTTGCCTTTTTGAGGCATATTTTGATGCAAGTTAAATTTTCCTAGATGCCTACAAGAGCTTTCGCAGCAAATAAATAAATTTTTTTTTTGGCGATTTGTGTAATATGTACATACAAATCTTGACAAATCTTTTAATATACCGATCGACTCAGAATCATTCTTTAAGGTGCTCTAACGATGCTTATTCGTCCATCTAGCTGGTTGTCCGTCCATGTTAACCTTATGCGTAAAGTACGAGTTGCAATCTTGTAGATAATGTGATCAAATTTGGTAAATACATTTTAATTGTAGGACAAAGTCAATGTATAATTTCACATATTCCCCATAAAAACTTCTTTCAAATTAGACTCTTTGTGTATGTAGACCATCTGATTATGTTGGTATTTAGATTTAATTTCCGATTAAATATAAATATTCGGCACAAATAACTCTTATAGGAACTTTAACTTCTTAACATAACTTTGTTTTTGTGAGCCGATGAGTACCAATCGTTTCCAAATAGGGTAAACTCTCGAAAATTCGTATGTTAATACTGTGGTGTATGGGCTATACCGATTATAGTTTAAGGTTTGTTTTTATTAATTGGATCTGTTGAATATTTTGTTTTCAAATTAGCAATTTTTAAATTTCTTAGGGCAAGCTTTCATGCATATTTAATGCGCATAAGACGCGTTTTCTAGAGCATATTTCTGGTTCAACTCTTAACATGGCAAACAAAATTATTGCCAGCATCCTACACGACCGAATTTTGATCTCTCTAGAGCCAGGCCTAAGAAAAGTGCATGAAGGCTTCAGACCGAGCTAATCTTGAGTTGATCACATCGACAGTAAAATAGTAAACGTTGAACAATCAGTTGAATGGCGATCACTCTTATACATACTAACTTTTCGTTGACTAGAAGCGATCTTTACCTACTGGTATAAATGTTTAACTTTAACGTTAAATATGTCTGCGAAAAGTGAAACACTTCCAAACGCAAAATTAAAAACGTGCAAGTGAACATAAATCGATGTTTCGGCGAACACTACAAATGTATTGGCCAGAAACTACTTCCAATCAGGACCTATGGAACCAAACTGACCAAACTCCACTGGAAGCGAATATACGCTCCCGAAAATTTAACTGGCTGGGGCTAACGATAAGAAAGGGTGCAGGTGATTTCTGCTGCAGACTATTGAATATACCCACTAAAGCTTCAGAAGCCCCGTAATCCCACCAACACTTGGAGACATTAAATCAATGCCGAGCTACAACAACATGACGTATGCTGCTGGGAAATGTTATCTTTGGCAAAATAAACATGTAAATGGAAGGCATTTGCGTGGCCCTTTGTTCCACTGGGAATTAAGGGACTAAATATATAAGTGATTAGACGAGCTTATCCCCGTTACGAATTAAAATATTAATTAAGTTTTTTAAAAGTTCATAACTGATGTATAAGTTTCAACAATACATAACCTAAAATTGGGCAAGTGAACAAAACAACTAGTCTACTATGTCTGTCAGACCATGTAAAACTGTTTTAATAATTAATATAAGACCCCATTAAGTATATATCGTCGGTCTCATAAAGAAAGACCCTAGCTCGATTTTTTTAAAAATCGAGTTTTTTAGTGATTCCAATACATTTCAAACAAATACACCTCGTCACAAGAATTTAATTAAATAGCATCAAAAATATCAGTTTTACAAGCAATTGATAAATACAGTTTTTATTCTGTTTTTGCTTCTCCTGTAAAGTTGCAATTATGTGAGTTAGGGGGTTTCTACATGAGACCAACGGTATGTTCTGGGTCCTTGAGTAATTTTAAGTCGACTTAGCCATGTCCGTCTGTCTGTTCACCTGTTAAATACACGCTCACTTTCAAAAAACGCCAAAGAAAAGGACAATATTGGTGTCAAATTGTTTCTGGTTCTCCTCAGAAGTTTTGAATTGAAATCGAGCAAAATCGGTTAAGTAGGATAAGAGTTATTAATGCAAATGTGGTACCACCACCCCAAAAAAATGATAATTTTGTAATACTTACTTGTATAACCAACATCAATAGTGGCGCAATGAACATAATGATATAAGAGTTTGCATAACTTTGTTCCATACGACTAGAAATCATACCACAAAATTGTGTGGAGATCGGTCCATAGAAGGGTATTCAATTAATCGATGTTTTGTATTAAACGAATAATCGCGCGAATAATTTTTCTAGGTAAAAATTTTGTCAAATAATAATTGAACAATTTAATATTATTCGGTTAATCGAATAATTTTAATTTTGTCTAGTTTAGAAGTTAAAAAATAAGACCAAAAATTATGTTTTTAACATTATATTTTATTAAAAAAGTAACAACAATTTAACAAAAGGTACTTCATGTAATAAAAGAGGAAAACTTTTTAAATAAAAAATAGCATCGAAATTTAGGCCCCTATAAAGGTTTACAACTCAACACAGTTCAGTTGTAATTTCTTAATTTTTTTATTATGGTTTACAACTTTGCTATATTGCGGTGAACAAAAACATAACAATAATTACAACTGATCACAACCAGTTAGTTGTCTTAATTACAACTCAACTGAGTTTATAAACTGATCTTTCAAAAAGAGCATACAGATTAAATGTTTGTGCTTCAAACGATTTCTTTCTTTTGTTTTGATGAAACTTGATTAGGAAAAGATTCCTTCACTTATTGTTGACGTTGGAGAGATTGAAAGTAAAGCCTTATAAAGCATATCCAATATCTCTTTTATTTTTCGTGTCTTTTCTAAAAATTATTAGTCTTCCATTATACCACTTGAATCTCTTTTTGAGTTTTTTACAATTTTAATAATTTTAATAGTCTTGTTAAGGTCTGGTAGAAGATTGTTTTCATTATTCCCAAAAAATCGTCTTCTTCATCTGAATAATTGTGGTAAAAGACAGTACTAAGCAATCTAAAAAAAAAATTATTCCCAAACTCGTTGGTTTCAGTCTTTGTACACGTTCCAGCTTGTTTTCTTACATAAAAGAAAAAATCTAATACAGTGAAAAAAATGTTTCGATTAATCGACATAAATTATTCGAATTATTTGTTAATCGAAAATAAGCAATTTTAAATTATACGAACAGCTAATTGCACAAAATTATTCGATTAATCGCAGAATTGTTAATCGTTTGAATACCCTAGTCTATAGTTTAAAATTAGCCCTTCTATAAAGCCCATTCTCAAAAAACACTTTAGTACGTCTAAAACCAAAACGAATAATGCTGTTATTGTAATAGATTTTTGTCTTCCGCAGTTTAATATGATTAGAAATCTCACTTTAAAATTTCGTGAGGATCGGTCCATAATTTGACATGGACCCAAAAAACCATTTAGTACGCGTAAAACCTTAACGAATATAGCCCTTCTAAAAAAAATCGGTCTGTTGCAGTTTTATAAGACCAAATTTAACACTGTCCTTTTTAACTGTCTCAATCCAAAAATTAAGAATAAATAAAATTCGCTAGAATTCAGGACTTCAAACATTCAAATTAAATCATGCTCTATCTATATTCATATAAATTCATATTCATATAAATTTACCCAAAACCTTTAATTTCCTTGTAACTTGTCATCAAGGTTGCAACAGGAATTATAAATCACCAAATAAACAATGTCTTCTACCTGTTTGCCACAAAGCCAATAAAAGAAATTCATCCATCTACTTCTTTTTAAATATTGAGCTTATAACAAAAACTTCAAGACCAGTCAGTTATTCTTACAAAATATAATTTATAATGGAAATAAAAGAAAAATTAGTTCAAAATGTTCTTTCATTAGATTCCCAGAATTAAAAAGGAGCGCGTCTTAGTGAAACTGATTAAAATTTTAACACCCTCCCAGACAGGGTTTTGCTTTGTGACACTGTGAAGCCTTTCCACGAACCGCATTTTTGTAAATATTGCAACAATGTAACGTAACAATTGCTAACAAAATCCTTTTTTCCAAGTCTTTGTCGTGCATCGAAGGCAAGAGATTCGTGAGTCCTGGTTATAAATGTAATATTTCCCAAATTCATAACATTACGCTAAATCCCGAGACAAAATTTGACAATAAATATTGCAATTTAACAAAAATGCCAAGTAACTGAACAAATACGGGAAACAATGGCAAAAGAAGAAAATTAGAGCAACGACAGCAGTTCTATTAGCGGTCGTTTAAATCAGAGCAATAAAATTTGTGTGCATCCTTTTTTTGCTTTCGCCTTTGAGTGTCATAAAAATGAGCTAAACTGACCTGAATGTGGCTGTGTGTGTGTGTGTAAGTGTGAGTGTTATAAAACTTATTTGTTTTAGTGAAGGCTACTAAGACTTTTAGCTGTGCGGGCTGCTCAGTTATACAACCTTATTTAATCCTTAGGGATGTAAGAAGGACTTGCAAGGCTTGTTTGGTTTTAACTCTCTAACAGAATGAACAAAGCAACAATCGAAAGCAAAGCGTGGAAAAAGGAATAAACTCTACATCACGATCTACTAGCCAGCAGTATATTTCGCTGTTGCTGCTGTTCTAAATACACAAAATGTCCTTCATTTTCATTGTTGTTTCTGTGTTTACATTTTATGATGCAATTTAAATCAGAGCATTTGCAAGGATTAAAACCCAACCAGCTCTACTTTATTCATTTACAAAAACATTTATAGCTTTCAAACGGATAGAGATAGATGGACTTCCTGGTAGGTTGTTGATGTTTTGTTTTCTTTGTTTAAAGAAGGATTTGCTTCATCTATTGTTGTGTAAGGTTGCGCATGTTTGTGTTGCGTTTTCCTCCAGATTACTTGCTTTTCTTTATCAGAAGATTTTTTTTCTAATAATTTGCATATTTATTTCAATAAAAATAAAATTACTGAAAATCCAAAATTTACCGTCGCATAATGAAAACGACATTGGAAAATTTAAATTATTTCAACTTGAAACAAAAACAATTTTTGATTCTTTGTGTGAATGTGTATGTATGTTTATTTAATGATAAAATATTAAGCAAAATTTTTCTTGTATTTCTTGGGTTTGTCATGATATGCTGAAGGTAATATGATTTTTTTGTTTGTTTTAAAGTAAAATATGAAATTTAACTAAGATCAAAAGATTTATGATTATGTGATATTGATGTTTTGATATTTTGGTGCTTAAGTGAAAGGATTGCCGTAGTAGTTAAAGTTAAATGGCTAAATGTTCTGATAAAAGGAGCAACTATCGAATTGAAAATGTCTTAGTTTCAATAGATACAAAAATTTATATCTTGTACTTCAAATGCGTTTCGGGGAATTTTCGGCAATCTTTTCCAAAATTTCAACTTAACTTTAAGATTCTGTAATACTTATGGCCGTTTTCTCCATGTGTCGAAAGCCGCCCTTTAATAAATCTCAAAATAAATATTTTAGACTGACACACTGTCCGTTGACGATTTTGGTTTTCTCAAAATACCGACAAAAATATTGTTTTCACGTGGCACTACATCTCGAAATAGCTGTTAAGCTGTAGGTCCACACCACGCGTTACCCGCTCTTTCGCAGTCTACGCAGCTGCCAAAAAAAAAATAGAATATGCGCAATAAAAAATTTTATCATTTTGCGAAGCAATAATGGTACATTTAAAAAGAAGCGCACAATTATGCGCTACGCAATAAGACATACCGAAATGCAGTTAAGTAAGTGAAAAAACTCTTAACAATTTTTATGAAAAAAAATTAACATTTCAAGTGCCACAGCGTTCCCTGACTACGAAACAGGTTTGTAAGGGAGAATACTAAAAACTAACTGTATCAAAACATTAATGGTGTTTTCTTTTCTAGAAAAAATGTCACATTTTATTTAAAAAAATGCAATTTGGTGTTCGTTTCTTTAAAATGCTTTGCTCTCAAAGAGGGTGGCGTGTTTTATTCTAAAAAAATTCACCCTTAAATGTCATAAGGCATTGCACTTTACGCCCCGTTGAAATCGAGAGTGTTGATAATGCCCTGTAAAAAGATGGCTTCTATTTATATATAGGGTTACCAGACGAAGTTGGGAAAAAATCGCCTCTAATCAGGACAGTAAAATTTTTAATAGTAATTTTGTCTATTATTTTATAGTAAAAACAAAAGAAAGCATTACATTATTAATGGTAGGTTTTCAGTGACATAAAATTTAAAACTGGATTCGGTGTTATAAAATTGTTTTTGAAAAAAAACGTCAAATCAAGAAATCGTAAAAACTTGGTGTTAATAAATTCGCAATCTGGCAAAGGTATTTTCTTGTTTACATATTTTATGAAAAACAAACTAAAGAAATTGGAATTTGGTCATTCATTTTGTTCATTAATTAATTTATTTAATATTAATATATTATCAAATTTGGGTTTATGTGTATTTTTTTTTATATTTTGAAGAACATACTTTTTGATTTATGTACATATTTTTTTATATATTGAAGAACAAACTTTTTGTCAGCTGTTAAAAACAGGGCGATCCAATTTTGTGTTTTGTTCTCGTTAAATAAAAAATTGCATTATTACATGTTAGGCAAGACATTTTATAAATGCACCTTTTAAAATGTGGTTTCTTTTTTTGTAGAAAAGAAAACACCATAAGTGTGTAAAGCTGATCGTTACATCCAACAATTTTTATATGCGCTGAATAAAGCGCTTTATGTGTAAAAAATGTATTGCTTCAAAGTGTGAGCTCGCCATATAAAATTCATGTCTTCTGTAAGCGCAATGGTAAGCGAAGCTTTTATGTTTCTCCCTTACAAACCTGCTTCGTTGGAAGCTCCATTTTTTATTGGGTGTGTAGTTATATACAAATTGTAACATGCACAACGCATCCTATTGAGGCATTGAATGCGAAAAGTAGGTGTTTTTTCTTTTGCAAGAGGCACAAGCCGCGTTCGAAAAATTCCTTAAGTGGGCTCCCATGCAAAATGTTCAATGCAGACTAGAAATATATTGAAGAGAAAGTCCCATAAATGCCCAGAAGTCGCCCCTAGTGGGATAAAATATATGACCGACCTCAATTAGTTTTTTGTTCTTAACATTTTATCGAGACATACTTGCCCTTACAGTGTTGCCAAAAGAAGGGGAAAATCCCTACATGTAGGTATTTTTGATAGTAAAATAGAAGCGTGGGGAAAACACACAAATTTCTTATAATCTCCAAAATGTAGGGATTTTTCGTCATATCGCATTATTTATGAAAAAAATGCAGAAAAAACGTATATTTAAAAATATTTTCTTGTCCTAAACAAAAAAATTTTATCTTCCCTAAAATCGCTTAAAATATATTTTTAGAGTTGTTTGTGGTTTCAAAAGTTGGCTATGAATGTATATTTGTTTTCTAAGATATCTTGAAAAACAAAGTGGTGGGGTTTCTGAACAATTTTTTGCTGAAATGGACGTCAATGCCTTACTGACAAATAAAGAATTTATCTTAGAAAAAAATTTGTTTCCTGCATTACTTAAGGTTGGCGAAGAAGCATACGAATAGTGGGTACCAATTGTTGCAGCTGTCTGCAGTGTCTGGAGAAAGAGACATGACTGTACACTGTGGTATACACTATCACTAGCGCCATTGCTGTATGGAGTGAAAATGCCAACCATTTCGCTAGTCACTTATGGTAATGGTTGTTTCTTATACCACTGGGATATTATTCAATGTTGAAAGATTTAATTGAATTTATTTAAATTATTTACATATCGCTAGCTAAAATGCAAAAAGGCGTAACTAACAAAAAAATTCAAAATCGTGTTTTTGATTAATTATTATGAATGCTATTGAACTACATGTCTTTACAAAATTTTGCACTACAAACAAAGGGACGTAACTACACTCATAATATTCTGCACGTAAAATTAACTGAAATTGTAATATAAGATAAATGAAAGTTCAATTAAAAACCGGTCTACCTATTTTTCATTTATTTTTAACAAAAAGTTGATTTAATTTTTACTGTCAAAAATTTAACACCATATTCCGTAAAATCAAATAAATATTCAGTTATTTTGTAAAATTTTACTGTCAAAAATAAACAACATATTCAGTAAAAACGATTAAATATTTAGTTATTTATTAAAATTTTACTGTCAAAAAATTGACCCCATATTCAGTAAAAACAATTAAATATTCAGTTATTTTATTAAATTTTCGTTTACTCCACAAAAGAGCCGAATTTCTAAAAAATACCAGACAGACACCTGTCCGCTTGTTTTTCTTATAAGCGAGAGAGGGAGAATAGTTTTATTTACTTACCCAGTTACAGACGTTTGTTTTACTTTTGTTGTACTGACCACGTTGTTTACAGAAGAACTCTCAATTATAAGACACCAGCAGCATGACCGATATGGCTTCGCAATTATTTTACTTTTAAAATTTGATGTATTTAACTAAACTATTTTAACAAATAGAAAATGGGAATTGCTTACACAAAACAAGCAATTCATTTTTTATAGATAAGTAAAAATTAATTTTTGGTAGTAAAATTATATAAAATAACTGAATATTTAATTGTTTTTACTGAATATGGTGTTGAATTTTTGACAGTAAAACTTTATAAAATAACTGCATATTTATTTGTTTTTACGGAATATGTAGTTAATATTTTGACAATTAATTTATATAAGATAACTGAATATTGATTTGTTTTTACGGAATTCGCGATTGAATTTTTGACAGTAAAAATTAAATGAACTTTTCGTTGCTTCAAATTACATTTTTATTTACTTTAACATAAAGAAGAATTTAACTCAATCAACGGACAATATTAACTGCAACTGAAAATCCGTATTAATATGCACTTAGTTTTTTGAATAACTGTTAGAATCAGTTAAAAATAAATTTGCTTGGAATTTTATTTAAAAATGACTGAACGGAATATTTCTTAAATAAACTACAGTCCGTTACTGTAATAATATTGTGAGTGTACAAGAGTGTTTCTTTTATAAATGCAAAATTACGTAATTACCCATTTTTTTCTTCAACAAAATGTAATGAAATAGAGTCCTTTGAAAATGGTTTAAAGAATTCCATGGACGACTTATCAATGCATGTTTTCTAACATATTTATAGTTTTCATTGATTAAAGTTTTTTGCTTCTCCTGTAAAATTATGTTTTTGTTAGTTATCGGATTATTTTTAGCATGTGTGGGAATTTCTTCGACAAATCCACTGGCAACACTGCGCCCATAACAAATATTGCGTTTTATGAAATTCTTAAATTAATGAAAATTCGTGAATAAAATCAAAAGTTTATCATCAATAAGGTTCTGTATGACGTGCTAATTTCCCAATTTTTCATTTCACTGGTTGCTTAGGCCAGCTCATCAGGAAACCTTTTCCTAAGATTTTAGAAAAGCTAAAAATATTTTAACAATAAAACCCTTAAGCGAATAAGAATTTTAAACACTCAAAGTCTTACTTGTAAGTAACAATATCAAAGCTTAAACAAAACACCAACAATAAACAGTGAGTTTATATTTTCTTACATCCCCCTACAATTGGTTGGGTTCTTTCCGACTCGAATTGTAGTTGTAAGTTAGTTAAAAGAAAAAACAAAATTAAAAAAAAAATTGTTTCATTCTATTGTCTTCGTAAGAAAACAACAAAAAAACCTATTTGCCAATTCAGTTTTCTGCACGGCCACATGCAAGTATATTATCAAAGTTATTTACGGGAATACAAAATTTGTCATCAATAAGACTTCTGTATGACGTGCTAAATGCCAACAGATTTTAATCATTTATGGCTTGTTTTGTTTGCAGCTCGTTTTTTAAAATGTCTGCAAAAAATTAGAAGCATAGCTGCATTTTCCAATTTTTTATGAATTTTTAAAAAACAAACATTTTGAAATTTTAATACAAAAATTTATTTTTTTCCAAAAAAAAAAAAAATTATGTTTCTGAAACGAAAAAAGTTTTACTTTTCTTAAAGGATTGCGGAATTTCGGTTTTTTTAGTTTTTTCAATAAGCTAAAGCGTTTTTGAGTTACGGAAACATATGTTGTGTAACCTCCTTCATTTTTGAAATAACGGTATATCTCGAAAACCAGAGCTAACCTAAAAAAGGGCGTACCCGAATTAGGTTAAAGCCCCAGGTGCCCAGCTTGTTTGTTTTTTCAACTAGCACAGTGTTATTAAGACGCAGCGAAAATACCTTCAATATTTTAAAATTAAATCAGCTGGCACAGTTTTCATGATTAGGAATTAAGTCGACTGTTTTGAGAAACAGGGTTAAGTGATCAACCGTTCTGAAAGACTTGCTCATTGAAATATTCGTATTGAAGGTAACGGGGAAGATTTGCAGCTGAGTATTAAAAATTATCCATCTGTCAACTCAACTCATCGTCGGTTAGCCCAATTCGGTATTTCCAGACCAACATTGCAGAGAATTTTAAAGTTGGATCTTAATACAAAATTCAAATTGTGCAAGCACTCCTCCTCAAGCATCAACAATGACTTGTTTAACATTGGTAGGTCTTATTTGGGCACCTCTGTATAATGATTTGTTTTCTTAAACCCTTTGGGATGCTATGATGATATAAGGAAAAATATTATTAAAATTTTCGAAACTTTCTATACAAATCCTTTTACTTAAATTTTTTTTTTCAAAACGGAAGAAAAGCAAATTTCATGAAATTATCTTTTCAATTTTAATTTATTTTTTAGATCTATTTAGAAGGCATTTTCCTTTTTACCCAATTATTCTTAGATGAGACAAAACTGCGAACTTATCACAATTTCTCACTTTTCACCCGGCTGTCATATGTAAACACATTTCTTTAGTTCTCTGCCAATAAATATTTCTGTAATTTAAGAACATTCTGACAACAGTTACAGTGTCCTACAGCCTCAACACACCCACCCAACCAACTTAAACCTCTCTACTCCCACTAAGATACAATCAAAATTATAGACACTTTATATCTGCCATCCATCTACTGTTAGTTACAGATGGGAGAAATGACTACAAAAATAAGTGGAAAAAAACAAGAATCTGTAGCAAAACTTGACTAAAGTATGTGTTTTATTACCTCTCCCATTTTACACATCCAAAGTTGTTACATATGATGGTTGGTTGTCCACTGTAGTTACCAAACATGTTGGGCTTTTTTATGGCCACAGGCGTTATTTATATGCAGGCTTCGGGCTTCAACTATACTACTGCTACTTCACTACTACCACTACTAGCACAATTTAACATACAACTTTAAAATTATACAACAACTATTACAATATGACCATTAAATACATCAGACGCCATTTTTTCATAAACAACTTTGACAAATAAAAACAAATTCAGCACAAAAGTTGGAAACGACTTTGAAGAGCTCCCTAGATATGGAGAAAATTTAAAAACTATAGAAAGTTATAAAAATATTTAAACTTACTTATGATTAAGCTGCGGAACATACATTTTGCGGTCGGGAATTTGATTGCAAATTTTTACTAATTTGAGGTCGTTGAATTTAAATCTTAACTCCATTTTTCTCTATCAGCTCTACTTTTCGATATATACCGTTATGTCCAAAATTAAGGCACTTTCACTACATATATTTGAATAACTTGAAAACGGTGGACCATATTCAGTTAACAAAACAATCCGTATTATCTTTAAGCCGTTCTTACATTGTTTTTAAATTTGCCCTGTTGTTTCAGAGATATCGTTGAATTTTTGAAGAAAAATTTGTTTGTTCTTTAAAAATTCATTAATTTACATAAATACACTTTTTTTAAATTTAAAAAATTCACATTTTTAAAAACCCAAAATGGGAAAATATATAAAAAACATTTTGGTAGTGCATATAAGTTAATTTTCTGGAGGCCCTATGCTCCTTATAGGAACTAAAAAAAACCAATATATATATATATATATATGGGCATTTCCCGAGAATGGTCTACCAGGATGAAAAAATAAAATGTTGATAATCATCGTCTTTTATTGTTTATTATTATAAAAAAAGTTTATGTTTTTATAAAAGAATGGTTTCATGAGGAAATTGCGCTGGAAGCTGGAAAATTTTATATTTTCTTATATTTTCTACTTCTAAAGACATTTTTATATACTTATTTTAAATGCAAAAAATATGTTTTGTTTAGGCTCTTTCTTCATTATCTTTTCATTACAATCAATTGTAAAAGGAGTATTAAGTTTTTTTGTTAAGGAAATTTGAAGATATTTATGGGAAAATGCATTGTGATAATAATAAAAAACATATGGAAAAATCGTACGTTCGCGAACCGTACGTTCGCGACCGGTACATAAGCCAATTAAACAAAAACCAAGAGAGATATTTTATTTTGTAAATACTGGATGGAGGCCTACAATTATATACTTTTAAAATAAATTAATCACTTTTGAATATTCCGTTTCATTACGCAGATTTTTACATTTCACTACGTCAGCCAAAGTTGACTTCTATTTTGCGTACGTTCGTGACCACATGTTTATAACTATTATTATGAAAACTTAAACTCGATGAAATCCATCTTTTGCACTAAACATACATCTACCCAAGTGCTATCGAATCGCAAAAAAATGCTAGGAAAAGTTTTGTTTTCTATATTTTTTTTACACCAAAAGCGTACGAACGTACGTTCGTGACCCCAGGAAATGCCCATATATAAAAACGTTTGTGCCGTGTATGTGCTCCTTAAACTCAAGAACCGCTGGACCGATTTACACCAAATTTGGACAATAAATTATTTTAGTCGAGATCCAGGTTTCTCTTAAGTTTAATCCCGATAGGTGACGGCTGTTGTTGTGATATTTTAATTTTTTTATTAACGGTACGATTTATTTAATGAAATTCACGAAATATATTTTAATTTAACAAAAATAAGTTTCCTGATAAAATTTGAAAAAAAGATAGTGCTGGGGTCAAGTTATTAAAACTAAAATTGTCCAGTCTTTAATTTTTATTTTTATTTGCAAAATCCCGAGCAGCGCTGGGACAAAACAGCTAGTATATATATATATTAGGGCGGGTTAATTTTTTTTTTTTTTCGTATACCAAAAACGTAATCTGTAGGTGATTGTGAGAAGTTTTGCTCAAGAGACCATAGCTCTAAGTCGGGTTTGGAGCCCCCCAAAATTTCAAAATAGATATTTTTTCATATATATTTACATAGAATAATTTAATTAAATTCGTCATAAAATCGAATAGAATTATAGTAGATTTTTCAATATGGGCTTGTTTGAAAGGTATTTTTATCACCTTTCAGAATCTGTATTGATACCAACATTAAAAACAAAACAAAATCTCGAAAAAAATTCAGAATTTATTAGTTAAAAGTTCATTTTAGGCTATTTTTCGACAAAACATTCCTAATATCTCTACTACAATACAGATTCCGAAGGGTGATAAAAATACCTTTCAAAAAAGCCCATATTGAGAAATCTACTATAATTCTATTCGATTTTATGACGAATTTAATTAAATTATTCTATGTAAATATATATGAAAAAATATCTATTTTGAAATTTTGGGGGGCTCCAAACCCGACTTAGTGCTATGGTCTCTTGAGCAAAATTTCTCAGAATCACCTCTAGATTACGTTTTTGCTATACGCTTCATCAAAAAAATTCATTCCATATAATATATATATGTATATATATATATAAGTTAACTCTTGAAGCTTGTCAAGAGATGACTTTGCTTGTGTTGTGTAGCTCGGAATATCAATATTCTACAAAAGTTAACCAATCCGGAATTAAAGACGTGACAAGAAGAAGATTTTTAATCATTCATAAAAAGTACGAAAATTGGGTACCACATTATCTAAAATACATAGAACACAGATTTTACACATGTTTGTTGCACATTTATGCATTGCCCCCTTGGTTTTTGTAAAAATTCTACTCTGAAAATTTGATGTATTAAACTAAATAATTTGGACAAATGGAATTTGGGAATTTTTGCTTTACTTTTTAAACATGAAAATAATGTATGTTTTTCTTCTTGTAGTGTTTTTGTTGTTGTTGCTACACAAAACAAGTAAATCGTTTTACCTATTTGTGTAGTGTTGTTGTTGCTACAAGAAAATTTTACAAATGCAAGCGTATGCACGCATTTGGAATACAATGCTACATTTTGAAGTTCGAATCGTACTTAAATTAAGTGGAAATAAACTTAAATTTTGTACGAGTTTTTTCTCTTTCTGTGTAGTAACATCGACTTGATTCTACGGTTTTGTGTGACAATTGAATATTATTTCTGTTTGAAAACTTGCAAAAGTACATGAATAAATTCTGTAGTAAAAATTTGTTTAAATAGCATTAACTTAAAAGTATTTGTTTGTGTTGTTTGGCGTGCATATTTGTAAGTTATTTAGCAACATTTTAATGCATATTTTAAACATTTTTTTGCATATTTGATCTTGCCCTGGTTATTAAAGACACAAACAAAGTATTAAAATACGCTTTCTCTTGTGAATGCCGCATTTTTAGGTGATACACCCAATATTATTTTTAGTTTTTGACTAAAGGAATTTAATTTTCCTCTAATAAAAACCTGATGTATCTGAAACGGTTTGAGATGAAAGACAGCAAAAAAATTCTAGCCATTTTTTTTCAATTAAATTCTTAATCAAAAATAAAATCAGTTTTAATTAAAAAGTTAATTAAGTAAATTTAACGTTTTCTTACACAGAAAAAATTCTCCAAAATTGTTCACTAATTAAAACATTAATCAAAAATAAAATCAGTTTTAATTACAAATTTAATCAAGTGAATTAAATGTTTAATCAAGTCAATTAAACGTTAAATCAATTAAATTAAACGATTAATTGAAACTATTATTTTGTTAACTGGTGCAAATTTAATTAATTTTTTAATTAATATCACAAATTTTTTAATTGAAATCTATTTTTATTTTTTTCTGTGTATGTTAATCAACAACACTTCTGCAGAGAATGTTGTTAATATTTAAAAATTTTCAATTGATACAATAATATTTTTACTGGTGCAAATTCAATTAATTTTTTAATTAAATCACAAAGTTTTTAAATAAAAAACCCAGAAAAAATTATCAATGTTAAATTAAATCATAGTAAATTTCTGCTAAACTTTATTTAAAATTATCTGGGTTTCATCTTTTTTTAAAATACAAAAATGTTGAATTAAAACCTGTTTTACTTTTTATAGAAAAAACAACAACACTATAAACAGAAAAACGTAATTTTTTTTATTTTCATGTTAAAAACAATCTAAAAAGAAAAGAAAATTTCCCGCATTCTTTTTGTTAAAATTATTTAATTATATAGTACATAAAATGTTCAAAGCTGAATGATGAAGAAACCCATATCGGGTCATTCTGCTTATAAAGGGGAATAAAAAATAAAATGAAACATGTGTTACAGGAAAACAAAAAATTATATCCTCTCTTTCTCTGGCTCCGCGTGTAAGTGTTTTTAATTATTCTTAAATAAATGCATATGTTGTGGCTGAAGATTCTTCTCACTGTTATTTCACACTCAAACCAACTTGATTCTATATGAAATTCACGTTGTTTCAACTTGAAATAACTTTCATTCAACGCGATTGTTGTTTCAATATAAAAGACATTTTTCTCTAACTTTAATCGAATGTTAAATTAACATGAAGTAACCATGATAGAAAATCACTAACGAAAACTGTACAATCAACCTTCTTTTCGACGATTTTACATAGATTTTTTTGTTCTGTGTGAATCAATTTCACTTTTTTTCTGCGAAAGTAAAACTCTATTAACTTATACACTGCTGACATCTTTCAGTGACAAAAGTTATTTTCACGTCAATGATGTTAAAGGCTTTGTAGGTGCAACCATTGGTTTTCACTGTGTTAAAATTGTGCACTTTTTATGGCACCAATAGTTAAGGTAGCATACCAGTGGAGTTTATAGCGCCAGTGTATTAAATTTGTAGCGGTACAAACTGTAAGTATGTAGATTGGTTTTGTAATTGCCAACAAATTCAAGTAGTTTAACAAGTGAAAAAAGGTATTAAATCTTCTTCAACAACTAACCAACAACAAACCATGCCAGTTCCCTGGAAGCCCACCTTCAAAATACATACCAACTACTCGCCTCCACCATAACTTTTGGAATTACTCAATTATTCTTAAGTTTGTATGCATGAAAGTGTAACACTTGTAGAAAGTATGTGTAAACACACACACATACATATATATAAAAAATTTTCCTTGTTCTTTTTAGTTGTGCTGCTGCTCTGATTTCAATTTATGAACCCATAGTCTTTTGGGTAATGTCCTCTGTCCTTTGGCCGGTTATATTCTTGTTATTCCTCTTTGTGTGGCATTCAACTACATGTGAATATCACAGTGTAAGATTTGTAAGGCTGAGTACTGGGTATAGATATTTTATTTTACCTCTCCGATGTAAATATTTTTTTGGTTGACATTTTTCTTTGCGAAATGAATGGCTGGCTACGAGTTCTCTTCTCTCTAGTATTGGAATGCATGGGATGTGGGTCGAGGTGAAGAGATTTTGTTGAAATCGTTGTATTTAAATTTTTCTATAATTGGTTCTAGGGGAAATTGCAGTTTTGAGTTTAACTTCCGTAACTTAATGAATTGTCAAATGGTTTTATTTTCGTTCTCTTTTTTGTTGTTTTGTTTTATTTTGACCTTTTTTATAATATTTTAACTTTTCTTTTTTTTTTTGGCCTGAGTTCTTTGTGTGTCTGTCTGATTTTCCTTTTTGAGTAATTGGTAAAGTGGACTTAAAAAACTTTAAAGTTTTTTGCCGGTTTACTGTAAAAATAATTGCAGGATTTAAAGAAAAACTTGTAGCATAAAGGACTAAAGGAATTTTTAAGTGGGTTTTGTAAAGTGACTTGTAATTTGAATGATATTTACTGCAATATTTATAAAAGGGGAACAAAGATACATACTTTTAAAAGGCCTGAAATCTCTTTGAACTACGTAAACCAAAGTGATAATAATGTCTATGAAGTAGTGAAATAGCACAATTGAAAACATTCTATTTAATATTTTTAAATATTCCATTAAATTTCGATAAAATATCGAGTCAAAGAATACTTAATATATATTTTAATTCATTTTTTGCTTTGCACACAACTTCGAAAAAACGCTGGATATCGTCCTTATAAAGGACTCCATCTCAATGAAGCTTGATGTAAAAGTGATTCTAACTCAATATATTGAGTTACACACTTGACTCTATTTGTATATAACATTTCAAAGAAAAATATCTACTGTACTGTACTAGTAAACAAATAAATAGTTTCAACTAAATATTTTTTTATATCAACAACATTTTCTGCGGTAATGTTCTTGACATAAGTAAACGTTTAATTCAATTGATTAAACCTTTAATTAGAACTGGTTTTAATTTTGATTAATGGTTTAATTAATTAATTGGCGAGATTTTTTCTGTGTTTGGTGTATAATTCGAAAATATTAGCTTTCTTTACAAAATCTCATCTTCCAGGCTGAAATGAATACACCTGAACGCGTCCACAATTTGCACACAGATTGACTGAAATCAAGGGCGGTATAAACGTATTTTAAATGTAGCTTCAATGGGAATTTCATTTAAGAGCACTTCATTTCTCTACCAATTTTGTTCTTTTAAGGTTTGAGAATGATTTGAGAAATTCCAAACAGTTACGAAAAATAATAGTTTTTGAAAAACATTCGTAGGCCTTTGTGATTATTAGGCGAATGTGGTTTTCTCTGTTCTTTACATAGGTGCACAGAAAACTTCAGTCTAGTTTCTAAGTACACGTGGTCACTTCGTAGTGTGAAAATATACAAAATAAAACGTATATTTTTTAAATTACAAGTAAGTTGGTATGCTTATATATTTTTTTTTTTGTAGAATATATAGCTTTGTGATTACCCTGCAAATAATTTTAGACCACCTGATCCATTTTGATAAAATGGACTACTCCATGGACTGGTCCGATGTAATACAAGCATGGACCATGTCATTGTTAAAAAGTGTTTGTAGTGAGACGACATGTCTTCGTTTTTTAACGACATGCTTTCGTTTTTAAACGACTTCAAAACTAATCCTCTTGAGTATACCATGGAGTAGTTTTAGAACTACTCCTTTGTAGTCCAAAGCTGGGTTATATGGTCCTGCCCTAGGAGATCGTAATGTTAAATAGACCATGTTTTTTCCATACGTTTGGGTTACTTTTGGACTAGTCCTAGTCCCTTGTGGGCTACTCTTTACACGCGTGTTTGGACTGTTCCTATTATTTGCAGGGTAGTGTTTATGTGAAAATGTTTCAATTGTGCATGTCGAACTCGTAAAATCACGCATTTTTTAGAACAGCCGAATATGGCTTCTCATGTTTTCACAGAAAAATTCGTCCAACTTTGTCGTGCCATATTTGGCTTTTCATGCATTTACTGATAAACATTACGATATGTGTGTTTTCGTTTCTCTTATCGAAAAAGTTGCAGAAATAGATAATGTAAAATTATCTTTCATATCCTGGTTCGACAACAAAATGGTCAACATGCTATCGACCTTCGTAGGAAGCGAACCCACGACAACAAAAAGACAATACTGTGAAAAAAAGTATTTAGAAATATATTGCCCATAAGTTGTAGATATTTATAACAAATATATTGGAGGTGTGGATCTTCTAGATTCCATGCTTGTTCTATATCGAATAGAAATAAGATCTACGAAATGGTACAAAAAATGTTGTTTTCATTTCTTGGATTTTTGCGTCGTTAATGCATAGATATTGTGGTGCCGAAAGAGCGATGTATACATGCCCTTATTCGACTTTAAGTTGGCAGTGGCAGAACATCTGAACAAGGTTGGAAAAACCATATCTAAAAGAAAAGGTCGACCTGCTTCCACCCGAACTAGTCTAGCAAATAGAAAAAGAGGTTCAGATACCTGTAGTTCAACCCCAAATTTCTGTAACGTGCCAAAAAAATATACACAAAACAAAAGTCGCCGCCAAGACTTTCCATTAAGTGCTGTCAGACTGAATTCTACATTAATCTTACAAATATACAACCATTGAAGTGTTATTTTTGTATTTTTTTAATTATGTTCCTTACACTATTTTTAAATTACTTTTCATTGCTTGAATAAAATATAAATATTAAAATTAATAAAAAAAAATATATTATCTTTGTTGCATGAAAAGCCATGTATGGCAATACATTTTTAGGGTGATACAGACAGGAGTGCATATGAAGCCATATATGGCAATTTTTTTTTTCAGAAAACCGACCTGCTTTTCTGAAAAAAATTTGTTTGCATATCTTAATTATGCCATTTAAAAAAATAATTTGTAGCTGGATCATAATGCATGCAGTAGAGGGTTAAAAAAGATTGGAAATTTAAGTTTTGTTTTTGAAAATATAAATAATTTTTTTAAAACTTCTCAATTTGAGTGAACTCTAATACAGGGTGGGTCAATAGTCCCCATGGGGCTTTAAGCTTTTATAACTTTTTGTTCTGGCTTTGAGTACAAGGATTGTCTTGGGCTTGTTATACTCGCTCTTTAAATATTCTCAAAGAAATTAATCGGGTGCTTACAAATCTTGCGAACGCGCTGGCTAATTAAATTCCAAATGGAAATTATTCGTACTCCAAAAATTTAGCCCATCAGCCATGTCACAGAGTACAAGTACAGAGTACGGAAACGAAATTAATTACGTATTTTGGTGATTCAGAAAATAATGAAAAAATTTTCGGAATGTCCCTTATTTCTGTTTTCATGAACGGAATGGGAGTTTTCAGTATCTGAAAGGCCAAAAAAAACTATCAAAATACATTTTCTATCAATAAACAAATATGTTTTCTTCAGATCCGAACGGAATTGTACTCTGTGGCATGGCTGCATAATTGCGAAGCTGCAAACCGTGGTCATTTCAGTGAAACCATTTTCAAAAAAAAAAATAAAACGAATATAATCTGGGAATTTATTTCTCATGGTGAGTAACATTTATTATATAAATTTTCATATTATTCGAATGTGTATTCTAAGTCAAATTACAATCCTCAAAAGCTTTTATACTTTAATAAAAAAAATTCTGATAGTGCTTAGAAAATATTCCTCGAAAATATTGAAGGAATAAGCCTATTAAAGTATAAAACGAATATATATAAACAAAAAAGTTATTAAATTTTTAAGCCCTATGGTGACTTTTGGCCTACCCTGTATAGGCGTTTAGGTAGGAAGGGTATTATATGTTTGTGTTGATGTTTATAACACATAAAAATATAAATTTTTTTGGTATACCGATATACTCTGGGTTACTTCCGAGTCTATGAATCGATGTCCGTCCGTTTGGTTATCTGGCAAATAACTTTTACAGAAATCATAAATCTCATTAAAAAAAAACAAATTGCCCATAAAATTTACTCATAATATTTTTAATTTTTAATCAAACAACTAAACGTTCTCTCTTCTTTTAATACGAATCCAAATTTTTCGTCGGTTTTGAGGCTCGAGAAAAATATACAGGGATATCAAACTGATTAACAAACATTCGCTTTTAAATTCACTACGATTGCTATTTGACAGTTGATGACAGTTTAAATAAATTAATAACTGTCATCAGTCCGTTTGGTTTCGATAATATATAAGAATCAATTATAATATCGAACGTTAAAATCAATTAGTTTAAAACAACAGCCAGCACGTTACCACAGCCGTTTGTTCCCAAGGCAATCGGTTCAACGCACCGAAACAGCTCGAAGTTCACTGTCAACTCAGCAACACCTTAATTTCAGGCCTCGGTGCTACAACAACAACCGTAGTTCATTCGTTCAAAATTGTAACCGCTCATTAACATTTTAGACTCTGGAGACCTTCGAACTGTATCATATCCCGAGCGAGGTAGTTGTTGTAGTTAATTTTCCATTTTTCTAGCCAGGCCTCTTTAGTTCATTGATGTGGGGCTGTAGATGCTGCGATGCAACTTTTGGGTCCTGATTAACACTAGTAAATGCTGTTTCGTCTGCAAACATAGAAATATGTGTGCTCGGGATTGTTGGCGTTTCAGCTGTGTATATTATATACAGTAGCGGCCCTAAAATGCTGCCTTAAGGAACACCAGCAGATATTTTTTTGAGGGGGGAGTATTTATTTTTTGATCTAACCATGAATGTTCTGCCTGTTAGACAGCTCTGTAGGAGTTTGTGAGTGTTTTAAGGAAGCATTCGTGCTATTTTGATGAGTAGCCCATCATGCCAAACTTTGTCGAATGCTTGGAATATGTCTATAAACAATGCTGAATATTTAGTAACAATTCTATGCACTTGTTCGATTGTACCATGCCTTGTTCGGAGTCCGGAAAGCTTTAATAAGATTGATGGTAAGCTGATTGGTCTGTATGATGCAATTTGAGTAGCGTTCTTTCCTGTCTTAGGAATCATAACAATAGAAGAGCTTTTTAAGAAGATGGGAAGTGGCCAACTCATAATATCGCATTAAAGATGAGCAGCAAGATTCTTGAAGCAGACATTCGTAAGTTTCTTATCATTCAGCCTGTGATGCGGTCAGGTCCGGGAGATTTTCTATTGTTGACATTTTCTATCTCTGATTTTACTTGAGTTAATTTAAATTTTATTGGATCGATAACTCTATCAGGAATAATTGGACAAGCAAACTAGACAGCAAAAACTCGACTACCTTTTTACGACAACTATTTATTCACTAACCTCCTAACCTTCCTTTCAAACCCAACGCTAACCGCAGCATTATATTACTCTTTAAGAACTTTCTTTTATTTTAATCAGTACGTTTCATATGAAGAATGGTTTTCAATTGGCTAGAGCGCAAAACCTAGCAAACTCAGCGGATACCCTACTAATGCATTACATTGTGTTGGAACTAAGAAAATAGGCTATTGGAAGGACGATATTGCGCCGGAGGACTTCCGCAGGAAGGTGATTCCACATACGAATAGTCCGGCTAAAGAACGAATTTTCCCTGTAATGCGTTGTACGATGCACCGGTCAATCGATCACAAAAGGATGGGCTCTTAAGGAAAAACGAATATTATGACTAAAGGTACGAGTTTCGTAAACCAGAACTCTAGTTTCATCCGAAAACATCCCATTGTAGTAAAGATAAAACGAAATACAACTCACATTGCAACGCTGCTCAGGGGAGTCAATTGAATTGGATCCCACTGTCATAAATTATTCGAATTATTCGAAATAATCGAAAATAAGCAATTTTAATTAATAAGATTTAGTTTTAATGTGCAAAATTCCCAATTCTTACTATTGATAAACAGAAATTTATTGTTGGTGTGATAAGCTATTCCTATGCCCTATCCTATTTTAAATTATTCGAACAGTTAATCGTCTAAAACTTTTCGATTTATCGAACAACAGTTAATAGTTTGAACACCCTAATAGATAGTAACGAGATCAGATTGAGTCAAGTACCTCTTACACCAATTTAAAAAAAGCGAGGCACCTGAATGCTTTTTTCGACTCCTTGAATATATGGTTTGTCCATCGGACAACACATTTTGTTCTAATGCCCAGAACATCAAGGGTTTTAGATTCCTCAATAATTAAATTAAAATTTTATTTAAAAAAGAATGCAGCTGAAACACATCGATTGCTTTCCAAATATGTTTCATCACTTCAACAGGCGAAAAATGGTTTGTGTGGTTTAGAAATGGTGGTTCTATAAAAAACTCAAAGATGGTCCAGATATAATTGGAGGCATTACTCCATCACAGAGCATACAGATATGAAAAAAGTGACGTAAGAAAAATTGCTAAATCATTTGCGACAGCGGCTTTAAGAAAAAAGAGAAAGAAATGGTTTTTTGGTAGTGAAGTGGTAATGTGTAAAAACAGGCCGCAACAATCAACACAAACTGCGTGATCAAAACAAAAATGCAAAAATTGCAGCTTTCGAAAAACAAAAATATACACAATATTTTCTGTTTTATAACGCCTGTGTGTGCTCTGTGACTCCATGAAGATTATTGGTAAGCTCAATCTTTCTCTTTATTCCCCAAACTGTCAGAGCATAGTGGCATATATTCGATAATAAAGAAGATAAAAAAAATACAATCTACAATAATTAAGTATGAAAATTTGAACATTATTCACAAATTTCATTGGCGAGTAGTTACTCTCCATTCTTCGATATAACCACATATCAAAGCTTTCAATTCTTCTTCTTTCTGGTTGTTAAATAGTCCATGTTTCTGACGAATACAATCGAAAATATAGTCGCAGAACAAGCCCAACCAACGCTCAAGCTGAATATCCATGGCGTCCAGGTAATGTTCTATATTTGGTGGCACCAGAGTGATTATAATCTTATAATTATATAAGACGTAACAGAAGATATGTATGTAGTACAGAACAGAATAAATTTGCTTGAAGCGATTATTACCTGAAGAACGCTCAATAAATGCAACTAAACATGAGGCCGTAATATTAAAAAGGTAGTTATATCAATGAAAAAGAAAGCTTAAAAAAGTTCCTAATACAGCATCGAAAGGAATTTAAAGATTTTTTAAAAAAAAAGATCATTAAGAAACTTAAACTTTTCAAAAAATCTTTAATTTTTAATATTGTTGCTAATAATTTTGGTCTAAGTGAAACGTTCAATTCCTTCGCTAATTCCATTCAACAACCCTGTTTCAAAAAAAAGAACTTAACATTTCTTTTATCTCACAGAAGGAACACACACAGCATTTTATTGACTTCATAATTAATGATTTTCTAGACTTTTATTTCGCATTTCGTATTTTATAAAATAATTGTTTAAACATTAAAAACAATTGTTACACATGGAAACCTGTTTGTATAGCGGTCGGGTTAACGCCCCACATTTTGGATTTAGTCAAACCGAAAATGGTCATAAAAGACAAATGTTTTCAAACTCACGCCCAGTCCAGTTGTGTGTGACACAATTGTGTTGTAGGATGCCGTGTCACAATTTTCATAATTCATTTAACAAACTAATAAACTTACAGCAGCAAAAAAAAAACCAAATCATCGCCAAAGGAATAACAGAAGGGTTGAAGGATACGACGACAAGCAGTTTGTGTGTATGTATGGTAAAACACCAAAGGATTACAAAACTATTAAAAAAAAAAAAACAAATGCATTTTTTACGGTCTTGAAATGGTAGTGGAACAAACAGGACTAAGGAAACAAAAAACTAATTGTCATTAGCAAGTGATTTGTGCAATATTTTGATGCATGTTAAAGGCGAAAGTATTGTAAAGTGAAACGAAGCCATTAAGATATTTTCAAAATATTTCATTGTTAAATGTTTGATTATAAGTTTATTACCACCGTAACGGTTTCTTTTTAGCAAGAGAACCCTTTTTCCCTTTTCCAAAGCATTTTTCTAAAGCAAATGAAATGTATAGTGTAGTTTTCATTGAGGATCATCCCCTTTTTTTGATAGTCCTTAGTTGAAAATCACGTGTCCTTTTTTTGATGTAAATCTTCTTTGGTATTCTCGCATTTCTCTATCGAATTTACTATCGGGTTTTTCAGTAGGAACGATGCATTTTGTTTTTGGCTCCGCATTTCTTTGACAGCTTGAAACGTAAGGCTAAGTATTCATGTAGAGTGTTACACCTTTGAATAACATTTGCAAATTATTCAATTGTTTTTTTATTAATGTTTATGTTTTATAGCGAATACGTTCCGCGAATTTTGGACTCGCCAATCCACCTGCTCCGTGTCCACGGCACTGTGGCCTAACTATGGTGAACGGAGAACCATTAGGATATTGGTTTAAGTGATAACTGTGCACTAAACGATTGGAAGAGAAGGATGAGGAGGAAATTGTATTTAATTTTATGAGTCAGTGTCCTGAAATTCAAGACATTATGGACAGATACGTGGGAAAATCGGTGTTCGCCTGTTTGGATGATCAATCTAAAATATAACTTAGATTGCTTTTCTCTTTATAAGAAAGATGAATCGGCTGAATTCTCCAGTGACGCCCATTGTGTAACTCTTCTGTAGGATGGGTATCACAAAGGGAGTACTGAAGGGCCCAAGTAAGCTGTGTTCTCGATGACTGCCAAAGGAACCTAACCTAGTGTTCATGCTCAATCGCAAAAACGTTGCGCGTGCAATCATCTTAGCAGAAGAACTCATTTCTAGCTTGATGATTTTGTTAACAAGCAAAGTTGTCGCTTGTTATTTGGAGGAGTGAGCAGCTTGAAAAATTATCTATTTGCTGTGGTTTTCATGCCTGAGTTGTTTTCTTTTTTCTATGACATCGGTGCGCCAACAATTTCCAAAGAAAATCGATACACGGCCTTGAGTTCGGAAAAGCATCATGATGCTTTGAACTTGGGCGATATATGGTTTCAACAGCACGGCGTACTCTCGACAAAAATCGTAAGTTATCTTCCGAGCACCGGTAGTAGTTCGCGGGATTTAGTCCCCTTGAACTTTTCTCTTTAGGGTAAATAAATCGTCTCTTAAGGAAAATTAATCTCTGGTACACAACACCCATCCAACAACGTTCTAGAAAAAGTGCCTGTCAATGTCGAACGCGAAGTTCCTGATATTTTAGCTTAATTGGCATTGAAAATTTGATCCACCATATTCACTCTAGCAATTGCCTTCGCAAAGGACATTTAAACAATATTCCATTACATTAATAATGGCATCTATTTGAAATAAAATTCATCTCCGTAACTAACCCACAAGTCTTTTAATTGAACAAAAAAATAAAATAATATGATGCCTCGTTCCTAATGAAAACCCCTTTAGTTTCCTTACTACCACATTTATTCCATTTGCATTCAGAAATTTGTTTAATTAATTATGTAAACATTTTATGATAAATTTAAACAAGCTAAACCCACGTTCTTTGTCTCTTTTTAGGGTTTTTAATTCGGAACCCGAGTTACAAACGTCATTTGCCAGTTAAAGCGTTAAATGTTTAAGGAAATTAATTTGCAACTCTTTTTTTTATATTGTTGTCTGTGGATAAATTGAGAGATTAGTCGTATGGAAATTATTTCAAATGGGCATAACACACGTTTTTTATTTGTTTTAATTTTTTTAGGTGGGTTCCATTTAATAGTTTTAAACAAATATTTGCAAAAAAAATCCTATTTTAATAATAAAAGTAACCCAGCAAAAACTTTACTTACAAGGTAAGTTAGCAAATAATGTTGGAGAAAATAAACACTACTTATTTTTCCGCTGAATAACTACCTATTTTTGTTCGAGGTGTCCACAGAATTCATTACTTACAATACACTTACTAGAAGTCAAAAAATATCTAGTTATAATTTAACTACTAGTAAGTTGAATTGTAAGTACTTACAATATACTTACCAGAAGCCAAAAAATCACTAGTTAATAGGCCTAATAAGTAGTTATTGAGTGCGTTACCAGTAAGTAAATATTCAGTACTGAAAACAACACAAGTAATAAGTAGTTATTGATCTGATTATTAGTAAGCAAATATTCAGTGGTGAAAATTATAGAAGTAATAAGTAGTTGCTGAGGTCATTACTAGTAAGTACTTATTAAAGTTTTAAAAATAATGACAATTGTAATGACAACTAATTACCAGCTAACGTATGAAATAACTACCACCTATTACTAAAATTCAAAAAGTTTTTCCTGGGTTAAATAGCAGAAAACAAGGAAATTTTAAAATTGGAAATAAAAATATTTTATTCTTGTGCAGTTCTTTATTTAATTTTGAATGCAGTACTAACGTTAATGAGAACTTACGGTCGCAGGGTTACAGCTTATTTTGGAGATCTTCTAAGGCAACTACAGACAAGCACTAAGAAGTTTCGGAAGAAAGAAAAAAGTAATTCGTTAATAAATCGCTGATTTATGAATATTTAAAATTCAGATAAAATTTTTTTTTTTTTTTTTTTTTTTTGTATAATTAATTTTCCACGTAGCTTCACCGTGGTAAAGGGAGCATTATAGGTGAGCGAAGTGAGCCGACCTCATGTCGGCTCTTCTTTGAACGTTCTTCTAAGCTTATTTAAGGTTAACGTAAAAACAAAAGTTAATAAATTATATGCAGACTTCAAAAAGTGATATGTTGTCGTTTTTTCTTATATCTCAGCCATTTCTGGCTGAATTTAATAGGCAAGATATTAAGAACTATTTGCAATAGATATATATTAAGGCAGCAACTTATCTAGGGTCATCGAAAACCTCATTTGAACAAATACACCAACAAACGCACATAGTTTAATCTACTTCCATAACCATAGGGATTCAGTATACATAAACTTTACTAAGATCAAAACTGTAGAGATTATCCGAGAATGAGAATAAGAAACGTATAAACAAACCTGTGTTTAAGGGTTCAAAAAGTAGTTTGGAACCTTTAAAGCATTTATGAGGAATTATAGGTCTATCACAAAAACTGCTGTTGTTAGATTAAGGCCCGTTTTCACAACTTACCGATCGTATAAAAAGTAAACGATAATTTAAAGGAAGGTTCATCCTACCTGGGCCCTGTTTAAAAAAAGCAACGATTTTATAATTTTTGTTTTTGTTTCAAATGTATTTTACTTGTAGGTTTGTAACTTTTAGTTTTAAGAAACAGAGGCCTGGTAGGTTAATGTAAAGTTGTAATAACGAAACATTTTTTATACGGCCTACAAAATCCTACCTTGAGCTATCAGCAAGTTGTGAAAACTGGCCTAAAGCTGAGATCACACGATTGGTCAAATGTACAGATCTCAGCCAAATTTTATCTGTACACTTTTGTGTGTGTGTACCGATAACTTTTTCAGTGTTCAGACGATTGTACCATTTTAGCCAAATATTGTCTGCGCTGATATGGCCACTACAAGCAAGTCACGGATATCGGTACAACCCTGTCATACGATTTGCCTTTATTTCACACAACAAAGAAACAGCTGATCAGTTGTGCATAAATTTTAAAAACATTTTGTAATTTTCGGGGGGAAAAATGATGTCCATACGAAGAAAAAAGAAAATAGCTGCAATAATATGCATTTGTGCACATTTTTAATTAAGAAAAACTAAATTGAAGCTAGAAAAAAGTTAAGAAAGCGAAGTGTTTGGGTGCGGGATTGGCTTCAGAATAGAAGCACGGACGGCGCGTATGTAAAAACTCTGTGCGAGTTTCGGGAAGTGGACAATCAAAAATGTTTGTTTAAAAACTATTTGCACATGAATGAAGCCACTTTTAATGAGCTCTTTCAATTAGTTTCTCCAAACATAAGAAAAAATGACACCAACATGCGGAAATCAATACCTGCTAATGAACGTTTGGCGGTTACACTTCGCATCCTTGCCTCTGGAGACAGTTTCAAAAGTTTGTCTGTTGTTTTCCGTATTGCGCCAAACACCATATCTATATTTGTGCCTGAGGTTTGCGATGCAATTTACAAAGCATTGAAAACTGGATATTTAAAGGTTATTAAAATACATATGTATGTATATAAATTAATATCAGCAAATTAATTACAGCAAATTAGTGCTGCCATATTTCAAAATTATAACAATATACACTTTGCGAAAAAGAGCAACGTGTATAATTATTAACTAATTATTAAAAATCATAATTTTAGACAACCCCAATAAATTTTATTTAAATATCGGTTGATTGGCCACTATGATCGGGCAGTAAGTGGCAGAACCAATTATCGGTACGTTAAAGAATTTTTTCTGTCTATGAAGCGTTCACACGATCAGTACAACAGAGTTGTTTTTTATCTGTCTATCGGCCAAAAAAATTGTCCATCTGCCTTTTGCCAAATATTTTCTGTCATTCACACGATCTGTACATAAAAATTTACAAAAATCTGTACATTTGACCAATCGTGTGATCTCAGCTTAAGTCTTATAAAGGAGTTACTTGATTAAAAGTTTATATTAAATGCCAGCATTTTCACAAGGTTCTCGTCCTAATTTTATAGAGTATTTAAGGTCAATTCCGAACCCAGCGTTATAAAGTTTTGCTATGACATCATACTATTATCAAAACTGAATCGCTTAGTGCAGAAAGGGAACTACTGCAAAACATTAATTTTGAGATAACTAATTAAAACAGTGAAGTTAATAATTATAAATACAAGTTTTATACTCTTAGCTCGTAGAGGGGAGTACTGACTTTAATTTGAAGTGGACTAAGATGATACTTTTTACACTGGTTTTAGCAAAATACTCAAATGAGGAAGATGAAGTAAATGTCAGTAGTTCCTTTTCTGCACTTAGTGATTCAATTTGATACCAATATGTTGACGAAACCAGTGAAAATTTAAATGTTAGCTTAGGCAGATTACGTTACACTAGAGTCAAAATTAGCTGAATCTCTTCAACATAGCTTGAGAATTTTCAATGATAAAATTACAAAGTTTCTGAAATCCTCACAATTAGCGAAGACGGAAAGACCGATAGGGACTTGAATCGCAGAACAAGCACAACTGCCAAGCTATACTTCATTCTAAACAAACATTTTATTCAACCTCATTCCGGTTGTCTTCATCGACAGTGTCGTTTTTTTGTAGAAGATTAAAGAACACAGGCTGTGTGTCACTTTATTCTTTGACAAAAAACGACACTGTCGATGACGATAACGACAACCGGAATAAGACTGATTGGTAAAAGAGAAGTCTCAAAGGGAACTAAACTTGCAATATACAACTCCACTTTCACGTATGAATGTTAATAATAAGCCATTACATCTTAAATTCAGAACAGAGTTCAGGTAGCGTAGATGAAATATTTATGTCGTGTGGCGGGACAAAATACGAAATGACGCAATACGAGCAAGCCTATCGAAAGAACCGTTGAATAATATACAGAAAAAATTCTCCAAAATTGTTCACCAATTAAAGCATTAATTAAAAATAAAATCAGGTTTTATTAAAAATGTAATCAAGTGAATTAAACGTTTAATTGATACTATTAATTTGTTTACTGGTGCATATTTAAATAGATTTTTAATTAATATCACAAACTGTTTAAATTGAAATCATTTTATTTTTTCTGTGTAGGACCGAGCGACAAAAGCTAAGTTGGTTTGGCCATGTTGCCAAAATGCCAGAGTACCGCCTTACGAGACTAGTATTAGAAGCAAGGACCAGAGAAAGAAAAAGGGTAATTTGCAAAACACAATCGACAAGATTCTGACTGAACAAAGAATCGAGAACCTCTACACTGCAAGTTAGAAAGACTCGTGGAATAAGTAAGTAAGAATGTAATGTGATTTATTTTGGCGAATGTGATTTTCGAGAGTGTTCCTTATATGGCAAGTTTTTATTTAATACTAGCATATACCCGCTACTTCGTTAGCCTCTCCTTTTTCTTCGTGGACATATTTTTAAGCCACAGTTTTTTTTTCTAGGTTTAAACTTGCTTAAATTCTAGCATTTAACCCGCTACTTTAGTAGAACCAAAAAGCTAAAAAAAAATATCAAATTTCCCGTATTTCCTTTTTTTGGATACTATATTTTTCCCCCATTAAAGTATCAAAAATTTCAGTATTGTAGTGGCAGCCCATAAAATAATAACGATTTTCACCCCTTAAATGTTCGAATTTTGAAAAAGTACCAAATTCGTATACGGATTTTTTTGATAAGTTTCAAATGTGGTATTAACTTTGTTTCTATGTTTATTGGTTCAAAAGATAAATGGGGTGGCAAAAAAGTACATAAATTCAGATTTTACCCGTTTACTCCCTAATAGGTCCGAATTTCAAAAAAGTACCAGACACCTATCCACTTATTTTTCTAAAGAACAACGATAAGTATTACATTTATTTTGCATCTCTTTTAGTTTTGGAGATATAAGGTTACCGAATTTTCCCGTTTTTACCTTTTTTACACCCTAAACACTCGAAGTTCGAAAAATCCCGTCTTAGTGGATCGATTTGGGGAGTGACCAATCGCTAGTCCAAATTTCAAGTTTCTAGGATCAGCGGCTGGGGCTGGGCCATGATGAATGTGTCAGTCAGTCATTCATTCACGCAACTCTTTTATATATAAAGAAGAAAGATAGATGAACCCATTTAAACAAAATGTATAAACATTATTATTATATCAAAGTTATTTACGGGAATACAAAATTTATCATTAATACGATTTCTGTATGACGTGCTAAATTCCCAATTTATCACATTTGATAAATACACTGAAATTTATTGTTGAGGGAAAGCTAGCTTCTATGCGCATTTCACTGGTTGCTTAGGCCAGCTCATCAGTTTGTTTTTTAATTTTGTTTTTTCTTTTTACCCACTTACAACTACAATTCGAGTCGGAAAGAACCCAACCAATTGTAGGGGGATGTAAGAAAAGATAAACTCACTGTTTATTGTTGTTGTTTTGTTTAAGCTTTGATATTGGTACGAGTAAGACTTTGAGTGTTTAAAACTTTTATTCGCTTTAGGATTTTATTCGTATAATATTTTTAGCTTTTCTAAAATCTTAGGAAAAGGTTTCCTGATGAGCTGGCCTAAGCAACCAGTGAAATGCGCATAGAAGCTAGCTTTCCCTCAACAATAAATTTCAGTGTATTTATCAAATGTGATAAATTGGGAATTTAGCACGTCATACAGAAATCGTATTAATGATAAATTTTGTATTCCCGTAAATAACTTTGATAATATACTCGCATGTGCCCGTGCAGAAAACTGAATTGGCAAATTGGTTTTTCTTTGTTGTTTTCTTACGAAGACAATAGAATGAAACAATTTGTTTTTTAATTTTGTTTTTTCTTTTTACCCACTTACAACTACAATTCGAGTCGGAAAGAACCCAACCAATTGTAGGGGGATGTAAGAAAAGATAAACTCACTGTTTATTGTTGTTGTTTTGTTTAAGCTTTGATATTGGTACGAGTAAGACTTTGAGTGTTTAAAACTTTTATTCGCTTTAGGATTTTATTCGTATAATATTTTTAGCTTTTCTAAAATCTTAGGAAAAGGTTTCCTGATGAGCTGGCCTAAGCAACCAGTGAAATGCGCATAGAAGCTAGCTTTCCCTCAACAATAAATTTCAGTGTATTTATCAAATGTGATAAATTGGGAATTTAGCACGTCATACAGAAATCGTATTAATGATTATTATTATAGTTGTAACAAAAAAATAAAAAAAAAACAGTTTTATATAAAATTTTGTCTTATGGGCGCTAGGACTTAATTTCGATAGGACACTTACATATAAGGGCTAGAAGAATTCGTGGCACACTTCCACTATTCTCCCTAGGCCTCGTTCTTAAGCCAATAGAAGCTTTTGTATGAAAGTTCATTAAATTACTTTAAATTTATTTACATTTTTTATACAAAAGTTTTAAATGCTCACAAAGACAGCCATCTAGCTACACAGTGACGGACGGACATCATTTAATCAACTTAAAAAGAGGGATTCGGTTGAAGTTGTAACTTTGAGTCTCACTTCGGGAGAACAAATGATCTTTAAATCATCCAACAGAAATCCAATATTTTCAGTTTCTACAATTTGGTATCTAAATCTTTAAAATAAGTAAAATGCCCCAGTTAAAAAAGAAACCATATTCTTCAAATGCCAAAAACTAAACAATAATTATTATGCAATATGTTGCATGATTTATAACTTTTATTACAACGCTAAACTCGCGCACCAAAAAAAAAAAAAAAAAAAAAAAAAAAAAAAAAAAAAAAAACATTTTCACACCCTTCCAAAGACCATTAAACGGTTAAACACTGTAAACAATTTATAATAAATTTTATTATTTTGTATTTTTTTTTTTGATATTTTGTCTATTGTGTTATTAACACACCAGGTTGCAGACAACTGCCACCGGATTCAGTTTGGATTCAAACGAATGTGATGCAGCAACAACAGTTCTATGTCACCTCACGCACCCCTTTTTAATAAAAATGTTTTCAGCATGTTCGACAAATGATTAACTTTAATAAATTTCAGACAAAAAGGGGTTAATAAGGATTGAAAGAAAGAATGTTATTAAATTATAGACCAACAAAAAAAAAAACTAAATACAGATAGAAAAGTATCAGATGTAGATTTCTGGCAAATTTATTGAGGATTATATTGGGTAAGTAACACAATAGTTTCGGGCGAAACAGTGTAGTATATTAAAGACTTTCCATTAATAAAATAAATATACAAAATTTAACTATGATTTTCAATGTGTAAGGACAATCAGGACTGTCACAGAAATCAATTCCGATCAAAAGTGGAAGTGATTTCGTATCTTGCTTTACATAAAACGAAATCACTTTCGATCGGAATTGATTTCTGCGACAGGCCTGAATAATATAAAAATATCTGTTAAGATATCTAGTTTAAAATCTCTATTGGAATAAAATTAAAATCCCTCTAGTTTTTTCCTTACCCAATAATTATGATGAACTGTTGGTTGATTATTGAATATTTAAAACATTTAGAGAAACCCACTGTCATCGACAATTTTAACAACAGTGTTGCATTGTCATTTTAAATAGGTTGCATTGTTACATTTGCCAAACAATCGAATTGTGGAAAAAACAGGGTGTTGATTAAGTAATAAAGTTACACGAGTGGTTGAATTTTTATTAAAAAATTCAATTGACGAATTTTATGATTCAAAAAATAAAATTAAAAAAATCCACACACACACACACACACAACTGAATGTTTTAAAACAAAAGGGAATTGCTAAATTTGATTCAGTTTGATTTTTTCGCAAAATGCAACAAAAGAAAAGCAAATTCCAATGAATATGGAAAAAAGGCTTAAAATCCTTTCAGTATAAATTTAGGTTTTTATTAGAATATTTAATATTGAGTTGTGTTTTTTTTAGTTTTATTCACACAAACAAATATTCACATACATTCATGCCTTGGCAGTACAATTAAAACACTAAAAATTAAAAAATAAACAACAACAACAACGAGTATTTGCATAACAGGAAACCGGAAACAAATTGCATACGTTGTCGCCTGTTCTGGGAGCATCAACATGCAGGAATAAATGAAATAAAAAAAAAAAACTGGGAAATTCCATAAAAACAATAACAACAACATAAAGCTGGGGTTGTTAACGAGAAGTTGTCTTTTTGTTGTTGTTTTTATTGTAAAACATTTAAAAGATTTATATTGTTTATTTGTTAGATGATTTTGTGCTTGTTGTTGTATTTGCTGCTGTTATTTTATCTAACATTTGTAAATTTTAAATTAGATTTTGTTTAGTTTGATATCACCTTTTTTTATTAAATAAGAGTCATAGTAATTTCACTTTACTACTGTGTTCACAAAATGGAAAACAAAACATATTCAAGTCGAAATTTTAAAAATTCGATCCAATGCTGCCAGAAAAACTTTTTAAAAGTCAATGATTGAATGAAAATTCGATTTGGCGCTACACGCCAAACAATCCCTAAACATTTTGCAAAAATTTTAATGTTCTTCCGGAATAAGGGGTTTTGGATGAATAGAACAGAGACAAAAGACGAGATATAATATTTAATTTAAGGTCTATGTACGGCTGATCTTGTAGTTAGAATGATCCCAATAGGTCCGATTTCTCACCTCGCCCCATACAAATATCCTCCGAAATACAGATTATTTTCGTGTAAAACATGAAATTTTCATTTAAAACTCAAAAAAAAAAAATTTACAAAAATTTCAAAACTTAAATAAATTGCTGTTTCAATACCATGATGAAGCGTATATACGCAGATTTCATGTACCATTAAAACCGATTACGTTTTACAGCAAAAACATTTTGAAGTTGTTCTACAAGAAGTAATATTTGAATGATCTCTTTAGTAGTAACTGAATTTAAATAACCTTCCAAAATTCTAGTAAATTTGTCATACGTGAACGCATTAAAAACAAGTAAGAACGTAGAGTCGGTTAATCCCGACCATATAATACCCTACACCACAGTATTAACGAACACATTCTCGAGAATGTACCCTATTTGGGAGCCATGGGCAATCATAGGCCCGCCAGAACAAAATTATGTTATGAGGCATTATAGTGGTAGTTTGCAAACAATTACGATTTATAAGGGGTAAAGAATATTTTATTTGAAAAAAAATTACGAATTATCGAGGGGACCGACCGCAATCCCGGCGCTGATAGACTAGCTCACTACCAGCTAGCCTACCGGGGCACTCAAATATTGACATTTTATCGGCTTGTTTTTAGATGACCAGTGTGTTTGGCTTCTACAACGGATCTAGTCTCCCTGAATTTTTCAATTAATCTCTTCACAGTTTCCGAAATTAAAGCACATTTCGACCATATTTTGAAATTTTCAAACTGAAATATTGTTCAATAAAAGAGACACGTTTTTCTATCGTGTAACGTTCCATTTAGCTGTCGATTTTTTTTAGGGTTGCCAACACTTTACTGCAGAAATGGCGTTCATTTTGGGACAGCCTTTATAAGCCCCATGTAACCACTTTAAGACCAAATATCCTTATATAGGTGTATTTACCTAGAAAATAATCGCACAATGAAATCTGACGTGAATCTTAACCCCATAGCATAACTATATTTTGCCGGGTCCAAATTTGGTACAATCTCGAGAAGTTTCTGTAATTTCTGTATTTTAGGATATGAAATAGTCAGGCTTGACCGGCGATACTTTCTTATTTGTTCTTACACAGAAAAAAATAAAAATTGATTTTAATTAAAAAATTTGTGATATTAATTAAAAAATTAATTAAATTTGCACCAGTAAACAAATTAATAGTATCAATTAAACCAGTTATTAGTATTAATTAATCGTTTAATTTACTTGATTAAAAGTTTAATTCACTCGATTAAATTTTTAATTAAAACTGATTATATTTTTGATTAATGCTTTAATTGGTGGAAAATTTTGGAGAATTTTTTCTGTGTAAATGAAAAATTTATAATTTTAATTTAGTTTTTCATTTTTTATTTAATTTTTTTTTTCGCTTTTTTATCAACAAATTTTAAATGAAATTCCACGAAATCCTTTTCTCCCCTCGCCAACATTTAAACTTCCGTTTAGTGCAGTTATTTTTAATACTTTTTAGTTTTATTTCCGAAATTTTTCGAGTTGCATTTCCGTCGTTCTCTGGAGTAATTCATTTATTTGCAATATGTATAAACCAATTATCTAAATTGTTTGTTCCTTTATGTTTGTGTGATTTTTGTAGATTTTTTTGCGTTTCATTGTTTTGTTGATTCATTTATTAAAATCTGTTTTCAAATTCAAATCATAATCAAGTCAATACTTAACATCCATTCTAATACATTTAATCTGATGGCAAAATCAATTGCTGAGATTTCAATTACTATAGAATTAAATTGGTATTGATGATGGTGGTGGTGTCAAGGGATTAATTGGCTTGTTTAGCGATTTGCTATAATATTGAAAAAGGATTGTTTTTCTGGTGAAAATTTTCGATAATTTTCACAGGATTTTTAGGTTTATTTTTGTTCTCTTTTGCCTTTTTCCCTTTAAATCAAATTGTTGGCAATTAATACTTTAATCCGTTTTTGCTGTTAGAAAGTAATAATGGAAAAAAATAATTCACATATGGAATGGATGGTTTTGAAAAGGGATTTAGAGGGATTGAAAGTAATTGAAAGGTTATAATACTGTAATTGATATTGATTTAAAAAAGTTTTTTTTAAGGAATTAGAGATTTTGTTTTTCTTTGAATGCAAACTGACTTTTGCCAATTCTTTTGCAAACTCGATGAATTCAAATTATACTTCCTCCTGTTTGTTTATTTGATAAATTAAAATTAACTTTTTGCAGTTTTTGACAGTGGACCTAGTTTTGGGTGCTTTCCAAATTGTTAAGCTAAACCTTAATAAACATTATCAATAGTAGTTTTAGGAAATATTTCAATTACATTTTTCCCATTTCCTTGTACCATGACTAATGAAAAATGTTTTGGATTTTAAAAACACGCGACACCTTAACAAGCCAACACCCAAAACACAGCGAGACAAAAATTTCAAATATTCGAAAATTGAATTTTCCGGTGAATCATAAAAACCACGGGAGCAAAATCAAACAACAAACACACGAAAGAACGCGAACAGGTCACAGAAATATTTATTTCAAACGAAACGCAAAAGTGTGTAAAGAAAATTCGCGTGTTCCTTAACTATAAGCTCCTCTCTTTCGTTCTAGAACATCTCTATAGGTTTGTTATTTACACATCTCTTTCACTCAGGCACATGCATCTCAAACTGCTGATTGCTTTTGAAAACAAAGCACTACAGGATCTTTGTAGGATCACGACTTACGTACATAAAAACCTACTTGCATACACTTTTATACGCACACACACTCGCTCGCTCGCTCAACAGGAGTTTAAACATTTTCGAGCTGCCGTTTTTCCATCAAAACAATGAAAATCGTATGCAGTAACAATTCGTTAAAAAAAAATTCATAAGCAAATGAGTAGAAGAAATTGGAGATGCGCATGACCGCCACAGCGGGTTGTTTTTAACATTTTACTGTTCCTTATCAAATATCTTGCTGTGCCACAGCGAATCTAACAAAGATTCGACGAAATATTGTCGGCAAATATGGTAAAATTAAGTAAAGTAGCATTTTCCAAGTTGCCATATTTGAGGGCATTTGCTACAAACGCACGCGCAAATTTAACGCTTTAATGGCAAACAAAAAATATTTTGTGAAAAATGGCTTAGCGAAAATTTGTTTCGATTAAGCTACGCCTTAGAGAGAAGCCAAAAAGAAACACCCTTGGGTGCACTGAAAAAAACATATTGGTGATCGTTAAAAGAGATTTTAAAACATCAAAAAAATTATGACTCTTCTTGTTTTGTATGTTAATGAAAGTTGCAACGAGGTCATAACTCTGCAGGTGATTTGGAAAGTGCAAAAGATCTTATTCACAAAATTTTTTTGTTAAAATGGTTTTTTTTATCGTTTTCTTGTTTACACAAAAATAAAATGCAAAAGTGTGCAGTTTAGCATTTTATGGCATAAATATTAAACGGAGGCAGCGTATCGAATGTCCTGGCACACGTTTAACACTGGCCGTAACTCATGCTTGACTTTGAACAGAACAAGAGAGAACGAGTCAAATTGAAGCAGGAATTGGGGCGTATAAAATTGTGCCGTAAATTTGACAAGTCAATTAAGTTGAAATTGTGTAGAAGTTTCTTAAAAGAAATTTGTTAAAATTATTGTACATGAGGAGAAAATGAAACAAAACAGGAATTAGAACTTCTCAACAAAAAAATGTCATAACATGTGTCAAGCTTTAAAAAATATAACGTAGAATTATTTGCATTAAAAATGTTGGTTGGATCTTGTTTAACTTTCTTCAATTGCATTTTGTATAAAAAAATTTGGTCCCAGCGCTGCTCGGAATTTTCAAAATAAAAATAAAAAAATTAAATACTGGAGAATTTTGTTAATAACACGACCCCAGCACTATCTACTGGGTCGGGTCAAATTTTTTTTATTTTGTTAAATAAATATATTTCTTGTGAATTTCAGCCAAATCGTACAATAAATAAAAAAAATTTTAATATCTCGACAACAGCGCCGCTTATCGGGATTAAACTTAAGAGAAACCTGGCTCCCGACTAAAATTTTTTATTGTCCAAGTTTGGTACAAATCGGTCTTGAGTTTTAGGAGCACATATACGGCACAAACTTTTTTATACATATATAAGAAAAGAAATATAAAAGAAAAGAGAGAGGCTTAATCAATCAAGTTAAACTATTAACAATATTATCAATTTAAGCATTTTATTAAATCAATTTTAATTGCAAGATTAAAATAAAAACCAGGTCCATCAAACTCCAACATTTTTGAAGTTATTTTCATTTTAATCTAGTGAAAATTGGCCTTTTTATTATGATTGTTGTATTTAATCGTAGTCGAAAAAACTGTCGTTTTAAAAAATGGTTTGAGACTTATTGTAACTAGCATTTTGCGTCATAATCGAATCTTTTAGGAATCAGCTTAAAATTACCGCATATGAGCTAATTTTTCGATCATAAATGATACTCTCGTTGTGAGAAAACTGCACCCTGCCGATGAATCGCATCACAGAATCATCTGTGATACAATTTTGTAATGCCTTTTTGGGCATATGAATGAATCATATGTAAATCCTTTTCCAATCATTCTGGTGATAAGTTTGTTTTAAATTTATTTAGAAATCATTATTTAAGCATATGAATGAATCATATATAAATTCTTTTACAATCGCCAAATGATAAATCAGTTTTTATTCATCAAAAGGGTTCTCGAAGGATTCATTGAGGTGATTTTTTACAAAAAATTATCACCCAAATTCTAGCTGCACTGAAAGAATTTTCTTCACAATACCAATGAATTTTGACATTAATCGCATGAAATATTGCATTAAAAAGAAACCTATGCAGCGCTTCGTTGGATCAATGAAACCTGTTTCAATAAAATGTATTTAATGAAACATTACATCAGATCTATGAATTGTATTCATTGGATGAATAAATTGGATAAATACTTTCAAAAAAGTAAAAAAAAAATTTATTTTTATTTTATTTTTTTTTTTTTTATTTTTTTTAATTTAAACTAATCCCGCGAAGCTTTACACTTGTCTGCAGGAACCAGAGTCTCTGGCGGGAATTTGAATAAAAAAAACTAAGTTTTTTGCCATTACTCAATTAAGAGCGTAAATATGAGATTAAATTTTCCATAACAACAATAACAACGTTGATTTTTTTTTTTTTTGCTAACGCTTATGTTTATTATTAAAAAAACATAAAGAGAGAACAAGCTTTTTCGTATACATCATTTGGCTGACAACAGTTTGAAATAAGGGTGTGTTTTTTTTTAAAGGAGAACATTTGTTTGCTCATTACTTTTGCCAATTCTTTTGCAAACTCGATGAATTCAAATTATACTTCCTTCTGTTATTTTATTTGATAAATTAAAATTACTATATGTATGTAGGTAGAGGTATGTAGATATTAAAGAAAACTAAAAACATACATATTTATGGATTGAAAGTTTCTATAATGACATTTTTATACCCTTCACCACAGGTATATATAAGTTTGTCATTCCGTTTGTATTTTCTATAATATTGATGTTAGACCCTATAAAGAATATATATTCTGGGTCCTTATGAGGAGCGAAGTTGATTTAACGACGTCCGTCTGTCCGTCTGTCCGTTGAAATGGATTTTCCGAAGACCCCATATATGATGTGGGCCAGGTTATTATACATTTATGTCACATATGGTCCGGAATTGTTTGCTATTGAAATTCAGCAAGATCGGTCCACAAATGGCTGAGATGTGAGTAAAAAACCACATTTGAGGCAGTAATTTTTTCCTTTAAAGGTCCAATTAGACGTGACCTTACCATACCAACACTGTATTACCAAAACGACATAAACAAACCATACAAACCAATTCAATTTTGGTTTCTACGGTCATACAGTGGCTATGGTAATACAGTGTTGGTAATGTGTTTTTTTTATACCCTTTACTACAAGTGGTGGATTTTATTTGTATTGTGTTTAATTTTACGCATACACATGCACATTAATGCATGTATATGATATGCCGCTCAAATAAAGAAACAACCTTATAGACTCAATATAGTTTAATTTAACGCTTCTTCGGTAAAAGCATTCGTAACCGAGTTGTTAAGTTCTCTCCTGAGACTGATGATATTGCCAGTTCGAATCCCAAAAAGAACTTTTTTTCATTTTTTTATTTAATTTTTTATATTCTAAAAAACGATTTTAAGATTATAAAACTAATTTTAAACATCAACTTTGGCAAAAGAGGAAACGGGCTTAGGTACATATATAAATTTTTTGTTTTTTTATATTCTTCGGCATGGCGAAATGAAAAGTTGGCGTGGCTCAATTAATATTTATTTATACATATCTAAAGAATTTTATTTATGTATATAACTTTTTTTTCTTAGTCTGGTTTCACACTATGAAAGTTTTCTTTCAGAAAGTCTGAGTTTATGGGTGAGAGAGGAGAGAAAACAAGCATGTTCTCTTCCCCTCTCATCAATAAACTCAGACTTTCTGAAAGAAAACTTTCATAGTCTGAACCCAGACTTATCTCATCATGGTGAATATAGCACTCTTACTTGTTTATTGTCTCAAGGAAAATTTAAATTTATGAAAGCTTGCTTTTTCGAAATATTTTTATACTTTTAATTATTGAGACTATAGAGTTATTTGAATGTTTGAAAAAATATTTTTTTTTTCAATTATTGAAACATGTTGCTTTTACAAAAAAATTTTTTATTTCATAAATTTATTGGCATATTACATTAGATGAATGCTACCTTCACCCAGTGCGAATCGCTACCTTTTTTGTAGCCTTCGCCTTACCGAGGTTTTTACGTATGTATGTTCATTAGGGTGGTCGTTAACTGTGGATCATTTTTGTTTTTTCCATGCTGTCACCCCTCCCTTCTAATTTGATGGGTATTGATAAAAAACGAGGCAAAAAAAAATTTTGGACAATCGGCGAAGACTAAGCCGTCCCTCACGCCAGCCAAAGTTTTAGAAAAATCGTAAAGTCCGAATTTTATGCCTCATAACTTGGAAAATAAAATTTTACATAAAAATCGTTTACTAAGAAGTTGATATTAGTGAAGTTTCCAACAACGCTTGACTTAACAAGTTTTTTTCTAAATCTCATATTTAACAAAACTTAACTAAAATAAAAAGCAAACAGTAGCATTGATGCGAATTTTTTCTTTAGAAGTATGTTTTTCTAGACACGTAAATTCAGCTTTAATGTTTGTGTTTGTGTGCGTTTGCTAACAAAAACAGCAAGAGGGCTCCCATACAAAATTGTCAATGCCGACTAGAAATATATTGAAGAAAAAGTATAAAAAGTATAGTTTGTATATAAAAAATATATCGAAGAAAAAACCTTCAATCAGTTTTTTGTGCTTAACTTTTCTTAAAACATACTTGCCCCATATCTGCACCCCTTAGGGGGGCTCCCATACAAATATGGTGGTTTAATGAAATTCTTAAATTTGGCCCCTGCAGTGCCTAGGAAGCCCCTAGTTGGGTCAAATGTATGACCGACCCTTACCTTTTTTTTTATTCCCATAATTTTTTTCCAACATACCTACCCGCTATCCTTAAGGTGGCTCCCATACAAAATTTTCAATTCAGACTAGAAATATATTGAAGAATAAGAGCAATAACTGCCCACAAGTCGGCCCTAGGGGGATAAAATGTGTGAACAACTTCAATTAGTTTTTTTTTGTCCTTAACATTTTCTCAAAACATACTTGCCCTTTATCTCCACCACTTATGCCCGTAATTTCTACAAACAGATATCTGGTCGTGTTCGTACCTAAAAGTTATCTTTACCTATCCGGTAAAACTATTTTAGTAATTTCAACGTTTATTTTGCCTACGTGTTTTTTCCTTTAAGTTTTCTTTTAAAATATGGCAACATGTGTATTTTTATTAATTTTTTGAATTAACTGTCAAGAATCGATGGTGTAAAATACACTACAGTTTTACCAGTAGGTAAAACATACATGTTGAAATTATGAAAAATTCGTTACACCATAGATATCTATACACAGCTAGATATCTATTTGTAGAAATTACGGGCATTAGAGAGGATCCCATACAAATATTGCGTTTTATGAAATTTTTAAATTTAATGGAAATTTTTCGCCTTTTGTGAATAAAATCAAAAGTTGTTAATAAATGTTATTCATTTATGGCTTTTTTGTTTGCAACTTTGTTTTTATATGTCTATAAAAAATTATAAGCATAGCTGCGTTTTTAAATTTTTTCTGATTTTTTAAAGAACAAAAATTTTGAAATGTTGCTAAAAAAAAAAAAATTTTTTTTGCACAAAAAAAATTATGTTTCTGCGACTGCGCATTTAAAAAAAAAAACATTTAACCTATAATAAAGTTAATTTTTTTTTTGCGGAATTTCCAATTTTTTTTAGTTTATTCAATAAACTAAACCGTTTTTGAGTCACGCTAATATATGTTGTGCAACATCCTCTATTTTCGAAAAAAAGGTATATCTCGAAAAGAAATTCTAAACTAAAAACACGGTTCGCACCACTAGATTCAGCGTACTCGAATTAGTTTTAAACGCTAGGTGTATGGCTGGTCGGTTGTTTCAGCTAGCACAGTGCTATTATTAAAAAAATAATTAAAATGTTTTTCAACAAATTTAAAGATACGTGATTCATAGAAAAAACGTTTCTTTAATAAATTAAAAATTTGATTTTAAGTGACTTATTCGATATTTATTTGTTTATTTTGTTTAATAAGAGATTGAGGAAAAACTTGTAAACAACTTTTCTACAAAATAAATTTTCTAAGTTATGAAACATAAAAGTCAGATTTAATGTAAAAATATAATTTTCCTCAAACTTTGGTGGGCGTGATGGACGGCTTAGCCGTCGCCGATCGTCCTAAAATTATTTTTTGCGTTGTTTTTTATCAATAGCCACCAAATTAGTGAGACCTTAAGAAATCCAACTTTTGATATTAACGGTCACCCTAATCTTCATCGATTAAGGGTACTTTACGCTATCACACACATCTTTTAGGCAGATGTTTTGTATTGATAACCAAACTATTTATTCAAAAAGTAATTTCAATTTTTGGGAATACAAAATTTTAATTTCAAAAGATTTTGTTATTCGTGCTTAATTCCCAGTTTTTATTATTGATAAAAACACTTGAAATTTATTGTTGATGGGATAAGCTATTCCTATGCGCATTTCACTGGTTGCTTAGGCCAGATCATCAGGAAACTTCATCCATAAAGATTTTAGAAAAACTAAAGATATTAAACCAAATAAAACTGTTAAGCGTATAAGACTTATAGCAACAGTTCTACTTGTAACAATATCAAAGTTTAAACAAAACACATCAACAATAACAATAATGTACAAAATACAAAATTTTGTATTCCCAAAAATTGAAATTACTTTTTGATAATAAACAGGCAAGTGCACGGCCTAAAAAAAAAACACTTAATTGACAACATCTTTTGTAAGTTGCTGTTGTTTTTATTTTGTTTTTCTTAACCTACTTACAACTACAATTAATGTTGAGAGAATTTCAACTAATTGTAGTGGGGAATGTAAGATGAGATAAATCCACTGTTTATTGTTGATGTGTTATGTTTAAACTTTGATATTGTTACAAGTAGAACTGTTGCTATAACTCTTATACGCTTAACAGTTTTATTTGGTTTAATATCTTTAGTTTTTCTAAAATCTTTATGGATGAAGTTTCCTGATGATCTGGTATATGGGTACTTCCACAGTGTCACTTTCCGCCACCAAGCAAATATTTTAGATCCATGTTTTTAAAATTTTTCTTCTCTTTCACTTAATTGCGCTTTACACCAATATACAGAAAAATTTTATAATATATAAATTATTCGTTGAAAAACAATTTAAAAAGCTTGGTGGCGTTACGTGATAAAAAGCAGACTTTCCTGTGGAAATACCCATATATTGATCAGTGACGCCCAATTCTCATATTCCAGCGGCAGCGATGCCGACTCTCGTTCACTATAAAATTATTCGTGGGAATGCCTATGACGAACATTCGATTGTTGTTTTGTTTACATTTAACAAATAGAATCTAGTTAGCTGCCATTCAGATATCGTTGAAGTAAGACATCGCTACGGAATTTTTTTTAATTAATACAAATCTTATTTTTGTGTTTTGCTGCTTTTACCACATGTGTGTGTTTTCGGGCACAACTGATATAGAAAGATATAGATTTTTGAACATTCTGGAATTATTTTTGATCTTCATGTCTCTGCTCCAGTTGCATATTTTGACCATCCATATTTTTTATCAAATATATTCTTTTTTATAGAAATTTTCAAGTTAATTCGAATGTGTATTCTAAGGCAAACTACAATTTTAAAAGCTTTTATACTTTATATGTATTCTTTCTGTTCTGTTGAATATCAAACAAGTGGGGGGAGATGAAACTGAAAAGAACACAGACACCAACAACATCATGACCGCCAACATTACCACCAAAAGAAAATATTCGATCGTATTAAAACCCAACCAAAAACCTTTAAAAACAAGCTTAACTCATAATAACAACAACATCCTATGCCAGGATAGCTACCACATTATTTGGTGGCAGAGATTTCTTAGCCACATGCTTATTGCGTCGCATTGTCATTATTTTGTTTAAGCGAACATTTGCAAAACTTCTCATAAAAAGAAAAAAATAAAAAATAAATAAAAAGCTGTACGCGTGTCTTTTAAGAAAAGAGTGTGCACAAAAGAATTGTTTCAAACATCCAAAAAAAATCTTGTTTTGCGAAGCGCTAATAGTAAATTTTAACAAGTAAAAGCACATTAAATGCATAAATTTTATGCGCTACGCAATAAAACATACAGAGATGCAGTAAATTCTTAACAAATTATAAAATATATATAACAGAGTGTCGTGTCCATTACTACGAAGCAGGTTTGTAAGGGAGAATATTAACCTTTATAAGGTCTTCGGGTCAAATCTGACCCATTTTAAAATAAAAGTTAAATTTTTTCTAAGAGTGAGTGACTTATATTTTTTATATGTTATGACTTTTATAACATATTAAATGCCAACAACTACGTTAAGTTTTCAGAGAAAAATATTGGCGAAAAAAAGATTTAAAAAATTGTTTGCACTTAAGGTCTTTGGGTCATATTTGACCGGTAGCAAAATTCTTCTTTCGTTAGAAATTTTCAGTTGTTATTTATTTTTTTCACCTCCTGTGACATGCGTTATTTTGAATTTTACAAATAACGCAGGTAAATGTGTATTTGGTATTGATTGGACTGAAGTGGCGACACCAAAATTTCGCATTTATTGGTTCTCTAGATAGCTGAATTGTATAGATCATAAAATGAAATTACAGACAGATTGTGGGATGTTGTGGAATAAAACCCCATTTTTGGAGTAATCTTGCCGTTGAACAGATTAAAAAACCTTTCGAGGGTACTAAGATTTGACAACAAGGATACTCGCAGTGAAGGCCAAATTTTAGAGAAGTTTGCGCCGATACGTGAGCTTTGAAATCTGTGGGTTGATTAGTTAAGCCTGGAATATACAACCATATACAGGCAAATAAATAGGAACTTTGTCTACAAATAAACAAATGTATGCCTGTAGTTCTTGATTTGACAGTTGGTTTGAAATATAACAGTATGACTGTAGACAATTGTTTTACTTTAGTAGGAATTATGTATATGTAAAAACAAAATGAAATTTCCGCGAGAGCTTTTGGCAACTAAAGGCTATCATAAGCATCAGCTAAACATGACTAAAACGAAAACTGTTTTGCCAAACGTCGACATTTCTTAGAAAATTTAGGTTTTCCACTTGCCGCGCCCTATATCAAGCTGTCAAAAACATTTCCCAAAGACTAATTTTCACGAAAAATTGCAAAAAAGTGCATGTAGTAGCTGAGCAGGAACAGCACCCATCATCTTTAACCAAAACCTAGGCAAAAATATGTTTACCAGTCAAAAATAAGTCGGTGCCAATTATGTTACAAAACATATACAACCACTTTATGTTAAATGTACTTTTGTATTCGCAATAAATGTTAACAATATATTTATTCAGCTTCAATATACTGAATAAATCTAGAAATAAAATATCAAACATACTTAATTGAAAAAAGTGAGTTTTTATATAAAATTTTCTATTTGGGTCAAATTTGAACCGAAGACCGTTAACGTCAGCAAATTTGAAGACCTTATGAAGGTTAAAGAATAACGACCACAAACAATTCAGTGTGTAAAGCTGATCGTTGTATTCACCAAATTTTTTTATTAAAGCGCTTTCCGAGTCAAAAATGTATCGCTTCATAGTGGGAATTCGCCTTATAAAATTTATGTCTTTCGTAAGCGAAACTTTTCCTTTTTTATTGGGATATAGAGAAAATAAATTTAATTTAAACAATTTAAGATTTTAAGATTTTTTATTTTATACAAAAGTGTTCCATTTTTCGAGGACACCCTTTCTTTCTATCTTATAAAACACACATGATTGCAACGCACACCAATAAACATTATGAGCCACACAAGAGGACATTGAGTGCAATTAATGTTAAATGTTGATAGAAATACTAGAATTAGAAAATAATATTTATGACGCACCCCTTCGCTCTGAAAGGATGTGTTATTTGCATACCGCAGAACACCAAAAAAAAAAACAGGGGTCCTTTATCAATGTCATAAAAAACAAACCACCACCCTCTGAAATACAACATCAAAGTTTTATTTGCTTTTAAGATATTCATCTGAAGCACAAGTTTTTTACTTATTAGAGGAAAATATCCAAAGAATGATATAAAAAGGAAACCTGTCACTTCTATTAACCAAAGATGTCACTCGTAAAGTATTCAAACAATCAAGATGAAATTTACTGGGAAACATACAGAAGGTAAAAATAGTTTTGTTAACTCATACAATTGATTTTATTCCTTAAGAGACTTGCTTTCAACTTGTGCTTTTCTATTTTAATCAGGGTTCCATTATACATTCCTTTTCCAGAGTTTCTATTTAATTAGAAACTTATGTTTCTTGCCAGCTTAAAATTATATACAATTTAAATCATCCACAAAATCGAATATTGTCTACAGTGCAAACGCAGCTGAGTTGTGTAGTCCTTTTTTTTCAAGTGGCTGCATCCTTTATTCTCCACAAAATTTGAATCGCAACAAAAGTCGTTAATATTTGTTGTGTTTATGTGTAACTGATTTAACGCATCACTGGCTTAAATAAAACTTTCAAATGAACAGTTAAATACGCGCTAATAGGGGTTCACATTTCATTCAAATACTTACACACACATACACACACATTGCAATGGCTACATATCCTGGCCAAGGACCAAGCCACCACTACTCTTGAACTCTTTTTATTGTATATTATATAATTCTTGTCCGAAGCATTTGTGTCAGTGTGGATTGATTGTGACATTAAGTAGGATTTATTTTTTTTTTTTCCTTTTATTCAATTTTATTTTCAATATTTCGTTTACTTTATCACTTTGGGTTTGTTATTTTTGTTTGTCATTTTAACGCGTGTTTTTGGGTTTTGTTTTCCACTCTCCTGGCGAGTACTTTATAACCCTTAAAAGCCATCCGTCACTCTTTGTTACCGTGCGTTTATTTTACATGTGGACATGCAAATTTTCTTAAGCTTAAAAGTGTTACAATTTTTAATTAGAACAAATCCGTATGGGTTTTTTCGGGTTTTCGAATTTTCTCTTCTTTTTTTTTTTTGAAAATGTGCGAAAATCTTGTTTATTTTAAAGCTTAAAATCAATATTTTTCTATGTTTATTTAAGGCTGGAAATAAAAAAAAGCCAAATGGTTTTTTAGTTTTTGATTTATCAAATGCAAATACGTGGATTATGTGAAAGGGGTTGAAAGGCCAAAAAAAAAGCAGTTAAATTTTAAGAAATACTGTGACTCAGGAAACTTATTTCAAAATGCAATCGGTTCTTTTATTTAACCATAAATGGAACAAAAAAAAAAATAATTGGGACTTAATAAGCAAATTCAAAAAATGCATAAAATGAATAACTATACTATGGTTAACATTTACCATATTATTCTGAACATAATATGATTACCAAAGTTTTTCTTGGGATTCAAAAAATTTATTAACAAGGTTTCGTTTAAATGTGCTAAATTTCCATTTCATACGATTGATAAACTGAAATTTATTGTTGAAGGGACAAGCTATTCCTATGCGCATTTCACTGGTTGCTAAGGCCAGATCGTCAGGAAACTTCATCCAAAGATTTTAGAAAAACTAAATCCATTTTGGATTGTATGTCTGAGTGAGTGTTGGTTAAAAGAACCGCGTTGTCAGCGTATTCAAGATCCCCTAGTCTATGATTAAGACCCCAGTTGATTCCAGTTTGATTTCTATCCAATGTTTCTAATACCATATCAAGCACAGTGATGAAGAGTAATGGTGATAGAGCACAACCTTGTCGCACTCCGCTTGTTGTAACAAACGGTTCGCTGACACATCCATCATGTAGTACTCTACAAGAGGTACCGTTGTAACTATTTTTAAGGATATTAACAATTTTCTCTGGTATACCCCTAGCCAAAAGTGCGAGCCATATATATTTACGGTCGAGGGCGTCGAATGCTTTCTCGTAGTCGATGAATGTTAAATATAGAGTTGTGTTGTATTCGACAGACTGCTCAATTATAATTCGTGTTGTACATATATGGTCAATACATGAGTTACCGCTGCGAAATCCGGTTTGGTTTTTGCGTATAAGTCTGTTTAGAGGATCAGAAATTCTATTTAGTATTATTTTATTTAAAATTTGTGCAATAGATGGTAATATGGAGATACCTCTCCAGTTGTCACACTTTTTCTTGTCTCCTTTTTTCGGTAGTTTTACTATTATTGACTCTTTCCAATCATATGGAATATTTTCTTCTTCCCAGATTCTCTGAAATAAAGGGTATAATTTTTCAGAAAAGACTTCTATGCACGGTTTATAACATTCTGCTGGTATGCTATCATTCCCGGGTGCTTTCCCGTTTTTTTAGACCATGTATTGCATCTATAATTTCTTGTAAGGATGGATTTTCGGTTGAGACGTGTATGTTTGTTTCGTTCCTTATATTTATTTGAAAGTCTTCTTGATCCCCATGTATAATATTTAATGTTCTCTGGAAATGCTGTTTCCAAATCCTCAGTTGGTCCTCTTTAGAGGTAGAGGTAATTAACTATAGTCCCCATATAAAGCCCACTTTAGTAAATTAAATTAATACGCCTAAAACCGTAGCAGATATATATATTGCGCTAAAATTTCTTCCAACATAGTTTCATATGGCCAGAAAAAGTCTTATGCAATTTTGTAATGTACGGTCCATAATTTACCTTAGATCCCATATTTTGCAGCCTTCTGGAACTCAATGTAAACGCTTAAACTAATTTCACCACTGTATTGAAATTAATGTTTTTTTAATACCAGAAATACTTCTGCGGAATTTCGGGATGATTGGTTCATAGCTTACCATGGCTCCAATACAAATCCCCCTCCTGAAAATCATTTAAATTCGGCTTAAACTGTTACGAATCAAGATATTTTACTCAACCTAGTTAAAATTTCTAAAAAAAAGCATAAAACTTTTTCATTGTCGGTCACTAATTTATAACATGTCTAAACCGCAACCAATTTTAATGCTGATGTCTGTTTTTATAAAGATAAATTAATAATAAATAGATATCATATAGATATCACTCCTAAAATAATTGAACTTTTTTTTTAATTTCCATAGCTAATCCCGCGAAGCTCTATGCTTGTCAGCTGGAAAGAAACCCGAGTCTCTGGCGGGAATCGAACCCGCAACCTTGGCGCTGATAGACTAGCCCGCTACCAGCTAGTCTACCGGGGCACTCTGTCGGTGGAGAGAATCAAAGATTCGGCACAGCCGAATATAGCACTCTAACTTGTTTTAAAATTAATTAAAAACAAACAAATTAAATGAAATAATAAATTAAGTATGTAAAAATGGGATGTAATTAACGATAATATTTCTCAAATTTTATCCATATGATTTCTAGTCATATACAACGAATCTGTACATCATATCATAACTTCATTACATTTCTACTCACTAAAACCAATGTTTTGTTGTAGAAGTTCCAAATAAATGAAAATAAAATATATAAAAATAAATACAGATCTTATATTATACCACCATTAATGTTAGTTCTTGTGACAAAATGATCAATTTTTTAGGGTGGTGGTTACACATTTGCATTCATAGATCTGATCCTGCTGAAACGGTTTTGCTGGATTGCAATCCCAAGCAACTAAGAACAACCAGAAACAATTTGACACCAACATTGTTCTTTTATTTTGAGATTTCCAAAAATGAGCGTGTTTTCAACAGACGGAAAGACAGGCGGACATGGCTAAATCGACTTATGTGCTGTTTTCACAACACAAGTGACTGAACGTGTAGTAAAATTTATATGAAAAGCACTCAGTTTTTTGAGTGTTTTCCATATAAATTTTACTACACGTTCAGTCACTTGTGTTGTGTAAACAGCACATTAGAGTTACTCAAGAAGCCATACTATATATAGTTTATGGGGTCTGCAATGAATAATAATGACAAACTTATGGTGTTTTCTTTTCTATAAAAAATGTGACATTTTGTTTTAAAAAAATGCAATTTGGTGTCTGCTTCCTAGAAATTTTGCTCCCGAAAAGGATGAGTTTTTTAGAATAAAACAAGCCACCCTTTTGGGAGCAACATTTTTAAGAAACAGACACCTAATTACATTTTTTTAAATAAAATGTCACATTTTTTTTGTAGAAAAGAAAACACCATTAATATAGCCCCATTCAGCACTACTGCTGCACTGAAAGAATTTTCTTCGCAATACCAATGAATTTTGACATTAATCCCATGAAAAATTGCATTAAAAAGGAACCTATGCAGCGCTTCGTTGGATCAATGAAACCTGTTTCATTAACATTTATTTAATGAAACATTACATTAGATCTATGAATATTATTCATTGGATGAATACTTTCAATAAAGTAAAAAAATTGTTTTCTTATTTAATTTTTTTTTTTTATTTAATTTTTTTTATTTTATTTTATTTTTTTCCGTCTCTGGCGGGAATCGATCGCGCAACCTCGGTACTAATAGACTAGCTCACTTCCAGCTAGCCTACTGGGGCAATGTAGTTTTTGGATAAAAAAAACTACGTTTTTTACTCAATTAAGAGCGTAAATATGAGATTAAATTGTGGATTAAAAGTTTTTGTTTCATTACTATAATGACATTTTTATTGTCATAATGAAAATTTAAATTTATGAAGGCAATTATTGAAATATGTTGCTTTTAAAAAAAAAAAATTTTGATTTCATAAATTTAATGGCATATAACATTAGATGTATGAAATAATTAAATCTTATATCTTTTAATTAACAATTAAACATTTTTTTAAGGAAACTATAATTTGTATTAATTCATGAATATAGTTATGTTTGTATATTGTTTTTTTATGTTCCCAATTAAAATGTTTTGTTTAACTTGGACAAACTTAAGTTTTCATATATCCAATGAAAGTTTTTAACGTCATTACGAAATCCAATGAAGCGATTTTTACGAAAAATGTTCCGAATATACTGTGATGATGTAATGGGCGGGCTGGACTAAGTACAAATAGCATTTAAAAGAATGTTAGTTTTAGACCACACCAAGAGACATATTCAATTCGGCAGGAATGTCGCAATAAATGCTCCTTAAAAATTTAAATCTGAAAAATTATAAGGACAACCATACTTGGCAAGAATCCAGTTTCCTCAAAATAAAATCATATATTTCAAAGAGAATACTCTCTTTTTTTGTGTCATCTTCATTATGGAATCACTTCTGCCAGACACCATTAATGAAACCAGAAAATTGTGTGACAACCGTGTTGTGATAATTTTTCAATTAAATACTACCCAGTACACGAATTCAAAGTATTTTTTTTTTTTTTTTTTGTAGGTTGCCAAGAAACAACAATAATTAAAAATGCGAAAAACGAAACGAAATCTTTATTTCGTTGCGCCTTTTAAAAGAGAATCCGTGAATTCAAGGATGTTTTTTACACTTTGTTACGCTGTTTTTTTTTTTAATTTACAAATTTCATTTCTGCAAATAATGATTGTGACACTTATTTGTTGTTGTACTCTGGCTGGATAAGACGCAATTGAACCTGAAAAAAAGCAAAGTCGTGTCACACACTTGTGCGTCATTAACACAAAGGTCACAGCTGGTGGTTTTTGGTGAGGCTGATCTGATGTTTCTTTGTAACAGAAAAATATAAAAATTGGGTGGTTTTTTTAAGTGTACTTTAGTGTGTGTATGTGTAATGGTACAGGTGGGTGGTGGATGGGTGGCCAGTAATATTACAATTTTATATGAATAAAAGTTACTTATAAAGCTTTCTTTCCATGTATGTATGAGTTCAAGTAAATGTATCATTGAACTTGTATGTGTACAGACTGAGTCTGTGTGTGCGTGTATGTTACATTTTTTATTTTATCCTCATGGTTTTTAACTGAAGCTTCCATAATGTTTTTTTTTTTTTTTTTTTTTTTTTTTTTTGGTGGGGGAATTTTTTTAATTTTTTTGGTTAATACCAAACTGACTGCGGTTGCTCAACCCCATTTTTGGATACAAAACAGCCATTACAGCTTCTATTTGTGCGAAATACCCCAGGCCTTTTTGTGTATTGGTAATTTGATTTGCTTAATAATTTGGCCCTAATAATATTGGCTTGGTAACGTAAAAAGGAAAAGTGAGAAAATTGTTACATTGTTTCCTAGTTAACCAAATGATTGTTGAAATAAGCCAGTATCCAACAAATTTGTTTTTAATATTCTGTTATTAAAATGTTTTACTTACTTTCTTTAAAAATTGTTTATTTTACAGAGGTCACAGCAAGTAATGCTGAATCAAGGAAGTTTAATAATTTCGACTTTGTTAATTAACATAAAATTTTCTAAGAAACAAAATTAAGTTCACAACACACACCTAGAGAAAAAATATGGGTTAATATGGTTACACACTAGAGTTGTCAATTATTCGCATTTCAACTTTGTTCGAATAATTCAAATAATTGTTTTTGTTCGTTCGATCAAACGATTAAATCCTTAAAATTATTCGATTAATCGATGAGAATAACGAATAAAAAAATTTTTTTTTACATTCGTCCACTCCTCTACAACTATAGAAAATCTTCCATTTTCTTCTTTATTTTTTACTAAAATCTGCTATGAATTCTTCTTTTTTTTTAAACGTAAAACTTTTCATCTTAACTCCATATGGTTGTATTACTTCAAGGCATTGTTAAACAATTAATTTTATAATAATCCGATATTGCTTTGGCGTTGGCAGACCTGCCATCTTCAGCTATACTTTTGCATACAATTTCTTCTATAGAGCAACCGCTGTCTCTATGTATTTTTCCATTAGACCAAGTTCGACATTTTTTTGATATCGTTGGATTATCTTCCGCTACATCGTTTTCAATGGTTATATTGTGACACTTACGCAAATGGTAAAAATATATATAATTTAAAAAAAGGATAATACAATAACATTTTCTACTTTCATGATATGATTTATATATGTAAATCAATTCTTTATTATTTTTTAGATTTTTGTTTATTTCTAATTTTTTCACCCAAAATTGAAAAAGCCCCTATCTTGAAATTTTTTTAACGTTTGATTTAAAAAGAAAACAGTTGATACAATTTTTTGTCAAAGATTTGTTCAATAAGAACATAAAATACATTTTTTGAAATATTGAAATATATTAAAAATTGAGATTAATTACAGTCAGGGCTATGGCTATAATATTTTTAACTTTCCTACATTTTGCATAAAATGAATAAAATCGTATGAGAATAAATCTAATTCTAAGCTTTTATTACATTTATTTTTTAATAAGAAAATAGTTCGATTAATCGACATTAATTAATCGATATATTCGTTATTCGAAAATAGCCATTTCAAAATTATTCGAACAAGAGTTTGGTTTTGTTAATTGACGAGAAATTCGAGCACACACCTTAAAAATTTCTGAAATTGATTTCCGTAACATATTTTTTTTTTTTTTTTTTTTTTCAAAAGAGTCAAAGTTTTGAATGTTTTCAAATCTCCAATTTAAAATATTAAAAATTTTTTTTTAACAAAATCGAAAAAATTGAGAATTGCACGCCAGGGATTTTCTCTGCGTGTCCACTGATAGAAAAGACGTCATAGTGCCGATGTATTTTGACATCAGTACTATGACAAGTGCCTTCGTTTTTTACTCTATGACACTTTTCATTATTGTAATGTCAGCCCTTGGCCAAATTGTCATCAAGTGAAATTATGTCATCAATAATATGACACATCGGCATCACAGAAATGAGAAATCGTCGTCAGTTTATTGAAAAAAGTTTGTCAGTGCGATAACTCAGTAACACCGAAAAAATGACTCATTAGGCTCAATTAACTGACAAATTGTCATTAAATTAAGTGATTGGGATTGACTTAAGTAAAAGTGAGAGAATATTTTTATTTACTTGCCCGTTGCCACATGTTTGTTTCACTTTTGTTGTATTCCGCCCTTTAATTACAGAAGAACTCGCAATTCGAAGACATTAGCACTATTCCCGATATTGTTTTCAATAATAATTCTTCTGTGAACATTTGATGTAAATAACTCAATAATTTAAACAAAAAGAATTTGGGAATTTTTGCTTCTTATTTTACTTTTTAAACATGAAAATTATGTTAATAATTAGGGCAACCAAAAATAAGCACTAAAAAAACAGTTTTAAGCTCTTAAAAAAAGCGTTTAAAAACATGAAAATAAGCTGTTAAAATAAAAAAAAAAAGCAATTAAAATTTATGGTTTATTTTCCACTTTATTCGTTGAATGCGTTGTTACAGTAAATTATAAATTGATGCGATAAATTTTCGAAAAGAAACCCCTGTCTATTTGAAGTCAGCACGCTTTTGTACATAGAAAAAGTTCTTTCTACGTCTACAGATGTTAAGGGAGCATATTTAAAATTGAGTATTTGCTCTGAGGTATATTTTATACGATTGAACTCGCAATGCTGCTTGCCTCCCAGTATATCCACAATATCTTTTAGTACCGAAAATCCTTCATTTTTTAATAAAACAGATTCAAATTTTTTATTCACTTTGTCGCCTATATCCCCTGGAACACCGGAAATTTTTCTTACGGTGTCCATAACTATATTCACTTGGGAAACCAATGAAAGATTTTTTGTTTCCAATTTGGTTACTACTTCGTGTAAAAACCCAAAATTTACAGAAATGAACAATATTTGGTTGCGCAAATTATTTTCATTCATTAAAGCCTGGCATATACGCACTGCTGAAGAATCTGTAGAGTTTAAATTTGAAAAAATTTCTACGAAATTATCAAAATATTTGGCATAATAATTTACAGCCATTATCCACGTCCCCCATCGAGTTATCACTGGTTGTGGAGGTAGTGGTATATCTGGTGCTGTTTCTCGTAAGATTTGAACCCTTGCAGGAGATTTAAGGAACGTTTTTTTAGCATTTGAAATAAATTTGTCTACATTTGAGTAGTATTCTCTTATATGTTCACAAACTCTGTGAACTCCATGTGCAAGACAGGTTACGTGAGTTATATGTGGGTAAAATACAGCAATGGCTTTTGCAGCTTTCACCATATATGGTGCGGCATCACTTACAAAAAGAAAAATTTTCTGTTTATCTAGGTCAAATTCTTTCATTGAATCATCAAACAAACGTGCAATAGTGGAATGATTGACTTTTTCTAATACAGCTGTTTTTATTAAAAATCTTTTTTCTGAAATATTTTCATCCACATGCAGTATACCCACAACAACGTTTGCCACAAATCTGTTCGACGCATCGGTGGTCTCGTCTATAGAGACCCAAATAAAATGTTTTTGTATTTCTTCCTTTATTTTGTTAACTGTAGATTCATAAACTATTTTTGTATATTTGTTTCGAAGAGACGATTCAGATGGAATATGGAATGATGTATAGTTTTGAAGATAATGTTGTACTTTTAAATGTCGAATTTTGTATAATGGTATATCTGCTGATACAAAGGCTTCACAGAGATCAATGCAAAATTTATCGGCGGCCGATGAACTTGTAGAACTTTGTAGAAAAGTTTGTTGTAAATTTTTTTTTGATTCTCTTTCTTTTAGATCTTTGTGCTTTTTTGAATTCAGGTGTTGTTTTATGTTGTAATTTTTATCAACAGATAAAGGTTTTGAGCACACGTTACACACTAAAGCTGATCCATCAGTTTTTAAATCTGGATACTGTTTGACTAGCTTGCTCAAGTAAACCGATTTGCTTTCCTTGACTTTAGGCATTTTCTAAATAATAAAACAATAAACCAATTTTAAAAAAGGTTTTAATAAATTAAAAAAAATTTATACTTACATCCAAAACGCAGAGGCTATGAAGGTAATTTTATCTGTTTTTAAACTAAGACAACTTTAAAAAGTTTTAAAAATGTTATGCTTTCAACAATTCAATGAAATTTTTAAAATGTAAATTTGTTGACAGTAAAAACTTGGCTACTTTGATTTAAACGTTTTTTTTCAACCAGAGTTGTAGCAGCACAAAAAGTAAGGCGATTTCATGAATTCGCCTTGACAAAAAGGTGAATTTGTTAGTACAAATAAAAAAAGTTGCCACATCAAAAAAAAAAAAAAAACAACGATTTTTGCAAAAATTTATTAAATAATTTTTTTTCGTATGAAAAAAATGAAAAATTATCTTAAAATGACAAAATAAGTAAAAAAAAGCCGATATCGCAAAAATAACTAAAAAAAGCCGATATTGCCAAAATAAGCAAAAAAAAGCTCTCAGAAATATAGCTCATTTTCTTTGTTTTTTTATGATCGGAATTTCTGTTCAATCAAAATCTTTCTATCTTGTAAACAAAAAAAAAAGCAAGCTTATTTTTGGTTGCCCTATTAATAATACACATGATGTGGCATCGAATAGATGTCACTGTAGTCATAGCATAAATGGCGCATAAAATATGAAAACATTTAATGATGACTTTGGTCATTGGATTGATGTCACTGCCTCATTGCTGCCATTTGTTATAATATTGATGTTAACATGTAAGGCTATCATCAATATGAAGATGCATTTTTCTATGAGCGTGGAATTGATATGTACAAAATTTTTAGATTTTTTTTCGTTCCCAATTTTGTAATATTTTAATTATTTAAGTCAAATGCAGAGTTCGCGAGTTGTAGCAAATAACAAGGTGCTATCTCTTTTATTTTCTATACGGTAAATCTCAAGATTTGGGGTCAATTAGGCATTGTACCTCAGTACTATGTATATTCAAATTAACTGAGAAACCCAATGCCACAAGACTCACATTGACCTGTGTAATAAGCTGAACTTTTATAGTTGCGGTTTCGATTCCCGCCACTGGCTCTGGTACGTTTCACTTCTACGATCCGAATGTGGCCAACGCTGCAATTGCTTGGTAAATTAGTGTCTGCTCTAACCAAAATATGGTCGCCGTTAACATGAGATGATTAAAATTATTATATTATCGTAACCTATATCAAAGCCTAATGATTGTCTATTATAATATCAAAAAAATTTCTTCCGTGTGCAAAAATAAATTAAAGAGATTCATTTCATTCTTTTTTCAGGCATGACTCATTGCTCTCTTGACACTAACCAGCTACTTGCCTCACAAAGTTTTATACCAACAGATGTAACCCTTCACATTGAATTTACAATCCAACAAAATATTTTCAAATATTTCAAATATTTTTCTTATTATTCCGGGATAAACATATCAAACCAAAACACGTGCATAGATTTAAATGTATTTCAAATCGCAATTTTATATTAATGCATCCATCCATCACCCAAAACACTACTCCTCATTATACACCCACATGTTAAATAAACTCCTCGTGAAGAGGAATTCTTTTAGCAATTGTTCAAAACATGAACACAACTCACATCACAAGACAAATAAGGGCCTTTGACTACGTGCCCACTTATTGTTTGATGTGGATTTTAATTGAACTCAAGTTTATGGTTTTCTATGCAACAAAAAAAAAAAAAAAAAAAAAAACAAAATTTAGAACGTAGTTATTAACCAAATACCGCAGTTGTATTTTGGTTAATTTTTAGATTTCAATAAAAAAAAGGAACAAAAGAAATACGCAATAAAAAATTTCACTGGAATGCAAAAAAAAAAATAAAAAAAAAGAATTTGAAAAATATGAAATATTTTCCCTTAACAAGGACTAAAGAAACTTGAAAATTTTACCGCCACCCTTAATGCCAACTCTTCAAAACTTTTTTGCCCTAAAATATTATTTAAATGAAAGTTATGATAGTTAATACCCTATACAAGGATTTCAATGGTAATTGAAATCACATACATATGTCCTTTAATTGTGCAAACAAATGCACAAAAAACACACACACTCACACTCACATTTGTTTCAAAGGACTCAAACATTCAAAAAGGGTTTTAAAGAGTTTAAAATTTGTAATTCAACTTTTTTATTTAACTGTCAAACATTCGTATCGTTAAAATGTCAAAATCCTTTTTAATCCTTAATGACATTTCACTACATTCGTATACAATTTCAAATCTCATGTTTATCGTATTGTTCAGTAATTCTAATTTGATTAATGATTCTTTAAGTTCGGAATACAAACAAAGTTTCAAAATCATTTTACCACCTGTTAGAATTTTTTCATGTTGATTGGAACTGAAATCTTATTTATTAAAATTAAAGCTTTATTCAATTAAGTCCCAGATGCTTGCGCTCACTAACAATGACCTTTGCAGAAGTTGCGTTGACGAGAAAGAAGAGTAATCAGCTGATCATCTTTTTAAATTCTTCAAATTGTTTGGTAATAGAACTATTGGAGACAAAACTAGTCTGTCTCACACCGATTCGAGGTGGATCTACTCCTTCAAAAAAATCAACCCGTTAAATAAGAAGTAATGGTAGCAGCCTGGAAATTTAGGAGATAGTGCCAGATGGTTACACAACGGGAACTATTTACTTGACCCATATAAGCTATGCTAGATTGCGGCTGCCAATGGAACCTAAGCAACACCAATTTTCAATGATCAAATAATACCCAGCATAAACTTGGTAATGACTTGCCATTACTGAACAACTTACTTTTCAATGACTACTTCATACCATCTGCATTACATAGATGTAGTTTAGTAATGGCTGACATATAATCTGATACTTAAGTACTTGTGTATGAGTTGATTAGCGCTCTTAATTGAGTTAAAAACATAGTTTTTTTATACAAAAGCTACACTGCCCCAGTAGACAAGCTGGTAGTGAGCTAGTCTATCAGCACCGAGGTTGCGCGATCGAATCCTGCCAGAGACAGAAAAAAAATAAAAAATAAAATAAGTAAAATAAAATAAGAAAAAATAGAAAAAAAAATTAAATAAGAAAAAATAGAAAAAAAAATAATAAAAAAAAAATTTTTTTTTTACTTTATTGAAAGTATTCATCCAATGAATAACACTACATGTTAGTTGTAATTTTGGGAGTAATAAGTTATTTAATTCCCTATTTGTAAGCGAATGTGGTAATGACTTATTTAACTCCCTATTTGTAAGCGAGGGTGGTAAGTACTTGCCTCCAATGACATCACCGTGTTAAAATAATGAGTTAAAATGCCAATGTATAAGTAGTGAAGAGTCGTTATATTAGCTTTTTAACTCATTACTGTGCAATGTAAGTTTTGGCTGGGTATGTAATACTATGTTCACACTTGGGTTTTTAAACGCGTGGTTGTGGTTTCTATTTAGGTCCTTGTCACAATCATAGTATGGTTGCGTTAAACCTATGATCAATCTATAATTCCTTTCATTTATATTTCGGATTTTTTAGATAAAATTAAAATTATTTTTATTAACATTTTGTTCCTAAGAAACATACACTATAGGCCAATTCGCCCATTTCTTTTGAACACAAAATTGATTGTGCGCTTTTTAGAACAAAAGATTGAATTCGCCTTAAAACACTACTTGAAATTTCTATTCCAATTTCTTTAAAGTTTCACTTTTTTCTTTAACTTCCGGCTTTAGGAAAATCTTTGCAAAAATTTAAATCAATTTCTTAAAGATAATTTTCACACCAATATTTATTGGTAAGAAAATTTCGTAAATTTGTAGCTTTTTCCAACAATATTTTTTAAGATGCGAACAAATATTTAGTTCAAAAGAAGAAAAAAGCGCTTAACAAGATTTCCTGTGTAAATTTTTTGTTTACTTGGATTTGATTTTATGACGCAAAAAAGGGGAAGAATCTCATCAAAGAATATTTGTATAATTTTGTGTTAAACCAGAAAATGACATTTCTTTGGTTTTTTATTTAAAAGGACAAATAAGAGAAGTAGTAGAAAAAAATAAGAGGGAATTTATAAATAAAATGGTTAAAATTGTATGAGTAGCTTAACGCCAACACTACACTGAAAAATTGCGAGTGGATTTACTTAAAAAGTACACAGACAGACAAAAGGACACCACACTAATACCAAACGGAAGGAAAGGAAACAAGATCAAAAGCGGAAAGAAATGCGTTGTACTTTTTTCTTGTTTAAATTAAATTATTTAAAGCAAAAAAAAAAAAAATATACTAAAAAGAAAAAAGGATTTTCTACTAATTTCCCTTCTTATTCAAAAACAAAAAAAAAATCAATTTAATTTTCTACTTTAAATTGCTATTCATAGGAAAAGTCTTATATTTTAAACTAAAAATTTTTTTAAGGAATTATTTCCCAACATAAATTCTCTTTTCCATTATTTCGGGGTACTAAATTTTGCCAAATATTGTCTGATTATTGCATAAATGAGCAAGGAGATTATGAATCCATACATGTCCCTTAAACAACAACCCCACATAATGGCATTAAAAAGTCAGAAAAACAAAACAGGACAGTTTCCTACAAACAAAAAAAAAATAAATTCCTTTATGTGAGATGATGATATGGAAAATTGTCAATGAAATTTATATATTTCATTTTCCAACAAACAAAAGGTGTGAATATTTTTAATATAAAAACTGATGTCGTTTCTTTCTTTTTTCTCTTTGCTTATTGCAACTGCGTGTTGTGTGTAACCAGTGTAAATATATAATCCTTCAGGTAAATATTCTTAATCCTTTGTCATACATCTTCATTGTCATGTCATCTAGTTTTAATAATTTTTGCAGCTACTGTCCAATACTTTTGTTCTTTAACATTTATTTTGAATGTGAGAAAATTGCATTAAATTTTATTTGCTAATAGGATCAGTGGAGATTAGGTTACCACCAAAATAACATCAGTCACATTGTCCGGAACAGATCGGTGCGAAGAAAATTTTTAATTTCGTTTTTCTTATTTTCACATATGGAAGAATGGTCTGAAGAAGCAAGTTTTTGAAAGGTGATCTCTTAATTTGAAAATTTCTATTTAGAAAAGTATTAATAATAAACGTTAGTAGATAGCAAAATTTTTGCATTATCTTACCTAGTAAAAAATGTGCTCCAAAGGAGCAGGTTTTATGTATGAATTCATACCTCAAATCGCTTCAAACCTGCTGATAGGATTGCTGATTTTTGTATGGGGTGTTCCCGGTTTGGAGGACTAGTTTCTGCTGACAATAAGTGCTTCTTTTAACATGCAAACAAAGCACTCTTAAAGTGCTTTTTTAATAGCTAACATATTCATTAATTTTTCGCTTTTACTTGATTAAATGCCGTTTTCAATCATTTTCGTAAACAATAATATATTTTCATTTTTTTCGCTTTAAAACCTTCTTCGTTGTCAGCACTAAAATAGCAGCTGTTTTGTATATTTTATTCATAATCATTTACTGCTGTATAAAAGCTCTCTTATTGAAGCGCTCGATTATGTGCTTTTTCTCTTAAGTGCTTTAAAAAACTCAAAATTTTTTTACTGAGTATCAACTAGAGCAAATTTCAAGGCATTATTATCTTATGTTAGGTTAGGTAGAAGTGAAAGTCATTTCTAAATTGACACAATTAGACCCAATAATCCATTGCTATATCATAGAACTCCACTAAAAAGAACTCCCGCTTACCCGAACTTTTACCGAAGTTCAAAAAGCACTTCAGTTCAATGCCACAGATATCGAATGTGACGCATTCAATTTTGGCCAGTTACCTTCTCGCCAATACAGGCTAGTGGTAGAAGAAGTAATTTATCTTTACTTTCCCAGTTTTATCATCGCAGCTACGGTATTAATCATTGGATCTGGCTACTAGATAGACGCTATGATCCTATTCTGCTAACAAAGAATTCCACTAAATTGAACACCCACCGTAGAACCAACCCAAAATTCTAATAAAGTGCAAAATGCACCCCAGTTCAATACCAGAGATATCGTACAATCCATAGAAACTGGCGGATCCCATTTCGGCCAGCCGCACATTGGGAAATAAAACCAATCCAGCGACGGAAAAATAAATAAAAAATATTTTATCAAAGTTATTTTTTGGGAATATTTAATTTAATTTTTTTTTTGTTATTTAATTTAATATATTTTGGTCTATGGATAAATCCTTACAGCCTAATACAAATGAGTATTTAACTTAAGTATAATATACGTTTCACAATGCAGTAGTTTCCCTGTTTAACGAACCTTCGATTCTGCGAACATCGCGTTTAACGAACACACAAGTTGACTCCATTGAGTACCTTATATAGCGGACAAAAAATATTTTTTTGTGCTCAGTTTTTAGTTTAACAAAGCATAAAGTGAAGTAATTTCTAACCAGTGTGACCAGATTTTAAAAAAATATAGAGCTAAATCAGGTTAAAAATAGAGCTAAAAAAGGCTAAAAATAAATAAATAAAAGCCAAAAAATAAAGCTAAATTTTTATATTGCTTTTTAATAATATTAATTCATTATTCGTATTATAAATAACACATACTATGTAAAAACCTTTTTTTAGTCAAAATTTAAGTAAAATATGTTTTTAATCAGTAACCAAATCAAACTATGTATAGTTATGGAACAAAAATATCTTGATGAGCATTAAATTCAAACACATATTCATGTATGTATGCTCGTATAATAATAATGATTATAAAATAATTTTTTGTAATTCTTATGCCAGCATAAGTTAACCACAAAGAAAATAAAGTTAAGAAAAGTCTTAAGACTAAAATAAAATTAATAGCAATTCAAAACTACTTTGGTTGATATATATAAAAATAAAGTAAAAACAAAAAATATAAAATTAACATATAAAAAGTGATATCACATGAACGTATGTGTGTATCTTTGTACAATGGTGAACATATATAAAAAAGCTCTTAAAGCTAATATACAAAAAGGAATAAATTCAAAGGCATCGGTTAATATAAAGTATAGTATAGAACAAATTTGGAATCCTATAAGATTTGGATTCTTCGTTTGCACAAATTATGAGTATATTTACTAGATTTAAAAATTTTTAATTCCAAAAAATACTTTTTAACAAGCAAACGAATAAACTTGATAAATATTTGACTACATGTTAAATATTTCCTCAAATGAATATTCGTCTTCCTCTAAAGAGTTCGACAAAAAATCACTATTATTTGTATAAATAGATTTATCAAAATTTTTTATGAGATCATTTGTTATTTTAAAATTATGACAACATTTATTTATTCTTTTTAAGCCACATCTTATATAGAGAAGTGAATTTACTATATTTAAAGTAAATCTGTTTCTAATTTTCGTTTTTATGAGATTCATTCCGCTGAATACGCGCTCAACTTCAGCGTTACTGAAAGGCAAAACTAAAAATAGATAATTCCCTAAAGGGGTTTTCATTTAATGCATTCTTATACTCAAAAACATTGATCCAAAATTCTATTGTTGAATTTTGATTAGGCCACTCGTAACAATTTAATTTTTGCCACTGTAATTCTAAATCAGAAATTTCATCTAGTTTTAAAATTGTCATTTCTTCTTTAAAATTCTCATACAAAGTACATTTTATTTTCTTGAGACTATTTTCTAAAGAAAAGAAGTTTGTTTGTTGCAGTGATGAAATATTGTTTGGCAAACGTTGGCGTAATTGATATATTAATTGTTTAATAAAATTTTGGCAAGTACATCTTATATCTTTTTCTGTTTCAGAATCTATTATTTGTCTTTTCGAAATCAGATATTGTTCAAAACTATAATTAAAATAAGGTATTGGAGTTAAAAAATCTTCCAAATCAGATTTTAACGGATCAAAATGTTCAGTTTTCAAAATAATTTGATTTGCAAGATCTTTCAATAATAAATAAACTTCTGAAAGCAATAATGTGGGATCTGCGTCGTTGCTTTCAAACATTTTGTTTACTTTTTGAACATCTGATAGTAACGGTTTCAAAAACTTTAAATAAAGTAAATTCTTGTCATTATACAATTTTTTCAAAATTTTAGCTTGATGACACGACTCAGAAACAGCTGCAATTTCAAAATGGGTTTTTAGTTCTAACCATTGGTTTTCAATTCGATTTACAGCTGTTTCTATTGACAGCCATCTAGTGTCACAAGCTCTTACTAACTTAAGTGGCTGCATATCACAATTAATTGCTGCATATATGTTTTTATAGTTCTTTTGTCTTAAACTTGATTTTGAAAACCAATTATATGTTTCTGCCACTAAATATTCAATTTCGGACGGCAAACTTTTGGACGCATGTGAAACCGATAATTGTATCGAATGACAAACGCAAGGAACTAATACAATTTTATCGTTTTTTTCTTTTAAATTTGCGATAACACCACGGTTCACCCCGGTCATAACTTTTGCGTTGTCTGTTCCTAAGCCTACCATATATTTTATATCTAGATTAAAAGCATTTAAAATTTTTAAGATAGCTGAAGAAATTCCGAGAGCTGTTGCTTCTTCTAGAGCATACAAATGTAAAAATGTATTTACGATATGCTTTAATGACTTACTGTAGTACCGAATTACTACACCTAAATGTTTTTCCACAGTAATATCGGTTGACTCGTCTATTATAAGACTATAATGACTTCCCTTAATGTCGTCTGTCAACAATTGCTTGAAATGTGGTGCCAAAATAGAAGTAATGATAGCGGTACATTTTGTTCGCCCCAAAGACATTGCCACCGCCGGTTTGCTGTCATTGAAAATATTTTTGTGCATCTTTACCATGTGATCTACAGACCTAATAGAAGTATGCACCGCCACGAACAATGCATCAGACAACTCAGCTTCTTTTTTCTTCGTACAGCTACTTGAAGTTTGAAACTCTAATGTTTTTTGATTTTTGGTCTTGAAAGGTGATGCAGCAGCTACATGCTTACTTGTCTTCCCATGCGTTAACAGGTTACTTAATTTTGATTTCAATGTACTATGACAGTATTTACATTTTACCTGTTTGTCATTTACTTCAACAATCCACTTCGAAAGTCTCGAATCATTGAACCAGCTTTTTCTCAATTTTTGCGTGTATTTTCTAGAATATAAAACGATACTTAATTCCTTATACTTTTCTTTTCAATATTAAAACTACCTTTTGCTAGTACTAGGTGAAAATTCCTCTTCTGTATCACTACTACAGCTATGCACAATTTGCTTATCATTCGACTCATTTCTTTTTAAGAATCTATATGTATAAGTAATTAAAAATAATACACCTTACTTATAGTTTTATATTAATACTACTGACCTTTCCATTTTCCTTTCTATTAATTTTTTAATTTAATAGGTAGGTATAAAGTATGAATTTAAGAAGCCAAATACGAAAAAACAGTTACATGTAGTTCACAATAAAAGAAGAAAACAAAATGTGTACAAAAGTACATTTCAAAACAGATTATAGCAGATATTGAAACATCGCATTGTTTTCATATATGTGTGTAGATCATCAAGCTGTCAAAAACAATAGTGAAAAAATAACTGCAAATCTCCTACTACCCATGGTGAAATAAACAGGTGGCAGCACTACGCCAGATGACGATTTTTTGCTCTTGCATTGTTTGTCTAGGTTTATGTCAAAGTTTTGTTTATGTTTACAAAAAGTCCACGTTTTGTGCTGTGATTTTTGTTTTTTATTAAAGTTTTTGATAATTTTGATAAGATATTGACCATAATTAAATAAAAATTGGCTAAAAATTTATTTATTTCATCACGTTCAGCGGCAGGCTTTGATTTTTGTTTAATGTATTTTTTGACGTAACCGGTTATGTAATTTCCATTTTTGTTGTAATGTTGTATTTGTTGCCGTAACGATGCCACCTGCTTATTCCACCATGCTACTACCACCTTGTTTAACTTTAAAGAATTACTTGCTGACTTATTGTTTCTGTGATGCCAGATTTTAGCTGTTTGAGACTAGTTTATAAGGTTACCAATATATCTTTATTTTATTGAACTTTCTTTTTTTATTATGTACATATCATAAAATCATTGGAATACAAATAGAAAAAAAGGCTAGAAAAAGCCAAATTCATTTTTTAAAAAAGCTTAAAAAAAAGCTTAAAGCTAAATGAAATATATCAAGCTAAATCCAAAAAAATAAAGCTAAATTTAGCTCGAAAAAAGCTAATATGGTCACACTGTTTCTAACCAAAAACAAAGTGAGTGGCAAAAAGTACCGCTATTTTAAGTTTTGTTTATCAGTTACGCATATTCTTTCGTGGTGTAAACATAAAAAATGAGTACAAGAAAGAGACTTTTTTTAAAAGAAAAATTTCAAATTGTGGATGATTACCAAAATGGATTGCAAGTTGTAGATTTGTGCAAAAAGTATGGCTTAAGAAAATCGACAGTATGTACGATTTTAAAATCGAAACAAATTCTTATAAAAAATGCGGAAAGTACAAACTTTGGATTTAAAAACATGAAAGCCATGAAACAAGGTGAATTTCCAAGAATGGAGAAACAACTTTTTTCTTGGTTTCTACGACACAGACATTCATACATGCCTGTTACTAGTGCAATCCTTCAATTCAAAGCCAAAGAAATTCATAGAAAGCTTTATAGTTGGTTGGTTGTCCAGATTCAAAAAACGTTTTGTCATACGTCTTTTAAAACAATGTGGAGAAAAACTTTCATCCAATATGGAAGAAGTTGGACCTTTTAAGAGGAAACTGCAGCAAGTTATCTTAGAACATAACTTACCATTGGATGCTATTTTTAATGCCGATGAAACTGGTATTTTTTGGAAAGTATTTCCTGTAAAAACTTACGTTCATGCGGGAGAGACATGTGCACCAGGCAGAAAAGTTTCAAAAGAGAGAATACCGGCCCTTGTGTGCTGTAATGCGTGGTTCGAAAAAAATTAAGCCACTGCTGATCAGAAATTCATAAAAACCACGTTCCACAAATTCAAAAAATGCATGGATGACTTGTGTGCTATTCAAAGGCTGGTTTTTTGACAAATTTGTTCCGCAGGCATGTAGTCTTAGATTTTTGATTACACAAATTTTAATTAAAACTTGTATTTCAGGTTAAAGAATTTCTTGCCTAAAAATAATTTGCCGTTAAATGCTGTTTTACTTCTGGATAATGCGCCGTCTCATCCTCCGGCAGAAGAAATGGTAGAAAAAACACACAGTGGCAAAATTTGGGTGCTTTATATGCCACCAAATGTTACACCCCTGATTCAACCAATGGATCAGAATGCCATTCGTTTGCTTAAGTTGCATTATAAAAATAGGCTCTTATCAAAACTTTTTCAACACCGGATCAAAATTTAGCCATCTTTCTAAAACAATTTAATTTGCATGAAGCTGTTACAACAAGAGCATTAGCGTGGAACTCTATTTCCGAATCATCTTTGGCAAAGTGTTGGAACAAGCTTTTAAAGGAAAATTATCACTTTGATGAGGAAGATGATATTCCCTTAGCGATGTTATTACGTCAGGACGAAGAAATCATGGCAATTCAAAATGGTGTTCATTTGCTGAATTAAATTTTTCCAAATGTAAGCTACATTTATCAGTTCTTAATGTTTAAACTTTAAACTGTGATCCAATTAATTAATTTACAACAATTGTCAGATAGAATTATCAACCAATGACTTAAACGAATGGGTAGAAAACAATCCGACAAGACAAGAGGAAGATGAAGGTGATAACCATGATATAGAAGAAATCGATCATGAAGAATATTTGGAGCAACAAATAAAAGACATAGATGCTATTAAAAGCTTCGACATTTGCATTCAATGGGCTCAACAAAATAATGTTAATTTGTCAACTTTCTTGCTCTTAAGAGAACTTCAGAAAGATGCCACAAAACAAAATTTTTTGGTTCCAAAAAAACAAACATTACTCGATAAATTTTTTATGTAAAATTTTCAAGGAAATTGAAAATGAAGTTGATCTTTTTTTTTCATTAAAGTTATTTTAGGTTTTATGCTACCAATGTAATGAATTGTACCTTTTTTATTTTCTTTTTAATATTATACAGATCTCAAAACATATTTCAAAATAAACGACAAAAAATACAGTTTTAGTTATTTATTTATTCATAACATGTGTACTAGACATTAGCATGGCATATAACGAACTTTTCAGTTTAACGAACAGGCCTGACAAAGTACTGGTTCGTTAAACTGGAAAACTACTGTATTTACATCTAGAGAAAAATCTATAAATTCAAACATTTCATTAAAGCAACAACACAAATGGGTCTGCCATAGCATAGTTAGTTCGAAAAGTTTTTATAAATAAGGGATTATAGTACCGTACCGTACGTCGTGGAATGTTAAATGATAATCTACTTAATAAAAAATTGGAACATACTCTTCCATATATTAAGTTAATTACAAATGAGACATTTAGCATAACTCTGCGACTTTTTAGTGTTGACAAACGTATAATGCTAGGAACACAACTGGGGCGAACGACGTATTTCGTCCAGCACGACGAATTAGTCGGAAGAAATTCGCTGTATAAATTCGTCGTATGAAACCCAATAACGACTAAAAATCAAAAATGGAAATAAAATAATTTGTATAAACAAGAAACAAAATATACTTCACAAATAAAACATTAACAACAACTTAACTAAAATACTTTTTTATTGTTAATTTTTCTTCAATTTGTATTTTAAATGATATTTAGTTAAAATTTTACAATTTCTTAAGTAAAAAGTAACTTTATTTACTAAAACACTTACCATTTTGAAACAATATGGCTACCCGGTACTACTTTGTTCGTCGTTCGCCGGCGTAAGAATTAGAATTAAATCTATTTAAAGTTTGCAACGTCTGGCGAATTTTCGTCGGCGCCCTGATTGTGTGCATTTTCATATACAAAAATATTTTTTATTTTTGGCGACGAATATTCGCGGCCAAAAATTTTTCGTTCGTCCCAGTTGTGTTCCTAACATAAAGGATAGTCTTGTAGAATATGAGGGGAGATTATCATAACCTCGATATGTATCTCTCAGGCAAAAAGCAAGAATTGTTTTTGAATGGATTCAATATGATCAGTATGAACCATATAATGTGGATCCCATAGTCTATGTTCATACGGCCCTTTTCTTATTGAAAAGATTGCTACTTTATTGGCGAGAGGGGCGAGGGGAAAAGAAACGAGTACACAAATGCCTGTAATCATTACAGGCATTACAGTGTAATGTCTTTACGTTTTGCTTTTTCATTCGTTGTTTAATTTTGTTATTGTTTTCAATATCAAAAAAGCACACATGCAACCGCACGACTATACAAAATAAAAAACATGGCGTAAACATGACATGAATAATTTGAACGCCAATTCATGTTCAACGTTTAATAAAAGCCAGAGTACACCGAGCCCTGTTGACTGTCATTGTTATGTGTTGAATAAAATACAATTTTACATCCAGTAAAATGCCAAGATCCATAATTGTGTCCACTATCTCGATTTAATAGTCGCCGAGCTTATAGTTATTTATGATACTACGTTTTCTAGAAAAGCGCATATGTTTACATTTCATTAGGCTTAGTTCCATTAGGTTATATTGGTCTAAAGAGTTTGTGAAGTTTAAAAATATTTTTACATCGTCTGCAAACATAAGTATATGTGAATGTTTAATAATATCAGGCATGTCGTTGATGAAGAGCAGAAACAAAAGAGGGCCAAGGTGACTACCTTGGGGAACACCGGTTTTTACCAATATAGGTTTAGAAGTTGAAAACCCAAATTTTACACATTGTATTCTGCCGAGAAGATGTGACTTTAGCCAGCTTACATAAATTTTGTCGAAACCCATAATATCAATTTTTTTTCAGAAAAAGATTGTGATTTACCTTATCAAATGCTTTACTGAAGTCGGTATAAATAACGTCGGTATGTTGGTTGTTGACAAATCCTTCATTTAACAAAGTTCTAAGTTCTAAAATATTTGTCATAGTGGATGATTCTTTACGAAATCCGTGTTGAAAAGGTGTTAATAATGGTGAGACTTGATGAATCAAGGAATCTTAAATGCATTTCTCAAAAAGTTTTGGAATTGCGCTAAGTGTGGCTATACCCCTGTATTTAATCATATTTGATTTATTTCCAGATTTGAACAAGGGAATTAAATATGACTCTTTCCATATTTTTGGGAAATAACCATTTTTCATAGAAATATTAAAAATAATTAAAAACGGCACTGTTAAAGCTTTCATACAATTGATTAAAATACTGCTTGGTATACCATCAGGACCCATTGAGTTTGAGTATTTAAAATATTTTAAACAATTAATAATATTGACTGTGGTTATTGGTAAAAATGATATAGTTTGACCAATAACTATATTAAATGGATAATTGACATTTTCAGCACAATGTGAATCAGAATATGTGGACGAAAAGAAGTCTGCGAATAAATCACTGATTTCCTTTTCATCATGTGTTTCAGTACCCGTATATTTCATGACCTTCGGTGCGCCAGAGATCTTCCTTTTCGAATTTACAAATTTATAGAATGATCTTGGATCGTGTTCAAGTACAAAATTTATTATTAATAAGATTTCTGTATGACGTGCTAAATTCCCAATTTTTCATATTTGATAAATACACTGATATTTATTGTTGAAAGAAGCTAGCTTCTATGCGCATTTCACTGGTTGCTTAGGCCAGCTCATCAGGAAACCTTTTCCGAAGATTTAAGAAAAGCTAAAAATATTATACAAATAAAACCTTAAAGCGAATAAGAAATATAAGCACTCAAAGTCTCACTTGTAAGTAACAATATCAAAGCTTGAACAAAACATCAACAATAAACAGTGAGTTTATCTTTTCCTACATTCCCCTTATATTTTAATTTAAAAAACAAATTTTAAAATTCTCCAAAATAGTTCACCAGTTAAAGCATTGATCACTAAAATCGCTGCAGAATATGGCAGCGAAAAAAGGTATTTAACTTACCATTACTACATTAAACATTGAAGTTATACCAAGAAGTAGCAAAAAACATTTTACCCATAAGAGGACTACATATAAAATGCAGCTATTGGTTTTCGTTTTTAAATCATTACGGAATATTGGGCACAACACAATCACTTTTCAAAGGAATCAAACCAGGGGGCAAATTCTGGCAGTCGTGATTGAATACTTTTTCGATTCGAAGGCAATTTTATTTCCAATTCTTTCTGTCCATACCAAACGGATCGAAATTATTTTTTTAGTCTGGTCAAGCAATTATTTGAGTTTTCAGAACACTGAAAAAATAATTACAGTGAAAACTCCGTATAGTGGACACTCTCTTTAGCGGACACCCCCTTTTAATGGACAAAAACTCTGAAACGTAGCACCAAAAAATAATTTTTATGTAAGTGAACCTCCGATAGGTGGACACTCCCTTATATGGACATGGACAAGCATTTTGTATATATTTTGGTTGAAAACCCTCCATTATGTGGACATCTTCATAAAATCGCTGAAAATTTTTTTAATATTTTTGTATAATTTTTTTTATCTTTCATCGCTTTTGCATATTTTCGTTTTGTTTTCAAATATTATTCATTTGGTAACTCGGAAGCAACTAAATATGTGTGTATGTTTTTCTGCTGTGTATGGGGAATTCACGAAATTTAGTTTTTGTTGTTAAATTAACTTATTGGTTTAGTGTCAAAAATGGCTTCACAGCGAAAGTGTTTAACATTAAAAGAAAAAGTGGAAATTATTGAATCCTCAAAAAAAGATAAATGTTCGGTTCGGAAATTAGCAGAAAGGTTTGTAATTATAAAATTGTATGTGCTATTTAGGTGTAGATCAAATCAATATTGATCTTCTTTTAGCTTTCACATCGGCTTTCATATAAACAATTATTTTAAAGCGATTTAAAATTATAAATTACAAAACATTATAAACTAGTGAACATGTATGTATTAATGAAATTGGAATGATCTGTATTTGGTTTTGTTTTTGTTATTAAATAAAATAAAACAAATATTATGCACTTTTTACTAGACCTCTCCTTAGGTGGACACCTCTCAATTTCAGGCGACCGCAGCTGTCCACTATAGAGAGTTTTCACTGTACTATTCTTTTAGTATCGACTGAAATAAAATTGCTTACGAATCGAAAAAGTATTCGATCACGACTGCCATAATTTGCCCCTAGATTTAAAACGAGAAACGTTTCTTACAACGAAGCAAAGAATTGAGTATGTTGGTGGATTAGAATATAATAATTTGCCTCAAAACTTAAAAAATATACAAAGAATATCAAGTATAAAAACATTTATTCAAAATCTAGAAATGCTTTGAAAATCTTGAAATGCTTTTATTGCATAATTCATCTCATACACTTATGCAGTGTTGCCAAAACTTGGTGACCAAAAATGGCTAGATTTACGGGAAAAAATGGCTAAAAATGGGCTAAAAGATTAATTAAAGTTTTTTTTTTAAAATAAAAACACCGTAAAATTCAATAACAAAACAGAAATAATTTATTTAAAGTTGTTTACGATAAAATTGTAAGTTAAGATCAATTTGTTTAATAAGAATAAACGTTAATTAAAATTTCTATAGATATTAAAAATTTAATCATCTATAAATTCGATCTCGTTATTGTTCATCTCATAGGAATCACTCATGCCTATTATTTTTTAATAATTTGAAGGTAAATCATAATCACGACAACATATACCCAACCTTTTGAGTCCAGATCTACAATAAAAAACAAGTAAGAAAGTATTGTCGGTCAACCCCGGCTACATGACACCCTATACCACAATAGAACCTATGCACCAAATTTTATAAAATAATCTCCAAAATTGCGACCTGTACTTTGCGCACAAGGTTTACATGGACAACCATCCAGCCGGACAAATATCGTTTATTCGATTCAGAAAGTGATTCTGAGTCAATCGGTATACGTAAAGGTGGGCTTAGGACCAATATTTAAAGGTGTTACAAACATCAGCACAAACGCACGGTACCCTCTCCACTACCACAATAGGGGGTATAAATATTTTATTGTTATGGTAAAAATATTTACCTAATTGATAAAATCGAATTAATGGTTGCTAAATGTTACCTATTTGTCAAATTACTTTAAGCGATGTTTACTTGGCTAAATACCCTATCTACTTCAGCATTAGACCATGGAAGTGAGAGCAACTTTATAGCCAATTCTGAAATTTCTTAAAAGAATTTTTGTTACCGCCTGCATCTCTTTATTGAAATACTTGCAACCAGAAAGAAGCACCGATGTTTGTGTTGATCCATTTTATAAATTTAATCTTGGAATACTGTTCCTATATTTTGAAAGATGTTTCATCCTCGTTTATAGCGATTTTCAACATTTGTAAAAGTTTTGATTTAAATTAAAGGCATTTTAATTGGTAAAAATGTTTATTTTACTTTAATAAATTTTTATACGAAAATAAAAATTATCCTTTTAAAAGAAAAACGGCAAAAATTTTATGGCTAAACAAGTTGAAAAATGGCTAAAAAAAATGGCTAATGGCTAAACTCATTTTTTTAATGGCTAAACAGGGCGAAAAATGGCTAAATCTAGCCACTAAATGGCTAAATTGGCAACACTGCACTTATGGCCGTTTCTCATTACATGATTATCTTTTTCCCCAACAAAAAACTGCACAATAAAGAAATTTGGTTTTCTCAATGTCTCATTTGCTTCTTTTCTGCCGCAAAACTAACCAGCACTCATTTGTCAATTATTTATTTTCCTTTTATTTGGCGTACAGATAAATTAAATCAGCTGACTCCCAACTTTTACATGTATGTTGAGAGGTGTTGCCAACTGAAAACAATGTTTTTTGTTGGTATATTGAGAAACCCAAAATCGGTAACGGACAGTTTATCGGTCTATTGAATTTATGTCGATATTAAGTAACAAACAGTTTGTCAGTACATTGAGAAAATGGCCATTAATTAGTTAATTAATTTATTATTTTTAAGTAATTGTATGCCAACTTGCCTCTATAATGTCATTTAACGCTGAGGCAAATGTACAAGTGTGTAAAAAAAAACAAAGCAAAATTAATTAATCAACTAAGAAAACAAAATTGTTTACTGGTGCAAATTTAATATATTTTTTAACTAATATCACATTTTTATTTATTGAGATCAATTTTTATTATTTTTTGTGTATTTCAAAATAAAATTTATTTATCACTAAAGCTAGATTTACCCATGCGTCCCGAGCAATTTTTTTGTCCGGACAAAATTTTTTTTATATTAAGTTAGACCAGCGCTGCCAGAAGTAAGATTTTACCTTAAGATTTTTTCCCCAAAAACAAGATTTTTTGTTTTGTCTAGACGAAGGTGAGGTTCAATTAAAAAAACCTTCTTTGTTCCCATTTGAAAAATTTTAAACTAAATAATGCAACCTTGCACTTTACTGAACAAAAAAAAAAAAAAATACTTAAAAAGCAACCTCTGTTTGGCGTTCAAGGGTGATTAATCAGGTGTAAGCTTCGCGCGCTTATTCTTTTGCAAAAACAGAAAATATTGCAAAAATTAAATAATAGCAAAGACATTTAATGGAAAAGTTATGTACAATTTACAATTGGAATTTTTTTGTTTTTTTTTCTTGTTTATTTTATGTATTAAATAAAATATGAATTGTTTTTATTATTTATAATATAAAGACTACTTTTTTCCAAAAATAAGATTTTTTTCTTCAAAAATAAGATTTTTTTTGGTGAAATTAAGATTTTTTGCTGAAAATTTCTGGCAGCCCTGAGTTAGACGTCTTACTTCTGAGAGAGAGAGAGAAATTATTTTGTTCGGCAAGTTTTTGCTCGAATTGGTTTTATTTTAATTTTTGTTCAGAACAAAAAAACCTGAGTTGCCACTTTTTTCAATTTGTACATAAAAGTTGAAATGATTGTTTTTTTGCTGAGTAATTAATTAAAAAAAAAAAAAAAATACTATAATTAAAAATAATAAAATCGCTTTCCTTTTTCATACATTTCCTTTAACACACTTTTAGAAAACAATAAGTGGTTGGCTAGTTGTGCTGCCATTTGGTTTAATTGTTTACATCTGTAAACTATATGGTAGCTTTGATTTTCCGGACAAATTTTCCGAAATGGGTGAATCGTATGGATTAACCCACCTCAAGTCACTTGGCTCTAAAAAATATGCACTTTTAAACACTGAGAAAAAAATGGGGTGTTTTTTTTGTTTAATTTTTATATCAAATTTGTTTGCGGTAATGCTGAATGTTTTCGAACAGTGTTAATTTTTTTTTTTTTTTTGCTGAGTACCAAGTCACTGCAACATCACCGAAAATGAGATGGCTGATGAGTTGGCAAGACTGGACTCGAAAATGGAGAATTCTGACTATTTGGAGGCGGTCAGGCCTCCACTGAGATTCTATTTTGGAAAACTCAGGGAATGGGTTATAAGCGAGACTAATCGGGTCTGGGGAAACCAAACGGACTACAGGATATCGTATGCGCAAGCAAGTCCGATTCGGATTTGCTGATGGGCAGGAGGAGGGTCTGTGTAAGGACCATGGTAGTAGGTATTAACATGGGGACTATAGGACGTGCAGGATAGCGGTGAGAATGGGATCTAACTTGTCGGTTATATGCAGATTGTGTGAGGATACAGAGGAGTTTGAGACAGTTGAGCACATTCTGTCTCACTGTCCCAGACTGCAGAACAGCAGGCTGACATGGCAAGGTAGTAGATTCTTAGGCGGATTGGGAGATGTCCCGGGCTGTATGCACGAGAATCTGACGGGATTCGTAATGGGAATGACCTGGCTGCATAACAGAAGACTGGGGACCGGATATATATACGGCAGTTTTCTGTTTTGTATAATTGTTTTTCTGTATTCCTGTCACTTATGGCTTATAAATCACTGATGGCTTAAACGCTGCTTTAGTTGAACTAAACTTGAATTTATATATAGTTTAAATTCAACAACAATAAATCAGTGTCCCATGTATTATATGTTGTTAAAAAATAACATGTGGCAGCACTACGATAAATCTTATCAAATTCATATGGTCTGTATTGGTAGTTTAAACGCCCAATTCTATGCGTTTAAAGATGGTTTAAACACATTTTAAACCAAAAAGAGAGTTTAACTTGCTCTGATTTCTTAGCCCTTAGAGTGAATTTATTTCTCCTATTCTTTTCTAATTAGTACTCTTTTACTATCTAAGACATCACAATGGACCATATTTGTCTCTGGGTTAGGGCGTGAGGTTGACTTCGCACAAGCATTTCTACCTAACCTTAATTTTTTTTAAAGTGTTATGCATTAAACACATTCACCACAGCAGGCTACACGAACACAATACTACAAATGGTGCTGGCTGAAATTTTAGTCGTGTAGTCAGCTACTGAATTATGTTGAACACGGCAGCTACAATTGAAAAAATACAAACAGCTGTTTTTGTTTACTATGTCTTTATATTTCAGTGGTGCCACTATCATTTTTTTTCTTTTATAGAATGGAAAAACATGCATAATTGCAGACTCTTATTCAAACTTAATTTAAGATTATTAACAAATGAATTTTTTTAAAAAAAAGTTAAAATATTTTAATTTTGTTGTTTTTGTAACTAATAAACAATATAATTTTAACGGCAGATTAAACAAAAAAACATATAAAATGCTTTTAAAATAAGAATATTTGTTCTTTCAACACACGTGGTATAGTTCGTAAAAGTTTCAGAACACTTTGGGTGCGTACGTAAATTCATAAAAACTATGTATCACTGCTGCAGTGATGCAAAATATTTTTGCTGATGCGTGATTACCAGTTGCAGTTGTGTTGCTGATACTTTGCACAACAGCTGATCAAAGTTTGAATTTTTGAAATTTCAAAAGTTTAATAAGCAAACATTAAATAATAATAAAATTGCTTTTTACAATAAAGATGACAAATTTAATTGAAAATATTGAACCAAAAAGTAACAGTTTTCTTATAAATGACGATTAAACAATTTTTTTTTTGTCAAAAGTTATTGCTTCAGAAAATTAACTGAAGCAATAATTGCAAAAGTTTGCTGCAGAGCTGCGGCATTACTGCATAAAAACTTTTGACATATCAGAGTGATGCCAAGTTTCTTATTAGTGATGCTTTTACAAACATTCAACTTTACTTCTGCGCAAGTTATATCCGATTTATTAGCCCATTAAGGGCCAATTTTAAAAATTTTTAAGATTTTTCTACAAAACTTAAAATTTTGTCAATATACATATTTATTAAAACACAATATCTTTAGGGAAGAACACTTCAATCTTTTATATACCATATTATTAATAACTTCGTCATATAAAATCTTAAATTTATTAAGCTTTAAAAAATTTTATTTTGGAAAATTAGTCAATGTATTTAAAAGTTTGATTAAAAATATATATCTGGTAATAATTTATGTACTTCTTACATATTCATCCCAATTATGAATAAAAATTCCCCGGGAATTTTCTCCCTTCTCTTATTTTTCCTATGTTAATTCAATTGTAAAAGTAGGAAAAGGGAAAAAACTCCCGGGGAATTTTTATTCATGATTGGGCTGATTGAATTATTGTAATATGTACATAAATAATAAGTGTTCTGCAACGCCGAAAAACTGTAATTCAGAAAAACTTTATTAAGCAAATATCTTAGAGTTTAATAATTATTGTTATTTCGACATGATTTAAAGATAAAGCCAATTTTGTAAAAAAAAGTCAGCCACGGATTATAAATATATAAAATTGGCTCTTAATTGGTTAACCGGTATGACATAAACGCCATGTGGAACACACTTTAAAGAATTTTCCAATGATTCCCATATTTTATAGATTCATTTTATACCTAAAGAGATATGGATTAAGTATTTTGAAACTTTTACGACCTATAACTCCTGAACTAGAAGCGTTGGCGCGAAAAACATCTTCCTATAGAACTTCTTTCAAGGATATAAAAAAATTATATAAATAACAATTTGGTGTAGAGCTGAGTTAATATTCTTGTTTCATGACGATTCTTTTCTGTTAAACAAAAAAAAATAATAATAAATTTAAGCACTTATTTTTTAAATATTTTTTATATTAGCAGCACTTTTTCTGTTTTGTAGTGGACAAAAATAGAAATTAGTTTAATTTGACTACAACGACAAAATAAGCACAGACAACAACCTGCAGCCATGTATCCGTGTCGTCGTGAAAATAATCATTTCCATATGCACACATGTATTCTAGTTTTGACATATTGAAGTCGGTAGCTTGCTGTCTCGAATGTGTTTAAAGCATTATATCAACTATTTTAAACGGCATTTTTTTAAATATTTTCTATTGCAGTTTAGGCTTAGAACGTTAACACAGAAAAAATTTTAAAACTCTTTTAAATTATACTAACCTATTTTTCGAATGTGCTTCTATGAGTCAAATTTTAATTTAAAAAGCTTTTTACATTAGTCTTATTCCTTCAATATAAAAAGCTTTATAAATTAAAATTATAATAAATTTATATCTAGCTCCCACATAAAGCCCATCTAAAATATTCTTACTGCCGGTGGAGGGTATTAAAGATTCGGCACAGCCGAATATAGCTATTACTTGTCGTTTTTAAAATAGACGATTATCTTAACATTTTAAATATTACAACCCTCCAAAATTTAAAAGTTACTTAACTAGAAAATCATTATTTTTATAATAAATTTAACACACTTGATTAATACAATTATCAAAAAAAAAAAAACGTAAAAACTTTCGAATAAATTAAAACAATTCAAAGCAAAAAGTGTGACCTTTTCTTTTTAGACTTTGGACGACACACAAATTCTGTCAATTAGCTGCAGCTCCAAAAAGTGTTTCGAACAAACAAATTAGAAGAGCAAACAAAAAATAAACGAAAAACAATAAAAATTGATAAATCACCTGTAAATTTCAACTAAATATTTGACCAAATAATAAAATCCAAAGAAAAATAATAAAATACAACAAACAACTCCAAAAAAGAAACAGACAATTGGTCACAATTTCACACATTTAGACAATAATGTCACACTTTATCAATGTCATACACGAAGAACTCGATCCTAAATATTTTCCATTACACACCCCTTAAATTAAGACAAAATTAAGAATTTTATTTCAAATATTGAGAAATAAAGAAATACAAACCAATTTAAAACATCAAATTAATAAAAGGATTTCTTCTCAAAAGGAATACAAGGTGAGTAAAGAATTAAACTGAAAACATTTGTATTTGTATATTCATTTCTTCATTCTTCATACAAAGCAAACAATTCATAATACATTCAAATTCTCAACCAAAAAAAAATAAAAAGAACAAATGATTCGAACAAAAATTTGAGAGAAAAAAAATTAAAACATGTGAAAAACTGAAAGTAAAAATCCAAAATATTTTGTTTTATTACAAAATCTTTTGTAATTGTTATTGAAACGAAATCAAACATTGAGATCGAAAAAAAGGAAATTAAACAATATTAAAAAAATTGGTATGTTTTTTTCATTTATTACAAAACAGATGATGTGTTTTGTTGCACTGGGAGAAAAAATGGGCTTGTAAATTTAAATACAGTAACAGTAAAAAAAATCTAGAATGATTAATCAGAAAGGTTTTGATATCGGATATATGCCCCATTATTGATTTAGAACATAGTATAGAACATAGTATTTTTCTGATTTTCCTTTCGAGCATTCCAGGTTTTATTTCGTCAGTAGTGGCCGAATGTTGCCTTCTAAATATCAATCATTGGTGGTTTATCAGCATAGACCAGAGATTTGAATTACTGCCCCAAAAAGAAGTCCAAAGGTGTCAAATCACACTAACGAGGTTGCAAATTCACAGGTCTATTTCTTGAGATAATTTGGCCGCCAAACGTTTGGCAAAGTGATGGTTCCACGCGCTTTATGACATGTTGCGTCGTCTTATTGATACCAATTCTCCTCCAAATGATTTGCAATGACATTAGGAATAAAAAAATTTGCGTGTAGCGTTCGCCATTTACGGTAACGTTGGCAGCGGTATCGGGTTTAAAGAAAAAAGGGTCGATGACGCCTTCGGCATAGAAACCAACGGTGATTTATCGGGATGGAGTCTCAAGTCAAGAGTCTCTGTGCTCTCACCGAAAACGACAACGACTTATTAACATACCTGATAAGCCAGAATTGATCTTCATCGCTGAAGATGACTTAACGATAAAAATCGGGTTCAACTTTCAGTTAAACCACTCACCGAACACACGAAGCTAGCAGTCATTTTTGCACCAGCTGGATCTTAAATGAATGTCGGCCAAGATCTTTCCTCAAAATTTTCCAAGTAGTAGACGGGCAGAGGCCCAGTTGCTGAGAATGGCGTCGGATCGATAAATTCAAGTCTTTTGTCACATTCAAGTCTTCATCATTTGAATGTGACAGAGGACTAAGTTTGGCAAGCAGAGCGCCTGTTTTATAGATCAATTTCCACGGCATTTGCAAAAAGTAAAACACACTTCATTAGAATGACAGCTAGTTTTCACGGTTATCCCTATCGTAAGTTCTTTGTTTCTAAAATATAGTTTAACACTGGTTTCGGCATGTGCGCTGTTTACATTGTTGAGCTGGCTTCCGCTGGACAGCATGGGCAAACAGATCCTACTTTGCTCGGCGGCACGGCTGGACGCGGCGCACGGCTGGTCGATTCGTGGTCGATTCGTGGACAAGCATTCGATTGTCACTGACGGGGTGGACTACTGTACCACAGAGACTTTCTTCGGTGCGGGGTACCCAGCACATATAGAACCCTAAGGGTCTATACTAATGGTTCGATGTAAGGAATAAGAGTTGGCGGGGGTTTCTTCATTGGCGAAAATCTCTGCTATAAGGCGAGCGTCTTATCGAGGAGTTTATGTATATTTACTGATAGCAAGGCTGCCATTGCTTCCCTCGTGTAGTATGTAGAACGTAGATTGTCGGATGCCTTTGAATGAGATTGCGAAGCTTTCGCTTGCCAATTTGGCGAACTAGCTCTCTACTTAAGTTCAATACGGATCAGATTAACAGTGGTCTCGGTTGTGACTGGACACTGGCCTGTAGAGACTAATGCGAGGAGAATAGATCTTGGTTGCAATGATTACTTAAAAAGTTGTCATGACGGGGAGGAAAATGAAACTGTGTTTAATTTTCTGCAAATATCCTGGAATTCTGGATAATAGGGAAAAATACTTTGGAAAACCAGTGTTTGTCTGCTTGGAGGAAATATCTAAGATAGAACTAAGGTTGCTTCTATGCTTTATTAGAAACACAAATTGTTTGGATTCTGCAGTGACGTCTATTAGGTAACTGCTCTGTAGGATGGGCATTGGTGCGGTATATTACAAAGGGATCACTGAAGAACCCAAGTAATCTGTATCTCGAAGGCTGCCCAAGGAACCTAACCTAAATTAAGCTAGAGCCCGCAATGGACTTACCGCCCCGAAATCTTCAATACTATCTTAACAAATAAAAAGGCTTTAAAGTAATTTTCAGATGTAGGACCTTAATCTGAGCTACATATGTCCCCGATAATTACACTTTTAAAAATGGGCCTTATATAAGTCCAACTAACTTCACTACTGAACGCGCGGGTAAAATTGAATTTTCCAATTGCAAAGCGTTGACGCCACGCGCTATTTGACTGCTTGTTATTTATGTAGAAAAGTTAAAAGTACTTGATTTGGATTTTTTGTAGCATAATTGCGTCAGCGTTTTCGTATTTAAACTAAAATCATAAATAAATCGAGAAAGAAGCAATGAAAAAATCCAAATCCATCTGAAGCGGTATTAATAGTACGGTGAGTACGAATTTTCTTGAATCAAGTACAGAAAGATTGATTCAAGTACAGATTTTCAATCGCGAAATATTTTACTTATCCCAAATTCAATCCCGAATTCGTACTTGAAATAAACCAAAAGTGAAATTAGAAGGAGAATTTTATTATATTTGATTAACTTACCCGTTTTTCAACTTACAGAATTTCAATTTTAAAGCACCAGCGTCATTCCCGATATGGTGTTTACTTTAAAAACTTAATGTTCATATCTGTGGCATTTTGACAAAACATCTTAACTCAAATTTAAAAAGTTGATAAAAATGATGTTAGCCATACGTATTTTTTTTTAAAAAAAATTTTTGTTTACATTTTTAAAATTTTGTATTATAAACGAAATTTTTCTTTACCTTCGGTTTCTTTATTATTCGAAAAAAATTATTTTTTCACTGAGTTTTTTTTTTTTAAATTTTTTTGGTATCTTATCTCAGCTTAAGATGTTTTGTCAAAATGCCACAGATATATAACCGAAAATATAAACTGAATGAGAAGAAAGAGTTCTCAATTCTACTTCTTAAACATGAAAACAATGTGTTTTCATCTTGTTCTGTTGTTTTTGTTGTTTCTACACACAACAAGTAAATCCTTTTTTTTACTACTTGTGTGGTGTTGTTATAGTGTCTTCAACAAATTACTTTGATAATAAACTGGCAAGTGCACGGCTTAAAAAACTAAACTGGCAACATGCTTCATTTTTTGCGAAAACAACAAAGCAAGTTGCTTTTGCTCCCAAAATTACTTTAAAAATAAGTCTGCAACAAACTTTGATAAGTTAAATGAGATTAAACGCTTACTTTGTAATTTTACTCTCAGAGCGGCAATACCAACGAAAAGTTTGATCTTTTTTACTTGGTTTAAAAATTTTGTACTTATTTTAAGAAATTCCGGGACTGATTTTCGAAACAAATCCCATTTAGGATTGTTTTTAAGTACGTTTTAGTGTTGTTTGTACTTAAATTTTTGAATACGACTCGTACTTAAAGTAATCATAAAAAACATAATTTATCCCGAGTGTTTTTCTTCCTATGTAAGTATGGTTTGTTTAAACGGAAATTTAAATAGGGGACGAGAATTGTGTTAAGCTTTTAAAATATCTTTTTTCTTAAAAACTTTTGAAAATTCTATAATATTAGAATTAAATTAAAAGAATTAAAAGTTGTTTAAAGTAAGATAAAGGGATTTACAAAAGAACCCTCTGACACTAAATCATATTTTCTCTCAGTGTGCAACTCGCTTTATCATCCTTTATTGCCCGGTATTGATTTCAAATACACCATTCATTGTTTGTATGTACTTTTATTTATTTATACAAACAATTTAATTGTTTAATTTTGTTTTCCTATCTTTCACTCGAAAACAAGTGAAATTTCTATTGAGATTCTTAACCCCTGTTTGGTTTTCTTTTTTTTAGTATAACCATTCATGTCCTAAACAAATGAAAAGGAAATCATTTTTTTTTTTTGTTTATTAAAGCCACTTTGTTTTTTTTTTTCAACAAACCTCGATTGTTGTCCCGTATTTTTATTGTCTAATTGACCAAATTAAAAGATAGTTTTTTCCAACTTTATTACCCTTAATGATTTAATTTTGTTTTCTAGAAGAGGAGGTTTATATTACCTGCACAGCAAAAATGTTGCTTTTAAAATGATTTCTTAATTAATAGTTTTGTTTTAAAATATTATGTATTTTGCTAAATGGCTAATGATGGATGGGTTTCGGAAAAAAAATATTTTTTTTATGTTTTTTTTTTCAAATGAGTTATTTTAAAATGTTGGTAAAATTTAAAGGGCAATATTTAAAAAGTTAAAAATTACTTTCTCACGTAGTTTTCTATTAAACAAAATCTGTTTAAATAAGAGTTCCTACTTATTATAATAAGTTATTTAGTTTTTGTATTAGAAATGAAAAGAGTTAAAAATGGTTAATTTATCAATAATTAATTAATTTAATTAATTTTTTGTTTGCTGCAATTAATTTTTTTAATTATTTGTGTATATGTTGTGTATTTTTTAGTTTATGCAATCAATTTTTTAATTGAGTAAATTTGTGTGGCATGAATCGAAAATACAAATTCTTTAATTGATGTGATCAATTCTTTTGCAGGCGCAAAATTAGTAAAAAAAAAAAATTAATTGTTTAAAAGAATTGTTTAATTAAAGTCGATTTTCTATTTTTATAACCACACCACAATAGTGGAGAGGGTATTATGCATTTGTGCTGATGTGTGTAACGCCTTAAAATATTGGTCCTAGACCCACCTTAAAGTATACCTATCGACTCAGAATCACTTTCTGAGTCGAACTAACGATGTCCGTCCGGCTGGCTGGCTGGCAGGCTGGCTGGCTGGCAGGCTGGCTGGCTGGCAGGCTGGCTGGCTGGCAGGCTGGCTGGCTGGCAGGCTGGCTGGCTGGCTGGCTGGCTGGCAGGCTGGCTGGCTGGCTGGCTGTCCATGTAACCTTGTGCGCAAAGTACAGGTCGAAATTTTGGAGATAATTTGATAAAATTTGGGATATAGGTTCTTATTGGTACAAGGACCAAGCCTATTGAAAATGGGCCTAATCGTAGGACAACGATAGAAGATAGGGGGAAATTTCTTCCTCTCAGAAACTATCAAGCCGATTTTAATGAAATTTAAAAAATAGATAGAACTATATCCATATGGATACACAAGGTATGCATCTTTTAAAAAATAGGACCACAAGGAGAGATAGGGGCAATTTATGCCTCTCAAACCGATTTTAATGAAATTTAAAACATAGATAGATCCATATCTATATGGACGCATAATCTATACAGTGTTTCAAAAATAGGACCACAAGGGGAAGTAGGGGGCAATTTCTGCCTCTCACAAGCTTTCAAACCGATTTTAATGAAGTTTATAAACATAGATAAATCCATATTCATATGGACACATAAGCATGATGTGTTTTTAAATACTGTGGTGTAGGGTATCATATGGTCGGCCTTGACCGACTATACTTTCTTACTTGTTTATTAAATAGAAGAACCAGGGCGTATCTTTTAAATATTGGTTGTGTCCTTAATAGCTTTAATGGAAGTTTGGAGGGCAAAAATCTTTTATTTATTTTCACTTAAGCCCTTTTTACTCTGGTTAACATCTAACATCTACCATAAATTATCGAAGATGTTAACATCTCCTATCAGAAATAAATAGGGCTAAAAATCCACATCTTTACAAGATGTTTCTATCTCCATTTATTCCATTCTACATCTTTCGATTATTTTAGTGTCATCACTGAAGAGGTGGCAATAAGTTCTATTATAATTGTGGCATCACTGACAAAATTACTTTGGTCTTGAAAGCAGCGTGTCCATTTGTCGAGTTTTCCCTTTTCTGAATGTTTGTTTTTGTTTAATATTTCTTATATTTTTAAACAAAATTAATTTCAAATACATTCAAGGCGAATTTATTACAGGTGGTCTTAAAAGCCCTGTTGATAAATTTTTTTAGCTTTATATTTGTTTGATGTCAAGATTTTGTTTATTATCTTTGTTTCTGTTTTGTTTATGTAACAGTACAATGATTTTACAAAAGCAAATTGCTTGTGGTTTTTTGACGAGTTGTTCTTGTTGTAGTACCGAGAGAACCTATAATCAATTCGCCTTGAATACATTTTTGTGTTTGCTTTTAAAATGTTGGCACTTTTGTAGAAAAAAGTTTTTTTTTTCAGAAATGCTGACATTTTTGTTTATGACGTTTTTGAAAGAGACGTGATGAACAACAACCAGCCACAATATTAAAAACTATTTAGCTGATCCAACTGACGCCTTTCGACTCAGCCTCAAATAATTTTGCTTATGGATAATATTTAAAGGCTTTTAAATTACATTTCAATTATATAGAAATAAGTTCACACTTTATTTGTCTAAGAAGCCCTTGAAAGCCCTTTCGAAATAACAGAAAGAGGCTAGCCATATATGGGTTTCCTGCATCCGGCCCTCATTAAAAAGTTTCATAAAAAATAAACAAAACAAGCCATGAAACAAAAACAGATGCAAAAATTAATAAAATTATTAAAAAAAACGTTGCAACAAAAGCCAAAAAGCAAAAAGGAGCAGTAAAGGGAACTAAAGGCAACACAAAACACCCTCTACTTAGTAGGCTTTCAATAATGACGATGATGACGACGACGACAAGAAATGAAACAAATGAAAAAACTAAATGAGGCACAAATGTTGGCAACATCTAAACAATAACAACATCCCTCCTCAACTCAGCCCAGTTTGGTACGAAACTTTCTAAGCAAATTTGTTAACAAGGGTCAAATGATTCAACACCCCTTAGTTGATTTTATTTTTTATTGTTGTAGTTGTTGATGTTGTTGTTGTACTTGAATAATTGGAACACATTGATTAGCTGTAAATCAACGCATAAAATGTCTATCAATAGTCGCACAATCAACAGACATCGTTTCAAAATATTGATGAATAAAAACGGTGGCTGTTGCAGAGGCAGGAGGAATGTTTATTAGAAAGCATCCATCCTTGTTGCCAATGCTGTTTAGACGTACTATTTAAAGTACGTTCTTGCTGTTAGTAACAACGTTAAACGATATCGAGGCCGTCATTAACATCCTAGTCGCCTTCGTCTTTATTGTTTCGATGTTGCTGTTAAGCCAAAGTCATTGACGGTCTTGTCTTCTTAATGTCATGTCAATGAGGAGTATAATCAAAAAAAAAAAAAAAAGAAAAGTAATCCAACAAAACAAGTGGTGGTTTGAATTGTTTTGGGTTCAGTTGGGTGCCTTGTAATTTAAGTTGAATATTTTGCTGCTTTTGTTTGTTTTTATTAAAAAAAAAACAATAAAGTACGAAAACTACACAGGCTTTTGTTCGTCAGTCATCAGCCAAGCCAGTTGTGCCGGAAGTGGCCATTTTTGCGTTTTAAATTAATTTTTTTTTTCGCGAATTCCTTTATTTATTTTAATTTTGTTTTATATTTTTTTCTATTCACTGGCGTTACTAATCAGCGGAAATTTGTGTAATTTTTTTGGTTGCAAGTTTATGGAGGTTTCGTTTTTTTATTTATTTTTTTTTTTATTTTAAAGAAAGGAGAAAAACTTGAAAAAAAAATGTTTTTTATAACACAAAGTGGGCGTTAAAGGAAAAATGTGTACATGATATTAAAGCAAAAAAAAAACACTTGTTTCGTTGATGTTGCAGCTGATTTTAATATTATTAAGGCCTTACCACCCTTTTATGAGTTCTACGCTTTTGAGGTTATGTTTTTTTCGACAAAATTCTTTTTTTTTAGCTGATGCTAACGAAAGGAATGCAGTTAAGTGGAAATTAGAAATTTAATTAAAATTATAAAAACCTTTAGAGTTATTAAAAAAACAAACATGACGATAAAAATAGTGTAGGCAACAAAAAAAAAGTAAATGCATCGTAGACTTTTGCAAACCACTTCTACTTGATTTCCAAAAAATATAAATGGAATTTTCAAACACTTAAATGAAATTCGTAAAAACCTAAAAAATTTTCAATTATTAAAATTTTTAATTTTCATTTTAAGAACTAATAAGCCAATATAACTACATATGTAGATGGGTGAATGGCAACAATTTGGCAGTTTGCTTAGTGATAGTGCAAAATTATTGCAATCATTTTGTAGATGTTGAGAGATGAGTTGAAAGTTAGCAATCCCACTAAACATGAAAGATAGTGATATTAAAAAATTTTTCACTCAAAAAAAACAGTTTGATTTAACAAAAAAAGCAATCATCAGTTTATTGCAACTTTTTCTTTCTTCACTCATTTGAGTGCAACTAAAAATTTTGCACTAAATTTAAACGCAATGACTTTTTTCAAAACTTACGTCATTTTCTTTGAAATGGCACCTTTTTTCGGAAGGTACTTTAACAAAGTTATACCTAATTAAGGAACTTTCTTTCAAAGAGTATGTTTCAATAAATGGAAGCTCGGTTTTGAAATAACATTTTTTATTTAAGTTTAACAAAGATAAGTTCTCTTAAAAAAAGTATTTTTCTTTAAAAGGGTACTTTTTAAAAATGTACTTAAAAGAGTACTTTTCTTTAAAAGGGTACTTTTCTTTAAAAGGGTACTTTTCTTTAAAAGGGTACTTTTTTTAAAAGGGTACTTTTCTTTAAAAGAGTACTTTTCTTTAAAAGGGTACTTTTCTTTAAAAGGGTACTTTTCTTTAAAAGGGTACTTTTCTTTAAAAGGGTACTTTTCTTTAAAAGGGTACTTTTCTTTAAAAGGGTACTTTTCTTTAAAAGGGTACTTTTCTTTAAAAGGCTACTTTTCTTTAAAAGGGTACTTTTCTTTAAAAGGGTACTTTTCTTTAAAAGGGCACTTTTCTTTAAAAGGGTACTTTTCTTTAAAAGGGTACTTTTCTTTAAAAGGGTACTTTTCTTTAAAAGGGTACTTTTCTTTAAAAGGGTACTTTTCTTTAAAAGGGAACTTTTCTTTAAAAGGGTACTTTTCTTTAAAAGGGTACTTTTCTTTAAAAGGGTACTTTTCTTTAAAAGGGTACTTTTCTTTAAAAGGGTACTTTTCTTTAAAAGGGTACTTTTCTTTAAAAGGGTACTTTTCTTTAAAAGGGAACTTATCTTTAAAAGGTAATTTTCTTTAAAAGGGTACTTTTCATTAAAAGGGTACTTTTCATTAAAAGGGCTCTTTTCTTTAAAAGGGTTATTTTCTTTAAAAGTGTACTTTTCTTTAAAAGGGTACTTTTCTTTAAAAGGGTACTTTTCTTTAAAAGGGTACTTTTCTTTAAAGGGGTACATTTCTTTAAAAGGGTACTTTTCTTTAAAAGGGTACTTTTCTTTAAAAGGGTACTTTTCTTTAAAAGGGTACTTTTCTTTAAAAGGGTACTTTTCTTTAAAAGGGTACTTTTCTTTAAGTGGTACTTTTCTTTAAAAGGGTACTTTTCTTTAAAAGGGTGCTTTTCTTTAAAAAAGTACTTTTCTTTCAAAGGCTACTTTTCTTTCAAAGGGTACTTTTCTTTAAAATGGTACTTTTCTTTAAAAGGTTACTTTTCTTTTAGAGGGTGCTGTTCTTCAAAAGGGTACTTTTCCTTCAATTTTACTTTTCTTTAAAACAGTACTTTTCCTTCAATTTTACTTTTCTTTAAAACAGTACTTTTCCTTCAATTTTACTTTTCTTTAAAACAGTACTTTTCCTTCAATTTTACTTTTCTTTAAAACAGTACTTTTCCTTCAATTTTACTTTTCTTTAAAACAGTACTTTTCTGTAAAAGGGTACTTTTTCTTTAAAGAGTACTTTTCTTTCAAACGGTAATTTTTCTAAAAAGGGTACATTCTTTAAAAGGTGCTTTTACAAAAATGTGCTGAAATGAAGTACTTTCCTTAATAAGGTAAGTTTGGTTGAATAGAAATTCGTTTTTCAAAAAGTAAATTTGTATTAAAAAGTCTTTTTCTAAGTATAACTGGCTTAAAATATTTTCTTTTAGGGTGCCTCGGTACGGTAGTTTGTAGTGAGCTCTACCAGTGCGAGGGTTGCGGGTTCGATTCCCGCCAGAGACTTTGTTCTCTTTGTTAATCGGGCTGAAGGTAAAAGTTATTATTGCTGGGTAAATTAAGTAAGAACTTAATTTTTAATTGTATTTCTAACTCTTAAAAAATCCATCAATAAGAAAAATATTTTTTTGTTTTTTTTAAGGAAACAAATTTAAAACGAACAGTTTTTACAAATGAACTTTTCTTTAACGTACTTATCTTTAAGAAATTACTGTTAACTTAAAGTAACTTTTCTTTATATTTTTGTTTTTTATTAAAAAAATTTGTAACTTCTTTAGGACACTTATTTTAATAAGAATTACTTTTCATAAAACTGACTGCAACTTTATAAGTTATTTTTCTTTTCTTAAAAAAAGTACTTTTTTCTTTGAAAAGGTACACTTCTATAAGAAGCTACTATTCTAAAAAGAAGACTTGTTTTTAATATTTTGGCATCCGTTGGCTGAATTCCAAAACGTACTTATACAAAGTTTGTATACAGTTTTACTACTGTATTCTAACCAAGTACATGCACAAAGTAGCAAAACAATGCAACTATGTGCTTTGTTTCTTTAAACGTTTTGAAATGTAAGTGATGCAATGCAAAATATTAATCTGTATTGTTGGAAATAAAATGTTAAATGTCAGAAGGCACCAACTTTAAAACCGATGATCTGATTGCTTTTTTGCTGCCGTACTAATACTTAAAAATGATGTTTTAGAAGGGTTTGTATTGTACTGCGGCGCTATGAAACATTATACTTTGTTTTAACATAAAGCAATTAACGTTTTGGAAGTCAGCCGTTTTGTAGAAAAATGTGAATTTTTGTGAATGCTTATAAAAGTAATTAGAAGCTTATAGCATTTTATTGAAACTGAAAATTATTGTTTTGTGCCGCACAAATTACTTTTCAAAATTTATTTTTAAAAAATTAGCTTTTTGTGCTGTATACGTTTACTTACTGCTGTGTATTGCGTTGTTGACATTTTCTTTTTTGTTTGTGATTTAACTACTTTTTTTTCTTACGGCAATGAAGCGAAGCCAGAGTAAAATTTATTTTGTACGTTTCTGTATGAGGAATTTTCTGCATTTGCCAAACAGTGGCGTATAGAGCAAAATTAACTTTAAAATCGTTGATATGAAGCAAAATTAATATTTAATATCTCAGAAACCATAGAATATTTCGTGAACCTGGTATTGGATGCAGAAAGGTGGCATTAAAAATATACATACCCCATACCTAACAATTTTATGGTCGGTAGGTTAAACCAAAAATGAACTGACGATACGACAAATAGCAGATCTTTAACTATTATATCAAGCCTGTCACAGATATCAATTCCGATATAAAGTGGAATTAATTCTGCAAAAAAACAACGAAAATTTAAATAAAAAAACTGAAACAAATTCGACAAGAATTGCAACTAAAGCTACGGTCAGACTTATCAAATATTTGACGAAAAAAACGGGACCAACAACCAAACTAAAAAATCATTTCTCTTAATACATACCAACATTTATTTTGATTAAAATACCACATCTTACAAAAAACTGTTTTTTGCTATGTCTAGTAGTATAATTAGTTTATTTTGTAATATTAAGACCATTTTAAATGTCACTAACTATTAACAAAAGTAGAGGTTACGCTTATTTGATCAAATATTTAATAAGTGTGACCATAGCTTTAGGAATTAAAACTAATTTGATCGGAATGCGTATATTTTTTGAAAAAAATTTTTTTTTGCTCTGATAACTATTTTTATTACTTCGGCAAATAATTTGAAAGACTCTAGAATATTTGTAATAAATTTAAAAAAAATAGAAAGTTATTTTGTAGTTTTATCAATTAGGAAGCACATTTTCTCTTTCAACTACTTAAAAAAATATTATTAAATCCAAAATGTACACAGAACAAAACCAGTTGGTAATTTTCTTGATTAATAACATTTCAATCTAAAGTTAATTTATCTCAAAGTACATTGCGAACGATTCAATTGTAAGTAAACAAGGATCTAGATATCTAACCGGCCGACATTTCCAAATAACCAGTTTTTAACAATTTAATTGCATCTGACAGACACCTTTATTAAGCTAATTTGGGCATGTTATAAAAGAAAAATTAAACAAAAATATGGTTGTAACAAAAATCTATTAATCATGTTACCCATTCGATATACAAAAACAAACTCCACTGAAATCACATAATAAAATCGTTAAATGATCCCTTTTAAAAAATGAAAAAAAAAACAGAGACCAAAAAATTTATGAATGAAAAAATTTTTAACCCAAAATTATGGTTGTTACATCAAAAGACTAAAAAAAAACAAAAAAAACTTCTTTATAATTGAACAAGTGTTTTGTCTATTTTTTTAACTTCTCGATTTCTTTTATTTTGTTTTATAATTGTTTTGTGGCTGATTTTTAAATTGTATAGAATTTTCACTTTTTATTGAGTTTTTTTCTATTTTATTTTTGTTCTTTCCCTGGTTATTTTCTAACCAGAAAATAATAGAGAAACATACCAGACATACTGACGTTGATCTTGGCTACCAACAAAAACAGCCAGCCATCGAGACAACCAGCATCAATTGATATTTTGTGGCAAGTTACTTACGAGTATCGGGTTTGTTGTTGGTGGAGGATGTTTTGAAAACTAAATTCTAGATATTTTGTTTATTTTTTTTATTTTTTTTTTATTTATAACTTACTTTATTTGTTGTTTTTATTGTTTTTTTATTTTTTGTTTGTGTTGTTAATACTCGTACAATGCAATGACACATGATTTATGATGTTGAATTTTATTGGAAATCAACAAAACCGAATTCTCAACCGATTTTGATTGTTGAAGTTTTGGTAATTGTGGCTTTTTTTTAAATCATTAAAAAAAGTAAAAACTGAAAACGAATGAATTGTAGGGAAACCAAGTCATATTTTGTAAGTATTTAAGATACGTTACATGATGTAGACAAAACTCAAACCTATATGTCCTAATGTTTTATTCTGTAAGGTGGCGGAAAAGTAATGTCATAATTTAAATTGGCTGCCATTTTTGCAGATGACGCTAAATAAGAGTGAAATGCTCATAGGAATAGCTTATCCCATCTACAATTAATTTCAGTTTAGCAATAGTATGAAATGGGAATTTAGCACATTTAAACGAAACCTTGTTAATTAATTTTTTGACTCCCAAGAAAAACTTTGAAGAGTGGCAAGCGTTTTTTAATCGTGAAAATTCTATTTCCAATACATTTTAAACAAAAAAAAAACCGTGATATCGATCAGACAAATACGATTTTCCAGCCATGCCTTGAGCACACTGGGTCGTCTACAGATGACACAGGAAGTAGCCAAGCTCAAATTGTTCATTCGGTCGTTTCCATCGACGTCAGGCAGAATCCACTGACATTAATGATTAGACTATGCACACAATTAGGCATCAGCACAGCAAATGTGCGCTGCAACGAATTTTAGCAAAAGTAAAATGTGCCCCTACAAAATGCAAACTGTTAACAAAGTGCTGCCTGCTAACAGTCGGACAAGGTTAACTTGCTGCCATACTCATAAAACGAGCGCAATTATGCATCAACTTCGAAGATTTTTTTCTTATTATCATTACCTTTATTCCAAAAATCGTTTTTAATGAAAACAGAGCACTATGTTTTCTTCTAGATCAAAATGACAACCAATTCGACTTATGGCATTACTTTAGCGCCTCCTTGCTATTAATTTTCGAAAATTTATTAATTTATTAAGACTACCAGATTATGTTCTAACTTAGTAAACCAAGCAAAAAGAAAAATTGACGGTCTTAATTTCAGCCCTTTGAAGTCAAATAGACCTTAGTGTCTGGCAGGTATCGAACCCAAAACACAACTTACAGAGGAGCCCACCGAAATGTATAAATTTATTAAAGACCCAGCATAAAAATTTGTCGATATTTAATTTTTGATTTTTTAACAAGTAGAAATGCTTTGCCGAATCTTATATACCCTTCAACATAGTATTGCTGATAGTAGTTCGAAACCCCTTAAATTGAAGGTAAACTTGTATGGAGGCCACGTGAAATAATAAACCAATTTGTCTCATTCTCAATACTTAAAATTCTTTATTTGAACATATCAGAACTATACAATATTACAATCGATTAATTGCAATCACATTCCTTTTTCGTTCGTGAAAGCTAATTTTTTTAAGCATTCAAAATTGGAAAATTAATTGTATGATTTTTATTTGAAATCATGAAATTAATACGAGCAAATTTGGTATGGGTGCTACTCTGCCAAAACCATTACTTCAGGAAGAAAAACGAGTTATTTTTCTGTAATCTGGTCATTTGTGAACCGACTTCGCTAATACAACCAGTATTCTACGGAGCTTGTTTAAGATGAATGTGAAAAAAATAAAGTTTATTTGCTGTTAATTGGCGCTTTAGGCTTAAAACTAGAAAATTGTCAGTAAAAAAATAAATAAAATGGAGTTTAATGGGTAAAAATTACACAGGAAGAAATAAAAATTGATTTCAATTAAAAAATTTGTAATGTTAATTAAAAAATTAATTAAATTTGCACCAGTAAACGATTTTATAGTATCAATTAAACGTTTAATTCATTTGATTAAACGCTTAAATCACTTGATTAAACTTTTAATTCACTTAATTAAATTTTTAATTAAAACAGATTAAATTTTTAATAATAATAAGTGCTTTAATTGAAAAAAAAATTAGCGAGTTTTTTTTTTTGTGTAGAGACAGTTGTGGTTTTTTGCTGGTATCTCAGCCATTTGAGGACCGATCTGGCTGAATTTAATTAGCATAAATGGTGTCTTCACACACACATCAACCGCCACACAGGCTGATGGATATTTTTTATATAAACTCCGCTACTTATAAGCATTAATATATTCACTGCCACATAGGCTGATGGATATTTTCATACACAGAAAAAAATAAAAATTAATTTCAATTAAAAAATTTGTGATATTAATTAAATTTGCACCAGTCAACAAAATAAAAGTATCAATTAAACCAGTTAATAGTATTTATTAAACGTTTAATTCACTTGATTAAAAGTTTAATTCACTTGATTAAATTTTTAATTAAAACCGATTATATTTTTGATTAATGCTTTAATTGGTGAAAAATTTTCGAGAATTTTTTCTGTGTATAAACTCCGCTACTTATAAGCATTAATATATTCATACTTAAAGTATAGGAACTAAGATCAATACTGTAGAAATTACAAATTGGAATCCCGGAACTCAGATATGTATTCCCTTTTCATCAGTGCTGAAAATTTTATGAAAAGCTAAATCTTACAAAAAACTGTTTTATCGAAGTGTGAAAGGCATTAATTAAGTTTGTTTGAATATTTTTATTCAGTATAATTTGTCAAATCGCCATCCAAAGACTTACACCAGAACAAATCTTGAAAATTTATTTCCAAAACTCGCGTTTTGCTCACCAAACTTAGAGAGCACTTCGTCAAGTTAACGATGCACTAAACATTACGGTGCGTTACGGTCCATCTGAGTAGCTAATACGCAATACTATGAATCGATTCATGACCATATTTACTTTTTTGCATAATATTCATCCAAATCGAGCCCGTATCGTGCATACAAAAAAATCATGGCCGCTGTAGACGTGGCACAGGACTCGAATTTATCGATCCGACGCCGTTCTCTGCAACTCATTCTCTGCCCATCCACTACTTGAAAAAATTTGAGAAAAGAATCAATACACAATATGACAAATTGTAGGCGGGATTGGACAAGTGGCCGTAACTCAAAGTCGATTTTTATATAAGTATCTAAAGAACGGCATTTAAATAAATTTCTGTTATTATCGCACCATTGAAGAGGAATATAAAAATCTTACTTATTAAATAAAAAATGCCATATCTACATATTTTGATGTTGCAAATGTTTTCACTTTATAGCTACAACCAGCTGTAGCGTACTTTAATAGCGATTGAGTTGTGATCTATAAAATCAACTGCAATAAAAACTACCAAATTTTTAAAAATACAAAAGACCAGCACATGTGGTGTTAAGATGTTATTTCATTGTCCTGCTAGAATTTTTTTTATTTCTTTATTATTTCTTCACGTCTTGTCGATATTTTGGTATAAGTTTTATAAAAGTCATTTATAGTTTTGTAAATACTGCATAGTAGTTTTTTTTTAGTAGGGGATTATAAAAAAAAAAAATTTTTAAATGGTTTGAATTTTGTTCGATTTTATTTAAGGGCTTAAAAACGAGACCTTTCTTAAGGGTTTTCTGGGGAACACCAGCGTGTTTAAGCGAGACATTAAATTTATAATGTACAGGTTTTTAAGTAAATTAAAATATATTACCAAAAAAGTTTTCTTTGTTATGAAAAAGAAAAAGGGATACCAAATTTTAATGGTGGCCTTAATTGTTCAAAAATATTGTGGTTTCCGCTGAGGTTTACATAATATTTTTCTTTTTCATTAAATAGAAAAGAATACTAAATTTTGAAAACCATTTTTTATCATTAGGATTAAGGTTTTATTTGAAATGTTTATATACGATTTAGCAGTATTAAAAATATTCTTTATTTTGATGTCTACATTTTGTTTTTAAAGACTTTGTCTGAGGAAGAATGAGCTGCTATGGATCTCGAAATTCTGGAAACTTGCTTTTCATTACGGCTGATGTTGTATTTTCCCACGCGTTTTTGTATCAAGTTGACTTCTTAATTTTGTGTTCTATTTTATACTGGCCTTTACAAATTATTTTCAAAATTGTTTGAAAACTGCTTTGTCTTTTTCCATTATTGTCTTGTGATTTGGTTTTACTTTTTTGTTTCAATATGTCAATTTTTCCAGGTATTTTGCCAATTTTTATTTTGTGGTTACTGTGTGAAAAAAGGTGTTTTTTTTTCTCCACAGTCATTAATTGTGCCGAAATATTGCAAAGCTATTGTAATTTTTGTAAAACAATTGAATTGGTCGAAATAGTTTGTAGCCAGTTACAAGTTGGCCAAGTCAATGGGTTTTTTTTATTTTCAGAAGCCTAATTTGAAAGACAATTTAGTTGGAATTACAGCGGGTTACTACAGTTTTTTTTCTTCTTTCTTTTGGGTATTTTTATAATTATTTTTGTTGAATTTGGTCTGAAATTTTAACTCAGCAAAAAATTCAAAAAGTTTCCCTAGAAGATGAATTGTAACACTAGTTTTAAAAATAGGGAGTGATACCAAATTGTACACACAGAAAACAAATTGGTTGGGAAACGGTTGCAGTAATAAAATATTGATCAAGTAACATGATTTATTATTGCAACTATTAAAAATGTATAGTTCTAACTGATTTTTAATTCTCTTGATTATTAAAACGTTGCTCTAACTGAAATATGATTCCTTCAATTCTTTTACTAGTTATGATAAATAATTTAATTTAGTTCTAAAAATTAGTACAAATGGTTAGAATCACAACCGAATTTAATACAGGGCAATACTGAATATTGGTCATTGCAATCAATAATTTGCTTTCGTCAATAAAATTTGTAATATAAATGTTTATTCATTTATTGCAGCTAATTATTGATTGTGGGAATAGTTTCAATTCGAGTACAACAAATAAAAATATAATTATTCGGAATTCACAACCAAAAAATAGTTAAAAGCCCCAATTGCTTACTAAATTGTCTGTCAAAATATTTGATAAATTAAAATAATTTTTAATTTTAGATTTAAAAAATATCTTTGCGGTCAAAAATGGAAATTGTGCAAAAACTTAATAAATAGGGGTAAGTAATTTTCGTATTCTTATAGCTATGAACATATACACGTACATATGTATGTATTATTTTTTTATACCCTGCAAATTATATTGGACTACTTGATCCATTTTGATACTGGGCTGGTCCAATATTAAAAAGAGTTTGCAGTGAAACGACATGTCTCCGTTTTTTAACGACATGTTTTCGTTTTGAAACGATTTCAAAGCTAATCCTCTGGAGTATACCATGGAGTAGTTTTAAGACTTCTCCTTTGTAATGCAAGCTGGGTTATATGGTCCTGCCCTTGGACATCGTACTGTAAAATAAGCCATTTTTTCCATACATTTGACCGGTTAAAAAAAATATATTGATAACGACAATTAAATCTCTTGTTATGAACACCAATTATGTGTTAATTCAGTTGCAGCTTTCATATATTCGGGTATAAGCACAATTTTTTTCTGTACTAAAATTCAAATGTTGCTATCAAAAATATTATGCTAAGCAACGAAATTTTCAGTAATTGGAACCGAATTGTGTGATAGTACATGCAACCGACGAAATTCGATTGGCGCCAAAATCGGTTGTGATCACGAATCTGTTTTCTCTGTGTAGATTTTATAAATATTAAATTCAATGAACAAGAAATTCTTGTGAATTTTTTTTTTAATATTTTTTTTTAATAAAATCGAGTCCCTACTGAATTTTAAGTATTATTATTACGAGTCAAAATCTTTAGTCATGTCTTGAGTTTAATACAAAGCTAAACATATGGCAGCACTGGTGTAATTTCTTATCCTTCAGTATTATTCTTAGCAAATAAAATTAACTTTAAGTTTTAAAAATAAGTTTAACTCCTTAAAACATTTAACCAAAAAGACACACATTAAATAAATTTACCAAAAAAAAATTTCCAAAAAAAAATCTGCGAATAAACAACTGAACAAACTGACAAACTACCCAACAACAAGTTGAGGAGTGAATTCCACCTAAAAATAAATGTTGGCAACTAACGAATGTTTCTTTTCCTTCTTTTTTTGTGTTAAATTGTTGACTAAATATTTGTCAACTGGCAACAACAATCAGCCATTTTTTAAATGACGTCGAAATTAATGTCTACAGGAAGAAAATAGGTAAAGTTGACGATTTTTAAGGTTTTTTCGTTTTAACAAATATAAATAAAATTTAACAAATAAAAACAGAGAAAAAAAAGGATTCAAACACACAAGAATTTTGCCTATTTAATATAAAAAAAAAATCATGCAAGCAGTTTTCAACTTTTCAATGTTGTACAAGTGTATATGTTGGCTAAGAGAAAAAGTATTTTCTCACTAAAGTTTCAAAATCATAAAGATATTTTCGATTAAATCAATATTTTAAGGCCGGGTTTTTGAGATGGTATTAAGCTTAAACTTGGTTTAACGTAGTCTGAAACTCGAATTTTTCCGGAGAAATGCGATTTTTTTTATTATTTCATTAAAGACCAACGTTAAATATTTAATTTAAGGGAATTTGCAAATGAGTTACTTCCGTCGGTTTATTACGGCTAATAAATCAGTAAAACACTGGTTTAGTTGAGCTAAACTGAAATTTATATGAAGCTTAAACTCAGCAGCTTACAATCAGTGCCCCATATAGTATATGTAGTTTAAAAAAATAATATTGTGCCAGCGATACGATTAAGGTTGTCAAATTCATATTGTCTGTCTATTTTGGTAGTTTAAACGCCCAACTTTTTGAGTTTATAGATGGTTTATACGTTTATTGCATTACTGATTAACTGGTTGAAGCACATTTTAAACCAAAAAGAGAGTTGAGCGTACACTGATTTTTTAGCCCTTATAAAGTAACAAAGATTGTCGCAAGTTTAAAGATGTTTAAATTAACAATAAAATGTAGGGAGGCTCTAAAACAACATTTAAGTATTGGCAAACCTCGAACAGTCAAGGCAAGATTACGGGTGGAGTACCTCACACTCGGTAAGCAAGCTAAAAAAAAAAAAAGCCTCCTCCAATACAGACAAGATAGAGACCTGGGTAAAATACTAATTTTTCCTTTTTTTCAAGCGAAAAATAAACATTTATTTTAAATAAAAAATTTGTGTTATTTATTAAAAACTTAATTAAATTTCCACCAGTAAACAAACTAAAAGTACCAAATAAATATTTACTGGCATTAACAACATTTTCTGCAGTAATATTGTTGATATAAGTAAACGTTTAATTCATTTGATTAAATTTTTAATTAGAACTGATTTTATTTTTAATTAATAACAATGTGATTGAAATAAACAACACTTTTTTTAGATAAGCTGGGCACTTGTCGTTTTAACCTAATTCGGGTACGATGAATCCAGTGGTGGTAGCCGTTTTTTTAGGTTAGCGGGTTTTCGAGATATGCCGTTATTTCGAAAATTGAGGAGTTTGCACAACATATGTTCGCGTAACTTAAAAAAACGCTTTAGCTTATTGAAAAAACTAAAAACCCGAATGAAATTTCTCAATAAAACTTTTTTTAATATGCGCAGCCGTTTTAGAAACATGTTTTTTTTTTTGAAAATTTTTAAAAAAAAGCCATAAATAATTAAAATCTGTTAGCAACTTTTGATTTTATTTACAAAAGTCGAAAAATTTTAATTAATTTAGGAATTTCATAAAACGCAATATTTATATGGGAAGTGGAGATAAGAGGCAAGTTTGTCTGGAGAAAATATTAAGGACAAAAAACTAATTGAGGTCGGTCATACATTTTATCCCACTATGGGCGACTACTGGGCATTTTTGGGACTATTTCTTCAATATATTTTTAGTCTGCATTGAACATTTTGTATGGGAGCCCCCTTAAGGGATGGGGATAGCGGGTAGGTATGCTAAAAAAAAATTTTGTATGGGAGCCCCCTTAAGGAATGGAGATAGCGGGTAGGTATGTTAAAAATAAATGATTGAGATGAAAAATAAAGTGGGGTTGGTCATACATTTGACCCATCTAGGGGCATCCTAGGCGCTGCAGGGGTCAAATTTAAGAATCAGACGTATGAGATATTTTATGCAGTAAAAGAAGGAGCTATCATAAAAATAACGAAAAAAGAGATCCAGCGCTGTGCAAAATTTGGCATATTAAAATTACTTCCATAGTTATAGCTCAAATTATCAGTTAACATCTATCTGACGCATTTAATCTGGCGCTACGCAGTGAATAAGTCTGGATTCGCCCACAAAGATCGTGTACGGATAAAATAAAAAGCCTACGAAACATTATTGAACTGTCAGTAGAATGGCACTCGCCACTCCATCTGGCTATCATAGACTTCGAAAAGGCCTTTAAAACCGTGAAAAATTTGGCAATCTGGAACGCATTGGCTTACAGAGATATCCGGCTTAAAAAGTCGACATCATTAAGGCCCTCAACACTAACGTTTCATGCCGTATTCTGCACGATTGAAACGTCAGCCGAGCAATCAATATCAATGCCGGGTTAAGGCATGAATATGTTCTCCCCCATTGCTTTTCAATATCATTTTTGGCTTTATGTCACAAGCAGAAAATATTTTTTACTAAAGATTTCCGATCTTTTGATATTTTTTGTACGGGAGATACTACGCCCACTTTTCCAATCCCGCCCACATTTTGTGGGATGCTGTGTACTGATAACCTTAATGTGTTTACATAATTTGGAAACTTTGGCTCTTGCCGTTCTCCAGATATACAGAAAAAAGTATTTAAAATACAACAACAACAAGGGATTTTTGGGAAAAATTAGAGGTAGTCGTGGTTTTTTGTTCATATCTCAGCCATTTTTTGACCGATCTGGCTGAATTTCAATAGCAAGAAATAGTGGACCATATGTGACATAAATGTAAAACAACCTAGCCGCTATCATGTCTGGAGTATCCGGAAAACACATATCAAATGTAAGACGGACAGACGGACATCGTTAAATCAACTTCTCTCCTCATAAGGACCCAGAATATATATACTTTATAGGGTCTTAGATCAATATTATAGAAATTACAAACGGAATGACAAACTTATACCCTTTTTCACCTGTGGTGGAATAATAAAAACTCCTTCAATAAAGGGAAAAACTCTGTATACTTACATTAAATAAACAGTATGGGTGATTTTTCACCCGAAGAACTTTCCTGCAAGTTATTTCGAGGAACGTATGAGGGTTAATAAATATTAAGGATTAATAGTAGTCGAAAAATGAAACTAAAAAAAAGTATTTAAAAACTATAAAAATAGTACTAGGCTAACTTTTTCCCCTACCCATTCTCCCCATGACGAGAAGCATACAAATGAATAAATATCACACGTTTAAAAAAAATTGTAAATCACTCCTTTCATAACACAAATACTTGCACATACAAATAAACATGCAAACAAACACAAATATTAACACAGACTTGCGAACTCACTCACCCACACAAACACACACAACCAAAAACCCAGAATAATAAAATCCTTTCCTTCCTTTAACCATCAACATCTCGACATTTAACTCAAAATAAACAAAAAGAAAAAGTGTTTATTTAACAACAATCACGCTTAAAAAATAAAACTTTTTTATAAAATAAAACAAATTCCAGCTAAAATGACAAAAACTATAGACTCACACCATTAGAAAAAACAAAAGAAGAAAAAAAATCGCTGTAAACAGGACAACAAACACTTTCTGACTCTTTCAGCAACCCGTTACTAAAGAATTTCTTTGAAAAAGGACACACGCATCTTAATATTTTTTTACAAAGATTTCTTTTTGGTTTTTTCTTTGAAATTTTATGACAGTGAACGTGAGGGATTCTGTCATAAAAAAGAGTTTTGTATTGTTGTTTAGTAAACAACACACAATTCACTCACTGGCTGGAAAAGAAAATGAGTATATTTTTGTTGTTTGACCAACCGGCTAAACAAAAACAGAAATAACTTATAGTTGCTGTTTGGTTGATTCTTTCATTACTAACTCTTTTTGCAACAGAATCAAAGTGTTGCATGATGAACTTGGCCCTGAATTGGAAACAAACAAATTTCGTTTTTATTCAACACAAAGCCACTGACCAACCGCTGAGTAAGTGGGGCAATAAAACTATGCGTCTGACTAACATTTATAATTAACACTCGCTCACACACATACAGACAAACTGCCTGCTTAAATATTTTTTTTAAGACAGCGTTTTGATATCTTTATAACTTCTACCAAGACTTTTCCTTTTTTTTATTGTTTGCTCACCATTTTGTCCTTTTCTTAGCTATTTTTCTTTTAAATAACTCTGTTATTTATCCTTTTCAGGGTTTTGTGTTTTCATTTTATTGCCCCTTAAACTGCGGCCTCATCCTCAATAAACACACAATCCACGAATAACCTTGAGTTAAGAAATAGATGTTGCACAAAATTCTGCAAGTCAGGGTGCATATTTTAGTTGCATAAATTGTTGTAACACGTAAACTGTTGTAACGAAAATTTGCTGTTGTAGCTTATTATATAAATCTTAAGTAATATGGCCTTGTGTATCAGGTAGTCAACTAAGTCCTTGCACACTTTCTTTTCAAAGTCATGGGTAAAATGTTAATATATAGCCAATATATTTTTTATACCCTTCACCGAAGGTAAAAGGGTATATCGTTAGCTTAAATGCAAAACGGCGTAACTAACAAAAATAAAATTTTACAGCAGAAGCAAAAAACTTTCTGAAATGAGAACTATAAAAATTTGTAACGAAGTTTTTTTTTAATTTTACCTTAAACACACCGGCAAAAAAATTGTTTTTATTATTTGAACATATATGTTAGATACGCCTTTTTGACTTCTATTTTCCTGCAATGCAAAAAGACGTACATATCTACAACAAATAATTTAAAACATATAGTTGAAGTATTTTATAAACTATAAAATGTCTATTTTCGGCTTAAAGAAAGTATACGAATTAATAACTGATTATAAACAAGTAAGAAAGTATAGTCGGTCAAGCCCGACCATATGATACCCTACACGACAGTATTTAAAAACACATCACGCTAATGTGTTTATATAAATATGAATTTATCTTTGTTTATAAACTTCTATAAAATCGATTTGAAAGTTTGTGAGAGGCAGAAATTGCCTCATACCTCCCCTTGTGGTCCTATTTTTGAAAAACTGTATAGCTTATGTGTCCATATAGATATGGATCTATCTATGTTTTAAATTTCATTAAAATCGGTTTGAGAAGCAAAAATTGCCCCTAGCTCCCCTTGTGGTCCTATTTTTAAAAAATGCATACCTTTTGTGTCCATATAGATATGGATCTATCTGTGTTTTTAATTTCATTAAAATCGGTTTGATAGTTTTTGAGAGGAAGAAATTTCGCCCTATCTTCCCTTGTGGTCCTACGATTCGGCCCATTTTCAATAGGTTTGGTCCTTGTGCCAATAAGAACCTATATTGCGACATGTGCTTTGCGCACAAGGTTACATGGACAGCCAGCCAGCCAGCCGGACGGACATTGTTAGTTCGACTCAGAAAGTGATTCTGAGTCGACCGGTATACTTTAAGTGGGTCTAGGATCAATATTTTAAGGCGTTACACACATCACCACAAATGCATAATACCCTCTCCACTATTGTGGTGTGGGTATACAAAGTTGAGTTTATTGATTTAATAAAGTTCAACATAAGGATTTAAAGTTAAACGTTTTTTATTTTTAATTTAATTTTGTTAATTCGGTTATATATTTTTATTAAAATTTTTTAAATAAAAATATTTTATATATGTACACTAGCGTGGCCGTTAGTTGTATGGAGAACTTTTTTTTTTGATTTCTTATACTCTCCCCCTCCAAATCGGTTAATTGTAGTTGTAAGTAGGTTAAGAAAAACAAAATAAAAACAACAACAACAACTTTACAAAAGATGTTGACAATTAAGTGTTTTTTTATTTTTTTTAGGCCGTGCACTGCCTGTTTATTATCAAAAAGTAATTTCAATTTTTGGGAATACAAAATTTTAATTTCAAAAGATTTTGTTATTCGTGCTTAATTCCCAGTTTTTATTACTGATAACTGTTGCTATAAGTCTTATACGCTTAACAGTTTTATTTGGTTTAATATCTTTAGTTTTTCTAAAACGTTATGGATGAAGTTTCCTGATGATCTGGCCTAAGCAACCAGTGAAATGCGCATAGGAATAGCTTATCCCATCAACAATAAATTTCAAGTGTTTTTATCAGTAATAAAAACTGGGAATTAAGCACGAATAACAAAATCTTTTGAAATTTTAGAAAATAATTAAGAAAATAAAAACAAAATACCAAACATTTTATATACGTTTTATATATATAAAAAGGCGATTTAATGTCAAGTGACACAATTTTGAAATCGATGTCTTCCGATTTGGATGAAATTTACACCAAGGTTAGTCCTATTAAATAGTAGTTTACACACAAATTTTCAACAAGATCGGTCAAAATGTTTTAGAGGTAGAGGGGGTCAAAGTTTGCCATACAGGTACTTTCTCATCCATGTAATTTATTACCTATTGGTGTTAGCAAAATTTGTCCCAAGTAGCTTAGATAGCTATTTAATCAATCTTTTTTAAAAATATTTTTTTGTTTTTTTTAAAAAATTTTTTAATTTTTTTTTTTAAATTTAAAAATTTTTTTTTTTATTTTTTTTAGCCAAGTGTTAAATTTAAAAAAAAAAATTTTAAAAATTTTTTAAAAAAACAAAAACAATTTTTTTAAAAAGTTTGATCAAAAAGCGATCTAAGCTACTTGGGACAAATTTTGCTTACACCAATAGGTAATAAGTTACATGGATGAGAAAGAACACCTGTATGGCCAAAATGTCAAACTTTGACCCCCTCTAACTCAGAAACTTTTTGACCGATCTTGTTGAAAATTTGTGTCTAAGCTACTATCTAACAGTACTAAAATTGATGTAAATTTCATTTAAATCGAAAGACATCTATTTCAAAATTGGGTCACTTGACATTAAATCCCCCTTTTATATATATAAAACGTATATAAAATGTTTGGTATTTTGTTTTTATTTTCTTAATTATTTTCTAAAATATTGATTTTAGCAAAAAACTTTCTTAGAGGCTTATGTTGTTGACTAGAAGAGCTAAAATATTGCCATATATCATATTCTTGTAAAATGTTGTTTTTAGAAGATAGTCATATGCAAACAAATTACATTTGAATAAATGGCTTGATGGCAAACTTTGAGGGACGGACGCCCCCCCCAAAACACAACTTATCGCTACGAAATTTTTTTGTATTTTTTTTTTACATAAAACTGAACCGATTTAGGGGGGGAGAATATAAGAAATCAAAATAAAAAAAATAACGGCCACCCTAATGTACACACATCAATGTAAATGCATTTTAAGATTATTTTTCATAACAATAATAACAGTCTGCAGGTAGTAGTTTTTTGAGATGCTGTTCATGTGGTTTTAAATTTATAATTTGTTACCCGTTCTAATAGAAGCTTATCGCTTAGGAATAGACTAATAATTGAGAAAGTAATTATGATTTATATGATTCACTGTGAAAGGTTATGGGCTTTTCCAAGTTCGAATGGTAAAACAATGGCTTATTTTAAATTTTTCTTTTAATCAAAATGTGGGTTAAATAACATTCCATTTGAGTGTGACCAACTTCCAAGTATTTGTGCTCTATTGTGATGTTTGCTTCTACGCATAAAGAAAGTAAAGTTCACAGAACCATATTTCTATTTTGGTTAAAACCACCATCAATTAGAGAATAATGTGGTGCATGTCAGGGAATTAATTAAGATCATTTCTTAAATATTTTACGATAATTGTTGCAAATGTCGATGATACCAGATTTTCTCCAGTTTCATCCTCAATTTAATTATCGGAGTCATGATTATAAATTGTTTTTTTTTATTTTTTTAAATTCCCTAAGCTAATCCTACAAAGTTATACGCTTGTTTGCAGAAAAGGAATCGAGCCCGCAATTCCGGCGCAGATAGACTAGCGCACTACATACTAGCTAGCCTACCGGGGCACTGTGAAGTAATGAAGTTGATATTTAATTTTATAATAAGCGGAGTTGACATTCGATTGATAACGACAACGACACTCATAATTATGCCCATTATTTTCTTTAAAGTTGAAAAAGAATTAAATTTTTGCTAGTCACTGCGGTCTCAAAGGGATACTAGTCGTAAAAAGAAATTGAATTACTCAATTTGATATTAAAGTCGTTTAAGCCAAAGTTTCTTAATGTGGAAGTAATATTGTACCAACCAACGTCAGAAAAACATGCGTTGATAACTCGTCCATGGAATTCTTCAAACAATTTTGAAAAAAAAACCATTTCATTATATTTTGTTAGAAACAAATGTGTAGTTACGTCGTTTTGCATTGATGAAATAAACACACTTGTAGTTAAGTTCTTTTTTTTTTATTTTTATTAAAAACGTAATTTTTGAGCGCAGAAGTGTAAAATTCTGTCATGATTTAGTTTAATGGCATTCATAGTATTCAATCAAAAAGTCGATTTTGAATTTTTTGGTAGTTACGCCTTTTTGCATTTTAGCTAACGATATATAACTTTGTCATTCCGTTTGTAATTTCTACATTATTGATCTTAGACCCAACAAAGTATATATATTCTGGATCCTCATGAGAAGGGAAGTTTAAATCCGGTTGTCCGTCCGACCGTCTGTCTGTTGAAATGGGGTTTCCGAAGCCCCCAGAAATTATGGGAGCTTGGTTGGTGTATATTTCTGTCAGGTATTCTACTTATAATTTTGCTACTGATATTCAGCCAGATCGGTCCAAAAATGGCTAAGATATGAGCAAAAAACCACGACTACCTCTAATTTTTCCAAAAATCCCTTGTTGTTGTATTTTTATTACTTTTTTCTGTATATCTGGAGAACGGCTACAGTCAAACTTTCCAAATTATGCACAAACATTTAGGTTATCAATATACACCATCCCACAAAATGTTGGCGGGGGCGGCATGAAATAACTCCCCACGAAATAACTCCCCAAAAAAAAATGAAATTACTCCCCAAAAAAATATACAGGAAACAACAACAACGTTTTTTGGGGACTTATTTCATTTTTTTAGGGACTTATTTCATTATTTATTTTAGGGAGTTATTTCATATGAAATAACTCCCCAAAAATCTGAAATGAAATAAGTCCCTAAAAATATTTTGGGGACTTATTTCATTTTATAATTTATTCCAAAGTCGTCAAAAATGCAAATAATATCCCGTTATAATATATAAACAAAACTTGTTTTAATGAATGGTCATTAAAAATAATTGTTACTAGGCAGTTAGTTTTAGAAATAATTTTGCTGTATAAGGTGCATTAATAAGAAAAAAAAAAATATTAAAAATAAATTTTGAAATAATAAGTGGTTACAGAAAACATAGCAAATTGTTATACGTTGTAGATCAAAAAATGATATATATTAAAAAATCAGTTTTTGGGGATTTATTTAATTTCAAGAATTGGGGACTTATTTCAAATGAAATAACTCCCCGATTTTTGGGGATTTCTTTCATTTTGATTTAGGGAGTTATTTTATTTCGTTGGGGTTTTATTTCATTTTAAAATTGGGGGTTTATTTCATATATGGGGAGTTATTTCGTGGGGAGTTATTTCATGCCGCCGTTGGCGGGATTGGAGAAGTGGGCGTGGTACCTCCCGTACAAAAAATATCAAAAAATTTTTAAAAAACTGAATTTTTGGACTGTCATATGACCTATGGTTACGCCTTATAATTATATCAAAAGATCGGAAATCTTTAGTAAAAAATATTTTTTTTTAAAAATTTCGGATTCAGATACGAAAAAGGTATGGCCAAAATAATTTTTTTTTACACGCTTTATTGAGAACCATAGATCTTCCCGAATCCAACTTTTATAGTTCAATATAGGCAAAATATAAAGTTCAAAAATAGGCAAGTCATGAATAAAATACTCATAAAATGGGCTAAAAAACATCAAAATTTATATAAAAATCATCGAGAATCTTTAGTAGAACATATTTTCTAAAAAACTCGGAAAAATCGATTCAGATACAAAAAAGTTAAGACAAAAATTAAATATTTATATTTAAAATGGCTGAGTTGTATTATAACGAAAATACTGAAATTACAAAAATGACTGAAATCCCAAAAATTACTCATTTTTTTACAAATAAGTTTGGTTCTTAATATATTTAATACCACGCAAACATGTGCAAATAATTAAATGCAATTAAGCGATTAATACTACATATCGTTAGCTAAAATGCAAAAAGACGTAACTAACAAAAAATTCAAAATCGTGTTTTTGATTGGTTATTATGAATGCCATTGAACTACATGTCTTGACAAAGTTTTACGCTTCTGCGATCAAAAATGACGCTTTTATTAGCAAAAAACAAAAGGACGTAACTACAAGAGTAATTATTTTATAAATGAAAAATTACGTAATTACCCATTTTTTTTTTAACAAAATATAATGAAATGGTTTCCTTTTAATAATGTTTGAAGAATTCCATGGATGACTTAGCAATGTATGTTTCCTGACATGTTTGTAGTTTTCATTTTATAAAGTTTTTTGCTTCTCCTGTAAAATTATATTTTTGTTAGTTACGTCTTTTTGCATTTTAGCTAACGATATATAAATATACATATATTTAGATTTAAGTATATATAAACTTCTGTTCTATTTCAACCATGGTGCAGGGTATATAAGATTCGGCATAGAAGAATATAGCACTCTTACTTGTTTTTCTTTAACAATAGTTTTGTTGAAGTTGTCCAAATCAAAATATTGTTTTCTTTACGTGTAATCAAAAAAAGTCTTATCTTTAACTTAAATTTAGAACATAAACTTTTAAATTATGCCTGTATTTATAAAAATTTTTTAAATTTAATAAAGGTTTACAAAGCAAATTTTGTATGAAAGTTTGGCTTAATAAACGTGTGTTAAATTTAATAATCGTTTATAAATACGGGGGTTAGAATATATTCCATAAAATTTTCAAACTTAAAGATCCGGGAAGACTTAAAAATACATATTTTTGTTGCGTAGGAAATTTTTATTTGTTTTGATAACAAGTTTTTATTGCCTTAATTCGCTTATTGATTAAATATTTTTTTTTTTTTTTAATTTCTCCAAAAGGTCTTTTCCTAGCAAATTAAATTTCGGAAAACAATAAAAATAATGCAACAAACAGCGTGAACCTCCTCCCTCCTGCTCCAGTCAGTAAATTTAAAATTAAATTTTTTTATAGATTCTAAAATTATTCCCAAAACAATTTAATAAAATCAAAACACATCAACTCACAAAAGCATACTTGCACAATAGGACTAAAACACACTTGTCAAAATATTTAACAACCCATGAGATGATAAATAAAGTTAAATAAAATTGATTTTTTCCTTTTTCTTTTTTTTTTATGATGCGACATAAAATTTATAAATCAGAAAACATTTATTTTATAAAAATTAGTCTAGCAAAAATAAAAAAAGGCATGAGTGTTAAAAAACGTTTTTTTTTTTTTTAATTTAACCCTTTTTTACACTGAAGGACTAACAAATGCTGCACCACAATCATGGCTAGTAAAAGTTGGAAAAAAAATAATGACACCAAAAGGATTTTTATGACCGCCACCATTTGCCATATAAAGAAAATCAAAGCTTTAGCAATTTTTGAGGTTGGACAAATGCGAAAGCAAGGATACATAAGGACAACGTCGAAATTGCACAATTCTCTAATAACCGTAACAAGTTTAGCTAAAGAACTCGTGTCAGAATCAAAGCCACATATTGGGTACAGTAATTTATTGCGAAACAGATGAGAGAAGAGAAAAGAAAATAGAAAACAAAGTTTTTATTAAATTTAATAACGTTTGGTATTTTTTTTCTTTTATAACACAACGAAATATGATTTTTTTTAAACTTTATTGCCTTGGGGAGTAAACAGGACTTTGATTTTTATGTTTTTTAGCGAAAAGCGTTCAAAGAAAATGGGTTCGTATTTCACAACAGCTTGAATGCAAATGCCACCCCGGGAATTACATTTATCCAAAAACTTTTTATTTTCATGTTGGTCAAAATAACTTTCATAATAATAAGTGTTTCTAGGTCAAATCTGGGCCATTTCTTTACTACTTGACTGTTTGCGCGAAGTGATTTCCTAACTGTTTCATGGAAAAATAATAGGTCGCGCATTGACCGCAAGTCCCGTGAAAGAACCCTCTTAAAATTAATAAATCTTATACAGATTTTAATATTTAGATTAAATTCGGTACGAATAACTTTTAATTAAATCTTATTTTTTTTTAACAATAATTTGTTCTTTATAGTTCATAATTGCTTATGGATCCAGTATGCCAACCCAATTTATTCTGTATGTGCTTAAAAATGGTGTAGGGTATCATATGCCCGACCGTACTTTTTTAATTGTTTTAAAAAAGATAAGAAAATAGCGCAACCTTTAGAGCCTAGTAAACAATTCTATTTAAATATAAATTTATGTTTGAAATTCGTTTTTCATCTCAAATGAAAATAAAATCACATGAAAATCTGTGTTTAAATATGAAATGATATTTACATAGAATTGGTTAAATATGCCCTTAGAGCTGGGGGCTTAAGAAACCCTAAAGAAAAAAATAAGCAATCATAAAAAAGTCAGCTGTGGCGAATCTTTGATACCATCCCCAGAAAATTGGAATTCTATAGAGGGCTTTGTTAAAATATGTATCGCTCAGTTACTTAAATTTCTGATTTATATGATTTATAATTTTTGAGTTACAAAAGCACGATATATATCAATTCTGTTAGAAAGTTGATCCACATTTTTTTTCTACTACATAAATCGGGTGTGCTGTATAAATAAGAAACTTATTAGAGGACTTGTTTTAAAGTGAGTGTGTTTTTAACAGACGGACATGGCCTTATTGACCTACAATTAAATAGCCAAGAATTGGCACATTTAAGATGTTTTAAATGACTATTAAAGATACTTCAAACGAAATGACAAACCTTTTTTAACCCCATTTACCGCACGTGGTTCAATATAACTGTGCCTATTCAAAAGATTTCAAATTAACATTTTGCACTTTTAACAATTTTAAAAACAACATGTTTTGCTTGCTCAAAATCCATTATGTGCTGTAAGTATACACAAATATGTTTACGTCTAAACTGAATTCAACGGTGTTACCAGCCCTGGGGTCTATTTAGATGAACTTTGACATCACGAGGCGCCACTGCCATCAAGTGGTTTATTTTAAGTTTATATTTTAATTCTTATGTATTTTCGTTAAGTTTTTTTTTGGTATTTTAAAGATAATGAAGTTGTTCTAACAATTTATTCTCGGTGTGACCGCCATAGCAACAAGTAAGTTCTTTTTAAATTAAACTTTTGAACTATAAAATTCGAATAATAAAAAACCGGATTTTATAACGTTTGAAAACAAATTAGGGAAGTGTTTTCATTTGAAACAGGTTTCTATCGAGAAACAATCACCTTTTCTAACTCTCGTTCTTTTTCCAAATTTTTGTGGTTACTTTCGGAGCAACCATCGAGTGTCTGAGCATCTGGTGGTACTGCATCACATCCAGATCCACCCCTGCATACAGTCCACCCCTACATAGGAGCGTAAATGACGTTTTTAAATATGTATTAGGGCTTCCAATCGGGAAATCCCAATCCCGGAAATCCCGGGATTTTCAGGATCCCGATTTTTTTTATATTTTGTATTATTTTTACATTTTTTTTTAATAATTTGTATAAATATTTGTTTGTTGGTGTATTTGTTGGCAAAAAAGTTTTTGATACACCCTGTTGTTCAAAATTAAACAAAACATACCAAAACAAAAACTATGCTACCTTTCATTTGAGAAAAAAATATGTACAATTTATAAATAACAAAAAGTTTTGTTTAAAATATACCTATCAAATAAGTTGAAAGGATTTTTATACAATTATGGTATGAATTTTGTGGAACACAAAACAAAAAAATTAGACAAAAGTTCTGTCTGGGTCCAATTTTTTTTGTGGAAGCAAAAGGTGAACCATACGCCAAATGTAAAGTTTGCAAAAAGATTCTGTAAGTTGTAAACTGTTTTCGTTATACATATGTTTTTCTTTCTTATAAAAAATACTTCAACGATTTTATATCAATCCAAATTAATGACAGCACAACAGATAATGATGAAAATGAATTCCAACATACATATTTCAACTGAACAAAAATTAAAAGATGCTATTGAGAACTGTAAGTAATAACGCAATCTGATGCCGACTTAGGCCAAGGCCACGCAATGAGCGGCTAAGCGTCAAGCGGCTGAGCGATGAGCGTCAAAAAATAAAAACATGTACGTTCCCTACAATATCATTATATAAGGATAAATTCAAAACAGTTTTGCCAGTTTTTGGTATTTACAAATTGCAAATTTTGATATATGTCTTTAAAATTGTGCACAATATTGGCCATCACACGATTCAGTTTACAAGGAATCAAGAGTCACACAATACAAGGAATAACAGAAATTTGTCAGTAGCAAGGTGTAGGTTGGAAACAACCAAACAAAGAATTGAATATATGGGTAGTCGTGAGTTTAATAACTTACCTCAATACTTAAAAATGATAAATAGAATTTCAATATTTAAAAAATCTTTGAAAGATTATTTATTTCAAAATTTAGAAGAACTTCTGATGTAAAATAGTTTTGATCTCAAAATGTAGTAATATGATAAAAATTTATTTTATTATTTTATTTTTTTTTTTTTTTCTCTTTTTTGAATACTGATAATCATAACTAATATGTAATTTTTACCAACTCTCCTCAACAATGCCTATAAGGCGCTGAGGCACCAAAAATGTACTGGATTATTGGAAAATAAATAAAAACTAAAATTTAAAAAAAAAAAAAAAAAAAAAATACTATTGAAGTGGCCACGAAATGAGCGGCATGCGAGCGAAATTTTTGAGCGGCTAAGCGGCGTCGCTCAGGAATAAAACTTGTTCTAATTTTTAGTTGTTTTCTGAGCGTCAAAGAATAAACATGGCAAAAGAGAATGTGGAGCTTAACATTTCATCTGTACAAAGCCGACCGCTATTATGGCAAGACAGATTACCAAATTTTAAAAATAAAAATATTACCGAGAAATTATGGAGTGAAGTTGGTGAAATTTGTGGATGCACAAGAAAGATTTAATTTACTTTACATATATATTTATTTTACACATTATATTTAGCTTCTAAAATAATACATTTACACATCATTATTATTATTTATTTTTAGGAGAGGCGGCGAAAGCAAAGTGGAAAAATTTAAAAGACACATATCGAAAAATTTTGCAAAAAAATCCACCAGTTACATCTGGCTCCAAAGCTCATACGAACAAAATAAGATGGCAATATTTTGATATGATGACTTTCATCAAAGACACTGTTGCTCCGGATCCTACCGAAGGAAATTTGAAGGAGTTAGATACGATAGACAATGACATAAATTCTACTATTGAGGATCTTCTGAGTGAGGAAGAAATTATATTGATAAACAATACGCCTATCAGCAGCAGTACTGAAGAACTATCATTGAATAATAATATGCCCAGCACTAGCAATAACTCTACTGATTATTTCACTCCAGTTCCATTAAGAAAAAAAAGAAGAGCGAGCCAATGAACGTTGATGCAGAATTTCTTAAATTGGAAAAGGAAAGGATGGAAATACTAAAAAATGAGGTGGAGAAAAGAGAAGACAGTTCCGACCTGCAGTTTTTTAAAAGTTTATTACCATTTATGGAAAAATTTGATAATCTCGAAAAATTAGAAATTCGAGGAGAAATCCAAAATTTAATACTACAAAAATTAAAATCCTTAGAAAATAAATAAACAATAAATTTACCTGAAATTTAAACAAGCCTTTGCTCTCTTTTATTTAATTTACATATTTATTTAATACATTTTATTTAGTGTCTAAAATCCCAAAAATACTGTGTTAATTCATTTCTGATATTCAACGCTCTGTTGCTGCTTCTGTTATAACCTGATTGTTCCTCGGTATTTATTTGTGTTAAGTCATTGTTTACTGTACCAGTTACTTGTATATAATCTAGATCACCGTCGCCATCACATTCTCGTACAAAATTGTGCAATATGCATGCACATTTTATTAAATTAATTGCAGTTTTTGGTTTTGTTTCAATATTTTTTTGTAGAAAACGCCATTTTGAGGTTAAAATTTCAAATGCACATTCAACGCATTTTCTTGCCGTTGAAAGACGCTCATTAAAAAATTCGGTTTGCGGATTCAAATCTCTACGAGGGTAGGGTCTTAACAAATACGTTTTGAGTGGGTACGCTTCATCACCAATCAAAAAGTTCGGTACAACAATATTTGACCCAGGCAGTGGTTGTGGTGAGGGGACATTGAATTTACTTGCTTCAAGCAATTTAAATAATGTAGATCCAGCAAAAGTACCGCCATCACTTTGCTTTCCTCTTTGTCCCACTTCGATTGTAATAAATTTACACAATCCAAAGGAAGTACATAAAAAATAAACTTACCTCAAAGTTAAAACAAGCCTTTGATCTGCAGAAATAGCTTTTCTTTGTTTTGTCAATCTGGTGTTAACTTTTTGCAACAGCAACTCAAAGGATTTCACAGACATACGACAGTATTGCCAAAATCTGTCTGGAAATTTGCGTAGATTTGTATACAAATGGTTAAATTCGCCGTAATGTCGCCTTGCTTGATTTATAGGATGAACACCAAATCCTCTTTTTTTTCTTAAACGCATTAAATTCTCATAAATATGAATACGATTTTTGCGGAATAACATTAAACAAACCTCTCTTGACAAAGGCATTTCAACAACTAACCGCTCAGAAGTGACGCTCAGTAATAAGCCACTTGCCGCTCAAACTTGACGCTTTGACGCTCATCGCTCAGACGCTTGACGCTTAGCCGCTCATTGCGTGGCCTCGGCCTTAGAAACACGTATCTACAACAAGTATCTACAAGCCGCTTTTTAATATTAAAAAAACAATTTTACCAGCAAGTATTGAGTGCGAAAGACGTTTTTCAATCGCATCATATTTTAACAACAAAATTCGTTCGAGTTTAGCAGATACAACATTAGATGCTTTAATATTCTCAAGAAGCTACTTGAAATCATGAGTTGTATTACTCTCAACTTAGTACTGAATACACGACTTTTAAAAGTTTGAACTACACCAATTCCAATTGTATTTGAAAACTTTCCAAATGTATTTCAAACTTATTCAAATGTATTTTTAAATTGCCAAATTGTGTATAAAAATTTTACAATTTTTTTTTTTTTTTTGTTGAAACTGTGCAACTGTATTTTAAAATTGTCCAAATGTTTTCCTGTACACAGTTTTTTAAAATGCATTTGGAAATGGTGTTATTTTTATATCAATAATCAAATATTGATATATGGGTAATTCCAAAGTTTTGAACGTGACCGTCGTACGCATCAAAAATGCTATAACATTTTAAGCAACAAATATTTTTACGTTCTTTTAACCCTTAAATTATAGCACTAAGAAAGCACTATTATCTATGCTAAAGTTTATGGGGGGCGCGATTCTAGGTCAAAGATAATGGCAAAAGAAGTAGCGGTTCGAACGTGAAAAAAATAGAAGTAGTTTTTGTGGCCATGTATAAAAAGTTGTAATTCAGCGTAACCTGGCACAATTTTTTAGTCAAACTACTTTCAGAATTTTACATAGCAATGTAACATTAAAATGTCTTTGGTTTGGTTCCAAAATCGTCTGTACTATTTTTTGTTTAAGCCAAAATCTGGTTCGATACGTGACAATTCGAACGTGAAATTTTTTCCACAATAATTTAACTGAATAATGATTAATACAAAATAAAAATTTACCGTTAATTCGAATAACATATTTCTCTTCGAACTATTCCTTAGATTACAGACCATGTAAGAAATTTTTTTTGGAATAATTTTCATCAAATATCACCTCTTTTAAGGAAGATAATATTAAAGAAAATATACAATAAAACATACTCACAAATAAGAAATTACGTTTGCACAACTTTGCAGTCTGATTGTTCATCTAAGTGAACAAATTTATGGGTAAACTTATAAAATTAGTAAAATCTAAATATTTCTCCATAACAATATCGTAAAATAATCAGATTTTAATAACTTTTAAATTTTCGGTCACGGTGGACCATTTGGCGGAAATGCCCATATATAAGATTTTTATGTTACTTTTTTGTTACGTTTTTATTACATGATCTTTATGAATTGTGATCAATTATTACACTCAAAATATTATGTAGTTAAATTCAAACGAAAATTCATTTTAAACAATTTTAAATTCATTTCAAAAACGGATCATTTACATTTCATTTAAAACAAATGATTTTTATATTAATTTTTAAATTTTTTATTTTTTTAACTGCATATTCCTTAAAATTGAATAGTTTTTACTTTTAAAAAATATATTTTAACCGACAAAAATCAAACTGCATAACAAAATAAATACGAAAAACATTATTTTTTGGTAGTTTGTTTTTTGAATAACAAACATAAATTATCAAAAGTAATTTCTTGGGAATACAAAATTTTAATTTAAAAGATTTGTTATTCGTGCTTAATTCCCAGTTTTTATTCTTGATAAAAACACTGAAATTTATTGTTGATGGGATAAGCTATTCCTATGCGCATTTCACTGGTTGCTTAGGCCAGATCATCAGGAAACTTCATCCATAAACATTTTGGAAAAACTAAAGATATTAAACCAAATAAAACTGTTAAGCGTATAAGAATCATAAGCAACAGCTCTACTTGTAACAATATCAAAGTTTAAACAAAAACATCAACAATAAACAGTGAGTTTATCTCTTCTTACATTCCCCACTACAATTGATTGGAATTCTTCCAACATTAATTGTAGTTGTAAGTAGGTTAAGAAAAAACAAAATGCAAAAAAAACAACTTGCAAAAGCATGTTGCCAGGTAGTTTTTTTAGGCCGTGCACTTGCCAGTTTATTATCAAAAGTAATTTCTTGGGAATACAAAACTTTAATTTAAAAGATTTGTTATTCGTGCTTAATTCCCAGTGAAATGCGCATAGGAATAGCTTATCCCATCAACAATAAATTTCAGTGTTTTTATCAAGAATAAAAACTGGGAATTAAGCACGAATAACAAATATTTAAAAAAAAAAACAAAAAAAAAACAAACATAAATGTTAAAAAATAAAATTATTCGTAAAATAACTATATTTTTATTCAATTTTAACAGTACGGAAAACGAATTTAATAACCCACAATCAGTTACTGTAATAATTTTATGAGTGTACTTTAAGTTTGTTTTTATTATATTTTTTACAAATAAATAACACCTATATGTTCATGAAATATGAGTATTTACTTGAAAATTAGATTTTTTTAAACAGTTTAAAAAGTATTTATATTTGGTATAAATAAAAAAAATTCCGTGAATCCCGGGATTCAAAATATTTCGAAAATCTCGGGATCCCGAAATATTTTCTTCAATCCCGAATCCCGGGATTCAAAAAAAACAATCCCGATTGGAAGCCCTAATATGTATACAGTGTTTATTTACAACACTCTAAATCGGCCTTAACGGGCACGTTCCCTAAGCAAACATCCCCATTCGACGGACAATGTTGCCTAGTTCACGCATCTTTCCGTTAAATAAGCAGTGAGTTCTTCTTCTTCATAAAGGGCCAAATACACTTATCAAATGCTTGTCATGCAAGCGAATTCACTTATATTCGCCTTCATATTAAAATTTTTTGATTTCCATCCAGCTTTGTCGGTGTTTTCCATACACAGAAAAAAATTGATTTCAATTAAATAATCCAAAATGGCTCAAAAAATCGGAAGTTATTATTGGCTTTGAAACATCAGCTAGAATTAAAGTTAACCGTAAAAGTTTTCTTTTCACAGGTTTTAATTGGCGATTGGTTTGCAGCAAATAATTTTAATGGTGAAAGGTTTTATTAAAGTTGAACTGGCAGGAATTACAGAATTGTCAGCGCCTGCATCGACAAGAAATGTTAAATTGGAAAATTTGTCTTGAAAAAAGCGACAAATCTATTGGCTAGCCCCGTCTATCACCCCCGTATAGACGTATTGGTGAATGTGCATAAATTAACACATTTCATGGCTTTATCTCCAAATTTAAAATGGTACCAGCAATATGGCTTATCTTTGTTATTCGGTGATGGATCTTTCCTCCGCGAAGGTTGAACGTTACGCGCACGGCTTTTTTAACGAAAGCGTTTTCGAGAAAAAGCTTCAACTTTTTTAGTAATAACATCCACTTTTTTGCAAGGAACTATTTGTTGACAATGCCGAAACTGCATTTAATTCCCATGATTCTCAAGTGTCAGCAATTTAATCTGCTATTAGTGCTAATTTACTACTTAAGCTACGGTCAGACTTATCAAATATTTGACAAAAAAAACGGGACCAGCAACCATAACTAAAAAATCATTTCGCTTAATATCAATATTTATTTTGATTAAAATACCACATCTTAAAAAAATAGTTTTTTGCTATGTCTGGTAGTTTAATTAGTTTATTTTGTTATATTAAGACCATTTTAAATCTCACTAACTATTAACAAAAGTAGGGGTTACGCTTATTGGATCAAATATTTAATAAGTGTGACCGTAGCTTTACTGACAAAATAGCTTGCTTTTGTATTGGTAAACGTGGCATGGATAGATTTTTTAGTAAATCGTCTGATACTTTACCCGAAGATAGTGTAGACATCTCACGAAGAAGTGTTGACGGCTTCTTGCCTTCCAACTCAATATCGCGCAAGAGCTTTTTCAACTGTTTTTTTTCAGAATCGGTGATGTGATCTTGCAACCGTTGCTTAAGAGTAACATACATGTTGTTTTCCGGAGGTTGCAAAATTATGGCCCCTATTACGGTTCACAACTCAAGTCAGTTAAGTTGTAATTAGGACAACTGGTTGTAATTTTTGTTATGTTTTTGTTCACCGCAATACAGCAAAGTTGTAAGCCATAATACAAAAATTAAGAAATTACAACTTAGTTGAGTTGAGTTGTGAACCGTAATAGGGGCCTATGTCGCTTACCTCACAAAGAATATAAGCCTCAATTGAACCAACAATCGTATGGAAGTTTGTATAATATGAGGTAATCCCTACGGTGATTCATCTTCCAAAACTGCGGAACCTTAATGGAAACTCGTGCTATTTCGTAGCTTTGTGGTGAAAGTGATGCGAAGTCATCTCCAGAGCTGTTTACAGACATTGTTTCAATTCTCGGGCTCACTTATCTAGCTCAAGCACTAAATTCTAATTAATAAAAAATTATTTTTTATAGGGGTGTTTTTTATAGAGTGACATAATTATAAATCAATCTGGAACACCAATTTTCAACCACTTTTCGCAGCATTTGCGGCCGTATTTCGCCGATAACTCTTCGAATGTTGATTTCTAAGTGTTAAGTTGATTGTGGTTTATCGACGTAGACAAGCGACTTAACATAAGCCCAAAGAAAATAATCCAATGGGGTTAAATCACACGATTTTGGATCATATCAGCAAAATTAATGCCACGCAATTGAGGTACGAAAAAAATTCGAATCATGTTCCTATACCGTTCACCATTGACAGTAACATTCTGAAGACATATGGTTCAATTACTCCGACAGCCCATAACACGCACCAAACAGTTATTTTCTGTGGATGTGTTGGTATTTCGACAAATGCTTGTGGATTCTCCTCACTCCAAATGTGACAATTCTGCTTATTTACGTACCCATTCAACCATAAATGGGCTTCATCGGATAATAAAATTTTTAATGGAAATTACGCCATAAAAGGGAAGAAGTGCACGTTGAGCTTGTTTAGCAAACTAATGGCGATTTCTATTCTGAGAAAAAAATGCTACAGTATATGCATGTAACACTTTTTCATGTTACCTATAATCACTCGAAGTGTTACATGTTGTACAACTTCAATCGAACAGAATTAGCTACCTTTATTTACAACTATTACACTTTTATTATTAATGTAGTTCATTAGCGATTTTTAAAACTATTCGACTATTTGCTGGACACTTACTTTACGGTTTGGAAACAGACATTGACATCACTTATTGCTTGAACAAATTTAAAACGATAATAAATATACATAGAATTTTCCACCAAAATAAAAAAACGATTTAATTCAAAATGGAGTATGCCGTCAAAGAATATTTAGATGTAGAATTCTTTTGACAAAACTTTTAAAATATTATGACAAACAAAATAAAATATTGGTTGTACAAACAAAGTAGTAAGTACCAAAGTTGTAAAACAGGGCAGTATGAACCCTTAAGTAAAAGTAAGGGTAAAACATGTAACATGTTTTGCATGTTTTTCATCAACATTTTCACAAAAGAACTTGAAAATGTTTCCCACAGTTGTATTTTTTGTACAAACGAACACAAAATGTAGAACAAGTAACATTAATGCAACATTTTTCTCAGAAAAGAAATCGCCATAACCCATTAGAGGTCACTGTACTCAAATGAGTACAGCTACCATTTTACAAGCTTCCAAGCAAAAACAAAGAAGTTTTAATCTTTGTACCGTTATTTATGTTTACAACAATAATAGATAAAAAAGAATTTATGTTTCTTTTTTATTTTTGGGTACAAAAGTAAAGGGTGATTTTTTAAGAGCTATAGGAAGGAAAGTTTAAAAAAACACATAAAATTCAGAAAAATGCATGAAATCTTTATTTGAATCGATAGTACGGTCCATATAATTTAATGTTTGAAGATTATTTCATGCAAATGTTGACCGTGACTGCGCCTCAAATGGTGCATCCGCTACGTCCAATTTTGGCATACTCTTTCCAACATTTCGACCGGTATCTCATGAATAAATGCTTCAATGTTGCCTTCCAATGCGTCAATTGAAGCGGGCATGTGTGTATAGACATGAGCTTTAACATAGCCCCACAAAACATAGTCTAAAGGCGTTAAATCGCACGATCTAGGCGGCCAATTGACCGGTCCGGAACGTGAAATAAAATGTTCACCGAACTCGCCTCTAAATAAGTCCATTGTTAAGCGTGCTGCCGTCTTGTTGTAACCACATGTCATGCAAGTCAAGCTCTTGCATTTTGGGCAAAAAAAGGTGGATATCATCTCACGGTAGCGCTCACCATTCACACTTACGTTACGATTCGCATCATCTTTGAAGAAGTACGTTCCAATGATGCCACCAGCCCATAAACCGCACCAAACTGTGACTTTTTCTGGATGCATTGGCAGCTCTTGCAATGCTTCTGGCTGATCTTCACTCCAAAATCGACAATTCTGCTTATTAACATACCCATTGAGCCAAAAATGAGCTTCGTCGCTGAACACAATGTTTCGATAAAAAAGTGGATCGCATTTTGATAATAAAATTAAATAATTTGCAAGCGTTGTTCGTTTGTAAGACGATTCATGGTTAAATTATAGACCAAACTGAAGATGTTTGACAGTGAAACAAAACACGAAACGTGTGTCAGCTGTTTAAACCAGTGTTGCCAAAAAGATAATAGCTAAAAAATCACGAAAACAGTGTGAAGGTATGAATACTATTTCGATAATATTGAATTTTTTTTTTTGATAATTTTTAATTTTTATAATTAAAATCGTATCAGAATAACTTACAGACAAAAACAAATTACTTACATAAAAAAAAATAATAAAAGTAGAACAATATAAAATTGAGTGTAGAACATTGTACGGCCAAAAAGTGAACAAAAGCCTTCAAAAAGCTGTTGATAGCATTTCATGCGATGAAGAAGGAGGTGTTTTGGAACATATAACGATTTCAAGCCCACCAAAAGACAAACCTGGTACTATTGAAGTTTCCGTACCTAAATCTTGAAATCATTGACAAAGACCTCAGTGGCGTTAGAGATGATAACCGTTGGCACCAAAGAAAACTCGGCAAGACTTCGCACAGCAAATAAATCCTATTTGGAAATGCTTTCCATCGCAGAGCTCAACCCCTCAGCAGAACTCTGAAGTTTAGAAAAGATTAAATAGAGTACGGGTACATACACTCACAATATTATTACAGTAACGGACTGTAGTTTATTTAAGAAATATTCCGTTCAGTCATTTTTAAATAAATAAACATTTAAAATTCCAAGCAAATTTATTTTTAACTGATTCTAACAGTTATTCAAAAAACTAAGTGCATATTAATACGGATTTTCAGTTGCAGTTAATTTTGTCCGTTGATTGAGTTAAATTCTTCTTTATGTTAAAGTAAATAAAAATGTAATTTAAAGCAACGAAAAGTTCATTTAATTTTTACTGTCAAAAATTCAACCGCGAATTCCGTAAAAACAAATCAATATTAAGTTATCTTATATAAATTAATTGTTAAAAAATTAACTACATATTCCGTAAAAACAAATAAATATGCAGTTATTTTATAAAATTTTACTGTCAAAAATTCAACACCATATTCAGTAAAAACAATTAAATATTCAGTTATTTTATTTAATTTTACTACCAAAAATTAATTTTTACTTATCTATAAAAAAAAGAATCGCTTGTTTTGTGTAAGCAATTCCCATTTTCTATTTGTTAAAATAATTTAGTTAAATACATCAAATTTTAAAAGTAAAATAATTGCGAAGCCATATCGGTCATGCTGCTGGTGTCTTATAATTGAGAGTTCTTCTGTAAACAATGTGGTCAGTACAACAAAAGTAAAACAAACGTGTGTAACTGGGTAAGTAAATAAAAATATTCTCCCTCTCTCGCTTATAAGAAAAACAAGCGGACAGGTGTCTGTCTGGTATTTTTTAGAAATTCGGCTCTTTTGTGGAGTAAACGAAAATTTAATAAAATAACTGAATATTTAATTGTTTTTACTGAATATGGGGTCAATTTTTTGACAGTAAAATTTTAATAAATAACTGAATATTTAATCGTTTTTACTGAATATGGTGTTGAATTTTTGACAGTAAAATTTTACAAAATAACTGAATATTTATTTGATTTTACGGAATATGGTGTTGAATTTTTGACAGTAAAAATTAAATGAACTTTTTGTTAAAAATAAATGAAAAATAGGTAGACCGGTTTTTAATTGAACTTTCATTTATTTTATATTACTATTTCAGTTAATTTTACGTACAGAATATTGTGAGTGTATATTTGAAAAATCTTTAATTACATTGTCTTTGACCTTATAGCCTTCAATTATTGTAGTCGAATCGACCTGGCTTTCTTCGAATGAAATGCTTAGCGGGATGGCGGCAAAAATATTCCTTAAGACGAGTCAATGGTAAAACATTTTGACTACCATCCCGCTCAGCAATTCATTCGATGAAATCCAGTTTGATTCGGCTTCAAAAATGGGTAGCGGCTATTGCTGTCAGTTAGATTTGTACACCAAAAAATCGCATGCGGAATCTTCTGATTCATTTGTTTCACGTTGTTAAAAATTTGTTGGAGCAGTTGAACTGTACTGCACGAAATTATCGTGTGTTTTAAAACTTTTTTTAGATACAATCTTAATGTTGATCGTAGAAATTTAGAGTAACGCCTGGGGCAATGTTTGCAGATTAATCTCAAGATAGGGCTGAACACTGTCCTACAAAACTACAAAACCATCTGCGGTCCATTTTTTGCTATATAAGAGCTCGTTGGCCGTATAAGAAGTGCTTAAAACACTTTGCATTGCATAAGAGGTCAGTGTACTTAGTTGAGTACACCCCAAAAACTCAGTTAAAAAAAATTTTTTTTAATTTTTTCGATTTTATGTTTTTTTTTAAACTTATAAATAAAGTTGACCTTACTAAATAGTTTTAAAAATTTAAAAATTTTAAACAGAATGAAAAATATTTAAAAAACTTAAGAAAAATTAAACTTGAAAATCAATGCTTATATAATAAAACTATTTTAAAATTATAATTTTTTACAAAGTAGGTATTTTAAGCAATTAATTTTATAATATGTTCTATGAAATAAGTTCACCACACATAAAACAGAATATCATTAAACGTGGCTTCTGAAAAAGCTCCTTTTCAGTGACTAGAGTTAAGTCTACAAAAAGTTCGCGTACATTTAAACCGCGACAGAAGTATTGTCACACTTAACACTTTATCCAATTAATGATAGTACACACAGAAAAAAATACCAATGTAAAATTAACATGGAAAAATGTTGATTGAGAATCATAGTAAATTTCTGCAAAAGTATGCCCTTTTTTTAAATTTATCATTATTTCATAATAATTTTAAATAAAATAACCTTAAATCATGTTTATTTAATATTATTCACTGTTAAAATAAAAAAATAAAAAATATTAAAATATAAATAAATATGGATTCAATATTGAATCCATAAAAACCAGTTTTATATTAAAATCAAAAGTGTATCTTGTTAAATTAACATGCATTCATACTTAAGTATGTACATTTTTTATTTTCATTCTTAAAATATGTTATAAAAAGAGGACAATTCCCGTATTCTTTTAATTAAAATTAGTTACTTAAATAGTGCATCAAGTTTTCAAAGTATATTGATGACGAAATCCATATCGGGCGATGCTGATGCTTCTGTTGACAAAGGAGAACTCAAAATAAGTGAAACATGTGTTACAGGGGTAAGTGTATTGAATTATTCTTAAATAAATGCATATGTTGTCTTTGAGGCTTCTTCACACTGTTATAACACACTCAAACCAATTTGATTCTACATGAAATTCACGTTGTTTCAACTTCAAATAACTTTCATTCAACGTGATTCGGATTGTTATTTCAATATAAATTCCATTTTGCTCTAACTTTACTGCAATGTTAAATTAACATGAATTATAGTTATTTTAAAAGAAAAAAAATGTTGTTCGCAGTTATTGTAAAACCAGGTTGAATTAACATGAAAAACGTATAAAGCAAAATCACCACCGACAAATTTTAAATCAACCTTGTTTTCTACATTTTTAACTTGATTTTTTTCTGTGTGTACAACCCAAAAACCATAAATTAATTTATTTCATATTTTAATATATTTTTCACATGTCATAGCAATATTGTGACACAGTCTTTCAAAAAAAAAAAACGCGTTTTTATATCTCCCACAAAAAGGGTAACAAAACTAGCAGATAAAAAAAATCGAAAAAAGGGTTTAATACTTATTCCAAAAAAGGAATCCATAAAAATGGGGGAGTTACACAGGGTGTGAAGTAACAAAGAATAATAAAAAATTAACGAATTTATTAAAAAACCAACAAATTTAGCCTCAAAATGTTTTTTTCTTAAACATTATAGAACAACAAAAATTGCTAATTTATGTCTAACAAAACTTACCTTGACTTTAAAGCCACCAGAAAACAACCCTAAAAACTTACACAATAGAACAAAACATTAACTACTCCTTTTTTTGTAATTTTTTCCTTAAAAACAGGCATATTAAAACTAACAAATGACATAATTAGCAGGTAACATTACATACTTTTATTACTAGATAAAGTGGAAAAAACCCTTATTTATCCTTTAACTTAACCCTACATGAAAGGCTTTAGAAAAAAACAAAAAAAAAAAACGTTAAATATTTTCATCTAAAACCATGCAATTTTCCCAAGAATTGCATTGTGCCACCCCTTAACACAATAAGCAGAAAGAAAATGTTGCATTTTTTGGTGGAAAATCTTGGAAATTTCGTAATAAAAAATAATATTTTACGGATTTTAGTGTAATCCTTTATTACTTAAATTTACGCCTTTTTGACTGGTTAATTACCGTGAAAAAGAATTAACTAAATGGAATTATCGAAAACTTGGTCTGTTGTATTGCGAAAAAAAAGATAAAATTTGCAAAAGATTTTGGCAGAAGAGAATAAAAATATAATAAAAATGTTTTATGTGTCTGGTTAGAAGTCAAATATTTATTTTTAAAATTTTATCGTTTTACGAAAAAGAATATTGTAGATTATTATTTAACAACAAAAAAAAACAAATGTTGTCTCTTACCTTTTTTTTAATGAAAGATGGAGTCTGACGGATGATTTAAAGTTGAGATGTTTTTAGAGATTGCCACCTGCAATAAAATTGTAAAAAAATAACATTTAATAATAATTGAATGGATTTTATTTATTATTTAACTTAATTTTATCTTTCATATAAAACAAATATTACAAACTTAGTGTTTCTAACTTTCCGTAATACCATGTTCACACGGACAGCAATATTCGTGTTTCGCTCTCCCATTAGTGTTTCGCACCCCAAACATGATCGAAACAACATGTTTTGCCATTCAAAATTTTGGGAGCGAAATAGGTCGTTTCATATTGAAACATGTTGGGAAACAGGAAAAATGTACTATCATCTCCAATTTTGATAACATTTATCGTTAGTTTATCTGAACTAGCTCTCAAAAAAAATCAAAACAATGAAAAAAACGGAATAAAAATTGATGTTTAAAAAAATAAATTGGTAATTATAAAATAATAATATTAATAAAAGTATTAAATGATATATTTTTAATTTTTACATACATTTTGATGTGTTTTAAATAAAATCACACAAACAACAACAAAAAAAATGGCAAAATGAAACAAGAATGAATCGTATGAACAGCAATCTAGTTTCAGAGAGCGAAACAAGTGGTTTATATCGTCGTATGTACATAGCATAAGTTTTCCATGTTCTAGAAAGTAGGGATGGGCAATAAATATCGATATATCAAAATATCGATATTGAAAAAAATTATAATCGATGTATATCGCCGATATTTAAAATACCGGCATATCGATACATCGATATTTATTAACGCCTATCAAATTTGTATTTTAAAAAACTCTTTAAGAAAATTTCAAGATTTTACCGGTGTTCAACTGCATACAATACTGTTGTTTTTTTTTAAGAATTGCATTACGGTTTTTTTAGAATGTGTACGTATCAAGAAAAAAACGGCGCTTTTCCTTTGCACATTTTCATGGTTTACACAGTCAGGGCGAAGAATTTTAAAAAGTTTCCTTAAATTGGTTTTGGTATAAAGGGCCAAATACACTTGTCAAATGATTGTCCAGCAGGCGAATACAAACACATTTTCACTAATACTGCCACAATGCTTGATGAGTGTTTTGATAAGTGTATTTGAGCCTTAACAATAGCTGGTTTGTGAAATTAATAAGATATAATTCCTTGTGGAATTTTTTCAAAAAAAAAAGCAAATAACAAACCTCCATCTTTCAATTTATGAAGAAAGACATACGAATCTTTTAGAAAGAAAATTAGATCATGTAAAGTTTTAGCTGAATTGACGACATTTTTGGCCTGTTATTTCGAAAATAAATTTAAAATATTTGATCTGCCTGTCATCCTCAGTATCATAGTATATGTAGATTTAGCAGTGCCAGATAAAAGAAGATTGACAAGAGAACACATAAACTGATGTCCATATCGGATGATTTTCGACGTTTAGTTTTTTCTCGGTTTTTTAAGAGATGACAACAAAATAATAAGCGCGGCAAAATACTCCGGACATGGTTCCTAGAATTATGCAAAGAATCGCCTAAGTTATGGCGCATTAACAGCAGCAATAGACTCATGAAAGTTGGATCCTATAAAAAACTTATAAAAATGTTTTTAAAAAAGGAAAAAATATTTTGTTTTTTGAACATTTTGCCTTTTTCGCTTATAAATTAAAAATAATATATTGCTTTTTCCAGATATCAAAGGCATTATAGCATCAAGAGTTACGGTAAAAGGATAGGAGATATCCTTGCTTAACGCCACTTATTGTGTGAAGTGGTTTACTGATTAAACTGCAGTGTGAAATCTCCTGGTACACCGTTATTTGCCAAAGCGGTCCATACCTTGCTGCGATCGATTGCGTCAAATTCCTTATCGAAGTCAATGAAAGTCTTATATAGAGTTGAGTGCAATTCATTACACTGCTCTTTTATTAGACGAAGACTGTTAATCTGATTTTTTTTATTAATTCCCTAAGCTTATCCCGCGAAGCTCTACGCTTGTCTGCAGGAAAGAGCCAGAGTCTCTGGCAGGAATCGAACCCGCAACCCCGGCGCTGATAGACTAGCTCACTACCAGCTAGCCTACCGGGGCAAGATCTGTTTGGGCAAAAGCCGGCTTTTTTTCTGAGTTGTCCATCGCTGGGGAGAATAATGCCAATCAAAATTATTTTATTAAAGATTTTACACGCCGTTGGTGTAAGTGCAATCCCTATTTAAGTTTTACATTGCTTGAAGCTCACCTTCTTTACTTGACTTGACTATTATGCTTTCGTTCCATTCATCAGAAATTAATTTAGTCAGCCATATTTTTTTACAGGTTCAAGAATTTTTGGGCTTGTCAGTGAATCACATTTATATAATTCGGCTGGTATGTTGCATATTCCTGGGGCCTTATTGTTCTTTGGTTGTAGTAAAAAGTAAGAGGGAAGACTTCCACATACAAACAGTCCATCCAAAAAACGAGTTATCCCTGTAATGCTTTGTATGATTTACCGGCCAATAGACCACAAAAGAATGTGCACTTGGGAAAAACGTGTATTACGAACAAACGTACAGGTTCATCAAAACACATCCCATTGAAGTAACGATAACGATAAGACATGCAAACACTACCCACATAGCGACGATGCTCATGGGAGTCAATAGAATTGGGTACCCTACTGTCACCAATGAGAATATTTGTCCTCTTCTACACGGGAACGAAAAGCTTTAAAATAGACTGAAGCACCGGTCCACACATGAGAGTTGTATTCCATTCTCGGTCCGATATAGATGGTATAAATAGTAAGGAGATCAGATGGAGTGGAGTATCTCTCACATCTTTTTAAAAACCGATGTACTTAAATGCTTCTTTCGTCAGTTTGACTGTTTTGTCCATCGGGCATCATATTTGATTCTGATACCTCAAAAAATATACCACCCATATATACAGATGAGGAATGCGTCAGCACGCAACAGTGGGTTTTTCGGGCATTAAAATCGACCCCATTCCGAGATGATGTCAAGGTCTCGACTAAGCGAATCAATCTGCTCTGCCTCAAAGCACCAACATCGGATACGCTTGGTCTATAATCAAACGGTTGCTGTCATCAGCAAAAGAGTATATAGAGCGAAGTTTAAAACAGGAGGTCATTTAGACAAATAAACAAAAATGATTTGGAGAAAGAACGGAACCTTGAGCCATCCATTAATGAATCTTGAACTCGTTTGATGAAACCCCATCATTACAACTCGTATAGTACGATCTCGATATAAATCGAGAGAAATTATCACCGACACCAAATGCAACAAGTTTTGACAAGAGTACACATGCCGAACGCCTTAGAAATATTTAAAGTAATTACCTTACTTTCGCCAAAATGGAGAAATGGTGTTCATGTTTTTTTTTTTTAGTTTTAAGTCAAAAAAAATTGTATTAAATGTAGGAATTCTTACTGATACTTAAGCTATTTTATTAAAAAAACGAAACTTCATCTGCTCCAAAACAAAAAACGTTCACTAGATGCAACAAACACCCTAAAATATATATGAAATAATCACATTTTTCCACATAAACAATTCATATGATAAAACGTTTTATAGCATTTTTAACAAAAACTTCATCCATATCCGCAATATAAATCAAATAAAATATAAATTTTCACTAAATAAAACTGCGTGTTGCAAGACCGATAATCCGTTCATGCATTCATTCATGCCACACACAAACACTTAATTTGGTCTGCCTAAAAGAAAATAGCAGCTACTTAAACAAAACAATGCTACTTAAATAGTGGCAAATATATCGTCATTATTATAAACAAAACAAAAATAAAATAAAAAAATAATAAAATTTCTAAATTATAGTTCAGAACAAAAGAACATTTGGAATTATGTTTTCCTTTCGTAATTGTTGTCACAGTCACTATAAATGACCGTCATAATTCATTCCATGTTTTCGAAGATCTAGAGCAGAACTCTTGGAGTGAAAAGATTTGCCTGGAATAAAACTTAAATCAAAAAAAAAAAAAAAATAAAATAAAACTATTTAAGGACAATAAAACCAAAGAAATTTTAACTATTACTGTCTTATTGTCTTAAGGATTTCTCTGTATGTCTGTGAGTTCTGCTTTTTTTGGCCAAAAAGAAATTGCCACATTGTGTTGGCTGCAACAAAACAGAAGGAACAAATAAGTAAGAACTAGCCATCTATGCAACAATTGGATTGTATTAAGTGCCTTCTGGCTGTTGGTTAGGAAAACTCTTTTTAGCATTTTCTATTAAACATCTGCATGAAACTTAATAATGATGTTCATGAAACCTTCATTATAATTTTGTGTTCGCTTCATTCGTATTCAGTAAGATGAAATACTATGAAATGAAAGTAATGAACACTCGATATTTAAAAGACGAATAAGATCAAATTAGTTTATTTGCTTATACAAGAGAATATGAACATTAACAACCATGAAACAGAACAACCATTGAACAAATCTCGAATAAGTTCATGAAAAAACAGTATGATTTAAATGTCAGTGTTGCCAGTTGTAGAAAAATAAAACATAAGAAAGTTAAAAAAAAAAAAAAAAAAGAAATAACCATGAGGGGTAAATGCAACATGTTTAAAAGATACATTAATATTGAAATAAAAACTCAAATTTATTTTTGTTTTCAATGTAAATTTTCAATAAAATTAAATATATTTAATTTTATTTTCAAAAACATTCACTAACATTAAAAAATTTTCGGCAATATTTTTGTCTTAAATAGAAAAAAGTAGATAGCTAATAAATTCAAAATGCTTCACAATCTACAGATATTATTATAATGAGAACTAAAAAATGAGATAATTCATGGTTAAAATAAAAGTGATAAATTCTAGGCAAAAAAGTGTCATATACATCATCCAGCACGATCAACATCCATCGTTTTCATATTATGATGTAAAAACATAATTTGTTCGACTGACGCTGTATTCCACCCAATGACGCAACATTTTTCGCAAAGTAAATTTCTTGCTGACGAAAACACCCGTTCTTAAGAGGCACTGCCAGCTGGTGTGGCGAAAATTTTGCAGCTTACCTGGTATAAAAGAGGAAATTTTGATTTATTTATTTCCCACCATAGTAACACATCAAAGCTATCATGAAATACTTCATGGAAAACAACCACGTGGTCAGACTCCTAAGACACTTACAAAACTAACAACTAAATTTCTCATAAACTCATTCCTCCTTTTGTTTTTCATCTTTCACCTAAAAATGTGTGTGTTTTTTATGAGTTCGTTTCATTTCAGGGCCGTGTACAGTACATTACAAGACAATTAAATCTTGCCATGTTTCAAAGATTTGTGTTATTCAAAAATGCAAAAATTTAAATTACACATGGGCAACGCATGCAAATAATTATATGAATTTACTGAAGTGGCAACATTGCTATTGAGTATTAATAAAAATAAATGAGAGAGAATGAAAACTATGAAACAAAGCCCGTTTCATTGAACAACCACTGTGTGTTTACGATATGAAACGAAATGTGTTCATAGCAGTATGAATAAAACAACAGTTTGTTCGGTAATAACAATTTTATTCGAACACGACTTTCAGTGAATAGGCATTTCAGTATGTTCATGAATGAAGTTGTTCATGCAGCCCTTTATTTTCTATTAAAACAAAAACCAAAAAAAACAAAAAACAACAACTTCCCAAGTAGCTGGCTGATATTGGCACATCAACATCGTCTGTCCTCTCTGTTTAGTTGAGGTTTCAATGTGTGGCCTTCTTTTTAACTTCAACAATGACAATAATTGTCTCCACTTTACAACTGTTTTAGCCGGGTAATGATGATGTCATTTCTTTTATATTTTTAGTAGAATTCTGTTGGGTAAAGAGAATGTAAAAGAGAATCTTATTTTTATGAAAGGAATAAAACGATGATTAAAAGTGGCATATGTTCTTATGTGCAATTTCCTCTTCCTGTTTAGAATAGTTGCTATTAAATAGCTAAATATTACTGTTTTAAATTCCCTTCATTCTTTTATGCCAGATAAAATATTTTAAGCTGAAACGCTTAAAGAGAACAACAATGGCCATCGAGGTCTGGCCAAAAACCAAAAGTTCTGAACTAATTTTTTGAGCGCGTCTTTGATTTAAATCAAAATCATAGGAAAGATCATGCCTGGTATAGGCCTGATAACGTTATCTCTAGCATAGATTTTCCCAGGGCTGTGGAGTCGGAGTCGGAGTCGGAGTTGAGGAGTCGGAGTTGAGGTTTTTGTACCGGAGTCGGAGTCGGAGTCGAAGTACCCACAAAAACTAGCGACTCCGACTCCGACTTCTTTGCATTACAATTTTTCTAATATTTTTTAAAATAAAAAATTTTAATGACCAATTTCTCCAATTCTTTTTAAATATCAATTCATATTTAAATATAATTTTTCTAATAATTTTATTTTTATTTGACATAAAAAAAACAAATTTTAAACATAAATTGATTTTTAGATAAATTTAGAGGGTCTGCTTTTTAAAATTGTGAAGTCTGAAAATAAGGACCAGTATACTTTTCATATGAGTAGGTGAGTTTCAAAAATTAAAAAATTGAGATAACATCTTATTTTGACAATTTATAAGAATAGTTATATAGATTGTATCGAAGCATGTCCTTTTCTATGTTTTAATGTGACCTCAAATTTCTGTAACAAAAACCAGCGGGTTCACTATTTGAATTTCGCCAAGATATCGTTAATGAAATAGAGCCGAATTAAGGAATTTAAAAATTAAATTTGTAAAGATGTTGTTTTTTATTTATCGTATATTAACAAATATATAGCCATATAGCCAAAAATAGCCATGTTCATAAATATGACTTGAAATCTGCTGTAGCTCCTGTGGTGAAAGCATTAAGTGAACTACATTTGAAGTTCCAACCTTCAAGGTGAATTATAATAGAATAAAAGGAAAAGGAACTCGGAAAAATACATGACATTGTTCCAGATATAATTCCCATCAATGTGGGAAAAATGATTTGAGAATACTTTTATCTACTCACTTTAGGGAAAATTGGAGAGATAATAAAGACTTGCAATTTCAAATTTCGGTCTTGGACAATAATAATATTGAATTAGGAACGGAAAAATGCAATGGCGAGTACACTGAAGAAAAAGATTTAAATTTAGCAGTTTAAAAATTCACATTTTTTTTAACTCTGCAGGTGGGAGATAAACTACATCAAGCCACATTTTGAAAACTTTACAGCAGACCGCGCAAACATGTTGATAATCGCAAATGATGTTTATGTTATAAAAATGTGCATTTGTACGAATATTTTATATGATCCTAACATATTTTTTTTATGTCGATGATATACTTAAAAAATTACGTCCTTAAAGGTTCGTTACCTTCTATGGTACTGTTCCATGCAACACCAAACAAACAGCACCAAGTCCAACAACAAAAGGGGTACTATTTCCCAAAAATAATAGAAGGCTAACAACATTTTTTTACGTTACATTTCTCTTCAAAATGTGTTATATAAATTGTAGAACTAACATCTGAAGGCGCATATGCATGTTTTAATAAACTTTATAAAATTTTCCTGAGAATGATTTGACTTAATAAATAAAATGTATATTAAAAACAAAAGACCTCACTTCACAATTTACAAAAAAGGACTGTCCTTTGCCTCTATTAATATTGTGGTAAACAACACTAAGTACACTTGATGCCTATATATACTAAAATTCAATGATCCCATACAGATTGAAGCAAAACTCGTTTCTTTCGAAAGTTCGTAACAAAACTCGTTCGTTCTAAAATTAAATCTATTATTTTTTTATATTTCAGTTGGTTTAAATTTCTCAACTGTTAAGTTATAAGTCAAGAATGTCATAACACTTTAGAATTGAAAAAAGGTTCAACTCATTTGGTCTATTTAATCGGGCACTATATGTTTTTTGCATTTTTTCCAAAATCCAAATAAAATATTTTGCAGCTTTCCTACTCATATGTTAGTAACTAGTATGTTAAAGCTCAATGCGCGGCACGTTAGAATTAAAATATCGATTTGAAATTTTTACAGAATCATTTTCTTGCTATATTTAACCATTAAACAGGTACTAAATTAAAAACGAGTTTAAAGTCAAAAAAAAAACTAGTCTCTTAAATAATGCTAGGTTAGAGTTGGAGTCGGAGTCGGAGATGGAGTCGGAGTCGGAGTCGGAGTCGGAGTCGGAGTCGGAGTCGGAGTCGGAGTCGTGCTTAAAAAATTTCACCAAAAGGAGTCGGAGTCGGAGTTATAACTTTTTCTTAGCGACTCCACAGCCCTGGATTTTCCAATTCCTCATCTTTGTTAAGGTTGTTTGTCCAAACGGATTAAAATTTAAAAAAGAGTGAATACGACGCATGTACTTCATTTGTACAGCTGAGTAGAATATAGTAAACTTAGAGTTCGAGCATTTTCATATAAATTCGCACCCGTACCCTGCGTCCAGAAGAAGACATCGCCGCTGTAAACGGGAGTGTGACCGAGAACTCGAATTCATCGATCCGACATTGTTCTCAGCAAGTCGCTCTCTGCCCGTCAAATTCTTGGGAAACTTCCTGCATCTATACAAGATCCAACTGGGGCAAGAATTAAAGTTTGAAGTTGAGCCATATTTTAATCGCTAAATCATCTTTAGCGATGAGACTCATTTCTGGCTTAATGGTCATGTAAACCAGGGCTGCCAGTTTTGGGGTTTTGACCTCAAATTAGGAGTTTTCTTGTTGCTGAAAGGGACAAAAAATTTTTATTGGGGTTTGCATTGGGGATATTCAAATAATAAATTAGGATTTTTTTGGGGAAAAAAAGAATATGACTTTTACTCTTCTATAAAAGACAACTATGTTCCATGCACACATATAAATACATAAGGGTGGTTATTTTTGCAACATCACCTGATATCATTGAGCACCGGCAAATTTTAAAGCTTTTCTGTCAATAACACTATGCTAGTTGAAAATACAGACAAGCTGGGCACATGACGTTTTGACATAATTCGAGTATGCTGAATCCAGTGGTGCTCGCCGTTTTTTTAGATTGGCTCTGGTTTTCGAGATATACCGTTATTTCGAAAATGGAGGAGGTTGCACAACATATATTCGCGTAACTCAAAAACTGTTTAGTTTATTTAAATTACTAAAAAAAACGAAACTCCGCAATAAAATTTCTTTTAAGAAAAGTCAACTTTTTTCTAATATGAGCAGTCGCTTTTGAAATATTTTTTTATTAATTATTTTTTTTATCAAAATTTCGAAATTTTTGTTTTTTAAAAATTCATAAAAAATTAAACAATGCAGCTAGGATTCTATAAAAAGGCTGTTAACAAAAGAAGCCATAAATGATTAAAATCTGTTACCAACTTTGGATTTTATTCGCAAAAGTCGAAAAATTTTAATTAATTTAAGAATTTCATGAAACGCAATATTTGTATGGGAACCCTCCCCTAAAAAGTGGTGATAATGGGCAAGTATGTCTCGAGAAAGTGTTAAGTACAAAAAACTAACTGAGGTCGGTCATACACTTTATCTTACTAAGGGCGACTCCTGGGCATTTATGGGACTTTTTTTCAATATATTTCTAGTCTGCATTAAACATTTTGTATGGGAGCCCCCTTAAAGAATGGAGATGAAAAATAAAGTGGGGTTGGTCATACATTTGACCCATCTAGAGACATTCTAGGCGCTGCAGGGGCCAAATTTAAGAATTTAAGAGGAAAAACAAAAATTTTGAAATTTTTATAAAAAAAAAATTTTTTTTTTCTTAAAAAAAAAAAAAAATTATGTTCCAAAAACGACTGCTCATATTAGAAAAAAAGTTTGACTTTTCTTAAAGGATAAAATTTTATTGCGGAATTTTGGTTTTTTTTAGTAATTTCAATAAACTAAACCGTTTTTGAGTTACGCGAATATATGTTGTGCAACCTCCTCTATTTTCGAAATAATTGTATATCTCGAAAACCAGAGCCAATCTAAAAAAAACGGCGATCACCACTGGATTAAGCGTACCCGAATTATGTCAAAACGTCAATTTCTTGCACAGTGTAATTGATGGACCTCCAAATTAAATTATAATAAGTCCAAAATTTATATTTTCCAAGTCAGGTTTATGTATATTAGAGGTGTTTAAAAAAAGCTTAAGTGAACTCTTTAGTCAATGAACTGGCTAATTTGGTTCCTATGTATATAGAAACATTTAACATAAAGTTTGGTGCCGATTTGATAAAGAAAAGTCGAGGCAGAAATCGAATGAAAAGTTAAAATTTTTTGTTCTAGGTGATGAATTAATCAAAATGTAGATATAATTGTGTTTTCAAAAAGGTATAAAAACCTAAAATCGGTTAAGAACTAGCTCAGTAACAAATAATGTCATAGTCCACTAATATGCCAATTATTACTTGACCGAGAAACGCGAGCAATACCTTTAACATTTTTGAAAATGATTTGTTCAATATAATTTTTTTATTCAAGACTCAAAATTGTGAAATATTTATTACTAAATTACAGAAAATACAGTACGTTACGACACGTTGTATTGCATTGCGTTACATTTAGTTCGGCTAAAGCGACCTTAACTTTTAAAATGTAAAATTCAAGTAATTTAGCACTAAACGCAAAAAAAATTCCGTCATACCATTAGAGTCAGAGTCCTATTTCAATTTTTTAAATTTTTAACACTTCGTTTTGTTTCGGCTAATTCTGTAAAAGATTGTTTGTATCACTATTGAGAGTGTTTTCTGTTGTCAGATCACCATTGAACTCATCCTTTTGTTTATGAGATGAAACAAATAATTAAAAACACAAAAAAAATATTGTTTAACACAACAAAAAATTAAAATAATTTTTACATCGGTTAATCGGTAATATCGAAAATTACCAATTTTAAATTACCCGTTCAGTTAATCGGGTAGTAATAAATCGGTTAACCGATTAACGGAAACCGAATGAATACTCTTATATATACACCTAAAATACAACTACGTTTTATCTTTACGAAAAAAATGATCTCTTGTAGATCATAGTACAAGTAAAACACAAATAAATATTTAACTTATCCGTTAAAAATGGTGCATTTTTTACAGGGGCTTATTTTGGGGATTTTTTCTCTTATCAGGGGAAAAATTTTTTTTAGTTTGGGGAGGACGGCAGCCCTAATGTAAACAAGCAGAATTGTCGTTTTTAAAGAAAGCACACTCTTCATGAGACTCCATCACATCCCGATAAAATCACTGTTTGTTGCGGTTTATATGCCGAAGGCGTAATCGTCACAAACAAATGATTCGTGTGTTTTTTTTTCCTTATTGCATTGAAAATAATTTGGAGTAGAAATACCTAGTTCCAAAAAGAATACGCAACATGCCACACCCCAAAAAAACATATTTAAATATGGTCACCTCCAACAAAACTATTTTTAAAGAAAATTTTAGTCATATTATGTTTACTTTAACATTATTTTTGTCACCGACACAACCATATAATGGTTGCCTCCGAACTTGTTATGGTTAATAATAACTAAAATATGGTTAACACTTATAATAGCATTGTTGTTTTTCAACCATAGCATGTTGCTCTTACAAAAGAGTTAAAATACTATTGTTAATTTAAAAACAAATTATTTTTATATTTAACCACAACATGTTTAGAGGCAACCATAATATGGTTGTGTCGTTTTGATAAAGGGCTAATTTTACAATAATATGGTTGCCGGTGACAATAATATGGTTAAATTAATCAAAATATGTTTATAATTTTCTTTAAAAATAGTTTGGTTGGAAGTGACCATATTTAAACATGTTTTTTTCTCTGCGTGCATAGAGCGCGTGAAATAATAATTCTATTTTGAGCCAAGCTATCTCATGAAATTGATCTGTGAATTGGCCACCTCGTTCATGTGGTTTGACACCATTGGACTACTTTTTGTGGGCGTACGTAAAATCTCTCATCTATGCTAAAAAATCAGCAACGATAGACCATTAAGAATCCAACATTCGATTCACTATTGACAAATTAAGAGTAGGTATGCTCAAAAAAATGGTGCGAAAATTGATATAAAGGTTGGGGTTCATAAGGTGCAGTGCAGGCCATATGCCGGATATTATTTTTAAACATTAAATGCCATGATATACGTTAGATAATAAAGCTAAAGTTTTGATCATTTCATTGTATTTGTTTTATTACTTTTGTGTGAATGCTGGAAAAAGGTCAAAAATTACCCCTTAAAATGAGAGTTAGAGGGTTAATTTAGTATAAGAAAAGAAGCCCCATACAATTCTACTGAATACATCTGAAATAATTTTTTAGCTTAGAAGTAAATTTAGTATATTTTTTTTTACTTATGTATTTCAAACGCCTTTTCAAAAACGTCCAGGGCCGAAATTTCGGAAACCCGAGCTAACTTTTCAAAACTCTTTGACAGATAAGTAAATTACAGGCATCCATTTATCGCCCTTAATAAGTACTAATTCATTCACTTTTGCAAATTTTCTTTTTTTTAAATTCTTTTAAACGACTTTAAGTAGTAGGAAGGACATAAAGATCATCGTGATTTATATTGGTCGTGATTTAACCCCGAAAGCGTAAATTTTACACATGGCTTGTCTTTAATACAGTCACTTAAGGGCAAAATAAACCACACAAATGGCAATAAGCAACACAAGCATATTTAGTACACATTAATTTTTGCTTTAAATGAATGCAGACGCCGATAGTGCTGCTTGAATTTTTCTCGCTATTTGTTTAAAACGTAAGAGAAATATAAAAGAAGGCAAAATAATTTGAAGTAAAGAGTTATTTAAGCAACGAGCTGTTAAAGGGCAAACAATGCTACTTAAAAAATTACAATTTACGCCTGATTATTTTAGCACTAGACACCACAAAAAGTTTGACAAATATCGAATATGTTTTCCAAATGTTAAACATTTTTAAAATTACCCCAAACAGGCTTCAAATGTTTGTTTAAACAGAAACAACACAAAACATTTGGTACAAACGTAAAATTTTGACATGTTTGTTAAGCCGTTTGTGTGGTTTATTTTGCCCTTTAGGAGTGTAAATTACAAAGTTTTTGTATTTTGATTCGAAAAAGTCGAATTTTTCGCAGCAAGGCATTGTTTCCAGGAAGTTTAGCTTTACTCTGGTTTTGGTGTTGCCAGAAGGGTTATCCAGTGTTGCCAGAAATAAGGTAACATCTCTAAATAAAATAGGTTTTTTGTTTATTTTTCGAATGATCTAAGAGAAAAATGATATCTCCAAAATTGATCAACTCACATCAAAAAAATAATGGCCAGGAATCTTAGCAATTCGTATCATTCAATAAAATTCTTTTTTGATATTTCGCAGTCTCAAATGTTATTTAAATCAAGTACCCTCTTCCAACGAATTATTGTAATCCATTTTAATAAATTTCAAATTTAGCAAATTCTACAAAAAATGTAAATAAAATTCACAAGTTTCTTATTTATAAACTTTTATAGTTATCTTTTGTCCCCTGCCAGATTTTAACCATAATGGCCGGCCACAAGGGTGTATTTTGTGTTGAAAGCCACATTTACAGGAAAATGTTAGTCAAAGTTTGAGAGTCTCTCTTTTGTCTCCGTTTCCGCTACTTGAACAACTTTTTCTTTTTTCTAAAAACAACAACAAAAAATTACGAAACAAACAAAAGTTTATTTAACATCTAATTTTGTTTTGATTTTTGTATAACTTTATCGTTTTTTTTTTTTATTTTTTTTTGCAACTGTAAACATTTGATTTTTATCACAAATACATTTGAATTTTATTACGTATTTATGTATAAAAATTTCATTTCATTTTACTATTTCTTACATCTCTACTTTCTAAGCGATTTTGAGCTGGCATACGAGCAGATTAAATGGGGTAACACAACTTGGGGTAATAATTTTGCTATTCCCCCCCCCCCCCCCCAAGTACCCACTGACCAGTGGCCAAATTGTTTTTCTGGAAAAGGTACTTAGATGGCATTTGTATTGTTTCTTTTATTTTCGGCCACTTTGGCGTCATTTTCTTGACAATAAAATAAACATTTAAAATGAAATCACATGGCAAAAGACTGACCTACCAATAAGTGAGTTTTATACAGTCCTACAAACTCGTACGCACATTTACAGTTCGGGCCGCTTGTTCTTCTTCAAGCGTATCCATATGATTCCGATAACGATTTTTGTTTGGCTTAAAATGATTTTCTATACGATTTAATCGTTATTTTTATTGTTGCGCATTTATTTTTATGTTTTCATCAAAGAAAATATTTACAATTTTTTTGTTGTTTTTTATGATTTTTTTTTTATCGTTTTGGTCAATTGCTGGAAATATCCTTTAATGGGACAAATATAAAAGGGGTTTCTTTTTTTTTGTGTTTATTTGGTCACTATTAAAAACCCTTTTTGGGACATTGTAAATGATTGAGAATCAATGAGTAGCAGGAATTTGTTTAGTTTATGCGAAAGTTATCGATTGGAAAACGTTTAAATTTTAGCGGCAATATAGGATTTGTATACTTATTAAAAATAAATCGTAATAAAGATTTAAATACCTGTATGGCTTGATTAAATTACTTCATGTTTTAAATCGCTTGAATAATCTGAAGGTTAGTATGTCACAAGGTCCTGAAAATTGCTTTAAACGCTAATAACACTGTGATAGTTTTTGACCCGAAAAAAATGAACTTCGATGAATCCTTTTCGAACTAAAAGGGGGGAGTCCCCTGAGTGCGAAAGTACATATTGGCTCCAGTTTTTTAGAAATCGGTATATATCCATTTTTCATGGATATAGCTAAGCCTGCGCTATTTAAAAAAATTTTGTTCGACTGTATTAGTTTTTTTTTTGCCTTCTTAACATTCTTTTAAGGAATGTTTTGACTTTTTTTCAAGATTTCAAGTAATTTAAACCATTAATGTCGATCAAAAGTAACGATTTTTGACCATTTTTAGTCATAGGACATTTTCGAGCACATAACTGGAAGTCATATGTTGACATCATGCTTCAATCCTTTGAAAAAAATGATATCAACATGTCATTAAAAATACATTTTCTTTATTACCACCAATACTACTTCGACCGCCAATTGCCATCGGAATCAGATGAGCATGGTGAACGATTTTATCAAGTTTCAGCTCAGTTAGAGCATTGGTATAGTGGAAAAAGATTAAATTCTCTTTTAGCAGACCTTTGCTGGAATTTGCAATCCGAGTTGGATGATGAAGATTAGCATGATATGTAACGGTTATTTTTAAATTTTGAGTATTTGTTGTTAAAACAACTTATAAGAAGGACAAAAATAGACACCAGATTTGAAACTTTAATAACTTCTTAAAAATACCTAAGTAATGTTTTTTAAACTTTTCATTACAAAAAAATGAAGTCATTTGAAGATTTGAAGTATGTACATCAGTTATGGGTTTTTGTAAGTCATTTGTTATTCCAATAATACTTGAGAGCTCTATTAAGGGACTTTGTATATAAAATAATTAATATTGTTAACTAGTGTTAATTATAGTTTAAATTTTCAAAATTTTGAATAAATAAACGAAAAAAAAATGAAACATAATGATAAAAAAAAATTCCCAGTTTATACTATTTTGGCAAAATTTCTATTTGTCTGAAGGCGTACAAATGTCACGTACGATGACATGGAAATGCCCATATATAATTGGGGGGATTGACAAGGTGTGCTATTTAGCCATTTTGTCATAATATCTTAAAATTTAACAATAGTTTAAAAAAGTTATGGTTGTATTTCAAACAAAAAAAGTCCTAAAATAATAAGAGTTGCTCACATCACTCATATTTTTTTTTTTTTTTTGTTATCTTTTAAAGACATATGACTTTATGACTACCTTGTGAATCCACCACATATAAGTACATACATATATTTTTTTTCTTACATACTCATAGTTAAGCCATTTGTAAATAATTGTATAAAATCATTAAATTATGTTCTCAATGAGTTGTTCTCACTGAAGTCTAACAACTAACGAAATTCTTTATTGTATCCAATTTGCTTATTATCCTATAAATGGAAAGATTGTAAATAAAAATGTATTTTAAAAAAAGGGTTTCTTTGTGTCTTAAACACAAAATTAAAAAATATTGGTCAAATTGAATCAGCCTTAAGTAAAATACAGTTGAAGTTCTATAACTCGAAGCTCAATTATTCCGAGAAAATAGTTCGACTTACAGAAACTTCAAGTTAGAGAATTTTGTAATAAATGCACAACAAAAAATTAAATTCGTACGGTATTCATATTATTTACTTTTAAAGATTTCATTTAATGAAATATTGTGTGATTTGATAAGTGTTTACATGCAAAATTTGAAAAACTTAGAATTATTGAATTTATATTTATCAAATTTTATTTGCCTAAAGATATACGTCATATTTTAAATTCTAATTAGTTTTAAATAAAACAAAATTTAAGATGGCAAAAATTTTTTGGAAAAAAATTCGACTTGTGGAAGTGTGGCCACGCGTGGTGCAAATATTTTACTTTGAGTTATAGAAAAATTCAAGATAAAGTAGTTCAAGAATTCAAGTTATAGAAACAAAATTATGTGAATTGGCCTGTCCACCGCTATTGCCAAGAGATTCCCTTCGACTTAAAGAATTTTCAACTTACAGAAGTCCGACTTATAGAAGTTCAACTGTATTTCATATACATATATTACTAAATTAAAACTTAGGAACAGGTCACGTAAAAATAAGAACATTATTTAAAGCAAGGGTTTTTCTTTTAAAAAAATGTGCAGAAATTTTCTGTAGTTTTCTGCATTTTATATTAAAATATTTAAATAAACAACACAACACTAGTATTGAGAACTCGATACTCTTGAGCATGCGATATTCAACTGTCCATATGAAAAGCAAAGGGTCTCTAATTTGTATATTCCCTGCAGATAACGAGACTAGTCCATACGTGCATGTAAAGAGTAGTCCATAAAGGAGTAGGAGTACTCCAAAGCTACTCCATATATATGTATGGGTAAAAGGTGGTCCATTTAACATTACGATGTCCTAGGAGGGGACCATATAACCCACCGAAGTAGTCCCTAAACTACTCCACGGAGTACTAAAGTGGGTTAGTTTTAAAAGTACTCCATGTCACTACAGTATGGAGTACACTAAAGGGGTAGCTGAGGCATTTTTAATTTTTTACTCTTTTATGGCGTGCCCTGTAGTCTATTATTGCTATTATTAAATATATTTACTTGGTATTTTTAATTTTTTTACCTTTTTTTTCACAAATTTTCACTTTTAAATAAACAATTAATAATGGACACCATCAGGGCTACCAATGTGTAATACTGTAAACTATAGAAGAGTATACATCATGCAGTTGTTGGCAGCACTGCATGTTAATTTCTTATAACATGGTCCTTATTACAGTAGATTCGACCATGTTGTAAGTAGCCCATTTAAGCCACAATGGACCACGTAGTCCAATATTATCTATAGGGTTACGGCCACTGCACCATATGGAATCTGTATACCAAATTTATCAAAAACAGAAATGTGCCAATTTTTTGGGCTTTTACATTATAAAAATTACCCTATGTTTTAATCTAACCTTTTAAAAAGTACCAATTTTGTCCCTTAAAAAGGAACCTATATTTTTATCTGATCCATACGCAATCTGCATACCAAATATAAAAAAAAATGTACCAAGGTACCAATTTTTCCCCGATTTACCAATTAAAAAGTACCCGATATAGGAATCTGGGCCATATCCGTCTACGAAATATTGTCCAAATTCACCAAACGGTTTTCGCGTGATTGAGCCACAAACATCTAAACATTCAAACATCCACACCTTCACATTTATACTATTAGTACACGGAAAAAAGTTTTTTTGCTAAAGTAATCGATTTCGTTTCTTAAAATAAGAAAAGTAAAAAATTCAAAAGATAATTTCTTGATTTTAATTTATTTTGTTCGTATTTAGTAAAATGTTCTTAAAAAAGAAACATTTTGCTTTAACCAATCCACACATGTACATATTTAGAATAAGTAATTTTGGACGAGAATTATGCAAAATTTTCTTGGTTCAAGCCGTTTTTAGTAAATAATTCTTTTTGTGTAGTATCAGATTCTACCGAAACAATTACAAAAGTATAATAATAATTGCAAAAACCAAATTTAAATAGATTCTTGTGTAAAAACTTTCATAAAACTTCTTAAAAGGTTTCTAAAACAAACTACAAATTTTTAATACATTTCAATAATTTTTAAGTAAAAACAATAAACAATTTAGACTCCCTACTGTGTAAATGTTGCTGTCTGTCTACAAAAAAGTACGATATAAAAAAACTCTGTGGCAATTAAATTCGACATTATCGCCTAGAGTTACAAAATAATTGAGACATTTGCCAGGACATGCAAACAAACAGCAAGTCGAAAAATTATTTATCACAAGTCAAAACAGTTTTTCCTTAAACTAAAAACTCAAACAAAAACCAAAGAAAAAATTGTTTTTAAGAGTTTAAATGTCAGTTAAATGATCTTACATTAAAATTGTGCAAAACACAACAGGACATTAGTGTCAAGTCAGCTCTCTACTTTCATTTTATGTTTAAATTTTTCTTTTTTATGGAAATCTAATATCTGCATGACATTTGTTGAGGTTGCTCTCCTTGTATTATTGTCCTTTTTTGTGTGCTGTTGTTTGTCCTTTATAACTTGTATTAATTTCTTATAAACGACAGCAACTTAGTTTTTGAAAGTCGGTTTTTTAAAAGGTTTTCCTATTTACATTGGGTTACATAAACCCAAGATTTGTTTAAGATCACGCACATTCTGTTGCCCACAAAATCAAAAACATTCAGGTGACACATAATGACATGTCTGGGCGATAAGGATTCCACAAAAAAGGCTACACTTTCGAAATGGAAATGATAGCTCAATTGTAAATTCTCGGAAATTGTCGGCTTTAGTGTCAAGCGTCAAAGGTGTCTGCTGTTTTGATTTGTAATAATTTCCATTTTAGAAGCTACAAGCACTAAATAAATTTCTTCTGGGTTTTGTAATCAGGAGACACGAATAGTTCAGGCGGTTATTGTGGTTTTAATACTTTAAGGGATTTGTTTTTTTTTTTTTTTTAATTTCTAGGAGCAACAGGAGAGTCTGTGCTAATCTGTAAAATTTATGTTTACGGGTTTGGTGAGAAACAGAACACTTTTTTTTAATTTAAGAAGTTCTAAAAATAAATTAAGTGGCCGAAAAAGAGATTTAAATCGTTATAATGTGTTGTTCTAAAAATATGCTGTTGTTTTTTTTTACTTTCTAACGGTTGGCTTGGATTTTAATTGACAAGGAGTTCTTTGAAGTTAACAAAATTAAAGCTCGATTCACCAATGCGTTCCGAACAATATTTTGCCCATACAATTTTAAGTTTTGAGAGAGAAAGGGAAATTATTTTGTTCGGAAACTTTTTCTTGAAGTGATTTAATTTTAATTCTTGTTCAGAACAAAATGAACTGAGTTGCCACTTATTTTCAATTTGTACATAAAAGTTCAATTGAGCTGCCACATCACATAGTGTTTTTGCATGTATATTACAACAATTGTTTTTTTGCTCAATAATTAAATAAAAAAATAAATATAGTAATTTTGCGCAAACAATAAAGCAAGTTGTTTTTGTTTTCATTTTTTTTTTCTTAACCTTCTTGCAACTACAATTAATAATCGGAGAATTCCAACCAATTGTAGTGGGGAATTTAAGAAAAGATAAACTCACTATTGTTGGTGTTTTTGTTTTAGCTTTGATATTGTTACAAGTAAAACTGTTACTTATAATTCTTATTCGCTTTACATTTTCATTTGTATAATATCTTTAGTTTTTCTAAAATCTTTGGATGAAGTTTCCTGATGATCTGGCCAAAGCAACCATTGAAATGCGCATAGGAATAGCATATCCCTTCAACAATAAATTTCAGTGTTTTTATCAAGAATAAAAATTGGAAATAAGGCTAACGACTAACAAAATCTTGTAAATAAAAAATTTTGTATTCCCAAAAATTACTTTGATAATAAACTGGCAATTGCACGGCTTAAAAAAACTAAACTGGCAACATGCTTTATTCTTTGCGAAAACAATAAAGCAAGTTGTTTTGGTTTTTTCTTAACATACTTACATCTACAATTAATGTTGGGAGATAGTTGTGCTGCCAATTTGTATAATTGTTTACATCTGTAAACCAGATGGTAGCTTTGTTGTTTCGGACAAATTTTCCGAAATGAGTGAATCGTTCTACAGAACACTTTCAGTAAAAAAATTATTCTCCGGACAAATACATTATTAATAGATTAAAAGGTAAGATATGGTAACCAAGGAAATAAACGATAGTGTACGGACATTTGTAAATCGCAGGTTGAGAAGAAATTTGGGAATATGGTGGCCTAATAGAATACCCAACGAACAGTTTTGGATGCGTATAAACATCAGGGATGTAAACGCTGAAATACCGAAGAGAAAGTTTGGATGGATAGGACATACTCTGCGTTAACCACCACAAGAGATAGCAAGACAATCAGTAACATATAACCCGCAAGGAAGCAGAAGGAATGGCCGACCAAAAATCCCTTGGAGTCGTTCCTTATTAAATGAAATAAACTCACTTCCAACGAAGACAATATAGCAACTAGGGTACTCATTTTTTAATTACTACCCGATTAACTGATCGGTTAATTTAAAATTGGCTTTTTTCGATTAACGATTAAACCGGTTAATTTCAGTCGATTAACCGATTAACCGATGCTAAAAAAAATTTGGATTTTTTGTAGTATTAAACCATATTTTTATGTGTTTTTATTTATAGGTGAGTTCCAAAACGTCAGTTGCAAAGCAACTCGCTTTTTTAAATGCATTCTACAATGCAACCATGTAGAATTTTACAATGTTATCTGCACCAGAGTTCAACAAAAAAGTTACCAAAGTACACCAAAAAAGTTGTGTTTAGAAATATTTTTTCTTCTAGGATTACATTCTTTAAATAATGTGCAAAAACAGAAATTAAGAAATTTGGAAATAAACTTTTTTGCAGAATGTTCGGTGCGGAGCTTTGTTAGGATGAGCTAGATGATGATCTGACAACAGAAAAAGCTCTCAGTAGTAATACAACAACAGAATTAACCAAAACAATTAGAAGTGTTAAAAATTTTAAAAAATTAAAACAGGACTCTAATGTCATAATGGAAGATTAAAATTATTAAAGAAAAATTACAGGACTCTAATGTCATAATGGAAGATTAAAATGATTAAAGAAAAATTACTGAAAAATTAGAGAATCTGTATTATGGGTTGCTTTCGATTTCTCCAACATCTTCGATAAGTGAAATAATTTTTTCCAACTCAAGTTTATCAAAACTAAAGAAAAGAATCGCTTTAATCCTAAGCATTTAGACCAATTTATTTTTCTAAAACAGTATTTTATAAGATCTTCTTAAAATTATTAATAAAATGATCTCACAGTTTATTTTTGTCTTGTCTTAAAATAATTACAAGAAATATAATTTATAATAATATACAATTTTTATTTTGTTTCAAACACAACAATATATTTGTTAAACAATTGTAAAATATTATTTAGGACATTATGACGATATGACTTAATAGCACACCTTGTGAAATAGCCCAAATATGTATTAATTAAAAATATGTATTACATAGTTATTAATTATTTTTTTGTTTGCTCGTTTTAGTTCAAGAATTCTTTTTTTATTGTTTTTTTTACTAATAAACTCCAAATAATAAATAATTTTTAATTTTTATTTATTGAAATTACTTAATTTAATAGATTATTAACCGATTAAACCAAAACCTCGATTATTTAATCGAGCGATTAACCGATAAAAGCAAAAGCCCGATTAAATGAATAACCTAATAGCAACATTGGTGAATTAAGTGAAATAGCTTTGATAAGAGAGTGAGAGAGATGGAAAATGCTTATAGACAGCCAATTCCCAGTTTAGAGGCGACTTTGGTCCAACTTTAATCAAGCAAGGCTTACTATTATTGTTATTATAATATGAAGAAGAGTTTGATTTCAAATCGATGTCACTATTTATGAAGTCAATGCAAGAATTAATGCCAGCGGACCATCAATTAAGTCGTGTCTTCGGTGAATGGGTAAAAAATAAAATAGAAGTTGAACCAGATTTTTATTTTCATATCATCTTCATCGATGAGGCTTATTTCTGGCTTAGCGTTTATGAAAATAAGCAGAATTATTGTTTTTGGCGAGAGCACATTACTCATAACACACCCTTACATCCCGGAAAAATCAATGTTTGGTTAGGTTATCATGTCGAAGGCATCATCGGCCCATTTGTTTTTAAATCCGAAACCAGTGCCTGCATAACCGTGATCGGCGAACGCCACAGCAAAGGATTCGTGTTTTATTATTCCTTATGTCATAGCAAATCGTTTGGAGCAGAAATGGTTCCAAAAAGACGGCGCAACATGCTATACAGCGCGTGGAACCATCACTTTGCTGAGCCAAACGTTTTGTGACCGAATTATCTCAAGAAATGGTCCTGTGTATTGGCCCTTCGTTCGTGTGATTTGACACCTTTGTACATTTTTCTGTGGATGAAGGTCAAATCTCTGCTAATAAAACAGCAACGATTGATCATTAAGAATCCAACTTTCGTCAATTTCGGCACTATTGACGAATTAAGAGCGGGTATACTCGAAAAAATTGTGCAAAGTTGGACCAACAGGATGGCGTTCACAAGGTATAGACGAGAAAGCCAAATGCCAGAATATATTTCTAAACATTAAATGAAATTAAGGAGCCAATAAAGTCAAAATTTTGGTTATTGCGTAGAATTTGTTGTTTTAATTTAAAAAAAATTCCCATGCCTCTAAAAAAACACCTTCTATATAGGCAGTAGAGTGGTTTAAAGAAACCTTTTTTTCACTATTTACTGTTTAATGGGGCTTTATTATTAATAACTTAACCAAATTTCAACACTCTCTAAAAATGGAAAGAAACATATTGCTACACGGTCAAAAATCTCAGAGGAAATTGTTGGACGGAACGAGGTCTTACGAGGGTGAGACAAAATTAGCCATTGTGTTCGGTAGCGGTCCCCTGTAGTGGTCTGGTTTAATGTTTTGAATTTGCTGGAATGCTTCTGACTCCACTAAAAACAAAGCATTAACTTGGCTCATAGATATTTGCTTGGCCTGGATCAGGCTGGTTAGTAAAGCGCCTCTTCTTGTGGTCTTCAAGCCGCATTTCTGACAATTAAAATCGTCTTTCAATATCTATCGGGTTCGTCTCGTCCAATTTTTTTGGTTTTGAAGGAATCCTGCTGCCTGAAAACGTTTATGAAATGCTTCCAATGGCCGTAAAAAAAATATCTCAAGAAAATTTTTCACAACACAGTTTGTTAAAAATAAATTTTTAGGCCCACAAATTTTTTATTTGATTCAATGAAAAACTTTATCAAAATTGTGCTTTGCAAAATAGCACTCAATAAAACATATTTAATAACACAAGCCAACAAGCTTTTGGACTGCAGCAACCAAATATTTTTCCTAGGGTACTTTGGTGGGCTAAATTCGAAGCTGTAATTAGTTTTTCTCTATAACGTCAGGGTTTCGAAAATGTTTTTATTCGTTTTTAACATACAAAATCACTAGTTTAATTAAAAATCAAAGAATTTTCAAAAGCGAATGGCGATATTTGAACGTCGTTTGTATTTTGTTGGTTCTGTTTCACGTATTAGAGTCCAGCAATAGTCTCCCAGCATGCTTTTGTCTCAAATCCTTGATAAATTCTTTAAACATTCATTAAATCTTGGTGATCACGCTTACTGAAACTAGCTTTTTTTTTTCTTTAAAAAAATCTTAAGCGTATGAACAATATGCAAAGCATATTGTCCAAGGTTTGTCCAAGTTTCTGACTGCAAAAACAAAGTAATGTAAATATGCATATTTTAATGATTCTGATATTGCATATCCTTTTTTTTAACCAAATAGTCACCATACACAAAGCAAAAACAGCTTGAATCAGTAACACACGATCACTCTGATATGCTCAAACGCTACTATTATAAAGATTTAAAATGAATGTGGGCTTCTGTCAAATGAATAATTGTGAAATTGTAGTGTCAGTATTGACTGTTTTACAGTAAAATGAACAAGATGTGATAGTCAAATTTTTATGCCATATTCGAATTCAGCGCACCCAGATTAGTCAAAAAACATGCTTTGTTGCTGCAGAAATTTTTTTCCAAATGTGTAGACCAGTGTAATGAAATAATTAATAAACTCAATAAAAAAATATTTGAATCAAAGTAAAGACAGTGTTTTTACAACTCTTGTCCATTTTTGAATAGCTTTGAGATAGTTACAAGTAAGACTTGAGTGCTTTTAATTCTTATTCGCTTTACAGTTTTGTTTGTATAATATCTTTGGAAAAGGTTGCCTGATCTGGCCTAAGCAACCAGTGAAATGCGACTAGGAACTAGCTTATCCCCCAACAATAAATTTTTGTGTATTTATCAAAGAATAAAAATATGGAATTTAGCGCATTATTAATAAATAAATACTTATAAATAAACATTCGATAAACATTTTACTTGATTAACTGCCTGTTTTTAGAAAATAAAAACAAGTAAGTGAGTGAGAAATTATATTGAAAACAACAATAAAAAACGAAAACTTGTTTTTGTTTTCAACATAATTTCTCACTCACTCACTTGTTTTGATTTTCTTACAAAAAATGTTCTTCTTAAAACGGGCAGTTATTTAAAATGTTCAACAATTTATTTAAACAAATTACGTAACCATTTTGCTGCAAAAAATTATTTTAGGCAACAACTTTTTTTTATTTACTCAATTACTAAAAATTCATTTATACCTACAAACTTTTTTTTGAATACTGCAAAAATCGTCATCGCAGAAAATTCAAAAATTTTCTTAATCAAATATGCGATTTTCAAATATGAAATTATTTTTTTCTAGTTTCACAACGAATTTGATGGAGTATTGCCCTAATTGATCATCTGCAAAAATAATATCTCATAAATTTAAATTACTGAAATATAATCAACAGGGAAACCAGAAATATGCTCTAAAAAACACGTTTTATGCGCACTAAATTTGCAGTAAAAACTTGAAAATATGCCCTAAAAATTTTTAAAAATATGCCCCAAAAAAATCAAAAATTGCTAATTTGAAAATAAAATATTCAACAATTTGTTTACACTTCCATTAAAGAAAAACAATCCTAAAATTATAATCGGTAAAGCCCATACACCAAAGTACTTACAGACGAATTTTCGAGATTTTACCCTATTTGCAAACGATGACCAGTCATGTGCTCACAAAAACAAAGTTATGCTAAGGGCCATTATTACAACTTACAAATAGTTATTTTTAGGATGCTATCTGATAGATAAATAGTTTTTGGTTATTACAAGTTAACATTAACCTAAAAAGTGACTGATAAGCTAACATCAGGTTTGTCCTCATGGTAACTTTACAAGTGAACTTTAAGAACTTGAAATGCCATATTTTCTGCTGAAGATATGGTAACTTCAATGATAGTCTTAAATTACTCAACTTTTTCAAAAAACACAATTTAACACAAAAAACAAAACAATTTACCATTAAAACCAAAAATAAAGCACAAAAATTTACTTTAGTTTTTAATTAATAAATAAAACAAAACTAAGTCGTTGCCACTACGTATTTTAAACAACCAAAAGTAGTCGGTATATACTGCAATGTTGCCACAGTATATAAATTACATTTTTTATTTTATCGGACAGTTGTAATAATGGAAAAAACTTATTGGTCACTTTATCGTTCAAGATAGCTATTGTTCACGTTAACTATCAGCAACTTTATCATTAGGTTGTAATAATGGCTCTAAGAGGTTTTAATTCATATAAGAGTTATTTGTGCTGAATATTATTTAGACATTAACATAAAGGGTGGTTAAATTGTAAGGGCCGATGTTGAATGTGAACCAGACCTAAACGCCAAGTTTTTTTCCGAATTTTATTTGACATTTCTCTATTTCAGACTTACTCAATTTGCCTCTTGACCATTCCAAACGTCGTGAATGGGCAGAATGGTGGCAAGAAATGGCAACAGTGGATGATCAATTTTCGAAGAAAATCATCTTCAGTAATGAGGCGCATTTTCACCTCAGTGGATTCGTCAATAAACAGAATTGCCGCATTTGGGCGAATGAGAATCCAAGAGTGATTGTCGAAAAACCAATGCACCCACAAAGAGTGACTGTTTGGTGCGGTTTATGGGCTGGCGGCATCATCGGACCGTACTTTTTCCAAAATGAGGCCGGTAAGGCAGTTACTGTGAATGGTGTTCGCTATCGTGAGATGATAACGAACTTTTTATGGCCCGAATTGGAAGATATGGATGTGGACGATATGTGGTTTCAGCAGGACGGTGCCACTTGCCACACAGCTGACGAAACAATGGCTCTTTTGCGCAACAAATTCAATGGCCGTGTTATCTCACGTAATGGCGATGTCAATTGGCCGCCAAGATCAAGTGATTTGACACCGTTGGACTTTTTTCTTTGGGGTTATTTGAAAGAAAAGGTGTACGTCGATAAGCCAGCAACAATTCAAGAGCTAAAGGATGAGATAATTCGGCACATTAACGGCATAGAACCTCCATTATGCCTCAGGGTCATCGAAAATTTGGACCATCGGATGGAGGTGTGCCGCCGTGGTCGCGGCGCCCATTTGGCCGATATTTTGTTCCATACATAATTGAGTAATACCAATATATCATAATAAAATAAAATTACAATAATTTCCTAAATAGTTTGTGTTTTATTCAAAATCAACATCGGCCCTTGACATATGAGATTTTTTGTCTTAAAGAGATAGTGGGGACGGTCGCTAAGTTGTTTATTAATGTTAACATTTAAAAGGAAGTTTAAGCTATATATATATGGGAGCTTTGGGCAAATGTGAACGAATCTAAAAAAATTTAATTTGCACGTTAAAGTTGCTTTGAAAGGCTAAAATAACAGCTTTTGGCACTTAATAAAACATTCAATGCAAAAGTAGTGACTTTATAAATTTTCTAAAACTTCATTAAAATTTCCCAAAACTTTATAATCCCATAATTCCTAAATTTAAATACGTCCAAAACTAATTGTCTTCTTATTATACAATTTTAATACATAAAATTCAACAAGTGCTTCATTATAGAATTTATGTTAATAATATAACAATTTGCCACAATATGTAAATCCTTTTACAAATTTAGCTTTAGAATTTATAACCATTTTTCAGAGTCTCTGGTTCTTTTATTTTTTCATAAACTCTAAAAATTTTATTTACTTTTTATTTATGAGACTTAACAACATGGTGTTTTTTTTTTTTTTTTTTTTGTTCGGGTCATACAGCAAAACTGGCAGGACATAATAAAGCCTTCAGGGTGTATCAGGCTTTAAAGAGGATTTCAAAATACTGGCATTTTATTACGTTACTCTAGTAACATTATTCAGTGCCTCTGCTCACTCACACACTTCAACTGCTGCAGCTACTAAAATTTGCAACTTGTGTTAGACTTTTTTCATCACAAGTATCATCAGTAGAATTTTTTTTCAGTTCCTTTCTGCTTTCTAACTCTATGGAGCTTAACTGAATGTAGTACAATATATTGTAGAGAATTCTAGGTATCAAGTATATTTCTTTTTGTTGTAATTTTTTGCAGAGTTTTTTTTCTTCCTTCAATGCCTGGTTGTCCTCAGTGCTATTGCCATTGTGGCCTTGCTTATGTGGGATGCTTGATACAAACCCCAGATAGTATGCCAACATCGACAACAAACAAACGACAGTTACTTAGTTAGTCTGACTAAACCAACCGAGCTAAACCACCCAACCGTGCAATCATAGGATAAACTAAATCCTTCCAAGTGACTCTTCTTTTCTAAACTACACATTCATTCATTCACTATGCACAATAATATACTGCATAAGCAGGACTGTATATGTTTGTTTGTGTAGCATTTTTTCTTCTCAGGATAAGTATCAACAAAACACTAACATCACATAAAGTATGGAAGATAAAATATACTCATACATACTCAATGTGCAAAAATACTCGTTTAGACACACATGGACACAAGGACTTGTTTGCTAATTTTTTTCAATTCTATTCAATTTTTTTTGTTTTGTTTTGTTTTCCATTCCATCTCCTTTGTGTAGCAGTATGATATGCACGTATGCATATGGCTGCTTTTAAGGACCCCATGTATGGTCAGTTGTGTCATACGTATAAGGTCAGGTCAGCATACGATATGAGAGAGATCCAGCAACATAAAAACAAAGAACACTAAGCCAACAACTAGCAAAAATTTTACATACTGCAGCCGAATGGACAGAGATGAGTGGGTGTGGTCATGAGCAAAGATATATAACATATTACGATTTTTAAATGGTAGCTATTGCATTCCAAATACAGTTGGTGACGAGAAAATCGCTTGTAAGCAGTTATATTTGCCATTACAGTATCTGAACTATAATTATTAGACTGAATGACGATAATGACACGACAAAAAAAAATCAAAATATCCATTATTTTATTTTTTATTGTCTGTTTCATATACATTTACAAATTAAATTCTAACTTAAAATCCAGACCAATAGTAACGTAGACCTAAAGCTTGTTTTAGCGAAATAGAACAGAGACTCTGGCGGGAATCGAAGTTGCAACCCTAACACTGATATATTCAAGGGCTAAGTCTAGGTTTACACTATGAAAAATTAATGTCATCAATTTGGAGTTTATTGTTGAGAAGAGAATTCATAAATAAATTTAAACTTTCTGAAAGAAAGCTTTTATAGTTTGAACCCAGACTATGTCAGAATTTATACGATGTATTTTCAGACATCTCTAACAAACAGGTTTGTTTTGTTTGTAGGCGATCGGGTAAGAGAAGAAAGAGGGGTTGCAAAATAGGCATCAAACGAGTTTTTTCGTTTGTTAATATGATTTCTCAACGTTTTTTATATACATATAAAGAAGATTGCTCAATTAGACTGAAAACAAACTTTGAACTGACATCGTTAAAATGCAAAAGGTTTTTTGTAGCATGTTTTAAAGAGAATGAATTACGGACATGTTTAAAAAGACATCATATAAATGCCGCCTAACATTATCTTCAGGAGTCTTGCCATAAGTAGAAAAATATAGTGTTTAAAAAATCGGATACCCTCCGTTAAGAATTAGAATTATTTGGAAGTGAAGTTTAAAAAAGAATTTTTTAAACTCGTATTAAACATCTGCATGAAACTTAATAATGATGTTCATGAAACCTTCATTATAATTTTGTGTTCGCTTCATTCGTATTCAGTAAGATGAAATACAATGAAATGAAAGCAATGAACACTCGATATTTAAGAGACGAATAAGATGAAATTAGTTTATTTGCTTATACAAGAGAATATGAACATTAACAACCATGAAACAGAACAACCATTGAACAAATCTCGAATAAGTTCATGAAAAAACAGTATGATTTAAATGTCAGTGTTGCCAGTTGTAGAAAAATAAAAACATAAGAAAGTTAAAAAAAAAAAATAGAATTAACCATGAGGGGTAAATGCAACAAGTTTAAGAGATACATTAATATTGAAATAAAAACTCAAATTTATTTTTATTTTCAATATAAATTTTCAATAAAATTAAAGATATTTAATTTTATTTTCAAAAACAATCACTAACATTAAAAAATGTTCGGCAATATTTTTGTCTTAAACAGAAAAAAGTAGATAGCTAATAAATTCAAAATGCTTAACAATCTACAGATATTATTATAATGAGAACTAAAAAATGAGATAATTCATGGTTAAAATAAAAGTGATAAATTCTAGGCAAAAAAGTGTCATATACATCATCCAGCACGATCAACATCCATCGTTTTCATATTATGATGTAAAAACATAATTTGTTCGACTGACGCTGTATTCCACCCAATGACGCAACATTTTTCGCAAAGTAAATTTCTTGCTGACGAAAACACCCGTTCTGAAGAGGCACTGCTAGCTGGTGTTGCGAAAATTTTGCAGCTTACCTGGTATAAAAGAGGAAATTTTGATTTATTTTTTTCCCACCATAGTAACACATCAAAGCTATCATGAAATACTTCATGGAAAACAACCACGTGGTCAGACTCCTAAGATACTTACAAAACTAACAATTAAATTTCTCATAAACTCATACCTCCTTTTGTTTTTCATCTTTCACCTAAAAATGTGTGTGTTTTTTATGAGTTCGTTTCATTTCAGGGCCGTGTACAGTACATTACAAGACAATTAAATCTTGCCATGTTTCAAAGATTTGTATTATTCAAAAATGCAAATGACAAGCAAAAAAAAAAACAAACATATTTTGCATTTTATTTATTGTTTATATTCCAAATATGTATACTATACATATATGTATGTGCATAGGTATATCTACATATGTGTTAAAATTTAAATTACACATGGGCAACGCATGCAAATAATTATATGAATTTACTGAAGTGGCAACATTGCTATTGAGTATTAATAAAAATAAATGAGAGAGAATGAAAACTATGAAACAAAGCCCGTTTCATTGAACAAACTCTGTGTGTTTACGATATGAAACGAAATGTGTTCATAGCAGCATGAATAAAACAACAGTTTGTTCGGTAATCACAATTTTATTCGAACACGACTTTCAGTGAATAAGCATTTCAGTATGTTCATGAATGAAGTTGTTCATGCAGCTTTTTACCTCGTATAACAAACAGTTTGGTCAGTTATCATAAATGGATTCACGCTTGAACAACGGTACCAAATTATCCAAACTATTTATCTAAAATCAGGCATAGACTTCTGCAACTTAAGGACGCAAAATTGTTTTTTGCGATAAGGCTTATTTATCGCTCAACAGGATTATTAATAAGCTAAATCGTTGCTTACGGAGTGAGACCAAACCACAGCAGACCATACAGACTCCATTCACTTCTGAAAAATGGAGCGTGTGCTGCGAGAGAAAAAACAAGGTTGAAGTATGGTTAAAAAACATATTATGGTCTCTGCAATGGCAACAAACAACATTTTGTTGTTTTTAACAAAACTTTTTTTACGCTTGATAATATTTTGTTTCTCTTTAACAATAAAGTGTTTGCCTCCCTTGAAACTTCAAATATGGTTGAATTTAACAATATATTGTTTTAATAAAATAAAGATACAAAAGCTATACCTATATTATGGTTACCTTCAAATATGTTATGGTTAATATTTAATAACAATAATATGTTCGAAATTATAATATTTATAAACATTGTATGTTTAATTTTAAATTTAAAATAATATGTTTAAAAAGCAACAACATTCTGGTCGTATGCATTTTACAATAGTTGTTTGGTTTGCTTAAAGTTCTCATTCATTTTATTTAAATTTTTGATTAAAATACATAAATTTATGTCTTCGCAGGCTGGAATATGAATCAAATCCGATTTTTTATAAAAGTGGAACATAACACCTATCAGGAATAAAAACTTAAATAAAATTATAATTTGACACTAAACAAACAAATTAAAAATGTATGAAATAAATAACCATAAAGTGATTAACACTGACCATATTATTGTTAATTCTGACCATAATATGGTTACTTTTGTCAAAATTCTGGGAAATTTTGACCATATTATGGTTAATTTTGAACATTATATGGTTTGTTTTGACAAATTTTATTGTTAAAAGTGACCAAAGTATGGTTAGTTTTGACCATATTTCGGGAAAATTTTTAATTTTTTTAATAATTTTATTTTGGTATTGTGGATTTTTGACTTATTTCATATGCAATAACTTCCCAAAAGTCTGTAATGAAATAAGTGCTTAAAATAATTTTGTGAACTACTTAAAATTTTCAATTAATACATAAAATGTAAATAATGCTAATTATATCCCACTATACATAATTACAATGTTCATCATACATAAAAAATAAGATTAAAATCCCTAATTTTAATATGCCGAAATGTCAAAGGCAGAATTTTTTTTAAATCACGAATTTCAAAAGTTGAAATCTCTAAATCCCGAAATTTATAATACCAAATTTTTAAATCCCTAAATTAAGAATCCCGATATGAAATCCCCAATTTAAAAGCTTTAGTAAGCGAAGCTTTTGTTTGTTTTCCAATAGGGAAGAAAATCTTTCCGCACAGACGAAGACCCAACCATGCTATCTATCGCGTTATTTTTAAGCCAACACTTTAAAACTGACCCTTATGTGAGTGCCCAAAAAAAACACCTTTAACAGAGTTGGTAAACGAAAATTTTGGTACATACTCACGCAAAGAAAAAACATGTTTAAATATGGTTACCTCCAACAAATTATTTTTAAAAGAAAATGTTTACACATATTATGTTTAATTTAACCATATTATTGTCACCGGCAACCATATTGTGGTTAAATAAGCCCTTCATCAAGTAGCAACAACCATATTATGGTTGCTGTGGTTAAATATGACAATAATTTGTTTTTTAATTTAACAATAGTATTTTCCTCTTTTACAAGAGCAACATGCTATGGTTGAAAACCAACCATGCTATTATAAATGTTAAAGATATTTAAGTTGTTATTAACCAGAGCATGTTCGGAGCCAACCATAATATGGTTGTGGCTTCTTGATAATATAGTTGTCGGTGACAATAATATGGTTAAATTAAACATAATATGTTTATTGGGGTAACTTTTCATTTCTTAATATTTGCATTTTATATTAGTAAATGAAAAAAAAGCCTCGAAGTAAAAATTGTGATTTTATTTGGGGCCATTTTTCATTTCTTGATATAAAATATATAAAACCCCAATTAAAAAAACCACCCCAAAAAACAAAACAAAATTGCCTCAAAATTGCGTATTGTTGTGTCGGCGGCATGAAACCTAAACTGTACAATTAATGTATTATACATATTGGGGTGTTATTTTAGGCTCCGTGCAATAACTCCCATGTGCAATAAGTCCCAAAAAAAAAATGAAATTAGACCCAACAATTTTTCATACAAATGTGGGAGTAATTTCATTATGAAATAGCTCCCAGCTCTCTCGGTTTTATTTCATTTTTTTGGAAGTTATTTAATTTTTGCCTGGGAGTTACTTCATAATGAAATAAAGTCCAAATGAAATAAGTCCCCGAAAAAATAAACGTGGGAGTAATTTCATTTTATTTTGAGCTTTGGTGTTATTTCATTTGCTGTGGGAGTTATTTCATTTTTTGTGGGAGTTATTTAATTTTCAATTATTTGCAATTTCTTAAAATTGGTAACCTAATATGTAAATATTCAAGTAAAACGAATACATATATAATAAATTTCTTTGGAAGTTGTTTCATTTTTTTTTTTGGTATTATTTCATTTCTTTTCGATGGGCTGTTTTTGGAAGTTATTTTATTAATGTCTTTAGGAGTTATTTCATTAAGAAATAACTCCCAAAAGTTGGGCTTTGTTTCATTTAAGACTTGGAAATTATTTAATTTTTTTTTTGGGTTTATTTCTTTTTTCCAGTTTGGGACTTATTTCATTTATTTTGGGATTTAATTCATTGGGAGTTATTGCACTGGGACTTATTGCACCTGGGAGTTATTGCACGGAGCCTTATTTTATTCCAGAATTAGGAAAATTAGGGTATTATTTCATTTCTGTTTGGGGTGTTATTTGTTTCGTTGGGAGTTTAATTCATTTTCAAAATTAGGGGCTTATTGCATATGAAATAAGGCCCCACACTTTGGGGGGTTATTTCATAATTTTTTTGGGGGGTTATTTCATGCCGCCTGTTGTGTCTCATGTAAAATTTTTGGACCATTCTTAATTTTTTTTTTTTTTTTGGGCCATATTTCCTGTGTTCATTTTGCGCACCGACAGAAATTTTACTTTCCATACCTATTGCTTTTGTACGTAATGCATATTACAAATGAAATGGGTACACGTGTACAATGTTATTTCTATAAGTGTTAAATGTTTTATATTGGGGTCTTGTTTCATTTAAGAAATTGGGGTTTTATTTCGACTGTAATGGGCCCCCTATACTGTGTTATTCCATTTCTGTTTGGGGCGTTATTTCATTTCGTTGGGGGTGCATTTCACTTTAAAAACTGGGGACTTATTTCATATGAAATAAAATTCCATGGCGTTTACCACTTTATATGGAACCCGAAATTCATATAAAACGATTTTGTGCCAATTAAATGACTTGCAGCATCGTGTTTCCATAATAGAGTTTTAACGACATGACAGGTTTACCGGTAAAAACTTTTAAAACAATTTTCTTATTATGTTTTTATACATTTGCTTTTCAACAACTTAAAATTTTTGTCACCCACTGTATGGCCAATTTCTATGTCACATTTTTTTTTTTTTTTGTTTTTGCTTCTATCACTTTATTCTTCAAGGCATTATAACTCGTGGCATTAATACTTAGCATATACTATGCAATATTACCGCTGTTGTCTCTACTGGCGTGAAACGTATTTTTATTTTAGCACTTTAATGTTTCTTGTTCCTCCGACGCCTGCCTCCCTCTAACTATTTCAGTTGCCAACAGCCATCTTTATAATTTACAATTTTGACGAGTTAATTCATGCCATGTCGTTGTAGTCTTCGAAAAGGAACAAAACAGAGCAAACGAGAAAAAAGAATAAATAAATTTTAGTCGCATTCAACTGGCTAACAAGTTGTTTGTTCTTGGTTTAAACAAAACAAAAAAAAGTTTTGAATAATGCTACAACTACAACAGTTCCTGCTGCCTTCGTTGCTGCTCCTGCTTCTTTCGGTGCTGTTTATTAATCACATCTTGTCAGAGTGACAATACCAATTTTACATTTTCATTTTATGGTGTTAGCCACTGGGTGACAGACATTAAATAATTAATATTGGTTTATTGTTGTAAGAAATTTAATTATGCATGTTCGCATAAAAGTTGAACATTTTAAATGAAAGTGTTTGCAAAAATAAGAGTAGTAAAGAGATGGAAAAAAGAGGTAAATAAAATTGGTAGATTATTTGTGAGAATACTTTAAAGTTGTGTCTGTGTTTAAATTTAAATATGTTGGAGAAATAATAAAGTCAACGAAGCCATCTGCTGTTTATCACATATATTTATAGTTCTGCAGAAAAGCAACAGCATACTTGTTCTAAGACCTTAGTAAAGTTCCTTATTAGCATCTTTGAGATCTTTCGCCCAGCAATGCAACTACCACAGGAAATTTACCAATAACCAGACCAAAATCTTAAGGTACTGGCGCTTATATGTTCCGTAGTAACGTTTTCAACTCTGGTCAGTCGCAATTTGTTAGCGATCTTATAACTTCAAACCTCTAAGACAGGAAGTGAAACCCAAAGACGCTTTTTTATTCAAATAACTTTAAAAAATAACTAATTTAATTTTTTTTTCTTTAAATAAATAAGTACAGTGAAAAAATAAATTATTTTTAGATCCCACTTTGATTTCAGATCAAAAATATTTAAAATTTATTTAATTTTTTTGAAATTCTTATTTTTTTTGCAAAACGTTTTGGATTTTTTTTTTAATTACAGTGAAAACTCCGTATAGTGGACACTCTCTTTAGCGGACACCCCCTTTTAATGGACAAAAACTCTGAAACGTAGCACCAAAAAATAATTTTCATGTAAATGAACCTCCGATAGGTGGACACTCCCTTATATGGACATGGACAAGCATTTTGTATATATTTTGGTTAAAAACCCTCCATTATGTGGACATCTTCATAAAATCGCTGAAAATTTTTTAAATCTTTTTGTATAATTTTTTTTATCTGGCATCGCTTTTGCATACTTTCGTTTTGTTTTCAAATATTATTCATTTGGTAACTCTGAAGCAACTAAATATTTATGTAATTATGTTTTTCTGCTGTGTATGGGGAATTCACGAAATTTAGTTTTTGTTGTTAAATTAATTTATTGGTTTTGTGTCAAAAATGGCTTCACAGCGAAAGTGTGTATGTAACATTAAAAGAAAAAGTGGAAATTATTGAATCCTCAAAAAAAGATAAATGTTCGGTTCGGAAATTAGCAGAAAGGTTTGTTATTATAAAATTGTATGTGCTATTTAGGTGTAGATCAAATTAATATTGATCTTCTTTCAGCTTTCACATCGGCTTTCATATAAACAATTTTTTTAAAGCGATTTAAAATTATAAATTACAAAACATTATAAACTAGTTCACATGTGTGTATTAATGAAATTGGAATGATCTCTTTTTGTTTTTGTTTTTGTTATTAAAAAAAATAAAACAAATATTATGCACTTTTTATTAGACCTCCCCTTAGGTGGACACCTCTCAATAATGGACAAATTTCAGGCGACCGCAGCTGTCCACTATAGAGAGTTTTCACTGTAGTTTAAATCATTGGTATCAACAAACATTCTTAAATTACTCGATGTTTTTTGAATAGAATTCTAAATAGGGGTTTTTCCTGTGATTTCAATTACTTTATTTCCCGTTTTCCCGGCATTTTTCTTGCGGGATCCCGGGAAATAAAAAATTCCTCATAATTTAAAAAAATAGCTATTTATACTTTGAAATTTAGTTTTCTATTCTCTAAAAATTAGCATCTGTGGATGGGTTTGTGGATTAGATCAATTACAAGCAGTGAGTACATGCATTTAAATCAATAAAAATCTACTAAAAGCAGAATGGGCAGTGCAACAGTTGATAATTATTACATTAAGTGATTATTATTTTATTGTTACTATTGACTGCAATGGAAGGGGAATCAAGGAAAACATTTCATTAAAAATTGCAATAGTATCGAATTGGCTTCTTATTTCCTCTGCAATGCGGTATAACCCATGTGCCAAGCAAGTAACTTGTAACAGTTTTGTGTAAAATATTTTTAATCAATAGGAAGCCTTTAAAAAAAGGAGATTTTGTCGAAATCTTGAAAATCTTGTATTTAAAGTAAAGCTCTAAAATAATTTATTTATTGATATAAAACATTTTTTGGAAGATTTTCTTGTGTATTTAAAAATTTGTTTTTAATATGAAAATTAAAAAACAAAATCACTCAAAAACCTAAATATGCAAATTTTCACCAAAATATGCAACAATTCGCAAAAATAAATTGAAGCCATTTTAACGCAAATTCAATGATTCGGAAAGATAATTGGTCGACATCGTTCTAAAACTATCGACAAAAAACAGGAATTTGATTGATAAAATTTAAGTTAATATCATGAAATTAGTTGTTTAATTTAGAAAATATACCTTGGGCGAGCAGTGTGAGGATTCACAAACATTGTGGGGTTTATCTGCTGTTTTGTCTCAGGTTTTAGAGAAAATATCATATTAATTTATTTTCATTAAGCTATTTTTCTAAAGCATTTTTACAATTTAATTAAAAAATCTTAATCAAATTTACTACAAATAACGCAACAATAAAAACAGGAAACGAAGTAAAATAAACAAGTAAAAGTGCTCATGTCGGTTATGCCGAATATTTATTACCCTTAACCAAGAGTTATAAATTTTTAGGAATAAACTTGTTAAATGATAAATGTTTTATAAATTAAGATATCACCAATCTTCAGAGCCAATTTCACAAAATTCAGTTATACCCAGGAAAACCATAAATATGCAATTGCATGTTTTTCCTTGTGCGACCAGTGAAGGCAAAAAAAAAATAAACTTTTCCGTCCTAGAACTTTTTATGAATTTTGTCATCGATTTGCTCACAGAAAAAAAAATTTGGACCAGTAAACGCGTTAATCAAAAATAATATCAGTTTTAATTAAAAATTTAATCAAGTGAATTAAACGCTGGTCATAAAGGCTGCAACTTTGGAATAATCGTAAAAAAAAGTCCCTATATGCCCCTGGGGATCCTCGCGAGGATGTAGAGATCATATCAAGAATATTTCACCTTTTGGTGTTACATCCTTCTGTATAAATCCGGTGTTAGCATAACTGCGATCCAACAAAGATCCAAAGCGAGAGGCCTCCTGAAGTCTTCGTGATTTCTTGTGACCGAAGGCTCCTCACAGATACTTTATATCTGGTGCCATGGGAGTCAATAGCCTCCGGTGACACTGCACCGATCTGACTATTCGTTGAGGCACCCGTTAGTTTGCTTCATGCAAGAAAGGCTTCCTGTCTTTCAGGAGGAGTGTCTTTGCTTGACTTTTCTGATAGGAGTTTCATGAAGTTGTTATTCGTGCAGTCGAGGGAGTGACTTTTTCAAGGTATGAACTCACAAAAAGGTTCAATGGAAAGCAGCCTTTTGACTAAAGGATACCTTCATTGATCAAGTGGTGGCTGTGGTTTGTACCCATATCCGCGGAAATGAGACTTCCACATATTAGGCTGATTTTACACCCTTGTGAAAAAGTTTGACCCGATGGGGTTCCTAAGATGCTGTTGCTGTTCAACAGATGCTGCAGCAGAGGTAAGGTAGCTCTGGCTGCTCAGCAATGGGCGAGTGTATAATTGTTGTCAAATGATACACTTAAATTTCTACATGTTTGTGTTGGCCGTGCTTATACGGGGGCGTTGGTCTAGTTGTTTAGAAAATATTTTTTGGCAATACCTACATCCCATCACCGATTCTATACCAATTTCACTTAATTACATAAATTGAGGTTTGTTGCGGTATAGCGCCGTCCTAAGTGTGCTGGCTTAACATATATCCATGAAAACACATTTAAAAATTAAATTAACGTTAGTTCTAAATACGAATTACTGAGCCTAATGTACTGGAATTTAATTCTAAACGAACATGGCTAATTCGACTTAGAGTTTTTTAAGGAACCAAAATTTATACATAATATTTTTTTTGGAAATATTTCTTGATGTTTCTTACAGAACAACAAACTCAATATACCCTAATTCTCCACTCGGGGCAATGGAGGGTAAAAAAAAATTCCCATCGATACTACTAAAATCCCACTTGTGTTTAAATCAAGCATAACGATGATAGATTCACTCACTCAAAGAAATCACTGGATATCATACATCAAAGCCATACCAATATGCAATAAGTACACAATCCTTATGCTTTACTTTACACATGCAACCGCTCCCTCACACACACACACACACACACACACACTGCATGTATTGTACGTACACATGCAAATGTTTCCAATTTTTTGTATCGCTCTTGTATTGTTTTCTTTAGGATATGAAGTGATTTGATATTGACACTGGTAAACATGTAAAAATGTTTCAACACAGAAGGAGAAAGAAAAGAAAAACAAGGAGTATTAAACACCCGGTTAAAAGAGTTTTGTATTTTTTTATCATTTCAATGGGAGTAGCAAGAAACAAAAAGGATTTGAAAAAAAACTAAATAAACTTCCAAATCAAATAAAAACTATGCGTAAAAAATAGAATTTTATAAATTTTTTTTAACTGATGTTGATCTAGTTACAATACATGCTGTGCTGCACAGGTATTTCCTTAATATATACTCGTACTTACAACAAACAAGTAAAAGGATACCCTACGTTAGAGAGAGTGATTCTTAGTTTTGTTGTATTCGAAACGACATTTTATAAGTCATGGAACTTTAAAAGTTTGTTTTAATTTTCACTTGATTAGTGATAGGTTGTGTTAAGGAATAGACAAAATTAATGTATAGAAACCAAAAAGTATACACGTTTACTTTCAAAAAGTTCGAATCGTGCGTGCTAAATTGTCATCATCGTCAACTTTAGGTGCTACAGCTCGGTGTGGGCCTTAACCTCGTTCACTTTCTTTTTAAAATCGGATCTGTCCTACGCAGCATTCTTCCAGTCTTATATATTGGCTTTCCTACAATCTTCTTCGATTCCATCAAGCGTTCTTAGTCTCTGTTGACCTCTGTTCTGGGGCATTCTAGCTACGTATCCTGCCCAGCTTAATCTTTAAGCCTTTATAAATTTCACCACGTCTTTTCCTTCGATTATGTTATCGACTTCTCGGTGCTTCTTTCAAGGTAGCCTCCGTCGTCATCGCGTTTTGGTCTGTATATTCTCTTTATAATTTTTCTTCATCTGCCAGAATCAGAGCCCATGTTTCACAGCTGTATATTAACACTGGCGGCACAATTGTCTTATATAGCCTTATTTTCGTACGTTCTAACTTGTATTACCTTTATGACTATTACACTCATAAAATTATTACAGTAACTGATTGTGGGTTTTTAATTCGTTTTTCGTACTGTTAAAATTTAATATAAATATGGTTATTTTACGAATAATTTTATTTTTTAACATTTATGTTTTTTTTTTTCAAAAAACAAACTACCAAAAAATAATGTTTTTTCGTATTTTTTTTATTATGTAGTTTGACTTTTGTCAAAAAGTTCTTCAAAAATAATGAATTTAAGGCATTGCTTTATTAGGCGGTATGAAGTAACCCCCCAAAGTGTGGGGTCTTATTTAATTTGCAATAAAGCCCCGATTTTGAAAATGAAATAAACCCCCATCTAAATGAAAAAACCCCCAAAGTCTGCTTTCACACGTTTCATCTTTTGATGCTCAACTCTTATGTTTTTAGGTGAGGGAAGAAAGAAGAAAGGGGGTTAGTACGGAGATGCCTGTACTGGGTCAGTACTCTTTGTGTTTTTATTCGTTGGTATATGCACAACGATGGCTGCATGTAATTTTTTTCTTTTCTTTTTCTCTTTGATTCGGTTGCTGCGTGTGATTATATTGGCATCTTTAAAAGGGAATTGCAAAGAAGTTGATCATCCAAAGATGAAACGTGTAAATTCAGACAAACAGAAAGGAAATAATTCGCTAATTTTTGGGGGCTTATTCCATATGAAACAAGACCCCAATTTCTGAAATTAAATAAGAGCCCAATATGTATAATACAATTAATTATACAGTTTTTCTTTAAAGAATCGCGCGATAGATAACATGGTTGGGACCTCGGCCGGGCGCATGGATTGTTTCCTCTATGATATACCAACCACTAGCTTCGCTAACTAAAGCTTTTCTGCATAGCCGGCCTTCGGCCATGCGCGAAGCCAGTCTTTGTTATACCATAGAGGAGAAAATCATTGCGCCCGGCCAAAGGCAATGCAGCTTAACTTAGCGAAGCCGGTGTTTTGTATACCAAAGTGGAGAAAATACTTGCGCCCAAAAACGTTTTCATTATAAATTTTTAAATTAAATAATCTCCAAAAAAATATATTGGGGGCTTTACTTCACAAAGATTTTTTGGGGGATAATTTCATATGAATGAATCCCCCAATTAAAAAAATTAAATAACACCCCAAGAAAAATGAAATAATTTCCCAAAAATCGTTCTTGTTGTTCTCTGAACAAACTTTTGGGGGGTTATTTCATTATTTTTTGGGGGTTATTTCTTAACGCCGCTTTATTAATGTGTGGTTTATAGAACACGAGCGCAAAACTCGTCCGTTTAACTTATATTTAAAACCAAAACCAAATTTCGAAATAAGTTTTATATTAAGCTCAAGAAGTAATTGTAAGTTTTGAAAATCAATCCAAAAACGTTTTTAGGCTAAACACTTCACTCAAAAGCAAAAAAATTTTTCAACACATATACACAGAAAAAACTATCGGTAGTTTTTTATCAATTAAAAAAAATTATTTAAAAAGTATTTAAATTTAATTAATGTGATAACACAGCTTTTCAGCTTCAAAATCTTGAACCAATTGAGACCCCCAAAATCTGAAAGCTTATGATGGAAGAAGAAAAACCCTGGGCTGGGTTTTGAATTATTAGCTAAGGTTTTTTTTTAATTCATTTTTGAAGTTTTTGACTGGGGAGTGGATTTTAGTACAATTATCAAAAAACATGTACTGATTCTTAAGTCTTTATCTCGTGAATTCTTCGAAATATTTCTTGTCTCTCTTCGGAAAATTCTTAGCTCTTTATCAGATCTAAAACTTTTACCTGAAGATAAGATCAAAAAAACAACAAAATTTTACCAAAAACAGCAAAACTGTCAAAAAACGTAAAATTCCGTCATGGATTTAAATTGTTGATGATGTAAAATATAATACCATGTTCACACGGACAGCAATATTCGTGTTTCGCTCTCTTATCCCGGTTTCGCGCCCAAACATGATTGAAACGACTTGTTTCCCCATACAAAATTTTGAGAGCGAAACAGGTCGTTTCATTTTGAAACAAGCTGCGAAACAGGAAAAATGTACTATCATCTCCAATTTTGATAACATTAATCGTTAGTTTTTCTGAACTAGCTCTTAAAAAAAATCCAAAAAAAAAAAAAAAACAAAATTGATATTTAATAAAATAAAGTGAAAATTATAACATAATAATATTAGCTGTGTTCGTTTACCCCAAAATTTGTACTGGATTTTACTGAAATGCGTTCTCGTACACATAAATTTGTAAAATTTTCATATTACTCACCTACTGGATTTTACTGGGATTTTACTGGAAAAGTAAACGAACAAACATATTAATAAAAGTATTAAATAATATATTTTTAAGTTTTATTTACTTTTTTTATCTATTTTGAAAAAAATCACACTAACAACACAAAAAAATGTCAAAATGAAACGAGAATGAATCGTATGAACAGCATGTTTGGCAAACTAGTTTCAGAGAGCAAAACGAGTGGTTTATATCGTCGTATGAACATAGCACAGGGACTCTTCAAATATTTTAAAATAGATGCTTAGGAAAACTGATGGTTTTGAACAACATAAGCTTTCAGATTTTGGGGGTCTCAATTGGTTTAAGATTTAAGTGCTGCACTGTGTTAATATTTTTATTCTAGAAATTAATTAATCGTTCCCTGTTTAGTAAATCTGCGTCATTGGGTTGCCAAAATTGCATTTATTTTTCAATATATAACATAATTTTTCCCTAGTGTAAAATATCAAAAATTTTGTTACGTGTTTTTGCATTTCAGCTAACCATATAAGGAAAATAGTGATTCGAAAATGTTCGCTCACCCGCCTGACAGTAAACACCTTGCCCTATCCAACTACCATGTGTTTTTCTCCCATAGGAGTATGTTTCACCTCAGAACAGACTATTCGAAATTGGCTTATTACGTTAATGGCCTCGAAAAATAAACATTTTTAATTGGTGGGAAATTCAAATAATGAAATATGGGATATGGGATAAAGGACATTGCTAACGATGGACAATTCTTTGAATAAAATTTTAATCCCGCATTTTTTAAGTTATACACCCAATAATTGTTAACTTTTCATTTATTTTTAATTATTAATATTCTAAGGTTTGTTCAATAGAAGAAAATGATAACTTATTTTCAATAATTATTACAAGAATCTGTTGACATACTCGAAAGACTACCAACGAGAGAGTTCAAAAGAGAAAAAAAGTTTGAGAAAAAAATGTTTTTGAAAGTTCTGCTAGTAAAATTTTTACCAGCAAGATCTATTCAAACACCTGTTTTATGTTTTTTTTTTACAAAACAAACTTTTGAAAATGTGGTACAAAATTTTTTCCTAATTTTGAATTTAAAATTGTTCAATAACATAAAAATATATATATTTTTCCTTAAAATAGAAACAATGACGAAGAGCAAATAATTCAAAATAATTCAATTGAGGAAGAAAGAATTTCGTATCTTACAGCTGTCATACTGTCAAAGTGCACTGCTTGCAAGATTTTGCTGGTAAAGGTTTCATTAACACTCTTATTTTTTTGAATTGGGAGAAAATTTTGTAAATTTTAAATTTTTCTCTCTCGTTGCAAGTTTCTGCTAGTAAAGTCAATGAAAATTGAATAGATCTTATTTATTTGTTTGTGTATCATTTTTAAAGTATTTTTTAAATAAAATATTTCAAAAAATTCTCTTAGGTGAACGCACCTCAGTACTTCTTTTTTACCATCTTAAGTAAAAAAAAACTCACGCCCATAGAAATGAATTATCTTTCTAAAAGACTAATTGCAACATATAAGTATTGTTCTCCTTTAAGAAATCAAAGATCTTACTCCAAGCGGTTAGTTTTTAAACGACAACCATGGTGTTATTTCTGAAGATATTTTCTAACCTCCGGACCAAGGTCCTTGTGCTACTGCTTTCATGGTAAGAAATTTAAATTTGAACCGCCGAGCTTTTATTCTGAAAAATATAATTATGAAATTTCTTATTTAACACTAGTTAAGGTTCCTGCTAGTTCCATCAATACCGTTCACCTTCTTTTACCAACTATGTTTTCCTTTCCAGTATCTTTATTCTGGCATTCTCCAATACTAAAATGTTGTTAAAGATGATGATGATGATGGTGCTGGGATGTTGTTGATGCCACCCGCTTAAACCTTTATCGTTTCCTGTTTATTATTGGTAGAAAACGTATCCGCACTAACTCGGTTTACCCGTTGTGTTTGTGTATTCATGGTTCTTTACATGGGTTTGCGTGTTATATTGATTTCTAGCAATATGCACTCTCATACATAGTGACGGTGGCGATGATGATACACTACCATTACATAAAGAAAATGGTAAAAGATGCGTATACAAACATATGTGCTAGAGTTTCTATTTCGGAAAACTATCCCGAGAAACTTAAGTGAAAATATATTATGGTCTTTACCAAATTGACAGATATTTAAAGTAACACACAACCTGTGTTGTTTAATCTACTACAAAAATGACATGGTCGTTTACGACAACCACAATAAGGCTGAATATTAACCTAAATGCCAAATCGAAATGATGTGTTATCGATAAAAAACACTTTGGAGCCCAATAATTTTAAAGTATTTATTGGAAATTTTGTGTTCTTTAGTAAATTTTGCCAATCGGATAGTTTCTAAAAAATTCGTCAATTTCCTACGAAACATTAAACATAAATGTTTTCTTATTCCTAGTTCTAACAGTAATTAAATGTAAAAATGTCTTGAACGTTACGAGGGATTTCGGAAAAGCAAAAACATATATTAAGACATATTATGTAAAATATCATTGTTTCTTCGGTTTGGATTCTTTTAGTCGAATTTTAGTCCATTTGTCTTGAACGTTACTCAGGATTTCGGAAGATCAAATACATATATTTAGACATACTATGTAAAATATCATTGTTTCTTTGGTTTCGATTCTTTATATCGAATTGTAATCAATTTGTCTTGAACGTTACGCAGGATTTTGGAAAAGTAAAAAACATATATTAAGGCATTTATGTAAAATATCATTGTTTCTTTGGTTTGGATTATTTTAATCGTATTTAAGTCCATTTTTCTTGAACGTTACGCAGGATTTCGGAATAGCAAAACAAATATATTTAGACATATTATGTAAAATATCATTGTTTCTTTGGTTTGGATTCTTTAAATCGAATTGTTATCCATTTGTCTTGGACGTTACCCCGGATTTTGGAAAAGCAAAAAACATATATTAAGGCATTTTTGTAAAATATCATTGTTTCTTTGGTTTGGATTCTTTTAATCGAATTTTAGTCAATTTTTCTTGAACGTTACGCAGGATTTCGGAAAAGCAAAAAAATATATTTAGACTTATTATGTAAAATATCATTGTTTCTTTGGTTTGTATTCTTTAAATCGAACTGTTATCCATTTGTCTTGAACGTTACCCCGTATTTTGGAAAAGCAAAAAACATATACTAAGACATATTATGTAAAATATCATTGTTTCTTCGGTTTGGATTCTTTGAGTCGAATTAAAGTCCATTTATCTTGAACGTTACGCAGGATTTCGGAAAAGCAAAAAAATATATTTAGACTTATTATGTAAAATATCATTGTTTCTTTGGTTTGGATTCTTTTAATCGAATTGTAGTCCATTTATCTTGAACGTTACGCAGGATTTTGGAAAAGTAAAAAACATACATTAAGGCATTTATGTAAAATATCATTGTTTCTTTAGTTTGGATTATTTTAATTGTATTTAAGTCCATTTTTCCTGAACCTTACACAGGATTTCGGAAAAGCAAAAAAAATATATTTAGACATATTATGTTAATTAGTATTGTTTGTTTGGTTTGGATTCTTTGTATCAAATTGTAGTCCATTTGTCTTGAACGTTACGCAGGATTTTGGAAAAGCAAAAACATATATTAAGACATATTATGTAATATATCATTATTTCTTCGGTTTGGATTCTTTAAGTCGAATTTTAGTTCTGTTGTAAATTAAACATCGCAACATCTCAAGAAAGAAACTCAAGAAAGTGTCTTGAACATCACTTTTAAAATTTGTCGTACCAGCATATTAAATATTGATTTTGTATTTCTGTTTCAACTAAGAGTAAAACGACAAAATTAACGGTGGCTGAAAATCACAAAGGCATAGAGAAAAACTAAAGCTCGATAAGTAAGAAAACAAAGCATAAAAAAGGAAGCAAAATTAAACAGCATCAAGAACATTACTATAGGTTTGACTTATGTATTTAATATAACTTTTTAATAGCAATTCGAAAAGAATGAAAGGAAGTGACACGCCCAGAAGGGAACTTCATCAAAAGAAAACGAAAATGTCCGTGTTCCTGTTTTTGTTACGCTTAAGACAGAAATCCTCAAAATTTGAAGATGTCAAGTTTACAAAAAAAATTTTATTTTTTTTTTTTGTGGTGCCTTATAGTTGTACAAAAATAGGTACAAAAAGATTTAAAGTTTTCATACTTTTAAGATTGAAAAAAATCGTAAATTTTAAGAAAAAATTGACAAATCGGCACTTTGCTAATTTCGGGAAAAAAACTCGTCAAAATAACGATAAATCGTCAAATCTGGCAGCCGTGGCTCCAATTTTAAACCAGTATTTAAATTTTATTAAAGAAAACCAAGAAAATTGTTTACATTTTCTAAAAGTTTAATGGTTTTTAGACGAGGATGTAATAAGCGACAACTTTTGTATTTAATCATATTTGCCCAGCCTTCACTACCAAAAAGAGCTTAATTTTAAATTAACCAAGGACTAGATAAGATTTCATTACCCCGATTCATAAATATTAATTAGAGAAATAATAATCCTGATTTCTTACAATAAAATTTAAATGAGAAAATAATTTTCTTCATATTAAAAATTTTAATTTCTATTTTCCCCGGAATTAAAAAAATCTGGAAAATTAGTAACCCTGATATGCAGAAAATGTGTCTGGAAATGGTTGTGTGGGTGCATGCATGTTTATGTTTCTTCTCTGTTTTTTTATGCATTGGGATTTCCGTACCCTCTTGCGTTTGTAGCCAAAGGAATTGTATGTTATTGTGCATTGCGTTTTAAGTTTAAAGCTTTACAGGTTTACGATATCGTTTGCAAATGATGTTATGCTTTTGTTTTATTCTTTTCTTCTTTAGTTTTTTTTTTTTTTAATTGGGAACAGGATTTTTCCTTTTGCCCGTTTAGCTATGTAGTGTCATCGGTATTGACAATTTTAAGGACGGTTTGTTACGAAAAAAAATCCTCTCGGCATAATTAATTTTAAAGATTTGGGAATTTTTTTTATCCACTGCGAAAAAGATTTATAGTTTTCAATTTATTTAAAAGGGTGGTCCAACTATAATGCATGATATTAATTGTGAGTCACACCTTAACGTCAAGTTGTTTAACCATTTGACATTTCTTTGTTTCGGTATTTGACAAATTCAACCATGGAGAGGTACACAATTGAGCAGCGCGTTAAGATTGTGAAAGCCTTTTACGAAAATGGGCGTTCAAACCATGCACATTTCATGCACTTCCTGATTTTTTTCGTCAGCATAATCGATCAAATGTGTCCACAATAGGGAGAATTTTGCGAAAATTTCAGCAAACCGGATCTGTAGGAAATGTGAAAACACACAACGAGTGACTGTTTGGTGCGGTTTATGGGCTGGTGGCGTCATCGGGACGTTCTTCTTCAAAAGTGAGGTCGGCCAATCATTTACCGTGAATGGTGTTCGATGACGCGAGATGTTAACGGACTTCTTGTGGCCAGAAATTAAGAATATGCCCCTGGACGACATGTCTTGCCACACAGCCAACGTAACAATGGCTCTTTTGCGCGATAAATTCAATGGCCGTGTTATCTCCCGTCTTGGATATGTTAATTGGTCGCTACGATCATGTGATTTGACACCATTGTTTGTTTCACACATAATTTTCATAGATCCTTTTATTATAAAACAAAATATTAAGATAATTCTCTGGGAACTTTTTGTTTTGTTAACAATCAACATCGTGTGTTGGTTGGACCACCCACCCTTCAGTTTGAAAAAATTATTTAAAAAACCATTTTTCAAAAACAGCAAAAACGACAAATAAATATCATACAAAAAAATATTTGACCACACTTTTATATTAACTAGCGGTATAATAATGTCATATATGTGTAAAGGAATTTCAGCAATATATTTTTTTGGTATGTCCACATCACAAGTAATGCCTCATTTAGGACTTTAATCTCCTTAAGAAGAGAACAACCAATTTAAAAAATAATTGAAATTTCAACGACAATAAATACTTGCTTATAAATATCTCGACATCAAAATAAGGTATATATATGTACATTAGGTGCTCCAAGGTTCTATGGACGAAACAAACGTCAAGGCGCAGGCCGTCCCTATTATATGTATTATAGATACACGTTGTGTAAAATATGAAAATAAAGTTAACTGGCGCCGCAATGACGCTAAAGGTGCATTTACAAGGGGAAAAATAAATTTTTTAGTTTTTGTAAAAATCTACCATTAAATAATTACTTTTGCAAATAAATGTATATTGTATGTAATTTTCGTTCTAATGATATATAAAAGACAAAATATGGCTAAAAAGTGTTAAAGTTTTTAAAATTTCACACAGGCTATTAACGTGCCTCAGGCCACTAAAGCAAGAAAGTAGTAACAAAATTAATATTAATATTTTAAGAAATATTTTAAAAAGAGCTAATTTTACTTAAAAGATGTCCGTATTTACGTGTACATATATAAGTTTTTGTCTTCGTAGGACACCGTTAACCTAATCGCAAGTATGTCCAAAAAATGCCAATTTTTTAATGGCAGTTTCAAAATTTCGTTTTCAAATTTTTAAAAATTTTGTTTAACAAATTTCAGAAGTTTTTTATCATCATATTGGGATCTATTGAGGATATAATAGGGGAAAAAATATGAAAAAAATTATATCAATACCTCAAATAGTTTTTTCGTATCTGCAATTAAAATTTTGGGATTTTCAAGAAAAAACTATGTAATTTTTGGCACATAATTTGGCAAATGAGCCCGATTTCATTACTGTTTAAGTTTAAAGTAAAACTTATTCAGTTTATTAGAGTCCAGATAATTTATAATTTAATATAATATATAAACATTTATTTGAAAAGTCTTATTTAAATAAGATAAAAGTATGGTAACACTACTAAATACAAAAAAATATCTTAAAAAAGTATAATTATTTACAAGGTGGTCTCAAAAAACAGCTGATTGTTATTGCTTTGCCTCTTTTTGTTGCATTGTCGTAATATTTAGGACACCCTGCTAAAATATTACAATAGAAACTTAAGTTGAAATTAAGTGTTTTAACTAAAATCGAAGAATATTAACCCTAAAATGGTGAAGGCCAAAGGCCAAGTTTTGACATATTTGGAATTTTTAAAGGAAAGATAGCAAAAAATGGTATATTTTTGAGCCGATTTTTTGGAAACAAGAGAAAAGTATAGCCCAAAGTCATACGAAGACAAAACAGTGCAAAAATTTAGATTAACCCTTAAATGCAAATGGGGTCAAAATGACCCCCAAACATTTTAGACTTAAAAAATCTATTAATTTTAATGGTACTACCACTCATTTGATATATCTTACTGTCGATAATTTCAGAGTTTCACACTAGACCACATATATTTTAAAGTTCGCTTGAACGTTTAATTTCTTTTTCCATTTTTGTTTTTTTTTTTAACAATATTTTTAATGCAATAAAAAATTTCCTTTTCTTTTTTACGTTACAAGCAGTGATTTGATGACAATTTTTGACATTTGCTTAAAATTGCCATACTTACACAAAAAAAAAGGTCAACTCATATGGCAATGTTAAAAGTTAAGTTAAAGAAACACTCTTATATAAAAAAATTAATTTGAACTTGAAGTGTTAGTTAAACAAAAAATTTGTTTGGAAAGCCGATTTTAACGAACACATCAAGTTCACATTTTTTTGCATAAGACCGTTAATCGTTAACACAAAATGACCAACGAGGATTAAAGTTAGATTTATTTTACTAGATTACAAACAATCGGCGTTAACTGTCTGGCCCACAATGTCGAAAAGGAAAATTATTTTGTATATTTAAGTTGAAAAGAAACACAATTGTTAGTTTTTGTGATTGTTTTCAATATAAATATACGAAAAAAATGTTCTTGTCGGTATTGTGGGCCAGGCAGTTTAACTCTAAATAAAAAGGTGACGCTATGTTTTCTTATAAAATGCAGCTTGTTCAGGAATTTGAACTTATTACGAGCAGTGACTTAATTTTTCAAAAAATATCATTTTATTTATCCACCGCGTTTGTACGATTTTTTAGGAATTTGAAATAACATGTATACGTAACAAGTCAGAGAACAAAACTCAACTAAGCATCTTATTCGGAAAGAAATTCGTGTGAAAGATAGCCTTATAAATGCATTTAGTTGCCCGCCCTAGTCATTTTTAAATCCTTCTGATTACAAAAGACAAAATGTTTCGTACACTGATAGAAAAGGCATGACACCGCTGATGTATTTTGACATCAATACTATGACAAGTGTCTTCGTTTTTGATGCCATGACACTTTTTATCATTGTAATGTCAGCCTTACCATAACTTGGCCAAATTGTCATCAAGTTAAATATGTCGCCAATAGGATGACATATCGTCATCACAGAAATTAAGAATCGGAAACAGTTTTAAAAAAATGTCGTTAGTGCGATGACTTAGTAACATCGTAGAAAGAAAAGGACAAACTGTCACTAAATTGAGTCATTGGGATAATCTTAAGTCAAATTAAGATAATATTATTACATACCCAATAAAAATGGAGCTTTCAACAAAGCAGGTTGTAACATAAAAGTTTCGCTTGCCATTGCGCTTACGGAAGACATGAATTTTATATGGCGAGTTCCCACTTTGAAGCAATACATTTTTTACACATAAAGCGCATAAAAAAATAGTTGGATGCAACGATCAGCTTTACACACTGAATGTTTATTTTTTTATAAAAGTTGTTGAGAGTTCTTTCACTTACATTACTGCATTTCTGCATGTCTTATTGCGTAGCGCATAATAAGTGCTTCGCAAAATGATAAAATTTTTTATTGGGTATTTACTTCCCCGTTACACATGGTTTTTCACTTTTGTTGTATTCTGCAGTCATTCTACTTTGAAAATTTGATGTATTTAACTAAATAATTTCAACAAAAAGAATATGGGAATTTTTGCTTCTTATTATACTTTTTAAACATGAAAATAATATTATTAAAACACAAAATCTGGCATTGAATTGATGTCACTGTAGTCAGAGCATAATGACGCCTAAAATATGACAAAATTTTATGATGACGTTCGTCATTAAATTGATGCCACTTGTTGCCTCATTGATGCCATTTGCAATAACATTGATATCACAACTCTGATATTAGGGCATCATTTATATGAAGCTGCATTTTTCTATAGGTGTAGGATGCTTTTACATTTACCTTACAACTCTCTCGTTAAATTTACAACTCTTCGAACTTGCTTATAAACTCCCTAAAGCCAGTACTTTATGCGATTTCGTATCCGTTTCTTTGGCATTCGTTTACGTTTTTCAGTTGACGTTATTGTCGTGTTTGTTATTCAACTGCTTGTAATTTTTTTCAACATCATCTGGTTTAACTTCGCTTTGTTAACCCTTGTCCCCCCACCGATTTTCATGGTATCAGACGAAACTTTTTTCTTATACACATTTATGCCATATTTTTTCTACTTTTAATTTGCAACGTATTTGTAACTGTCAATTGTTGATTGCCACCATTTCGTTTATACGAATGTTTGTTTGTATTTTTTAAGCCCACTTTTTATTGCATTGCAGGCCGATTTGCATTCACCAAGAACAACAGAAAAAGTTTAACAACATTCTAGAGTATCGTTTGGTAAATCTGTACACAAAGTGTTTATGGAGCATTAAGATACCCAGTCGTACCTTTGGCAATATAACGATTTTTTTTTTTAATTCTTCGTAACTGTTGTTCTATAGTATTTTTTATTGCAATTTTATTTAAAAAACTTATTGGATTTTGTTTTGCAAAGATACATTTTTAACAGGGAGGAGTGAGTTTTGAGTTTCTTTGTATTTTCTTTTTTGTTTTTTTAAGAAGAGTAGATTTTCTTAAACAAGATCTTGTTTAGCATTTAATACCGGAAGACATTGTGTCTGCCACAATAGACTTTTTGTGTTTAACATTAAGTGTTTTACAAAGGAATCCCAGGAGTAGGTAAATAGATATATTTTATGCTAATTTATCTTGAGTAGATCAATTTAGCAAAGAAAATTTGTTAAGCAAACAATGAAATTAAAATAAATAAACTCAAATAAAGCTTAAGTACTTGTAAGTACCAGCTTAAATTTCAAAACAAACTACACATAAGCACACAATTTTTATCTGCGGCATAAATCCGTTTGCCTTAAGCGTCCAGGCTTTTAGATTACGGCAAGTGTAAACCCATATTTGCTAAAACAAATGTTTTAACAAATTTTTCTTAAATAAAACCGAAAAAAAACAATTGCACAATACTTTTTCTAAGGCAAACCAAACTACATATATTTAAATATTTTTTCCTTTTATCTTGTTTTAATTTAGCAACACTTGTTCATGGTAAAGGATAATCCAAAAGATTCACATTTCATTCCTTAAATATCCTTTGTGCAGCAGTTGGCCTTTTGTTTTATATTGAACACAAGAACAGGTTGTTTTTGGCGGCTCTTTGTCTTATTTTAATATTTTAGTAAAAGACATCTTAAAAACAAACAAAATTAAATTCTTTAAACAGTTTGGTTTTATTTAACGAAAATCCTTTAAAAAAACTAAAGTTTCTTTTATATTTTTGCATTATACAGAATATTTTACATTTCCTTTGTATTTCTTTTATTTAGAATACAGTATTTTAGTAAATCTGGAACTAAACAATAGTTCCACAATGGTAAGATGGCTTTTATTATATATCTCAAGTGGTTGATATTGTTCAAATAATTTGTTTAACAATGTTTTAAAGCGCCAGGCTTTAGGTTTTCCAAAAATGAAATTAAAGCCTTAAAAACATTTAAATAAAGATTTTAAATTTAAAATGAGGCTAAAATTGATAAAAAAAAAAAAAAACTGATCATCGTGTAATTTAAACTGATCACAACCGATTATCAAAACCGCGTGCAGCTCTCTTCGCTTTTCGGGTGCCTCATTGGTTTTGTCAACAAGCAAAAAATTTCGCAATTGGACAAGTGAATAGGCTTAAGTGGTGCACGAGAAACAACTTAAGCCGAACAAATGATCTGTTTAGTGCGGTTTTTTGCGGCGAATATTTTTTTGTTTTAATTAAAAACGGGCTGCTAACAACCATTAATCGCGATTGCCATAGGACCATAACATCCAAGTAGTTGTGGGACCAGCTCAACGCTTTCTACTTGATTGATATTTGGTTCCAACATTTAGGCACAACCTGCAAAACAGTTTAAGATACAATCGAACTATTGAAGACCAATTTCGGCGAGCGTCACAAGATATGCCTTAGAACGAAATCCTCATGTCAGTAGAGGAAGAAGATGACCGAAGAAAAGATGCTGCCGAACAATAATGATGGGAATTGGCAAAATCAACAGGTCATTCAACGAAATATTCCATCCACCTGTTGTATATCGCCATGTCAAGATAATGAAAAAAAGCTTTGACTGGCCATTTCTTAGTCTTCATGCTGATACGGCAGTATTCCATCATTTGATCTGCTGTATCCACTACACCCATTTTTGAATTTTATAATTGAATTACCGCAGGTATTGGGACTGGCAAACGACGTTTTTTAGCTTTTATCCAACGTTCTACTTTGCCAACCGGATCCTTTCCAGATGCAGTTGAAGCAATCGTTACACACTTTGTGTCACACCACTTTACAACAGCAACTTTGTCGTCATTAACGAATTGAGTCATACTACCACGTTCCATTTGCCTGTCTGACGGAAAGTTAACTGGGGTAGGAACTTGGTTAATCTCAGCACAATTGATGGTCCATGACCCAGCCCACTATCAGGAAATGTCCCGCCCCTTGAAACATTTCGAAGTCAGCGATTAATCCTTCGGAAGTTGCACAAACAAGATTTTTCAAACCCACCGGTCGTGGCTTTAATCTCATGACTTGTCTTGCTGGATATCTGCCAGTAAATGGGACCATTTGTTCATCAATTGAATAAGATGTAACATCGGTAGCTAATTGATTGCAACGATTCCTTACTAAATCAATTACTGGTTGTACTCTCCAAAGCTTGTTCGTTGCATTGGGCATTTGATTATCAACAAAGTGAATCATATTTCTAAGCCTAAAGAATTTGTTTCTCGACATTGCGCTAGATATAAGCTCAGTTCTAAAGTCCTTTGACCAGTACATATATACCTGTGGATAATTTAGGCATCCCATGATTATAGCGCAGCCGTAAAAATTCTTAATATCGGCTTTTGTGAGGTTCATATCTTCCCCGGTAGTTGCTAGAGCCTATATTTTTGTATATTGTACAGTTTCTTCATAGTGGCTTTCCACGAAATATCTTGAAAATAAGGCGATCATAGTTGAACAAAATTTTGTCAGCTATACACCGTTGGAATGTTATGAACTGATTAAGACCTGTACTTTGTTACATGTTTCTGTACAAAATTATATGGACAGTCAACCAGACAGCCAGACGGATGGACGGACATCGTTAGATCGGCTCAGAAAGTTTTAATTCGATCGGATACTCAATGTTCTAATGTTTTACAAACATCAGTACAAACTCATAATACCCTGTCTACTATTCTGCCCTCCTAAGAAAGAAAGTCACATCTCCATATTAATAGTTTTGAACAGGGTAGGAAAAAATTCTAATTGAAATGATATTGTGAATGTTTTCTTAGGAGGACAGTATTGTGGTGGGGGTATAAAAATGTTGTTTACGTTTGGTTATATAATTTTAAAATTAGAGTGATTATAAAGCCCAAACTAAGTCTAAATTAGAGTCAATTTAAACATAAATACAATATTTAAAAATATTTTTGCACAAGGCTGAGACTAAAAAATCGCAACCGATCAAATCTGATCTAGAAACATGAAAATCGTTAGCCCCCAGAACGTTTAAGTTTTTTATTTGTAATTGCTGAATTCAATCAAAATGACAAAAAGCAATTTCCTAAAGATGTTGGGCATAAGTGGGTTTAGTGCGAAAGTCAAGCGAACAGAAATGTTAAAATTTTATGGATAGACAATCCTTTCAATCCTTTCCTCTCCTACTATCCATTCGAGCATTAGTGCCTTCCGCCATGCTAACGAGGTTCTGACGACCGATTAAGGGCGGAATAACCCTAAACGCAGCATGGACTGACAACCTGCAGCAGCTTAGAATGCATGGAGGCAAAGTTGGCATACCCATCACCAGGATCGAACGCTCTGGCCTTATCATTCATTCGCTTTAAAACAACCCGGTTACCGAAAATGTAACAAATAGAATACTTTTATATGCTCTTCACTGGAGTGAAAGGAACCAATATATATTGGCTTAGAGGTTGATTTTCCGCTAAGGTGTGGTAATAATGTAGCGCCTAGCAATGGGTCTCTTTTTGTATTGTTTCTATTGTTCCGTACTCTGTAGCCTTCGGACGAGGGTGATTTATGCGAGGGACTATTTACTTAATAACTAAACTGCCAACACTGGTTCCACATTTAGTTTACCTTGAACTTTTGGGAAAATATTAGAAAAACCCTAGCTAATATGCATAAGAATTTAAATTTAAACTACAACTTTATGTATGGCTCTTTAATTCTAAAATATTAAAAAAAAAACATCTCTTGCTACTTTCCCATTTTAATTTTAAATGCCAGTTAGTTTACTTATGATTTTTCTATTGTTTAAAATTGTCTTGTATTTTCTATGCAACTTGTTTTCTTTCACATCATTTTCATTTCTTTTTCTTTCAATTAAGTACATCATCATAAGAATCAACAGCAATTTAACATTCCAAAACATTTCTCAAATGACAATGCCAATGAGCCAGAACATTGTACATTCTACGAGTGGATACGTTAAATCTCTCCAAATAAGTGACATGAAATAACAAAACACTTGTCGTTGACAATGACAAAAACGACAAGAATAAAAAAGAAGAATAAATATCAGTGTTTAAGCTTTAGAGCACTCATCAATGTCAAATGTCACGGAATAATAGCACAAGGCGTCACAAATGAATTTAGTTATAGATGGGAAACAAGTGTTTCATTTTGTTTAACTTTTTTTGTTTTTGCTCCACTTTTAAAATAATAAAATGTCCTTTAAACTTAACTGCCATTTTAGCAGATTTGTGTGTTCATGTACACAAGTGTTAGTTACTTTTATAGACTTTAAAAAGCAGAAGACTCCAGAAATTCTAACAGAGTGACTGATAACGAAGTAAAGAGTACCCTTTATTAAAAACGATATCTGATTTTTAAGGTGTTTTATACAACACAAAATAGATTTCAACTAAAAAGATTGTCATATTAATTAAAAAATTAATAAAATTTCCACCTGTAAAGAAATTTATTGTATCAATTAAACGTTTAATTCACTTCAATAAGCATTTAGATCACTTGATTAAACGTTTAATTCACTTAATTAAATTTTTAATTAAAACTTATTTTATTTTTGACTTAGCTTTATTTGGTACAAAACGTTGGAGAAATTTTCTGTGAATATAAATCGTTCCTTAAAATAATGAATAGTCAGCATCACGCTTTCAAACTGGCAGAGACCTACGGATACTCCTATTTAATTATTTGCAAAAATTTCCAAAGAGTTGGCACAACTACCCAGTAAACAGTTAAGTGGCGATGCTACAATAGCATGGTTACAGTTAACTTGTACTCATTAATTATTTGGCTGCAGTAACAATAATATGGTTAAAACTTTTCTTCTAAAAATAATGTAGTAGATAATAATTTAGTATTAAAGAAGAATTGTGAGTGTTTACAATTCTTATTTGCTTTATAGTTTTATTTGTATAATATTTTTAGCTTTTCTTAAATCTTTGGAAAAAGGTTTCCTGATGATCTGGCCTAAGCAACCAGTGAAATGCGCATATAAACTAGCTTATCCCCCAATAATAAATTGCAGTGTATTTATCAAAAATAAAAATTGCGAATTTAGCACGTCATAGAGAAATCTTATTAATAATAAATTTTGTATTCCCGAAAATAACTTTGATTTAGTCTTTCTAGTTCTAGAAATTTGTAAGTGCTATCATATTGCTGGACAGACTAATAATACTTTCTCAATTCTTATCCAAATGATTAAAAGCTTTTTATACAAATTTTCAACATATAATTTTTAATTTAGTTCACTTTTAAGGACAACAACACAAGAATTCGTTTCCTTTATTTGTGCCGTTTTTTTATTAATCAAATGTAAAATGAGCAGGAAAATGAAAATTACTAACTAACAATATGGTGGCATGTTTAAGGTTTAAAGTTAAACAGTAAAACAAAAAAAAACACAACAAAATGGGGGAAAACAACATGGCGACCACGATAAACGCAAATCAACAACCAGAACGCATTTGGTTACGCTACATTTGTTTTATGATGAAAATCAAAAAAACAAATTGGTGATTTCTTTTTTTTTTTTTTTTCTTTTTTTTATTATTACAAACTGTGTTATTAAATTAAAAAAAAAAAAAATTTTTGTAAAAACTTTTTTTGTTTGAAGCTCTTTACTAAAGCGAGGGTGTCCTGTCCTCTCTGCAAGCGATTTTTGCTGTTTTTAAAAATTGTGTACATATTTGGACATTTCTTTGTTCATTTTATTCCTCTTCATTTATTTATTTTATTGCGGCCTCATTTGCGTTATCAGCTCAATGGCCTGTGGACATATTTTTATAATTGTTCTCTTGTTTATTTTCTACATGCCATTGATTTTCATGTTTTCTTTAATAAAAATCAACAACAGCAGCCGAACCAGCAACAAAAACGACAGTAGCGAAACTTTTATGGAGTCAAATGAAATGATTACATGGAATTATTGTAAATATACAAAAAAAAAAAAAAAAATCCGAAAATATTATTATTATTACTATGAAAAAAAAAAATTAATATCGATTGATGAAAAGGAATATTATATTGGAAAAAATATGATCTAATGGATGATACACACTTTCAAATCAAAAATTGACATACAATAAAGTAGTAAGCGACATCTTATCTTCTTTTTCTAAATAAATAGTTTTGTGCTTACAATTTAGTCATAACATAGCTGCAGTAACAATAACATAGTCACCTAATATAAATGAACATTTCTTCTACAAGGAAAATTACTAGTATGAAACTAGTTAAATATATATATAAAGTGTCATAACTGCCTAGGAATCGCCCCTAGGGGTATGAAATGTATGACCGACCTCCATTAGTTTTTTGTTTTAAACATTTTTTCAGAACATACTTTCTCTTTATCTCCATTCATTAGGAGAACTTCCACACAATTATGGCGGTTTAGTCAAATGTTTAAAATTTGTTTCTTGCAGCGCCTATAATGTCCCTAGACAGGTCAAATGTATGACCAACCCCATTTTATTTTTCATCTAAATCATTTCTTTTGGGGGCTCCAATACAAAATTTTCAATACAGGTTAGAAATATATTGAAGAACAAGTCCCATAACTGCCTAGGAGTCACCTCTAAGGGGATCAAATGTTTGACAAACCTCCATTAGTCTTTCGTCCTAAGCATTTTCTAAAAACATCACATCCCCTTAGGTGCCTCGAATACAAATATGGCGTCTTATGAAATTCTTAAATTTAGGCCCTTATTGTGTAAAACACAACTTAACGCCAAAAATTACTATAAAAGCAAAAACAAAGTCAATAATATTTTATAATTTTGGTGTTGCTTTCTACAGAAATTCATTTTGCGTTTTAAAATTTTTAACGTCACACCGTTTGAAATTCAAAAATTCAACAATATATGTATTTTGCATTTTCGAAATAACGGTACATCTAGAAAACAAGATCTAACCTAAAAAACGATTAGAAACACTACACAGAAAATATTCTCCAAAATTGTTCACCAATTAAGGCATTAATCAAAAATAAAATCAGTTTAAATTAAAATGTAATCAAGTGAAATAAACGTTTAATCAAGTGAATTAAACGTTTAATCAAGTGAATTAAACATTTAATTGATACTATTTATTTGTTTACTGGTGCAAATTTAATTAATTTTTTAATTAATATCACAAATTTTTTAATTTAAATCAGTTTTTATTTTTTTCTGTGTGGATTCAGCATACTCGAATTAGGTTAACTCGCCATGTGCCCCGCTTGACAAAAAAAAAGTGTCATATTCTAGCACAGTGTAATTATCTAGCCCGCTAATTGTATCCGCCAATTATTTTGTAAATTTTATTCAACCATTAGAAAACAGGAATTTTTCGTTCATTTTAAAAGTTATTGCCATAATGTCAAAATTTGTCCTTACGGTTTAAAGTATACGTTGCGGAGCAGCTGTTTCGTTTTCTTTGCCAATCTTATATATAAATAGGTACTCTTACGTAAGCGTGATGCTGCGTTGGAAATGAACCTGATAAAATTAATATTTTTCTTCATGTTTACCTGTCAGCAGTTTATGTACTTTATGTCTGTTTATGACAGAGCGAAAATACCATCGAAGCACTTAAAGTTTTGGGGAATTTTTTGGGGACTTTACTCTTTTTAATTATTTACGCTTGTTTTTCTTTGTTTCGTATATAAAATATGAAAAAAAAATAGCAAAACTTTTATCTTACTCTTATCCAGGGCTGTCAGACTTGAGGATTTATCCCTAAAGTTGGGGATTTCATGTGAGCAAAAAGGATAAAGAAAGTCATTTGGGAATTGGGGATTTTTTTAAGGATTTAAAAAAAAATTTGGGGGATTTTTTGGGGGTCTTACTCTTTTTTTATTATTTACGCTTATTTTTCTTTGTTTCGTATATAAAATATAAAAAAAGTAGCAACATTTTTATCTTACTCTTATATAGTGAGTTAAGTTCAGTGTGTAAAAGGTACTTTATAAACTTTATTTAAAAGAATTTAAAAATAGAATCTAAAACCGTTGACAACACATAAAATTTTTGATTTTTTAAAGACAATTTTGAAGCAAATATGTATGTTTTCCCCAAAAATAAGTAAATATGCAAAACAATATAATACAAATTGAGAAACAAATGCTAGGCTATTGGCTAGTAGTTATGATGCATCGAAGTACTAAATAAATAACGGATATATGTATTTTTATTGTTAATTATAAGGAAGGCTTAAACCGATTGAACAAGCTCCAAATTCTTATAAATTGGCTCATTCGTCTGCAATAACAGCATATTGTTCTGCTTGTCATTGCTTACTGGAATCGCATGCTTACTGGAATCGCATAAAAAGAAATAAAAAAAAAAATGCCGAAACCAGTCGCTACAAACAAAATAAAATGATTTTTTTGACTAAAAATTTTTATTTGGGGATTTTTGGTGATTTTTTATTAACATTTTTCCAACTATTTTTTAAAAAAAAATTAAAATTTGGTGAGAAAAAAAAAACAAACAAAATATATTAAATTTTTTTGGTTTTGTTTTTTGGGAATTTGGGGATTTTTGGGGATATTTTTTTAATTTCTTGAGGACAAGGAACAAATACCTGGCAGCCCTGAATATCAGACTTACTTCAAAGAATAAACGACAGTAATCGCAACGACAAAAATCGTATAAAATTGGGACTAGGTTGCACGCTTTGAAAAGATATCTTAAACATTGCAAAGACCAGCCTACAATGTGAAGGTAAACGCAATGTTGGATTCCAGACAAAAACAAAGGAAGATCGGTAGAAGCGGATCACAGACAACGAAGGCTCACATGGGGGCAAATACGTCATATAGTGCAAAACAGGACAAGATGTTGAACAAAATTCTTCGAAGAAACGTAAAGTCCATATAAGTATCGATAGAAGCTCCTTCTTTAGAGCAGGGCTAATTAAATAAAGGAAATATTTGTAAGGAACCAGATGATTTGTGAGAAGCAAATAACAACAGAGCAACATACGTAACTTTTTAGTTTAAGATGTTTACTTTTTAGTTTCAGACGCAATCGAAGAGTTCAAAGAAAGACTTTTATTGTGAGAATCAATCTCTTTAAAAAAGGGATTTTAGTATTAGTTTTTACAAAATTTTACGTGGAGGGATTTGGTGGCTTAAAGATATTATATTTTATTTATGTATGTAATTTTCAAAAATAAAATTTTAATTTTCTAATATTTTTTAATTAGGCTTGAGTTTATCAAATTTAATTTTCATTAAATTATTTTCACTGAGGGAAGGAATTTTACAACTTGAAATTTTTATTATAATTGACAGAAAGAATACGAAAAAACAGAGGAAAGGTGGCAACATGTAATTTGAAATTTAAAAATGATAATAACAGCAAATTTCGAACCACCAGTACTACTGGTTAAAAGATTGATGTTTGACTGTTGGCTGGCGGGCACCGCAGTGTTGCAGTGGTTAGAACTCAAAGATTTGATGAAGATATTATGTGGTGATTCTTGAAACATGTAAAAATCAACCCGGGTCCAAATCCCAGCTCAGCCAAGGAAAAATTATCAATAAAATTTTAATAAAAATTCCAAAGTGTAAAATTCCAAAGTGTAAAATTCCTTCCTTAGTGAAAATAATTTAATGAAAATTAAATTTGATGAACTTAAGCCTAATTAAAGAATATCAAAAAATTAGAAATTAACAGTTCAACTAAAAATCAAAATTGTTCATAAAATTTTAATAATATATTTCTTTCCGGAAAAATTGCAGGAGCAGTATATAAAGAATGCGGTTACGCTTAAGTAGAGGATATTTGAAATTGGTGTGATTCACTTTTATTTTAAAGAAAGTTAGTAGTGGCTGGAAAGTTTTACCTCACATGCCTTATAGTCCTGACCATGCTCCGATCGGCTAATATTAATTTTGTTCGATGCTGAACGGTTTAACTGGAATGCGGTTTCACTTAAGTAGAGGATTTGCTTGATTCTTTTTAGGTTTCAAAAAATCATAAGGTATTTTAACGCGGAATACTAAAGTTGCAAGAAAGATGGGAAAAGGTCTAGCTATCGGTTACCAATACTTTGAATACGTACACAAAGTTTAACTTAAATTCCGTATACATTCAAGTTTTGCATGTTGACTTATTTAATACGGTTTTAGGTAAACACTTTTTCCCCTAACCAATACTAAAGCGAAAAGTTATAAATTAGAGCTGTTTATCTTTCTATAAACAATAAAAATTTATCGATTGCACAAATATAAAATCAAACATTTTAAATAAGCATGAATCAAATTCATCAAAAAGAATCTTTTAGTATTTTTGAAAAATGCCATAAAATTGATAAAAAAAAAAAAATCTTAAGTGTTAACATTACACCTGCAAATCCCTTTAAAAATATTTTAACAATTTTATCTCGTATCAGTTTTGTTTTGTTTTTTTTTTTTAACTCAAATAGAAAAAACACATAAAAAGAATAGAAATATTTAGTTTATTACTATCGTTTAGACAAAATCTAAACAAACACTCGTACATTTAGCAAAGCAGAATTAGTATCTAGTTCAATATCAGGTTACATTTCTTTCTGTATTTGTATTTGGAAACTGAGTTTTATGTCATCTGGAGATAATTGTGTTGCAAGTGTAAAACGTGAAACATTATACAAACAACCACACACTTAAATATAAAAACACTAGGAATATGAATAGCATGCTGGACATTTACACATTTACATACACTTACTCATACAAGTACTTTTATTAAGTAAAACATTCATCAAACATTTATGTTTATGTGTCCGTCTGTCCGTTGTATCTCTATGAATATTTATACATCCGCTAGTTGACAAATCTCTACAAAATACAATTCAAACGTAAATACTCGTACATTTGATGAAAATTCCTGTAACATAGAGTGATTACCGGAAGCTGTACTGATTAGAAAATAGAGAAATATGAGTTTTTTATCTATTTGGAGTTCAGATTGCATGTTGTTTAGCAAAAAAAAAAAAAAAAATGGAAACAAAAAACGAAATAGAATAAAAAAAGTCAAAAATATTTAACATGTATTTCAAATTGCATATACGAATTTCCAAAGGGTGTTAAATTGTAGTTGTAGTGCTAAAATATTCAAATAAAAATGAGAAAAATATTTATTCAGCATCATTTGATTTTATGAATATTTATGGGTTTGATGTGGGGATGCAGGCCATAATATAGTTAAAATAAAAATCCTTTTGAAATTTTTAAATAAATAAGATTAAATATTTTAGTAATTTGGATTTGTAACAAAATCAAAAAGAGTAATATAATGTTCGCAAGTAGGTAGCCATGTCAATAGCCCTGATTTTTTAACATTTCGTTTTCTAGACTAAGAAAATGCCATTGGGGTATTGCAGTCCATATACTGAATCTCAGATTTTCTAAAATTTTAACAGGGATTTCGCAAAGAATTTATTAAATACTTTACACCGTTGTATATAAAGACAAAAGAACTTATAAGCTGTTAAATGAACTGCCATATTGGTCAGTATACTCTGGCAAATCATCATTGATAGATTCCCGCTTAAAAAAGGCTACCAGGATTTTCTAATTTACTTTGAAAATCAGTCATCGATTCGCGCAGCTAATAGACAACTTTGTGAATTTATATCGCACATAACCGTCTATCTGAACGGGTTTGTTAATAAGGAGTAAGACCAATCCATAACGGACCCTACCTAGTAAAAAAAATTTAGGTTTCTGAAAGCACGAAAACTTCATGAGCGCTGATATATGCGCTGGCTATTACACACTACTAAGAAGTAGCAGAGAAGCGAATACCATTTAAGTGAATTTTTAATTTAAGGTAATAAAAATATTTGAACACCTTCGCATTATCTCTTTTAAGTAAGCAGGTTGTAAGTGAATAATTAAAATCATTATTTTAAAGAAAAATTTACGAACAATGTTCTAAGTGTGGGTACGTTCGTAAATGCATCAAAACTGCGCATCACTGCTGCAGTGATGCAAAATTTTGTTGCTGATGCGTGATCACCAGTTGCACTTGCGATGCTGATGCTTTGTTACTGCACAAAAGCTGTGCAAAGTTTGAATATTTGAACACAAGCTAAATTTTAAAAGCTTAATGAGCGAACATAAAATTATAAAAAAAATATGGTATCAACAATCGCGATAACAAATTTTATTGAAAATATTTAACCAAAAGTAGTAGTTTTCTTGTAAATTACAAGAAAAAGCATCAAAAAAGAAAAATAAAACGATTTCTTTAATGTTAAAAGTTATTGCACCAGAATATTAACTGATGCAATAAATGCCAATATTTGCTGCAGAACTGCGGTATCACTGCATACAAAAACGTTTGACACATGAGAGTAATGCCAAATTTCTTACATTCATTAATTAACGAACATTCAACTTTACTAATGCGCAACTGATGCGCAACAACTGCATTTACGAACGTACCCTGTTTTGTTATTCCCTTCCACGGAAGCAGGTTGTATTGCAATGATTTTAAAATGTGCTTACGATCATTCCCGAAATATTACCGAACATAGAAATTACATTTTTTTATTACTTAATTAGTCAATAAATTGTCTTTTAATAGAGAACAAAAAAATAGTGCTTCCAAGTAGGAATTCGCCATAAAAAAATCTTGCCTCTTGCAAGCAGGTTTGTATGGGGGTTTTCTGCTTCTATCCCTTACAAAACTGCTTACCATTTGGGTATAGACTCCATGACATTCAGAAAAATGCTCAGTTTAGTGCCCCTTACTTGTTGGTGGCATCATCGGACCTTATTTAATCAAAAATAAAGCTAGAGGCGGTCAGTAGTGATCGTTACCACACCATATTCAATGATTTTTTGTTAAAAAATTTGGATGATATTGATCCGAGCGGGATGTGGATTCAAAGATGCCACCCTTAACATATTGAAATCATAGTTTTGAAATTATTTGATTTAAAGAAATTGCGCTATAAATTGGACTCTAACGACCTGCGATTTAACGCGACTCGCTTATTTCCTGTGGGGTAACGCAAAGTGACCTGTTTATGCTGGTAAACCAGAAACGGTCGACACCTTGGAGGCCAACATTGTTCATGTTATTCAGGGCATACGACCAGCGAAGGGACCAAAAATTAGATATACAGAAAAAGCTTAGTAAAGAACAAACAATATGATCTTTAGCAAAAAACAAATTTTTAACTATTTTTTTTTTTTTTTTGTTTTTCACAATTTCAAGTTCTATCAGGCTAAAAACACACTTTAAAACACACTCATGATATACGAGAGACATAAGCCTTGGAGCTTATGTGGTTATTTGCTATATTTTTTTAGCATAAAATTAAATTAAAAGTTTAACTTTACATTTGTTTCGATTTAAAAGACTTTCACACGAGTGAAAACTAATAGCCTGTATTCATAAAAATATTTTAAATTAAATTAAGTTTTACAAAACAAATTTTGTATGAAAATTTGACTTAATAAACGTTTTATTTTATTATAAATACAAGATGTTTGAGTTTAATTCTGTTGTACAATATAAATTTATTAATGATAGACCTGGGCGATTGCACTACTTTTGCATTACCATTAAATTGATCAAAAAATATTTTAGTGCAAAATAATTGCATTACCACTAACTTTGACACTGTTAATGAACTATTTTTTGCACTACATAATTTTCTTATCAAAGTAGTGCATTATTTTTTAATTCCACTAAGGTATATGCCAATGCAGCAGTACTTTTGAATTATTATTAAAATACATCATGAACAGTGCATTATTATTGAATTATCCACTACATGAGTAATGCCCTATTATTGCATTAGCACTAAACTATAATATAGTTTATATATAGTTAACTACAATTTATACATAAATAATTATCTTAAATAAAACTTAAAAATTTTTTTTAATCACTTAACACAAATAAGCAGTCAACAATACTCAAGTGATAATGTAATATTTGTGCACCATTTGTTATCTTTTAATTATAATGCAAAAGTAGTGCATTATTTGGCATACACTTTAGTGATATTAAAATATTATGCACTACTTTAATATGAAAATAATGCTGTGCAAAAAAAAGCACTAAAAGTATTAAAGTTAGTGGTAATGCAATGAACTTGTATTTCTATTGATTTTAGAGTTTATTTTCCCGGACTTTTTCGATTCCCGGGAAAGCGGGAAAGTTTTTAATTTTCCCGGGATCCCGGGATCCCGCTCTATATAAATAATACAAAGTAAATTTTGTTATTAATTAGTGAAAAAAACTTTTATAAAAAAACGTAAGGGAGCTTGTTTACAAAGAAAGTAAAAGAAATGGTTCAATACTAAAAAATTAATTGAAGATTGAAATTGTAACGATTCATTATTGTATTGGAATGGGAAAGGGGCTACCTATTAAATTCGGCCGTGCTCGTCGTTGGGGGGGTGTGTTGTGTTCCCATATAAAAGTTTATAATAGAATAGTAAACATTTAAGAATCGGCTACAAAAACTTTACTTTAGGTAGCAATATTACTATAAATGACTAACAAAGAACTGATAGAAAGAGAATAGAAAGAAGGTTTGGTTGGTAACTGCAGTGTAGCTCAAGGTGGAAGTCGCTACACTTATTCCATGCCCACCCACCATGCTGACATATACTAAACTGATGGTTGTCAGCCCAACAAAAAAAAAAAATATTTAAAAACTGCTTAACTATTCATACCCTACTTCACCTTTCGCAATTAAAAGAAATAAATTCAAAACTTCATTATTAAAATCTAAATTTCTGACACAATTTTATTAATGGAAGTTAAATGTATAAGTAAAAAGGGAATTATAGTTTTTAATCGATATAACGGTCACCATTGAAAATATTAATTAATAAATAACAACTAATTATAAAATTAACTGTTTGATAGATTTGCAAAAATATTGATATTAACAATATAAAAAAAAAATAATTGGTTGATATGTAAAATACTTAATAAGTTAAAATGTGAAGATGGGTAGGGTGTCAATTAATATGTAATATGAAAATTTTTACAATGGAATTAAACAAAATTAACATTAACAATTAAAAATGGCAACAAAACGCTGCTTATACGATAATATTTTCTTTTTTTAAATTTAATAATGAATAGTTTTAATAAAAATATTCATATTACATAAAACAAATTTGAGGGTAGGATTTTTTTTTAATATGGCAAATAAACAATTAATTCAACTTACATAGGCATGGTTCAACGATGTCAGCAGGCGCCGGTTGACAATTTATCGTAGACTGGAATTTTCAATATACCTTACTGGTGTTACAAGGTTAAGTATGTAAGAGTGAATCTTGCTATCACAGAGAGAGTTTTTCTATCCGTGATTACCAAAAATCATTCACCACATACATTGTTAAATTGTTCTTAGTTTTTTAATTAATTGATCATATTATGGTTGTGTGTTGTGAGAATGTGTAAATGTATACGTTTAAATGTGTATGTTTCTTTTATATTAGTTAGTGTATACTGTCTAAATTTATACAATAAAAGAGGTGACCAAATAACAAAACGTTAAAAGAAATAAATTAAAACTTAATTAACACAAGATAAAAAAAACTAATTTAGGGTTATTTTTCCCTCTTATTCTTTTATGTAACGTTACGTTAAAACATATAGTTTAAAATTAAAACTAAATTAGGAACGTAATTTTGTTCTCTTTTATCTCGAAAGGACTTTAAAAATGGTTGTTATGGCTGCTATTTAATTTTGATATTAAAGCATTTGGTCCAATAAATTAATGAATTTTAGACTGGTCACTCTAATTACACTGGTGACCTTAAATTCGAAAATAAAAGTTATTATAGTGTTTTCGCATGGTATAAGGAGATAGTATAACGATGCAGGTGTACTTCCACACAAGAAATGTAGTTTTAATAACTCGATCCGATTAATGGATTCTAATATAACGTTTTTTCTCCCAATTAATGTATTTGTTGATGTTGAATTCCGGTAAATGGATCTTATGTTGAGGTCCAGTTAATGGACTTTCTGTCAACTTTCGGAAAATTGATCCCTAATTATAATCCGAAGTCCTTCTTTAGAGAGCGACAAAAATCTATATAAAAAAAAAAATATAAATCGCAATACTACATTTTCGAGCCTAAAACCACAAATTAAAATATTCTTACCAGTTTCCGATTCGATACCAACACGAAACCACAAATAACACAATACTAATAATGAATCTGCCCACGTACAATAAAAAAACTAAAACACACTTTCAAATATTAAATATTTTCCTAAACCCGTCTGCTTATTCAGAAACCAATTTCAAAATGAATAAAATTTTCAAATTCATGACAAACTAAAACAAACTTAAAATCAATGAAAACTCAATTTTGAATTTGAATATAAAAAAAAAAAAAAACTATTTATACTTGTAAGCATTAAGACCTTATAAAGCCACAATAAAATGTTGGTAAAATAAAGAAATATAACAAAATAGTTTAGATTAAAATATCATCTTAAGAAGTCGCCATCACAAAGCAGATAAAATATCAAAAACCCTGAAGAAATTTTATCTGAAAAAGGTGACCATTAGCAGGAATTTCTAAATAATTTATGTCCACATATCTTTGATATGGTATACACCAATGTGACCACCCTTGACGTCCTCAAGTTCGTAGTTCAAGTTTCCAATTTTTTTCCTCACAACAGCGTTCACACCAGTGGGTGCTAATTTAGCATTAAATCGATCTGCCAAAGAGCTTTGTACAAAATTGCGCCGAACTACTATCTGGCCAACGTTAAACTCTCGTTTACGGGATCTCAGGTTATAATATTTTACATTACGATCATACGCTTCTTTAATTTTCTTTCTTATAGAATCACGAAGAAGAGTAAAACTATCTTGCCTTTCTATTTCCGTGTCCGTTTCCGCCAAAAGTTTTAAGTTACGTAAAATTTTGTAATCCTGTCCATGTGTAATCATGCTCTGTCCGAATAGTAGTTCGTAAGGTGTCCGTCCTGTAGTCTGATGTACACTACTGCGGATAGCACAATTTACGCTAGGTAAATATTCATCCCATTCTCGTTGATCGTTACGAATATAAGAACGAAGAGCTTCATTTATTGAACGATTAACTCTTTCGCTCGCATTGGACTGTGGGCTATGTACTGCAGTAAATTGATGTACAATACTATATTTAGCAACTAAGTTCTTAAATTCACCTGATTTAAACTGACTACCATTATCGGAAACAATGATTTCAGGTACACCAAAGCAAGTAAATATCTCATTTTTAAGATAATCGACTATAGGTTTAGTCATAAATTTCCTTAACGGTTTTAAAAATGTAAATTTTGTGAAATGATCTAGTATAATTAACACTCCAATATTTCCCTTTTTGGTTCGTGGGAATGGTCCGATGAGATCTATGTAAATACGTTGTAAAGGCCTTTCTGTATTTACCATCTGACCCATAGGAGGCTTAAGTGATGAAGTTGGTATTTTAGAAGTTTTACAGGAGTTGCAATTCGTGACATAGTCTTTGACGTCAGAAACTAATCTAGGCCAATAAAAGAAATGCCTAATTCGATGTACTATGCCACCATGAGCTGCCTTGGGTATATCATGCGCTGCGTATATTACATCTTTACGGAGTTCTTCAGGGACAAACAATTTCCAACTTAAAGATTCATCGGAACCACCAGTTGAAAAATTTGTTCGCTTGTATATAAATTTATCAATTACACGATAATCTGGTAGATTAGATTTAGAAAATTCATTTCTTAACCGGCAGTATTCTATACTTTCAAAAGCGCCAGAAGCAAGGTCAATGGATGGTAAGGTTTCCAGGTTAACTTCTGACACATTTAAGTCCTCATCTTCAAACGCCCGGGATAAAGCATCTGGCACAACATTGTCCTTACCTCTCCTATGTTCTATAGTAAAAACGAAACCCTGTAACTTGAGAGCCCATCTGGCTAATCGCCCAGAAAGGTCTTTTTGTCTCATCAGCCACTTAAGACTAGCATGGTCCGTAATTACCCTAAATTCATGGCCTTCAATATACGCCCTAAACTTTTTAATCGCTAAAATTACTGCTAAGCATTCCAATTCCGTTATAGAATAATTTCGTTGAGCCTTATTCAGCTTTTGTGACATATAAGCTATAGGCGTCTCATTGCCATCGACGTCAAGTTGAGCCAATACGGCGCCAATTCCATATGTACTAGCGTCACATTGAAGAATAAAAGGTTTACTAAAATTGGCATGTACTAAGACAGGAGCTGAAGTTAACTTTTCTTTGACCGATTCAAAAGATTTTTGTGCCTCATCCGTCCATATAAATGGCTTTCTTTTTGATAACAATTCCGTCATAGAAAACGTAACGGTAGCATAATCATCAATAAACCTACGATACCAGCCGGCTATCCCTAAAAACTGGCGTAATTGACGTACTGTCTTTGGAACGGGAAACTGTGAAATTGCTCTCACCTTTTCGGGATCTACTTTTAACGATCCATTCCCAACTATGTATCCTAGGTACTGTACCTGTCGAAGACAAAAGCTACTTTTTTTAACGTTAATTGTTAAGTTTGCTCTCCGAAATTGAGTAGCCACCTCCTGCAAATGTCGCATATGTTCGTCGTATTCTTTTGAAATTATAAGAAGATCATCTAAGTAAACAAAAACGTTTGTTTTCATATTATACGGAATAACACGGTCCATCAGTCTACACATTGTTTGTGGGGCATTACACAATCCAAACGGCATTCTTGTAAATTGATACAATGGCCGATTAGGGATTGTAAACGCAGTCTTTGGTCTTGAGGTTTCGTCCAATTTAATTTGCCAAAATGCATCTTTTAGATCCACTTTAGAAATATAGTAAATTGGAGGAAGTCTCGAAATTAGTCCGTCAATGTTCGGAATAGGATAAGCGTCCTTTGTCGTCACAGCATTTAATCTACGGCTGTCCAAGCAAAAACGTACTTTTCCAGGTTTTACAATCAACACGCCAGGAGATGACCAAGGTGATGTAGGGCACTCTTCTATGACTCCTAACTTTAACATTCTGTCTATTTCATCACACAATAATTTTTCTCTTGCTGGAGATATTGGGTAATATCTCTGCTTAATAGGACTTGAATCACCAGTATCGATGTTGTGTTCTAATAAAGAAGTACAGCCCAGACCATCGCGTTCTGAATTCGGAAAATAATCTATAATTTCCCTGAGACGTTGGTTTTGTGTTGCTGTCAAAGGTATCTTGTCTTTATCCTCTTCACAAATAATTTCACTAACAGTATCCATTGTCACAATTTGGATATTAAACTTCTCCCAAAAATCCATACCACAAATAACATCCTGCGTAATAGATGGGATCAACAAGAATTCAATTGATTTCCTTTCGCAACTATAACCAATTTCAAGCAAAATAGTTCCTAACACACTTTGAGTTTGTCCGTCTGCTGTCTTTACATTACCGTTACCTCGTACATACTGTTTACTCTCTACTATTTCAGTACATAATTCACCACCAATGACGTTAACATTAGCGCCACTGTCCAATAAAGCAAAGTAATTTTTCCCTAATATCTTTAATTTAACATAAGGTCTACTGTCAGTCTCCTTGTTTACTATTGAAGAGATGATTTTCTTTCCATACTGCTTTCTTCGCTTATAAAAGTCCTTAATCCTTACTGAGGATCTTTTTGGTCTTAAACCCGACGATTGATTAAAAATTCTATCTCTTACTTTATTGTATTCCTCTAAGCGTATATGGTATGGTCTTTGTAATGGATGAGTTTTAGTCGTTTCAGGAAAAATCGGTATATCTAGTAAATTTGAAGTCAAATCCGGAATATTTGTTACATCAGGTAAAGAAGATTTTAATGTTCGTATGTCATCGTTTATTATATCTTTATGAATTAATTTTTGCACGGATGCCCGTCCTTCTTCGCACGGACATCCCTTAATCGGTTTTCCCGCTTCTGCAAACACATGGGACATTGAGGTTTGTAAACGTTTTTCTCCCCACAACCATAACAAAAGACAGACCGTGGCTGTAGACAATCAATAAAACTATGTCCATTATTATCACAGTTCCAACATTTGCTAGATCGCACCACGAAACAGATTTCGGAATCTGAACTGTCCAAATTGCAATTTTCTTTAGGCTGAATATCATCATCAAAGACCTCAGACACTTCTGCCTTTTGATATGCGCGCTTGTTATGTTGTGAATACGTCAAGTTTTTCACAAATTTTTCATGTCTCCGTACCGCACGTCTCAATTGTGCAACTCTGTTAAACTCCAAATGCAAAATCTCATGTCTAATCTCTGGTCTCAAATTTCGTTGTAATGTTTCACACAATTCATACTCGGACAAAGGATTACGCAATCTATCACAAAGCACAATGATAGAATCATAAAACTCATCAAAGGTTTCATTCGACTTTTGCTTCCTACGTAAAATGTCGTCCTTAATGTCAAAGTCAGTATTATAGTCTTTATATTGGCGTTTTAATGCACTACACAATTCTTCCCAGTCAATAATTTCACTACTCCGATGGAAGCGCCAAAACCATTTTAAGGCTTTACCCTCAAAAAGTATATGAGCATGTTCACACAACAAGTCAAAATCACCTCGAAGGTTTGCGTTTGTAAGAGAATTAACTCTATAAATAAATTCATCCACGGTCACTTCAGAAGTGTCCCCGGTAAAATGAATTCTCCAATTCCTAATCAGATTTAAAATTCTTTCCGAATTTCGGTTTAAGTCCCTATCAAAATCACGAGGCCTAACTACGCGCTCATTCTGTTCACTTTGAGAACCTATACTACGATTGTCATGTCTTGGTTGACCCAAATTTAACAGATCGGACTGATCCCGCTGCCTGTCTCGTCCTTGATCGACCGTGAGATCCCTAATTCCCGCGGTTATCATATTAGTAATTTCTCCTCTAAATTCTCTTAACGAGTCATATATTAATCCCCGAACCTGATTGATATTTAAACTGGCATGTTCGAGGGCCTCCCTTCGAGTCTGCGATCGTGTCATCGGTCTCCCCGGATTCGAAGAAATCCGCATATCACCACCTGCTCCTTCGTCCACAGTCAATGTCATATCAGCTGTTTCCCGCTCTATGTCAGCTGGAATATTTTCGGAACTACGTACTAAAGGCATCTTAGTTAAATTCGTTAAAAAAAATCAATGAAACAATAATAAATAAACAAAGCTCAACAAAACTCAAGAAAAAAAACTCAACCGAAAATAAAAATATAATTTACGTATATCACGAATTAAAATTCTTTCTACCCAAACTCAATATTCACAAATATGGTTAAATGGTTATAACAACAAGATATATTTAATAACTACTCGGTGAAGTTTCTAGATATGAAAGTTAAGTAAAACTAAAATTAAAAAAAAAAAAAAATAAATAAATCATTCCATCACCAACCAAAGACCGCAAAAGATCAAAATGAAAAGATACCCATTTGGTGGAAACTTTTTGACAAAAGCCAAAGAGAATAAAGTCCAAAACCAAATATGAGTACAAGGATAAAAGGTAAGTATTGATTATCCGCCGCCGGAAAGTAATCGATAAAAAAAATCAATAACTATAAATCCACACGGTGGGTAGTATCAAACTTTGGAATATAATTTTGAAGATGAATGCCAAACTAACTGAAAAAAAAAACAAAAGTGAAAGATAAGGAAATGAGTCAAATGAGTCAAATGAGTATTGAACCGATATAAACCAAAACAACTTCTCTAACTCGAACCCAAGCCCTGATAACTACTGTATCATTAAATGCCAAACCGGGAAATGTTAATAATATAAACAATAAACAAGTAAGTCCACAGTGGCAACTAAGAAAACAAATAGCCAATAGTAGGAAAAGGAAGGGAAAGTATTCAATATAAGTCAAAACACACACTAGTGATTCTAAAGACCTCAGCATCTAGATGAAAATTGCACTAATAAATTCTAAAACTTACGATAACTGAGGCCCCACGTTGGGCGCCAAAAATCTCTGTAACGATTCATTATTGTATTGGAATGGGAAAGGGGCTACCTATTAAATTCGGCCGTGCTCGTCGTTGGGGGGGTGTGTTGTGTTCCCATATAAAAGTTTATAATAGAATAGTAAACATTTAAGAATCGGCTACAAAAACTTTACTTTAGGTAGCAATATTACTATAAATGACTAACAAAGAACTGATAGAAAGAGAATAGAAAGAAGGTTTGGTTGGTAACTGCAGTGTAGCTCAAGGTGGAAGTCGCTACACTTATTCCATGCCCACCCACCATGCTGACATATACTAAACTGATGGTTGTCAGCCCAACAAAAAAAAAAAATATTTAAAAACTGCTTAACTATTCATACCCTACTTCACCTTTCGCAATTAAAAGAAATAAATTCAAAACTTCATTATTAAAATCTAAATTTCTGACACAATTTTATTAATGGAAGTTAAATGTATAAGTAAAAAGGGAATTATAGTTTTTAATCGATATAACGGTCACCATTGAAAATATTAATTAATAAATAACAACTAATTATAAAATTAACTGTTTGATAGATTTGCAAAAATATTGATATTAACAATATAAAAAAAAAATAATTGGTTGATATGTAAAATACTTAATAAGTTAAAATGTGAAGATGGGTAGGGTGTCAATTAATATGTAATATGAAAATTTTTACAATGGAATTAAACAAAATTAACATTAACAATTAAAAATGGCAACAAAACGCTGCTTATACGATAATATTTTCTTTTTTTAAATTTAATAATGAATAGTTTTAATAAAAATATTCATATTACATAAAACAAATTTGAGGGTAGGATTTTTTTTTAATATGGCAAATAAACAATTAATTCAACTTACATAGGCATGGTTCAACGATGTCAGCAGGCGCCGGTTGACAATTTATCGTAGACTGGAATTTTCAATATACCTTACTGGTGTTACAAGGTTAAGTATGTAAGAGTGAATCTTGCTATCACAGAGAGAGTTTTTCTATCCGTGATTACCAAAAATCATTCACCACATACATTGTTAAATTGTTCTTAGTTTTTTAATTAATTGATCATATTATGGTTGTGTGTTGTGAGAATGTGTAAATGTATACGTTTAAATGTGTATGTTTCTTTTATATTAGTTAGTGTATACTGTCTAAATTTATACAATAAAAGAGGTGACCAAATAACAAAACGTTAAAAGAAATAAATTAAAACTTAATTAACACAAGATAAAAAAAACTAATTTAGGGTTATTTTTCCCTCTTATTCTTTTATGTAACGTTACGTTAAAACATATAGTTTAAAATTAAAACTAAATTAGGAACGTAATTTTGTTCTCTTTTATCTCGAAAGGACTTTAAAAATGGTTGTTATGGCTGCTATTTAATTTTGATATTAAAGCATTTGGTCCAATAAATTAATGAATTTTAGACTGGTCACTCTAATTACACTGGTGACCTTAAATTCGAAAATAAAAGTTATTATAGTGTTTTCGCATGGTATAAGGAGATAGTATAACGATGCAGGTGTACTTCCACACAAGAAATGTAGTTTTAATAACTCGATCCGATTAATGGATTCTAATATAACGTTTTTTCTCCCAATTAATGTATTTGTTGATGTTGAATTCCGGTAAATGGATCTTATGTTGAGGTCCAGTTAATGGACTTTCTGTCAACTTTCGGAAAATTGATCCCTAATTATAATCCGAAGTCCTTCTTTAGAGAGCGACAAAAATCTATATAAAAAAAAAAATATAAATCGCAATACTACATTTTCGAGCCTAAAACCACAAATTAAAATATTCTTACCAGTTTCCGATTCGATACCAACACGAAACCACAAATAACACAATACTAATAATGAATCTGCCCACGTACAATAAAAAAACTAAAACACACTTTCAAATATTAAATATTTTCCTAAACCCGTCTGCTTATTCAGAAACCAATTTCAAAATGAATAAAATTTTCAAATTCATGACAAACTAAAACAAACTTAAAATCAATGAAAACTCAATTTTGAATTTGAATATAAAAAAAAAAAAAAACTATTTATACTTGTAAGCATTAAGACCTTATAAAGCCACAATAAAATGTTGGTAAAATAAAGAAATATAACAAAATAGTTTAGATTAAAATATCATCTTAAGAAGTCGCCATCACAAAATAGGAACTTGAATTATTATCACCTCACGCCTTTATTCCCTATTATTATGCTTTTATTCAGTATTATTATGCTCTGGATACAAGATAAAAAGATAACATAAACATAACAATTTAATCCATAAAACAATAATAAAAACAAAATAAAAATTAAGGTACTCAAGATATGAGATCAAAAAGTTAATTAATAAAATAGATAAAATATTTTAAAGAAATATATTACATTTTTTAATGGTTTAGGAAATAACTTTCTGACACACTCAAAGCGCTTAGTAAGGCGTCAAAAAGTATATTCCTGATTTTATTTACTAATTATCATGTTTCCGAAAAATTTCGTTTTTACCCATTCCCATCTTTTTTGCAATACAAAATTTCCGCGCCAAGAAAAAAATTGCTAATTTTTTAAGGCTAAAAACGCATCAAGCCAATGTCAGAAAACCTGTTCTGATGTAAAGCGTATTCCAGTGAAAGACTCCTGCAATAGACTTTGGCCGGGGTAAGGTCTTGACTATCAGGCGGTTGAGGCTAAGCTTTACAACCACTATTTTCGAAACCGTTGTTAACTTGGGTTGCACCATGTAGACAAGCGTTCTCATGATATAATATTACGGTTTTATATCAGGTCCTAAACTCTTGGTGTTTTTTTTTTGCCAATGCTCTCTTTACACGAATAAATACATGAACAGTATTTTTTGGATTCAATATTAAACAATTTTATTTTAACATTTTTCATTTAAAATTAATATGAAGCAATGATAATTTTAAATATGGTCCATACATTTGTAGAAATTAACTATGATTTTCAATCAATATTGCACCATGTTAATTTTACATTGGTATTTTTATACCCACATCACAATAGTGGAGCGGGTATTATGCATTTGTGCTGATGTGTGTAACGCCTTAAAATATTGGTCCTAGACCCACCTTAAAGTATACCGATCAACTCAGAATCACTTTCTGAGTCGAACTAACGATGTCCGTCCGGCTGGCTGGCTGGCTGTCCATGCAACCTTGTGCGCAAAGTACAGGTCGCAATTAAAGAGATAATTTGATAAAAATTGGGACATAGGCTCTTATTGACACGAGGACTATTGAAAATGGGCTAAATTAGTGAAATTTAAAACATAGATAGATCCATATCTATATGGACACATAAGCTATACAGTTTTTCAAAAATAGGACCACAAGGGGATGTAGGGGGCAATTTCTGCCTGTCACAAACTTTCAAACCGATTTTAATGAAGTTTTTAAACAGAGAAATCCATATTTATATGGACACATAAGCATGATGTGTTTTTAAGTACTGTGGTGCTGGGTATCATATGGTCGGGCTTGACCGACTATACTTTCTTTCTTGTTTTTTTTTTCTGTTTGTGTTCAGGATAAGCTTTGGCGTGCAATGGATTCGCTTTAGCTAAACTCTAAAAATTTATGATGTTAAGCAAAACTTCCCCAAAATGTTTCTTTCTTGGTATAAAATACGACATTTTCGAAGCAAAAAAAAATAATTTTGTTGTTTACACTATTTCGTTTAATGCCTAAGTAATAATAAATGACAGAATAAAGCTGCTTACTAGAATACCGATTAAGTTTAGCAGCTTGTCAGCAAAAAGTTGATTTATAAAAAACTTTTATCCGTGCGCTTACTTTTAATAAATCAACTCGTAATTTTAATTAGGAATGGACAACATAAATGATTTGTGTTTTTGATTTTTATTTAACTTATATTGAAACTTACCGCCTGGCCCTCGTTGTCGACAAGAACATTTCTTTCGTATATTTATATTGAAAACAAAAAACAATTTTAGTTTTCTATTATTGTTTTCAATAGAAATATGCGAAAGAAATGTTCTTGTCGACATTGTTGACCTGCAGTAAATTTTAGTATATAACTTATAAACATTAGCACAAATGTTTCTGGTGGTGTAGGATATAAAAATTACAACTCCTGCAAAATTTTATAAAATTTATATTTTCACTTAAATTCCGTATATTAAAACTATAAAAAAAAAAGTTAAAAAAAAAACTAAAATCAATATAGCAAAAATATCTAACTGCAAATATTCGCAATTTTTTTATTTTCCATTTTGTTGTGAGAAGGATTAAATAGCACAAAGTGGAACCACTTTAGCGGAAACATAGTAAATAAATGACACCAACATACGACTCTATAACTATGGAACAACACAAAAAAAAATGTTTAAAAAAAACTAAACTTTAACCATCACTTCTAAACCACTTGCTCGGCTAAACAATGTCATGCAATCAGTTTAATGTAAAACTAAAAACAAAATACATGCAAAAAAAAAGTTAACAAACGAAAATAAAAATTGAAGAGAAGTAACAAAACTTTTTCGAAAAAAGAGCTGTAACAATTAAAAAAGTAGCTGCAACAAACTGTAGAGGAAGTATGAGCAGAGAAGAGACTTAAATGTCACATATAAAGTGATGAGCATACCAACAGTTCAACGACTACTGAAAAGTTGATATGTATTTGAAAGTGATGCGAAGGATGTGAAGGACGAGGATGATGATGAGGCCACTGCCACCGATGAGCTTCCGAGTATGAGGCCATGTAAAAACAAAGTACTATACATGTAAAGAGGTAAAAGTGACTGACAGTGACAACAAAAACTAACATAAAGTGTAGAGACCAACAACTAGAACTTCAACGACAATGGCACAACAACACTAACAGCAAAAGCAACAACAACATGACAATAATGATTTTTTGCTTAAAAAACTACTCCTGTTCAGTCAGTCATTTCGAAACAAACAAACGCAAAAAAAAATTACACAAAAACAGGAAAGTTTAGAAATACTTGACATATGAGTCGTATAACGAGTGTTTTTTTTTCTCTGTATTTCACACACCTCCCCCCCCCCCCCCCCCCCCACATCGTGTGTGTTTAGATTTGTTAAACAACAACTACAACTACAAAAAATATATATAGTTACGGATGATGATTCCAAATAACTCTCGTCTTACAATGTAATAAATTTCATCGATAAACTTGTGAAAACTAACAGCAGCAACAACTACAACAAAATCTGCAACAGCAACAAATCTGAAGTTGTTTTAGCATTTTAAAACTGAAATTGTAAACGTAAATTTATGTTTGGAAAAAAGTGAAAATGTTTTTAAAAATTTTCGCGGACAATTTATATTTGGTAAAATTCTCATCTGTTTTTTTTTTTGCTAGTTTTACAACTTTGCCATAAAAACAAAAAAGCTTTTGGCCACATGGATTTGGTTTTTTAAAGAAAATTAACTATAAATTTCGAAAGTTTAAAAAAAAGAGTAGAAAATAATAATACAGTTGATTTTTGTGTGTGACAATATAATTTATTAAATTTATAAAGAAAATTTAATTGTTCATATTTTAAAGTTACAAAAATTTTAAAGAAATTTCACTGGTACGTTCATTCAAACACGACATATTTAGAGTAATAAAAAAATTTGTATGTTATTTTAAAAAGTCGATCTTATTTATAGCAGTGCTTTCAGTTTAGGGGACTTATCAACAAATCAAGAATTTTATTTGGCAAATGGGTATATTTCAAAAGTTGTTGGGGCTTTATTTTTCCCATCCTTTCTACCATCAAAATGATAAGGGGATATTAATTGTTTCATTCCGCTTATAATACATTGAAACAATCATCGAAGCCCCCTTTAAGTAGGGAGGTCACCGATACCATAATTGATTTAAAATATAGAAAAAGATTTGTGTAATATCAGCATTGGGTAACTGGTAATTCATGCCTGTAATTCATAAAATACTAATACATGGAAGGATATAATCGATGCAGTAGCACTCCTTAAGGCTAGTTTACACTATCTCACAAGTCTTACGTATTCCATTATACTTTGTGAGATAGAAATCTAATGAGATTTGTTGCGACTGTCAAAATATCTAATTTAACATAACAGTTTGGATTCACACCATCACACAAAGTATAAACACTCACACATGAAATAAAATGAAATTAAAAAAAAAAAACGATGAAGTCGTATGGGATGTCAAACTTTTTTTTCATAATATGTACTTGTCATTTTCATCATACATGCGTTCACACTATCAGACTTTTACATATTACTTGAGTTTTTGACATGTGTTAATACAAAGTATAATAATGTAAACTAGCTTTTATTACAGAAGATTACAGGAATTATAGATTAATGTTTTCCAGAAAGTGCAATAGTGCAATTTCAACAAATTCTGATGTTTTGCATCGTTTGTTTGCATTGTACGATCCGTAAATAAGACGTCAACCTCATGCACATCTTCTAGAACGTGTGTGTATCAAATTTGATGACTTTTGCTTAAATAAGAAAACATTTTTGCGAAAAATTTATTTGTATTATAAAGGAGGTGGGCGTGGCCGATTTTATGCTGAAAGGGTAAAGAATTGTTAAAAACGTGTAAATTCGATAACCTCATATCACCAAAACTAGAAGAGATACATAAACATTTTAATACTTATCGTTGTTCATTAGAAAAATTAGTGGACACTTGTGTGGTACTTTTTTGAAATTCGGTCCTTTTGGAACTTCTTTGTCATCCCATATACATATCTTTTAAACCAATAAACAAATAAAGATAAACAAATATAAATTCGTTATAAATATATTTTTGGCATTTTTTCGAAATTCTAATGTTTAAGGGGTGAAAATCGTACCTATTTTTGGTACTTTTTTTGATACTTTTTTTCTCCATGGATGGACATATACGTATCTATTTATGAGCTCAAACTACAAAATTAAAATTTTTGTTTTTTCAATGGGGAGAAAAAAAGTCACAAAAAGGGAAATACAGGAAATAAGATTTCTTTCTTTTACTTCTGGGGTACTGCATGTGTTTGTTTTAGAATTTTCTATAATATTTAACAAAGAAACATAACATTATAGTTGCAGGGTCCTGAGTGAGTGAAAACCAATAAGAAGAAAGCTTTTCTTTTATTTTTGTTTTATAACTACTACTTTTTGAATATTTGTTAATATTGGGACTAGAAACATAAAATTAAACATTTATAGTTCTAAGTGAATAAGAATCTGTAAGGTGGAGATTTTGGTACATTTTCGTTAATATTGGATCAAGAAACATAAAATTAAACATTAGTGTGTGATAATCTATAAAAGGGAACTTGTTGGTAATTGTTTGTTCTTCAACTGGTACTTTTTGGATTTCGGTTAGTATTAGACCTAGAAACATAAAATTAAACATTGAAGGTCTTGAGTTATTGACAATCTCTAAGAGGGATATTTTTGGTACTTTTGCGTTCTTTAACTGGTACTTTTGGAGTTTTTATTAATACTGAACCTAGAAACATAAAATTCAACATGCAAAGTCCAGAGAGATTGAGAAAAGGAAACTTTTTGGTACTTTTTTGTTTTTCAATTGGTACTTTTATGATTTTCGTTAATATTGGAACTAGAACCATAAAATTAAACATCTATGGTTTTGAGTGAATAAGAATCTGTAAGGTGGAGATCTTGGTACATTTTCGTTTTACAACTGGTACTTTTTGAATTTCCGTTAGCATTAGACCTAGAAACATAAAAATAAACATTGAAGGTCTTGAGTTATTGAAAATCTCTAAGAGGGATATTTTTGGTACTTTTGCGTTCTTTAACTGGTACTTTTGGAGTTTTTATTAATACTGAACCTAGAAACATAAAATTCAACATGCAAAGTCCAGAGAGATTGAGAAGAGGAAACTTTTTGGTACTTTTTTGTTTTTCAATTGGTACTTTTTTGATTTTCGTTAATATTGGAACTAGAACCATAAAATTAAACATCTATGGTTTTGAGTGAATAAGAATCTGTAAGGTGGAGATCTTGGTACATTTTCGTTTTACAACTGGTACTTTTTGAATTTCCGTTAGCATTAGACCTAGAAACATTAAATTAATCATTGAAGGTCTTGAGTTATTGAAATTCTCTAAGAGGGATATTTTTGATACTTTTTCCTTCTATAACTGGTACTTATGGAGTTTTTATTAATACTGAACCTAGAAACATAAAATTCAACATGCAAAGTCCAGAGAGATTTAGAAGAGGAGACTTTTTGGTACTTTTTTGTTCTTCAACTGCTACTTTTTGAATTTTCGTTAATATTGGGACTAGAAACATAAAACTAAACATTTATAGTTCTAAGTGAATAAGAATTTGTAAGGTGGAGATTTTGGTACATTTTCGATATACAACTGGTACTTTTTTGATTTTCGTTAATATTGGATCAAGAAACATAAAACTAAACATGTAATGTCCTTAGTGGGTGATAATCTATAAAAGGGAACTTGTTGGTACTTGTTTGTTCTACAACTGGTACTTTTTGGATTTCCGTTAGTATTAGACCTAGAAACATAAAATTAAACATTGAAGGTCTTGAGTTATTGAAAATCTCTTAGAGGGATATTTTTGGTACTTTTGCGTTCTTTAACTGGTACTTTTGGAGTTTTTATTAATAGTGAACCTAGAAACATAAAATTCAACATGCAAAGTCCAGAGAGATTGAGAAGAGGAGACTTTTTGGTACTTTTTTGTTTTTCAATTGGTACTTTTTTGATTTTCGTTAATATTGGAACTTGAACCATAAAATTAAACATCTATGGTTCTGAGTGAATAAGAATCTGTAAGGTGGAGATCTTGGTACATTTTCGTTTTACAACTGGTACTTTTTGAATTTCCGTTAGCATTAGACGTAGAAACATTAAATTAATCATTGAAGGTCTTAAGTTATTGAAATTCTCGAAGAGGGATATTTTTGGTACTTTTTCGTTCTATAACTGGTACTTATGGAGTTTTTATTAATACTGAACCTAGAAACATAAAATTCAACATGTAAAGTCCAGAGAGATTGAGAAGAGGAGACTTTTTGGTACTTTTTTGTTTTTCAATTGGTCCTTTTTTGATTTTCGTTAATATTGGAACTAGAACCATAAAATTAAACATTTATGGTACTGAGTGAATAAGAATCTGTAAGGTGGAGATTTTGGTATATTTTCGATATGCAACTGGTACTTTTTTGATTTTCGTTAATATTGGATCAAGAAACATAAAATTAAACATGTAATGTCCTTAGTGTGTGATAATCTATAAAAGGAAACTTGTTGGTACTTGTTTGTTTTTCAACTGGTACTTTTTGATTTCCGTTAGTATTAGACCTAGAAACATAAAATTATACATTGAAGGTCTTGAGTTATTGAAAATCTCTAAGAGGGATATTTTTGGTACTTTTGCGTTCTTTAACTGGTACTTTTGGAGTTTTTATTAATACTGAACCTTGAAATATAAAATTCAACATGCAAAGTCCAGAGAGATTGAGAAGAGCAGACTTTTTGGTACTTTTTGGATTTTCAATTGGTACTTTTTTGATTTTTTTATAGTATTAAACTTACAAAATTAAATTAAACATTCACTAACTTGACTGAAAGATAGAATATGGAACGGAGATTGGACCCTCGACAAATAGATCAACTAAGACAAAAAAAAATTTTTACCAAACAAGTAAATTCATATATACTTATAGGTATGTTTTCTTCATATTTGCATAAATAATTATGGTCGAATTTTGACCATTAGGCAAACACTAGTATTATTAATTTTAACAAACGTTTATTAAAGAAAATTGTTCTTTTCTTCAACAGTCAAACACACAAAGAAACATTTTTAAAACCTCCAAAAATCTCAAAGTATTTTCGTAAGTTTGATGGAATTGTTGTTCATTTAAAACTAAATATAAATGCCAAAATTCATAAACATATTTTAAATTTCATTAAAGTTTACAAACAAGTTTTCTGTGAAAATTTAACTTAATAAACGTTTCTTAAACAAAATAATCGTTTTTTGAGAAGAATATATCTAAAGAACTAACTATATAAGAATATAAAAGAACTAACAATAAAAAAAAAATTAAAGAAAAAAGGTAAATTTTAGCACCACGTTTTTCTCCCATTTTTTACATCTCGTTTTTTATCAAAAGACATTTTATTTTTAAACTAAATTATTTTTATACGTGCTAAATTTTATAAAATATTTCTTTAAATTAAACTTATACACAAAACACACACAAACACATTTTTCTATTTTCCAGTAACAATTGTAACAAATTGACCGGAAGTGACCTTTAGTCTAGCATATGTTACATTAAAAATCACAAAAATTCTGCCACCTTTAGGGTTACCAAAAATATCCCCATCCTTCGTGATTAAAGGATATCCTTTTTTCAACTTCTTCTTACCATTCTCCTTAATATTATTGTACTTCCTTGCCGCTTCTCTAACAGCTACTCAAACCCATAAATGAATTTCTTTTTATACTTATATAAAATATTTACTTTAAAACTTATTGACTTGGTCAAATGTGATTTCTGGCCACTGAGGTTGATTATGGTTGACTACTTGGTCAATTTATATACATATATTTTTTTTTTTTTTTCTTATTCTTTTTCAAATTAACTTCCATTTTCCTTTTTTTCAGCCCATCCTTTGGTGTAAATAAGCCACATTGTAAATATTTGTGTAGTGTTTTTTGGTGGGCTACATGGGAGACATCGGCAGGAAGATGGTTAAATGTGTAACCAATTGTATCTTATAATAGTAGACCCTTTTCAATGTGTTGATTTTTCTTTCCATCGTTAGTAGTTTGTTGTTATCAAGACCATTTTCTTGCTGGCCATTTGTCAGTCAAAAAAAAAGACAAGCACAGATGTATTTAAGGAATTGAAGATTGTCTTTTTTTTGCTAGTTTATTGGTTTGCTTAGAAAAAGGGTATAGATTTAAACAAATCTATTAATAAAATTCTCAATATGTCAATACATATTAGGAAGGGGCTTTATAACAAGGATATTATTTATATTCAATACAAGTTATTTGAACTTTAAACGAAAAAAGATTTTCTAATAAGAATATTATGAAGTTAGAACAAAAGTATTGATCAAACTAAATCTGGTCAAATATTAACTAAACGAGAGTAAAAGTAGAGTGTTAGAGTAGAGTTAGAGTAGAGTTAGAGAAGAGTTAGAGTAGAGTTAGAGTAGAGTTAGAGTAGAGTTAGAGTAGAGTTAGAGTAAGAGTAGAGTTAGAGTAGAGCTAGAGTAGAGTTAGAGTAGAGTTAGAGTAGAGTTAGAGTAAAGTTAGAGTAGAGTTAGAGTAGAGTTAGAGTAGAGTTATAGTAGAGTTAGAGTTAGAGTTAGAGTTAGAGTTAGAGTTAGAGTTAGAGTTAGAGTTAGAGTTAGAGTTAGAGTTAGAGTTAGAGTAGAGCTAGAGTAGAGTTAGTGCAGAGTTAGAGTAGAGTTAGAGTAGAGTTAGAGTAGAGTCAGAGTAGAGTTAGAGTAGAGTTAGAGTAGAGTTAGAGTAGAGTTAGAGTAGAGTTAGAGTAGAGTTAGAGTAGAGTAAGAGTAGAGTTAGAGTAGAGTAGAGTAAAGTAGAGTTAGAGTAGAGTTAGAGTAGAGTTAGAGTAGAGTTAGAGTTAGAGTAGAGTAGAGTTAGAGTAGAGTTAGAGTAGAGTTAGAGTAGAGTTAGAGTAGAGTTAGAGTAGAGTTAGAGTAGAGTTAGAGTAGAGTTAGAGTAGAGTTAGAGTAGAGTTAGAGTAGAGTTATAGTAGAGTTAGAGTAGAGTTAGAGTAGAGTTAGAGTAGAGTTATAGTAGAGTTAGAGTAGAGTTAGAGTAGAGTTAGAGTAGAATTAGAGTAGAGTAGAATTAGTGTAGAGTTAGAGTAGAGTTAGAGTAGAGTTAGAGTTAGAGTTAGAGTTAGAGTTAGAGTTAGAGTTAGAGTAAGAGTAGAGTTAGATTAGAGTAGAGTTAGAGTAGAGTAGAGTTAGAGTAGGGTTAGAGTAAGAGTAAGAGTACAGTTAGAGTAGAGTTATAGTAGAGAATGGAGGTAGAGTAGAGTTATAGTAGAGTTAAGATATATTTAGAGTGGAGTTAGAGTAAAGTTAAAACAAAGTTAAAGTAGATTTAATGATGAGTTGGAGTAAGTTGAAAAAAGAGTTAGAGAAGAAGAATTAAAGTATAACTAGAGAAGAGTTAAAGATGAGTTAGAATACAGTTGAAGTAGTGTTAGAGTACAGTTATTGACTAGTTATACTTACAGAGTCATAGCGTGTTTAACTGTATTATTGTAAAGATATATTCAACCAAAAATGTTAAAAGTATGTGTAAGGACACCATATAAACCGACATATTTTTTTTATTGATTTAAAAGAACTAACAATGAATACTTCAAACTAATTTAAAGAATTCTGTACGGTTTTCAATTCAAATAAGCGTTAACTCGATGACATTATTATTGCCCAAAAAAAAGACACAAAAACCCTTAAAGTGTTGTTTAAAATTTCTGTTAAATTTTGTAAAAAAAAATTCTCTCACTTTGGCATGTGTTGCTAAGTGTGAAATTAAAATTTCAAGCAAAATTATTGAACATTATTACATCGATATTGTCCTTTAAACTCCATAAAAATAAATGTTTTGCACAATGAGTAGTTTGCGCCAAAATTTGTACAGCTAGTACGTACCAAAATGTGTCTGTGAAATGACCAATTTTGTTTTAACTACTCGAATGTTAAAAATCAATTTGTTCCACCACTGGTTTATAAGGTCTACCACATTCATATTGCAACACACAAGCGTTTGTTCGAATGACAGTAGGGGCTTTTTAACACAACTAATCGATCAATTATGTTTTGTTTTTTTTTCTATTTTTATGGAAAATAACAAATTTTATACATAATTTTGCACAAAAAAAATGAAGACAAAATTACATATTTAATGCAGACTAAATTATTGGTGACAGGCGTGCAAATTTTGAGGGATTTATTGAAGAAAGTGTAACTAATTTTAGAGCAAGATGAACACGAAAAAAATACTGTATAAAATTAAGAAAATCAATCAAAAGAATTTATTAAACTTTGTTTTAATCTTTTTTTCAATAAAGACTTTTTTATTTAAGGACTGGCCATTTCTGTGAAATACAACCACCCTTACGTATGCACTCTCCCTATCCCTTACTGTTTTCCACTTTTCTGGTGATAATTGTGGTTTCATGTTACACACATGGCCATACATTATTTTCAATATGTACTATGTACAACATGTAGAAAAAGTAATTAGCGACAATTTTGTAAAAGTTTCACTTACATTTCTGTTGGCTGCACCACTTAAGCCAAAACGGTAATAAATGAAAACAAAAATGTTTTTTCGTTGAAAGGAGCTACGCTCAACCCTGAGAGTGTTTGCACGCCTGCAGTTTAATAACACTCATAGCAGCGCTTGAATTGTTAACAAGTATTTAATGAGTGTTGCGTTAGTTTTGACACTTGTGTATAAACATGACGTTTTTAACTGTTAAGAATAAACAACACAAAAAAAAACATAAATATTATGTAAATTCTTTTATAATTATTACAGAAAATTCCCACGAATTGTGGCGCCACTGTTGAAGTGCCTTTTTGAATGTGAAAATTAAAAGGAATGAATGTGATTTTAAATTAAAAGGAAAAGACATCTAAAATTATTATCTTTTTTTTAGTAATTTTCGAGAAATTTTATTAAGATCAGTAATATGAAAATAATCCTTCCACTTACTAAGTTTTAAAAAACTGCAGTCGAAACCAAAAACTGTCGAACAAAAAACGAAAATGTGTGTTAACTTTTCGCTTTTTAAGTTGGTTTAACAGATACTGTATACATTTAACAAATCAAAAATAAAAGCAACAGTTTTTTTGTTTTGCCAATGGCAAATGTAGAAGTGGGAGAAATGGCAGTTATTCTACTTTGACTGCAGTTTTTTAAACGCTGTTTTAAACCAACTGTTTACTTCTGAACCAAAGGCAGCGGATTTCCCATCCCTGGTTTCAATTTTGAGTGATGATATGCCCTAAGGCGAATTGACAACGTGAGGCGCTACTGTCATCATGTGTTATATTTTAAAATTTTCTTTAATTTTTATGTATTTTTCGTTAATTTTCTTATTATTGTAACTAAAGTTTTTTTCTAAGTCGAATAGTTGTTTGAAAGTTTTTAATAGTTAAATTGTTTTTGTAATTTAATTGTAAAGATTAATTAATTAAATCGTTTTGATGCCCAATATTTGACATTAAATAAATGCAAATTTTCTGCCTGTTTAACGATTTCGAACGCCAACGTTCGCATAGAAAAATTATATTTAAAACCAAAACAAAATTTGACAATTTTTTTTTGTTTTAAATGTAATTTTTCTATTCGAACGTTAACGTTCGAAATCGATGATCAGGCTGTTTATAACGTTTAAGAAAAAACAGGAAAGTGTTATTAGTCGTTCAGCCTAGAATATACGTAGAAATCTACGTGGACATCTGTTTACAAATACTTGGATGCTGCTGATGTGTTTGGGTGAAGAATTTATAGATTCACTGCCATACTGCAATAGAGACTTCACGTTGGAATTAAAGATTCTAAGTTTGGTGTAAGTAGATAGCTGGCTAGATCGCTATTAAGGATTTAGCATAGCAAAAGCCCGTCTCGCCTTGTCCAATCTGGTTTTCACATCCTTAGATAAGTTGTTATAACAGTGCAACCCAAATAACAAAAATAAGTTACGTCTTCTAGAGGTTGTTGGCGCCAAAGGAATGGTTGAATAGTTGATGCATTTATGCGCAATGTTTCGGTATTTTTGAGGTTAATGTTTAGTCTCACTCTTGCGGAAATTTCCTTTATCGTACGGAGTTTGTCTTACATGTCAGAGTATCGAGGTCTTCCAAAAATACCTGCAGTCCCCAGCTTATGCCTCTAGTGGTACGTTTTGTATCTGCTGATATTCAATAATAGAGGTGATAATACACAGCCCTGTCTAAAGCACTTCCTGAACGCAATTATGCCACCAATTATATTTTCGTGCAGTGCTCGGCAATTGGCGTCATAGTAAAGACTCTTTATGGGCTCTATTATTTTTCTCAAGGACACCCCACTGAACCAAAAAGTGTTCATAATATTAACGAACAGCGTTTATTAAAATAATTTTCGTTGGCTCAATGAGTTATTCGTTAATATAATGGAAAATAAAATTACCCAAATATTTTAATTTACGTACCATTCATTGACTCAATGAACATGCATTTGTTAAATATTTCGTTAACATTGGGTTATAATGGAAATGTACAATTTGGTATAATAATGAATGTTCTTAAAAAATTAATAAATCTTTCATTTGGCTAAAGAATAGTTCATTAAAATTAACTAGTTCATATGTCGCCTGAGTTCAAATGTACATAAATGTTAATAAAATGTTCGTTGAGCTAATAAAATATTTATTGAGTCATATTAACACAAAAACGCGTGAATTTTATAATTTATTCGTTGTCCCGTGTAACTCGTACGTTAACTTTAATCAAGTGTTCGTTGAGGTAAGAAGTGATTTAACATGTGTTTGCAACATGAATGCGCGCCAATTCTACGAACTATTCGCTTTCGTAACCTCGTACGTTAAAATTAACAAAGTGTTCTTTCAGTTAACGAACCCTTCATTAAAAATTATACCCACGCATAAAAGTTACAATTGATTTGTTGGCTTATCGAATTAGTACGTTGATGTCAAAAAAGTTTTAAGAGCACAGAAAAAAATTTGTGCGCCAGTAAAAGAATTAATCAGAAATAAAATTAGTTTTAATTAAATATTTAATCAGGTGAATTAAACTTTTAATCAAGTGTATGAAATGTTTGATTGACAATATTTTAATTAAACGTTTACAATATTTCAATTAAACGTTTAATTCACTTGATTAAAAGTTTAATTCACCTGATTAAATATTTAATTAAAATTGATTTTATTTTTGATTAATTCTTTTTCTGGTGCAAAATTTTTTTTCTGTGAGGGTTAGTTAGTTTAACGTTTTTTGTCATTTCTTGTTTTACTTCTGGTCGAACTGGTTCTTTTTAAGATATTATTTGAAAAAAGTGCAGTGTAAAATTTAATTTTATAATAAATTAATTACAATTAAAATTTTCGCAAATTAAATAAAATGTAAAAAGTTACTTCAATTACATAAAAAGACTTGCTTTCTGTGCAAAATAAAATGAATTTCGGTGGATTGGTTCATTTAAAATAATGTCTACCCAGCAACAACAAAAATTCCATGATCAGCAGAGAACTATGCTTGTAAAAACCATCGCCCAATACTTTGATGACAACAGTTTACTCTTGAACTTGGCTACGAGCTATCGGATTGAAGAAGAAATAGTAGAAACATTTCCAACTGAGCAACAAGTATGTATAAATATAATTTTTTCATTTTGCTTAGGATAAATAACTAATTTTCAAATTACTAATTCTTGCAGGAATTTTATAGAACAGGTAAAAGGGACAAAATTTACAATTGATTTAGCAACCTTAAGACTGCCTTAAGATCAGCTTCTTGTGGTCCATTGACACCCAAATAAACAAAGGAAGCACCAAGTCCTATTGAAAATCAATAAGATATAAGTAAGTAATTACGAGATAGAAAGATTTTGATTGAACACAAATTCCGATCATATAAAAAAAGAAAATGAGCTATATTTGTTAGGGTTTTTTTTTGCTTATTTTGGCAATATCGGGTTTTTTTTTAGTTATTTTTGCGATATCGGCTTTTTTTACTTATTTTGCTATTTTAAGATAATTTTTAATTTTTTTCATACGAAAAAAGACTTATTTAATAAAATTTTGCAAAAATCGTTATTGTTATTTTTTTATGTGCAACTTTTTTTATAAATACTAAAAAATCAACCATTTCTGTGCTGTAACAACTCTGGTTAAAAAAATCGTTCAACGTTTTGGTAATATTTTGTGCTTCCCTTGAACAATATCATCCCAAAAACCTATATTATCTCTGTATGTTATTATAGCTACACTAAAGAGTGGAGACGGTATTATGCATTTGTGCTGATGTGAGAAACACCTTAAAATATTGGTCCTAAAGTATACCGACCAACTCAGAATCACTTTCTGAGTCGATCTAATGATGTCCGTCCGGCTGGCTGGCTGTCCATGTAACCTCGTGCGCAAAGTACAGGCCGCAATTTTAAAGATAATTTAATGAAATTTAGTACGTGGGCTCTAATTGGAACAAGGGCGAATCGGTCCATAATTTTATATAGCCTCCATACAAGCTGCTATCCGGAAGAGGGTCTTTGTGCCCACTATCAAACCAATTTTAATGCAATTTAAGACACATGTAGTTATATCCATATTTATATGGAGACGTAAGGTATGCATTTTTTAAAAAATAGGACCACGAGGGGAGATTTAACCGATTTTAATGAAATTTAAAACATAGGTAGATCCCTATTTATATAGCCATACACTCTTGAAACTTGTTTTTAAATACTATGGTGTGGGGTATCATACGGTCGGGATTGACCGACTATACTTTCTTACTTGATTTTTATGCAACTCTGTCTTAGCGGTACTGTTACGTACTTTTTATAGTGTTGTGTATCATTTTTATGTGTTTATGTTTTTAGTATTAAACCTTTTTATCAACTTATTTTATTATTTGCTTGTTTATGTTATTTTCTCTCGAAAATTCCATAGCTGTATTCTTACGATCAAATTCCTCAGTCTGTTACGTTTTTTACCGCCATACTTTGTAACGTCTTATTTCTTTTTAAATATAGTTTTTGTATAAAGTAACGTCTGTTAGTTCCCCTTGTCACTGTTTTTGGTATAGTAACGTCTTATTTTTGCTTTTTTAATATATTTTTAGCTATTGAGAATTTCTCTGTATATCAAATTACAAATAACGGCCTGATTGGCATTTCAATGACTCGCTGCAAGATTCTCATCGGACGAGAGTCGTACAGAAGGGCTCAGGGGAGATGGCAGGGGGAGCATTCCTGCTTGATGGCTACGACTTTACGCGGCGAGAACGCGCGTGCTACTTGGTCTCGGTAGGGACCAGATAAGGACAGTGATACTGGTCATTACGGGTCATTGGGTGATAGGGACTCATGCGATGAGATTGGTCTTGATTATAATAACTATTGTAGAAGTTGTCATGATGATGAGGAGGGGGAGACGGTGTTTCACTTTCTCTGTCAATGCCCTGGTTTGGGGGACATTAGGTTAAGGCAGTTTAGGCATTGCCATGTCTGGACGATATGTCTTATGTGGGACTAAAATAGCAGGGAGTCGGGGTGGTTCGGAGCTGCAGTGACCTCTGGGGAATATTATGGTGAATACTGGCTTACTCTTGTCACTGGCTAAGGGTATCACAAAGGCACCGCTGTACGGACCCAAGTGAGCCGACGTCGTGACGGCTGCCCATTGAACGTATCTATTAAATGTTACAAATACAGTTATGTTCGTAGTCTATTTAGATTACACGCGGTAATTGTTGGTTGGCGTTATTTCTCCTCTCGTCAAATATTGAGGTGTATAGACAAGAGTTTTTATGTTGCCCAGGCTGAATCAATCTCAAAACTTTCATTACATAAATTCTTTGCAAGATGTAGAGGTGCATGTCTCGTAACGAGCCTTTAAAAAAGAATAGCTGAAATTTAATACTTATATTAAAAAAACAAAAAGTAATTATATTTAAAAAAACATAATCTTCAACAAAGTAACGCAATAGTTGCTCAACAGCTAATAGCAGCAGAAGAGCAAAAAAACAACTAACTGATTAGGACATCCTGTTACTAATACTTTTAAATACTTTGATATCTCCATCTACACAGGAACAAATAAACAAATATATTTTCATTTTTTTGTCATAAAATCTAGATACGATTTACATGTGCAATAATTAGTTTGATTAAATAAATGTCAAAGGTTTTTATTCATACAACAGCAGCACTGATGCACATTATACTGTGCGAGGATATCATGTGTCAGAAAGCAAAAATCACTAAAAGATCCGAATTTTTAGATAACACAAAAATGGTGTATACAAAATTCACACTGTATTTAATCGGTGAACCAAAGGCAAAACCTAGCAAACAAATAAGGAAGGGAGGAAGAACCTTGAAATGTATCTAGTGTATTTTATTTGGGTATTTTGTAGATGTATCCCTGATAATCATAGGAATAAATAGGATCTCTTACTCTCTTTTTAAATGCAGTTAAAGAGCATAACACCCTAAATATTTGACAGAAAATTAAAAATAACATATTTTTTTTTTGTGTTTTGTTTTTGAAACATTGCAAATCAGATAACCGGGTAATAGTAGACTTTCAATGCAATTCAAACAAAATTAAAATCCTTCGAGTTTAGTTGTGTGCTTTTGTCATTGGTGTGTTTTCTATTTAGGATTTGTGACAGGAAGTTAGATAATCTTGGAGAGAAAAAACAAATAACAAATTACACCTCATTACGAGGTAGTAAAAAACATGTACACTTGTGACCAGTGTTGCCATTTTAGCTATTAATAAGAAGAAAGAAAATTTTCTTTTGAAAAAATCTAGTATTACTTGATTTAGATTTTTTATTTATTAAGAGCGTTTTTTAAGCCTGATGAGATTTGAAATTGTAGAAATAAAAACACTAAAATTTTTTATATTTCAATCGTCAATTGAAAATGATTTCGAGCATATGGTCACCGAACAGAACAGCCCCTCTTTACGTAGTGTATTCTCGACATCCAATTTGGAGCCGCTTTTTCGAGCATTGCTGGCCGTCTGTCACGAAGAACAATATTCACCCTTATTCTTTTTGGCGTCGTCAAGAGTAAACAACGCCGTTTTTTATGTTTTGTTTCAATTTCGTATTCCCGTTGGCAATATTGCCATATTTCGATGACTGTTAACACATGTTTGGTATTTTCTAAGAAATTGACGTTGCTGTTGCCTTAAATTGCCTTTGATTTTGTCGTCGACGTTTTAAGTGTTGGCTTGTGCTGCTTTGTGTTGCGTTTTAAAAATTTTTAAACATTTTACGTGATGGTTGGCTGCAATTTTGATTTCTACGGCGGTTTGGATATTTTTCTACATTTGTGTTGTGTTTTGACATATTCTTTGCGGAAATAATTGAAAAAATTAAAATAACAACTAAGTGGCAGTTCGAAAAGCTAGTGGAAGATCTAGTAAAAAATCCAGCACTAGCCTCTTTTCCTAATAAATTAAATATCCCTTGCGATTAAAGTAGAGATGTTGGTTTTTTTTTTTTTTTTTTTTTTTTTTTTGAGGTAGTTTTGATGTGGGTTTCGTCCACACGGCGAATTACTTGGATATGCTGCTTTACAAAGAAATGCAACTTAGTATCATTCTTATCAGCATCCGTCATGTCAAAGTTTATTAATTGTGGACAAAGTTCTCTCTACATGACTTCTAGAGTCTCGGGCAAAATTTTTGAAACTAGTGAAATAATTTCCAACGCTGAGCTGGTACGATCCCTGGGCCAAAAAACGCCATGTTGCTGCAAATTATATTGTGTTTGGAACAAACGTTCCCTTTTTTTTAATTAGACTCTATTATTTCCAACACATGTTTAAAAGAGGGTTTATTTAGCCGAAAATCACTTTCAAATCTTAAAAAAGGTTAAAAAAATCCATTAGGCATTTGGGAAAATTTAATGTCACTTACTTTTCATTGGGCAAATTAAAAATGGAAAATTTCTGTCTAAGCAGTCTTCTTTCCACTATTAAATTTTTTTTATTTCCTTTGTCACTGGAAAAGTCCGAATCAGAAATAAAAAAATTTTTTATTTAAACATTATTTTTTTTTACAAAGAAATATTTATTTAACTTTAAATTTTGCACAAACAGCACAGAATGTTTTTTCTTATCAAAAAAACAGTAAACAAAATGAATCAGCTGATTTTTATATTATAGTTGTGTGCTGTATTGTATTAACATTATCGATAAGTAGGCAACGGCACCATAATACTCTTACAAAATACCAATTTAACATAGAATTGATGTTGTCTTTGATAAGAATTGCTGTTGCCTTAAAATTGCCGTTGTTATTGCCGACGCCAACTAGAATAAGGGTGATTGTTCTCCAAGGCATCAATTGTGACTGTTTTATCAGCATAAACCAGTGACTTTACGCCGTCCAAAGCAAATAATCAAGAGGTGTAAAATCGCACTATCTTGAAGGCCATTTGACAGATCGATTTCTCGAAATCTTGTCACTAAATTTAGATTTCAATAAGTCGATTGTTCCGTATGCACGCATTAGCATCCTGTTGAAACCATATTTCAACTTAGATCATTGCCATCCATATTTTCAAACAGAAAATTATTGGTCGTTGTAGAGTAACGATCTCCTCTGACCGTAACGCAAGCTTCGGCATCATTTCTTTAACATAAGGTTTGATGATTCCAGCTTCACCAAACGGAGCATTTTTCCGGATAAAATGGAGTCTTTAGAGTCTGCTATACCTTAGTCTCACTCCCTATAAGGCAATTTCGGTTAAAAACAAGCCTGTTAAGCCAAAAATTAGTACCTCGCTGAACACAATTTTGCATATATAAGTTGCGCAAATCGATGGCTGATTTTGAAAATAAATTTGTACCAGCGTAAATTTTTTTCATAATGCTTTCCAAGAGTGTACTTATCATAAATGTCAAAAAGTAAGCGCAGTATGACAGATTTTTTGACAACTAAGCCTTTCGTAAGTTCTGTCGGACTTTAAAAAAAAAACGTTTTTTATTAAAAATTCTTGTTAAACATTTTGTTTTTGCCAATATTTAGAAATATTTATTGATTTTTGTCTGTTTTTCCATTTTTCGCTTGCCAAAAGTTGACAACACTGGTCGTGGCATACAATTGAAAAGAAATTTACATGTATAGGAAGCCCCAAAAACCATATTCCTTAAAAGGTTTCCTTGACCCCCTCTAGTCTAGAAAAGCAAATTGTTACTATAAGTGAAAGTGTACTCGTATTAATTTTCATGTTGTAATCAATTGTAAAATTACAAGTCTAGAAAAAATAACAAATAAAGGGATAAATTTAATGTTGTTAAAAACGGTGTAAAAGTCAAGTAAACAATGAACACAAATGCTTTATGGCTATTTTTTCCTTATTGTGTTTTATTAAAAAAAGGATTATACAACTTATTTTGGGGGGTACTTTGTGTTTATTGTCATTTGTAGGTTGTTGAAATTGTTATTTGTTTTCGAGTATCGTGTAACACCTTATATGTTATATGCAAAAGTTATTGAATTGTTAAATTTTTATACAAATGAACTGCTACGTGGTTGGCTGGAAAAGTATTGAGTATAAATTAAAGTAAAAATTTGTTTTTGAAAAATATAAAAATCTAAGATTTTAAAAAACCTAACCTAACCATCAGATAAAAAGGATGGTACCACGAATGACGTCCACATTAAAAGCGGAGTTCGGCAGGGATGCAAACTCTCTCTCCTCTGCTGTTTAATCTTTATGCTACTAACTTAAAATCTGTCAAAACCCACGATCTTCAACTTCTTCTTCAAGCAATGGGCCTGTTCGGAAATGCATCAAATGCTTAAATATATATCAGTGAAGTAGATGGGACCAAAAAATTGTCAAATACTCAGCAAAAATAATAGTCACAAAATAAAAACAATTTAAATTATTTTTTATCGGCATTAAAAAAAGTTTGCTTTTCTGATGCAGCGCAGTGATGTATTTCCGAACAGGCCCAATGTTTATGAAGACTAAGATGATGATAGTTAGTAGAAACAGAACACCTCATCTTAATGTAATATTAAAAATAGACAACACTATAATTAAAAGCGACGACAAATTTTAATATGTTTGGTCTTGGCTAACTAAATGTTCCAAAAAATTGTCTCCTGTGTTAAAAGCTAAAGGTGGATTCATCCATGCGTTCCGAACAATATTTTTGTCCGGAGAATAATTTTTTTACTTTGAGTGTTCTGCAGAACGATTCAGCCTATTCGGAAAATTGGAGCGGAAAAACAAAGCTACCATATGGTTTAAGATGTTAACAATTATACAAAATGGCAGCACAACTAACAAACTACTTATATTGAATTGCTTTCTAAAAGTGAGTCAAAGAAAATGGACTAAAAAAGGAAAGTGATTGCATTATTTTTAATTATATTTATTTTAACATTTTTTTTTTTATTTTTCGAATTTATTATATGAGCTAAATTTCAGTTATGTATTTTTATAAAGCTTTTTCGTAATAGTTCTGTTCCTTAAATTTTTAGGAATGACTACCAGACTATTATATTGTATTTTCTTGTTACATTTTACCTTAGCTATCCTTTGGATAGCAATGAAGTATATTGTATGTACAGAAAAATTTACAATTATTAGACACCAGCTATCCAAAGGATAGCCAAGGTAAAATGTAACAAGAAAATACAATATAATAGTCTGGTAGTCATTCCTAAAAATTTAAGGAACAGAACTATTACGAAAAAGCTTTATAAAAATACATAACTGAAATTTAGCTCATAGAATAAATTCGAAAAATAAAAAAAATATTGAATATAATATAAAGTAACCTACGAAAGGAAATAATTCCCAGTTTATATTTATTTTATTTATGTAATTATTCAGCAAAAAAAAAACAATTTTTGTAATATAAATACAAAACACTATTCAATCCAACTTTTATACACAAATTGAAAAAATGGCGTCTCAATTCATTTTGTTCTGAACAAGAATTAAAATTAAACCAATTCAAGAAAAAACTATTCGAACAAAATAATTTCTCTCTCTCTCTCTTTCTGAAAAGCAAGCCTTAACTCAATACAAAAAAAAATTATGTCCGGCCAAAAATATTGTTCACATGGGTGAATTGAGCTTAAGGCTCCTAGAATCGGTGACAGTGAAAACAGATTGAAAATAAACATAGACAAGACTTAATCCATTCGTGTGAACACCGAACACAGGGAAGTCCCTTGAGATTAACCGCACCGTGCTTGAAGATATTAACAGCTTCTGCTATCTCGGCAGCACTATCAGCAACAATGGAGGATCTAGAGCGGATATAGCAAACCGTATAAACTGTGCCTGGCTGTCCTTTGGCCTGCTGGGTCCTGTATGGAAGGCTTTAACTCCAGTGTAAAGTCAGCCCTATTATAAGCATGAGTCTTGGAATGCTGCTGCCCGCGACTTAACTTCACTTCAAGTTTTTACCAACAAATGTCTGAGGAGAATTTTGAAAATATTTTCCTATAAGCACCGATATACTAAAATATAAGTGGAATTGGCTGGGTCACACACTACGTTATACTATGTTCATACTTGGGTTCTTAAACGCGTTTAAGCAACTCGAACGTGATTAAGCTCTAATCACATCAAAATCGAGATGATTACACCAATACATTGAAGTGATTTGTGAATCACTTCCAATTGACATGATTACAACTAAATCACTTCAATAATCACATAGAATCCACTGAACATACCTCAAAATGAGTATAATGTAGAATCGGCCAACATGAACGTGTACAACCGGCCACGATTTCTGCTTAATGTTTTTATTTTTTTCCGTAAATAATTCATAAATTTTCACAATTTTATTATTAAAATTATTAAAATAATCTTCTGATAACTTTATAAAAGTACTTTTATCCATTTTCAATACTTTAAATAAATATAAATTTGTTTCTTGTGTTTTTTTCTTAATCATCTCAAATGTAATGTAAACGGCTTTGAATATTCGCATCAACATTTTGCTTAAAATCGTTTAAAAGCCCAAGTGTGAACATAGCATTAACCAGCAGATGACGGTTAGCCATTGATTGAAATCCACAGGGTACGAAAAGATGAGGAAGACCCGCCTGCACGTGCAGAAGACTGTTGGATTCTGAAGTAGCAACTACAAGAAAATCCTGAAACGAAATAAAACGAATAGCTTGTAACAGATCCCAATGGCATACATTTGCAATTGTCCAATTTGGAATGACATGAATAAACATAACAGAAGGTTGATTAGCAAATATGAAAGTTAAATGCCGGATAGAGATGATCAGAACAATATTTCTTAAATACAAAAAAAAAATTTAGGTAGTCGTGAAATTAATAGCAACATTCGTATCTGAATAGTTAATTTCTATATATGGTCGATACTTCTTTAGTCTATGGAATCGTGGACTCTACGAGAATTATGGAACACAGAACGTCAGGTTTACAACAACTTAAACGTATGTAGCAAATTCATCAAATTATCTGAAAAATTTGGACCTGGTTTACATAGACAGCTAGCCAGCCTGACTGTCAGTCGAATGGACAGACTGGCATTGTTTGATCTGTGAAAGTGATTCGGAGTCGATCAGTATATTTAAAGCACAAACGCATAATACCCCCACCGCAGTTGTTGGTGTTGGTATAAATATGCAAAGTTTCTTTAGAGACACACCACGTAAACTCGAAATTTAACTTGACAAAATGTCACTGCTCACAATTAAGGTTAATGTTTATACAAAGTTTAAAAAAGGGTTTCAATTGAAAGGCTAATTGTTGTTACTACGAAAAATGAAAAATTACACTCCAGTCAAACCAACTCGGCCTTAACGGTAAGTTCGTAATTATATATAATTAACAAATACAAGACAAAAAGGTCATTATTTACTTAGTACAATAATAATAATAAAGGCAAAAAAAGAAAATCAATATTATTTTACACAATAATCAAGTGTCAACATATTCCAACACATTCACAAAAACACGTACACTCTCCAAATTACTGACTTTCTCTCTTTCGCACTGACATTTAACCCTTATTATTAGGGATGTATGAAAACATATATATTTTTATACTCGTATTACTTAACAAGGTCTTAAAACATATTATTTGTCAAATAGATTTTGAAAATTTATTTAAAAAATTTTCACACATTTGTGCGCGTTTGTCAGTGATTTTAACACTCACTGCTAATGAATACACGCTGTGTCAATATAAAATGTTGACAAAACACAAATCAAAACGACAACGTTTTTGTTGTTTTACAATTTTTATGCTTTTCACTTTTCGGTGGAATTGTAAAAAGGGCTTTAAGGACTAAATAATCACAGCAAGTTTACAAGTTATAAAATAAATGTAAACAGAATTATTGAAGTATAAAAGTAACATACGATTCAATTAAATTCTACAATTTAAAATTGTCCTGCCGAAGGACCACAGCATGCAACTTTATTTTTAATTTTGAATAAAAGTAATTTTTTTTTTTTTTCATTTCATTTGTTTTTCAGTTGCTTCAAGCATTTTTATATGTATTTTATATTGAATGTATAATTTTGATTTTTTTGGCTGAATGTAGACGAAGTGTAAGTGCCCTTCTTGAAAAAGAAAATATTTCGTTTAAATATTATATTTAGGAAAAGTTGTTGGTTTGAAATTATTTGCAGGGCAAGTTTTTTGCAGTGCACTCAGCAATTTTAATACATACATGCAAAAAAGGACAATAAAAGTAAGAAATATGCCTTGACATATGCAAAATAAAATGTTTAAAATACATAACAACAATTTTATGGAAAAATTTAAAAATGTATTATTGCTATATTGTTAAGTAAATGGTTGACTAGTAAAAGGTTCTAATTTAAAATTATTTACAAAAGCACAGTTCAGTAGAATACATCGCAATAATCACTTGATGACTATTTAACTATAATTTGGCCGGATAAAAATCAAAAAAGAACAAAAAAATTACTTTTGAGTATAACTTAAAAACTTAAAAAGTTTAACTTAGAAAACGCGAGACTAACAACAAATAACGTTTTGTGTTTTAAATAACTTATGCTTATAATAATTATTCCCACATAGTCATTAGAAATATTGTAAACATCACGGTTATTTTGCTACGAAAATGATCTATATCGTGCTAAGTGCCGGTTCACACACGTCAAGTTTGGCTCATCAAATCTTGAGTTTTTAGGAGAATGGGGAAAATAAATGGCATTCGCCCCTATCGTGAATAATTTTTCCCTCGTAATTTTTCCCCTTTTCACATATTTGCGATCATGAACAGCTCTAATGAAAAAAAGGCAATTCAAAGGAAAATAATAACGTAAAACAATGTTCATGGGAATAATTTCCTCTTATCGTGAAAAGTTTTTTCCCTCGTAATTTGTTCACGTTTCCCTTAGATTTTCTCACTTTATTTTTGCTAGGGAATAGAACATGTATGTTAGTAGTTCCTCCTATAAATCGAATATTAAGGGTTAGATCCGTTAATAAGGCACAAACCGATATATTGGTCAACAAAATGCAAAACAACCGGTTGATTGCCGCCGGATTTGTTAAAGACGAGGTGGCAGAATTTTGAAAATATTTTACTACATAAAATTTAAAAAGTGCAAAAAACTAACGTTGTAATCAACCTATCCCTCCAATACTAATTATTAAGATTTATTATTTTTACTTTTCCTTAAAATATATACGTGTATATTTTTAAACAAAAATTTCATTAATTTTTAATTTTTTCTAATCTTTCTTCTTTTTTTACATTCACTGGAACTGATAGCGTGAAAAATTTTTCACGATTGCTTTTTTTCCTTCGTGGGGAATGAAAATTTTATGGGAACAAATATATCAGTTGTTATTCACGATAGGGGTGATTATATTTTCCCTTCTCTCCTATAAGCTCAAGACTTGATGAGTAAAACTTGACGTGTGTGACCGGCACTAACAAAGCATTATTTGTATTAAGTTTTAATTTATTTTTTCAATTTAGAAAAAATGGGCAGCAAAAGTACAAAGTACCAAAGCTTATTAGGAGAAAATATTAAGCTGAGCACCTGCTGTGTTGGCCTAATCTCAGAGTGGGCTTAACCTCTGGGTGACAAAAAATGCGTTAAGCAACCGCACCTGTGTGAACAACACAAAGTAATTTTAAGTAAACAATTTTGCAAATCAGCCAGAGCTATCTAACCTTCACTGCATTAGAATAGTCGTCAGCATCTGTTGAATAGCAACTGTACCTTGGAAGAACTTCATGCAGGTCGTACTTTCCCAAAAGTTTCTAAAAATCAGATCTTAGGTAAGATATTTTAAGATCCCGTTACCCACGACTTTGGATAAAAACTATAACTAACACGTGATCCACGAAGCGGGCCACAAGCAATAGTAAGAGCGGTGCCTTATCGTCGCGGGCTACTGACTGCCATTGTAGCAGATGAGATCTCCGGCCTGCCGCGATTTCAAGGGATTTCTCTATTTTGAATTCCAAAATTGACTGCATCTGATTTCCGTAGAGAATGTTAGACTGAAAGGTGGAATATCCTTTATTTGTCCTTTTATTGTTTGCCTACATACCCCTGGGGGGACCAAAGCTCATTCTTAATATGCCCTGTTAACTTCAAGAACCTAGTGAATGTTCATGAGGTTCACAAGTTGAAATTTTATCTAACAAAATAAAGACCGCCCAGGTCAATCAAAAAAATTTTGAAGATACTTAATTAAAGGAATGGCTTCATTAAGGATGTCGTTGAAAAAGAAGAACTTGCAAAATCATTGGGAGTTACTCGAGCAGCAATTTCAAATAGTTTGCAAGCAACAGAATTTATCAAAAACCAATAAAATTGAGTACCACACGAGTGGAATTCAAAAGAATTTAATTGAGGATTTTTCCTATCCAATGTACTGCTCAAGCTCTGTAAAGCCATTTTTTAACGAATGAATTTATTACGACAATCGTGAGTGAAGCCGAATAAACGCCAAAATCGAATAACCATGATTTCAAGAAAATGCTCTATATTTGTGTGAGACTCTTCAGAGAAAAAATTCTCGCCATTTTTTTTCAAGTAAAGCCTATTACTCTGTTCAAATTTGTGAAAAATGTTGGGCAACATTAATTATTTCACATGAAAATTTTGACATGTATCAATGTTACCTATCATGCGATTTTATACAATTTGACGTTTTTATTCCTGCAAAGTATGCGACATTGTTTTGCGTATGTAAACAAACCCCACATGTATTTTACTGAAAATATTTTTTTTATTCAAAAATTTAATAAAGAAGAAAGTAAATATGGATAAGAAACTGTTACCGGTTGTGTTATTTTAATTTTTTTATTTCGTATTTAATAACCAGTTCATACTTCTTGCTTTTGCTTAAAAATTCCACGTGAAATATATGCAGCATACATTATTTCGCAGTTCTAAAAAAATGTTTCCAGAAGCATTTCGGAACTTTTTCACAAAAGGAACAGAGTACAACTCTATCAATATTTTTTCATACAAGTTTTTTTCATATGCGTTTTGACGGCATTTCACGTAAAATGTTGAACAGAGTACCAGGCTTTACCCATTAATCAATTAGAAAATCATTTTTAATTAGAAATTTTTACAAGTGAATTAAAAGTTTACTTATATTTACAACATTACTGCAGAAAATTATAATTTGTTTACTGGTGCAAATTTAATTGCATTTTTAATGGAAATAAGGTTTTATTTTTTGTTTCTGAAAATTGTGGTTGAGAAGTTTTGCCGTTACCGTCTTATAGCCCAGATCTTGGACCGTCCGTAAGCTATTCGTTTCGGTCGATGCAGAACGCTCGATGCAAACAGTCTTGAGTCTTCAACTTCCAGCAAAAATCCTAAAGCCCTTAATTAAAACGTTGGCAGTAACTTCAAACTCTCTTTCCTTTCTTTCTTTTTTTTTTGTTCTTTTTTTTCTTTGTTAACAAAATTTATGAAATTTTTCGAAAGTATGGTAGCATTGTTAAGAAAATAAGTGTCTATGTGTTCAAACAGAATTGAGTCCTCAACTTCAGCCAAAAATCCTAAGGCCCATAATTAAAACGTCGGTAATAACTTCAAATTCTCTCTCATTTTATGTTTTAATTTTTCATTTTCTTTTTTTATTTTTTTCTGTTAACAAAATAAGTTTCTGTATGTAAGAGCATAAGAAAAAACGTTCTCAAAAAAAAAAAAAATTGATTTTACTTCCCGATGGCTTTCAACAACAAATTGTATGGAAAATGTGGTCTCGACGCAGTTCTGTTTGAACGAAACTGGCTTTAATTGTTCTTGAGCTCAAAACGTCATCAGTTCTGCTGACGCAAAATCCATATGTTGCTCATCGCTTTACCGCTCGCCGTTTTACCGCTCATTGCGTGGCCTCGGCCTAATATTCTCAACAGTGAGTGAAAAGTATTATCAGACCTTAAAGCAGTATTTTAATTACTCTTCAATTCAGAATAAACTGTTTCAATTATTATTCTTTAAGCTCAAGTCTCAGACCGAACTTAATATACCTCTTTTTTCAAACATCTCTACAAAGACTTCTTGTACTAAAAAATAAAAAGGAAACCAAAGCAGCCGCGTCATTGTGGGCTTGTGACCCCGGCCGCAATATTGGGCTACCAAAAGCAACCCCGAAGAACTACAAATAAAACAACAACACCAACAAGAAAAAAACAACAACAAAGGACACTTGATAACTCTTATATGAATTCGATACAACAATACCTTGTGTCTCATGATGTGTGCAATGGAAAATAATACAATGTAAAAGAGTGACGAACGAGTGTTCGCAATTTTTAATAGTTGCAAAATACAAAAGCGAAAGAAAAAAAATAATTTGAAAAGAAATATAAATTAATTCAAATAAAATTATGTTACGCATGTTTGGTTGATTGAATAAATGACACCATCGTATCCTGTAGAGACATACAAACTCATTGACTCTCTGTTTCACTTGGGTTGAACGTACCTCTTCTACATATGAATACTTAACTAAAAGCGGCTGGTGTTTTTCAAAGCTGCAGTCTTGTAAATTGGAAGGTTTAAAAATTTTATTATTGTATCAACAAATTTTACGCTTCGCTAACAGCCCTAAAAAAATTACTCTGCAATAATGTCAACACATTAACAAAAGGTCCTGTTAACCTTTAAAACTGTTAAGGTAGAAGAAGGTTATACCAATTTAATACTCTTCTAATAGCAACAAATCCAACGGATGATCCGTTGACATAGTGAAATAGGAGAGTTAATGTATCGAACATACGCACATGTATTGCCTTAATTAAAGTGTCAAATCTATGACAGCGTAAGCGTAAAGAGTTTTTTAAAAAACAGAAAATAATTTTTAATTCTTATTAAACTATTTTCTTTATGTTTGTAATTGTAAATGTTTCGGAACCTATACATCCTATTTGTTTTTATTTGAAAAACTAAATCAACAAACATGTCAGCTTAACATTTTTATAGGATTGTTTTTTTCTAAGATATCAAAACATCTTTGGACTTTATCTTTTAAATGTTTATTTACTCACACTTTATAATTCTTTAACAGCTGTTCTAATTTATAGACCTTTTACTTCTTTCAGAAAAAAAAGAAAGTAAATCAACACCTTTGTTAAGCAACTGTTGGCGTTTTGTAATTCAGTTTGTTTAACTTCCACGTGTTAATAAAAAAGTCATTAGGGATAAAATATTTCTAATGTTTAAATAACTCTTATTTTTTTGCTTTGCTGATGAATAGTTTGGTTTAATATCACATAAAACTTGTTCGGTCAAGTCGGACTAACTTATACCCGACTCTACACTGATAGAAAAATGCATCTTCATTTTGATGATGCTTTAACATCAGAATTGTTATATCAATGTTATTACTAGGGATGCGATTTCCATGCAAATGCATGTTTTTTGTCGATAGTCTAAGATCGATGTCGACCAATTATCTTTGCGAATCATTAAATTTGCGTTAAAATGGCATCGATTTGTTTTTGCATATTTTTGTGAAAAGGCATATTTTTGCATGTTTTGGTTTTAAATGCATATTTTTGCATATTTAAACATTTTTGAGCGATATATTTTTTAATTTTCCATATTATTAAATAAATTTCTACAAAAAATTTCCAAATACATACACAAAAAAAGTATTCCAAAAAAAAATTTTTAAGATCAATAAATAAATTTTCTTAATTTTAACCGATGCAGAACCTTACATGATTAAGGCTGCCAAAGAGCTTAATATATTTTATACAAAACGGTTCACATGTTACTTGCTTGGCATATGGGTGGTACTGAGGTGTGGAGGAAATTAGAAGCCAATTCGATAGTATTGATTTATTAATTTCATACGTGAAAAATATATTTTTAAAGGCTCCTTTACGAGTTGCATTTTTTAATAAACTTTATCCCTTGGCACCCTTACCACCGCAGTTTGTATTAACCTGGCTAGATGCTGTAGAATACTATTCAAAAAATTTTAAGCAATTTAAAAATGTTATTGAAGAACTTGTTGCTACCGGGGCTTATACAATTAAAAAGGTAAAAGAAATATTAAATTTAAATAACATTATAAGTCAATTAGCATTTGCATTTTCCAGCTACGAATATATTGGTGTAACAATACTAAATTTGAGGAATATTGTTCACTCAAGAGATAGCTCAAGTTAAACTAACTGATATGCAGAAAGTAAAATTACCAATGTGGAAGGAAGAACAGCCCGACCAATTAAAAAAAATCCAAATGTTTTGCAGGAAAATTAAGGATTTCAAAAAATAAAACAAATTTCAATTATTTTTGATCTGGAATCAAATGTGGGATTTGAATTAGAAAATTAATATTCTCCAAATGGATTGACATCCTTCAAGTATGCTCCCATAACTTCGGTTGACGTTGGGAGATCATTTTTGATAAAATAAAAAAAGTATTTATTTGTTTATGCAATCAAAAATTTAAATTTGTTATTTAAACTTAGATTTAAAAAATATTAGACTGAACTTTTTATTTTCTTTGTTTTAAAAAAACGACTTTTTTCCTAAGCTAATCCCGCGAAGCTCTACGCTTGTCTGCAGGAACGAAACCAGAGTCTCTGGCGGGAATCGAACCTGCAACCCCGGCGCTGAAAGACTAGCTCACTACCAGCTAGCCTACGGGGCATAATAAAAATTTTGGCATATTTTGGAGTTTTTTATGCGCATATTTTCGATTTTTTAGTGCATGAAACTCTCATCCCTAGTTATTACAAATTGGCATCAAGGATGCAAAAAATTAAATCAATCCAATGACGAACGTCATCGTACAATATTGTCATATTTTACGCGTCATCTATGCTATGTCATTAATTCGATGCCACATTTTGTGTATTATTAACATTATTTTCATTTTTAAAAAGTAAAATAAGAAGCAAAAATTCCCATATTCTGTTTGTTTAAATTATTTAGTTAAATACATGAAATTTTCAAAGTAGAATAATTACGAAAACCATTTCGTGCATGCTGTTGCTGTCTTATAATTGAGAGTTCTTCTGTAACCAAAGGACGGGAATACAAAAAAGGGAAACAAACATGTGTAACGGGTAAGTAAATAATAATATTCTCTAACTTTGACTTAAGTCAATTCTGAGTCATTGGTTTGTTAAGACAGTTTGTCATTAAATTGAGCCTAATAAGTCCCTTCTCCGATTTTACTGAGTCATCGCACTGATGGCATTTTTTATTAAGCTGACTTCGATTCGTCATTTCTGTGATGCCAGTGATGACATAATTTCAATGACATAATTTCAATTTGGCCAAGTGATGTTAAGGCCGACATCACAATAATGTAAAGTGTCTTGGGGTCAAGAACGAAGACACTAATGTCAAAATACATCAGCGTTATGACGCTTTTTCCATCAGTATACAATATATAATTTTAAAATTAAACCATATTTGCGACCAATGGGTAAACATGGACCCGCTGAAACAAAATTATGTTATGTGGTTAGATATTATATACATAAATAGTTCTTTGTGCCGAATTTTAAACAAATATTAACATCTACATTTATCATATTTGTAAATCATCAACCACCACGAGTGATTTGCCATTCCATTAAACTTTTTAAATATTCACCTAAGACCCTAGAAAGTTTATATGTATATTATGGGTTATTGAGTCATTCTAAGTCGATTTAGCAATGTTCGTCTGTTACAAATACTCTTATGCTGGGTACACACAATGCAATGCATTTACGCAATCTAGCAAATTAAATTCATTTTCATTCATTCCAGGGGGGCTACTCTCTATTGCGATGCGATAGCAAATGGTAGCAAATCTAGCGATTGGTACTCTGTAATGCATTTCCGCATTTGTCTTTCGCATCTATTAATTTTTTTCTTTTCGCAAATCATCACTATTTATTTTATTTAAATTTTCCAATTTCAAATATTTTTACATATTTTAGCATTTCATTACTGTCAATCTGCGACATCTTTCATTTTTGTTGCCAGTATTGCTCCACTTTCAAAACATTTTGCGAAAGTGATAGAGAGTACCAAGTTGAAATTTAGCTTTTGCATCGAAATTGTTTTCGCATCGCAATAGAGAGTAGCGGCCCAGATTGCATTAACATCAAAACGCTTTGATATTTTGAGGTTGCATTAAAATAGTTTGCACTGTCTGTACCCAGCATTACTTTCGAAAGACTTAACAGAAAAGAGCAAAATTGGTGTCAAACTCTTTCTTTTTCTCCTAACAGGGGCAAATCCAAGGGGGGAAAGGAAATTTCCTCCCCCCAAATGAAAAAAATATGTGTTCTTTATTTCGATTACAAACTACATATTTGCAAATAATAACAAATTTTTTTTAAACAAAATTTTTTTGCAAATTTTAATATTTATTATCTTAAGATTTGACCCAAAACAATGACAATTTTCATAGAGCTAACGGAAAAAGTAGGTATATTTACGAAGATTATTCTTTCAGTATATGTGAAGAGCAAACGTTTAACTTGAAAGTGCGTGCGATTGAAGTTATTTTAGGAATACACTTTTTTGTATAGAAAAAAATTACATAAGGCTTGTTTATGTTTTTTTTTTGCTTAGCTAATTAAAATTTTTGATTTTGACTTTTTTGCGGACATAATTCGTCAGCTCATTATTGGTTTGACCTACCCACCATTTTTAGATATGGGATATATTTTGAATACTCTCTTTCTGAATCCAAAACCTTTTCCACGAACACATATTTAACACACATTTAACATTAATTTTGCTCCATATCAACTATTTTAATGTTTATTAAATATTGTTTTGTTCTACACACCACATTTTGGAGAATGCTGCGAATTCCTTATACGTCGTAAGACAAACTAGGTAGTTAAAGGGAAAGCAATATAAAATGACAACAAGAAAATAAATTTTACTGCCTGTTTGCAGAACGCGAGTGCAAAAGTGACTCGTCTAACTAACATTTAAAACAAAAACAAAAATTTAAAATTTGTTTTTGTTACTTAAACGAGTCACTTTTGCGCTCGCGTCCTACAAACAGGCAGTTAGTCTCGCTTCTACTTACTGAATTAAGAAAAAAAAAGTAAAAGCTAAATAAAATGTCAACAACTCAATACGCAGCAGTAAGTATGCGTATGAAGCACAGAAGGCTACATTTCAAGAATGTGGAAAGTGAAAATTGGCGTATGCGGCACAAAATAAATTATTAATAATCATTTTTGCTTTCAGTAAAATTCTATTAGCTTCTAAGGGGTGCCCTGGTAGGCTAGATGGTAGTGAACTAGTCTATCAGTGCGCAGGTTGCGGATTAGATTCTTGCCAGAGACTCAGGTCTCCTGCAGACAAGCGTAGATCTTCACGGGACTAGCTAAGGCGGAAAAAGTTGTTTCATGAACGTTTACAATAATTTAAATTTTTCCTTAGAACTTATGCCAGCAGCAGTGGTGAAAATACGAAAAAAAAAATTCTATATGGTATATTTTCCGAAAACTTCATGAAACCCTTCGTTGTCATTTTTCTCCACTACGACTTTTTGGCATATGCGTCAAACCAATAATAAGTTGAGGAACTGTTATTTCCTATTTTTTTTTTATTTTTTTTTTTTTTGCAAAAATAAATAAATGTTCATTATGGATTTTTTCCATAAAGTTTCTGAAATTTGGATTTTTTCCATAAAGTTTCTGAAATTCACTTTTGGCGTTCTTAGGCCATCATATAAATTTTTTTAAACTTTAAACAAAAGACAAAAAAAAATTAAAGAAATAAGTTTTGTCTGAGAAATAAAACTAAAATTCAGAAAATCGTGGAATCGATTTTTAAAACAAAACAGTATCAGTATCATTAAAAATGGATTTCTAATAAATTGTTTTGTTATTTTCTATCTTGATTCTTTAAATTTTACGTTGTATTACCAATAATAAGGTCCAATATTCGGCTTTGCCGAATCTTACATGCCCTCACTTTGGTACGATAACAACAGAAAGTTATTTATGCCCTAATTATGTAAAACGCAACGTAATGCCAAAGAATTACATTGCAAGCAAAAACAAAGTCATAAATATTTTGTAATTTTGTTGTTGCTTTCTACAGAAATTTACATTGCCTTTTAAAATTTTAAACGCCTCATAACTAGTGGCGTTGAAAATTTTAAACGGTACATGAATTTCTGTAGAAAGCAACAACAAAATTACAAAATATTTATGACTGTTTTTGCTTTCAATATAAATTCTTTGGCGTTGCGTTGCGTTTTATATAATTAGGGTATTAATTACTGTTCTTTAGATGTAAATAAACATATTTTGTGCCATGCACACTTCTTCAATCCCGCCAGCATTTTGTCGGATGTTGTGTATTGATGACAAAGATGCTTCGGCTCTACAAGGGATTTATTTATGGGAAAAATTAGATGCAGACGTTTTTGCTCATATCTCAGTATAGGGGAGATACGAGATTAGTATATCTTTCAGCTGAATACACAGAAAAAATTATTCAAAATTTTTCACCAATGAAAGCATTAATTAAAAATATAACCAGTTTTAATTAAAAATTTAATCAAGTGAATTAAACGTTTAATCAAGTGAATTAAACCTTTAATTAATACTATTAACTGGTTTAATTGATACTATTAATTTATTTAATTTTTTAATTAATATCACAAATTTTTTAATTGAAATCAATTTTTATTTTTTTCTGTGTAATAATATAATTTGTTCTTAACGAAGCGCATTCTAGACATTCTAGTTAATCTGGAACACTTGATAGCGCTGTGCAAGCGTGGATCTATTCATAATGATTTGTCTGAGTATACTGTTCATAAATGACAGCTAACCTTTTCGTAAATTCTCTCTACCTTAAAAAAAAAACAGCCTTTATAACTAGATCTCTTCCAAACTAAAGAATAAATAATGATTTCGTAACAAAATCACTACAAATATTTTCAACATCCAAACCTTTAATTGTTGGCCAGAAAAAGCTGTTTCTTGTGCAAAATACTCAGGAAAATTTATTTTTCAAGTTTTCACCCAACAATAAAGAAAACCCAAATCGGTAAAACAAAACAGTAACAAATTTAAGCAGATGCAAAATCTATTACAACACAATAAGGTTTCAAATCAACAGGACATTTATAACAATTGATAAGCCATCCATCCATCCAACCATCTCCTTGTTCGGCAAAATGAGCATAAACGTAAATGTCCTGCTAAGTGTGGCAATTAGAGTAACATTTGTCGGTATTTATTGTCTAATGTTGAATTCTAAAGCATTTCAGATAAAAATAAAACGACCAAATACTACAAAAACGGCACGAGGTACCGTGATGCTGTTGTTGACTTCTAAACTCTCGAGTTAAATTAGTATTGAACCTTTTCAATATAAAATCTGTTTTCATTTCATTTAGAAATTGAAACAAGGGACAACTGTTTTCAAACGTGATAAGAAAGTAGCAGACGTGATGAAATGTAGTTAAAAGAATATTTATGAAGATTATAACTTAACTGTATGTATCTTAACTACGAGCAGGAACAAAAAAGACAGATAATTATGGTTCCAGCGGTTGTCCTTTGAATGATAAAATAATGGCAGCAAACAAATTTTGCCAACTTTAAAATATATAATATGAAGTAAAATACAGAATTGTTAATTGAATCCCACAGAGTTTATTTTTTTTATAACATTTGTACATATTTACAAGTTTGAATGTTAGGCCCTTTTTTAATATCCATTAAATGGAAACGTTTAAACATATCAGCTGATACTAAGTGTCAACGGAAAATCTACTCGTGCTCTACAGGAGACATTAAAACTATTTGTCAAACTATAGATTAAACAAACAGGCTTTATGTTCATCACGCTTAAGTCAAGGCGAATTCATTACAGGTGATCTTAAAAGCCCTGCTGATAACTTTTTTTAGCTTTAAAATTATTGTATGCCAAAATATTGTTTTTTATCTTTATTTCTGTTTTGTTTTGTTTTGTTTTTATTTTTGACATTGTACAATGTTTTTACAAAAACAAATTGCTTCTGGTTTTTGTAAGAGTTGTAGTACCGAGATTACCTATAATGAAATTTGCTTTGGTTTTAGTTTAAAAAAGATTCATTAGCTTAAACTTCATCGAGTTTTAGTTTAAAAAAATGGTGGAGATGAATCAAAAATTGTTTCTAGAGGATTTTCTTCAATCGTTATTGAAACTAAATTTGTTCATGTGTAATGGTCTTAAAATGGGTACCGGTAAAATATTTTTTAAGGTTCCATTAAAAAGAATTTGAAATTTTGTTTCTTTAATCATTCAATATTTTACCGCATCTACATTGTTAGGCGAATTTGTATATCAGGTGACGGCAATCCTACAACCAGTAAAGGATGTTTTTTAAGCCCAAAAGAACTTGCGAAAGGGTTAGCTGTCAGTTTAGTAGTTTTAGCTACCAAATTATTCAAATTTACTTTAAAAATCAGTCATCGATTCGCGCAACTCATGGACGATTTCGCAACCTTTTTAAATTGTGTTTAGCAATGAAGTTAATTTTTGCGTACCGGGTTTGTTAATAAACAAACTTGCACCTTATTGAGTATGACCAATCCACAACATACCCTAAAAACTCTATTACTTCCTGAAAAATGAATCATTTGTTGCGATTTACACGCTGGTGGGTGCCATCATCGAAACTTGTTCCTTCAATAAAAAAGCAGGAGCTCCTGTTAAGCTCAATGTTGATCGTAACCGAACCATGATCAATGATTTTTTGTTTGAAAATATGGATGACATTGATCCGGCGAGATGTCATTACAGTAAGATGGCGCTACGTACCATACGGCGTTCGCATTAAAATCAAATTCAATCGATTAGTTGATTTCAAGAAATGGACCTCTTAATTCGCCTCCAAGGTCGTGCAACTTGACATCTCTCGACTATTTCCTGTGGAGCTAAGTGATATCCCTGGTTTATGCCACAAACAAGTAACGCTAGAGAGGAGCAATACATTATTTCGTGTTATTCCAGAATACGCTAGGTCATGAACAGCCACGATGTTTTTAAATGTTAATGACATGTATTTACGTTGCAACTAAAATACATTTTTGTGATTTAAATCATATCGCAATCATATTATGGTTGCATAAAACTATGTTCATTTTTAATTTGATTATTCATATGTTAAAATTTTAGTATTAAGATTTTGCTCTCTTATCATTTTTTATAAGCACATGTTATTGTTGTATTGGTTCTTTATAGCTCTCGGCATTAAACATTATCATTACCCAGCGGGAAAAATTTTTTTTTTTTCTCATTATTTTTTATTGAATCTTCATATATTAAATATGAACTAACAATAATTAATCAAATCTTATCCTAATACTTTATTTATGTCCTGCCAGTGCCAGACAAAAATTTTCTTCATCACGGGTTCTGTTCACATATATGGTTGTTTATCGCTCATCTAATTGGGTAAGTGCTGCAGTGTCTCTTCTTCTTAAGCGAGTGTAGCCGCCATGGTTTAAAATATTTCGAGCTAGTGGATTTGGGTGTTGTTCAAGCCTTTTTAAATATTTTACTGCATATTTTGTAATCATAGTTTTTACTATTGGAACATTGAGATCCTTGTGAATATTTGAGTTTTTAACATACCAAGGGGCAGCTGTGATTATTCGACGAAGTTTATTTTGGCGCCTTTGAATTTTTTCGATATTAGAGGCCGAGGCAGTGCCCCATAGTTGAATACCGTAGCACCAGATTGGCTTTATGATCGAGTTGTAAAGTAAAAGTTTGCAGTCGAGACTAAGGACAGAGTTTCGTCCAATAAGCCAATGAATTTGGATGGCTTTTAGATTCATTTGAGATAATTTTGCCTCTATATGGCTTTTCCACGTTAAACGGCAATCTAGATGAATACCGAGGTATTTTACATGCGAATTTTGAGGCACTAAATGATTATTGATTTTAATAGGGGGGCATGTTTCCCGACTAGAGTTTTTTTTTCCCGGACTTTTTCGATTCCCGGGAAAGCGGGAAATTTTTTTAAATTTCCCGGGATCCCGGGATCCCGCGCCAAATAAATAATACAAAGTAAATTTTGGTATTAATTAATGAAAAAAAAACTTTTATAAAAAAACGTAAGGGAATTTGTTTACAAAGAAAGTAAATGAAATGGTTAAATACTAAAAAATTAGCTAAAGATTGAAATAGGAACTTGAATTATTATCATTTCACGCCTTTATTCCCTTTTATTATTCTTTTATTCAGTATTATTATGCTCTGGATAATTCATAAAACAATAATAAAAACAAAATAAAAATTGAGGTACTCAAGATATGAAATCAAAAAGTTAATTAATAAAATAGATAAAATATTTTAAAGAAATACATAACATTTTTTAATGGCTTAGGAAATAACTTTCTGATACACTCAAAGCGCTTTGTAGGTCGTCAAAAAGTATATTCCTGATTTTATTTACTAATTATCATGTTTCCGAAAAATTTCGTTCATTTTTTACCGTAGTTGGACAAATAGTTAAAAGTGCATGCTTCGGATTCACAATCAGAAGCAATTTTTTCTTTTTTATAAACAACGTCTATATCAGTCAAATGTGTGTCAAACCTTTTCATTTCAATAGGTCCATTTGTAATCTTTAGGACAATGTGTTTTACAAGTTGTGTGTTGTATTATCTTACACGAGTTTCCAAAATGTTATTTTATTTCGGTTTCCCCGCACTTTACGGGTATATAAACCAACACAAATTGAAATTGAAAATTTGTGTTTACCACCTAATAAACATATCGCTCCTTCATTGCATCATAGTCATATCTTAAAATTTGAAGTAACTTTAGCAAAGTTTTCCTTCATATCTTCTCGTATTATATCTCAAACTGAACCGAAGTTATAGCAAAATATATCTTTAAATCGGTACATTTTTAAAACTTTAATCGCATTTTGCCAAGGTCGTTTGTTTCTGAAGATATGACTATGTTGCTATAAAGGAGTTTAGGTATCTCCTATTTTTAAGACTTGTTCATGGACAACGAAACTTTACTGCCTGCGTCTTATTTTGAATTAATGTACTTTATTAACTCTTCACTTCACTAAATGTAATAATTATCAACTGTTGCACTGCCCATTCTACTTTTAGTAGATTTATTGCATCAGGAGACATTGATTTAAATACATGTACTCACTTTTTGTTTTTGATATAATCCACAACCCATCCACAGATGCTAATTTTTAGAGAATAGAAAACTAAATTTCAAAGTATAAATAGCTATTTTCTGAAATTATGAGGAATTTTTTATTTCCCGGGATCCCGCAAGAAAAATCCCGGGAAAACGGGAAATAAAATAATGGAAATTCCCGGGAAAAAACCCTATTCCCGACGCAAGGTAAATGTTATATGTATGCATTTTTGCTCATTGACCTTTATCCTCCATTGCTTTAGCCACAGTTCGAGTTGAAATATATGATCCTGTAGGTATCGAGATGCTTCTTGGGAAAAATTGGAAACGCTTTTACGTTTCATGGCTTTAAGAAGGTATAAAAACGCATTTTTTATAAACTTTAACCCATCCCACTCTATCTTCTATAATCCCCCCGAGGGTAGTAGGGATAATCTAAAGGATATTTCACCTTTTTGTGTTCATTCCTCCAGGGTTAAATCAGGTTGAGGCTAATCCTGTCATCCGCAAGGATTCAAATTTATCCACTTAATGAATAACTGGCAATTTCAAGAAGTCAGAAGTTGTACCTCAGTACTTAACTGATGTTGCCTCGGTAGTCAGCAGCCCCCTAGCAAATCGTTCTGACTATTGGTGAGGTTTCCGTTAGTATGCTTTCAAAAAAATGCTTTCTGAATCTCGAGGACTCGGAAGATGGTATTGTCCTTCTTTGGAGGAATACTTTCAGAGAGCACGAGGTGGCTGTGGTTATATCCACAACGAGGATAAAACGGGGTGTCATTATTCGAAGGGGAGCCCATGTGTAGTGGGCACTTGCTGCGATGTTTATATTATCCTAAGCTTCTGTTGCTATCAGTACGGAAAATGGAATAAATCAAATTGGCAGTGGAGGTTATAGATAGCTCAAGCTTCTTAATAGTAGGGAGAGTGTGATTTGGCGATTGTACTCTCAAATTGTGTATGAAACATGATTCTTGCGTACCCGACGGCACTTGGTAAATCCATATATAAATCACCATTGTGTTTGAGATGCAGACTAGGCCATAGTGTAGGTGCTCATGTAAATCAATATCACAGTTGTCTTCTTTAAGCCCCTGGGGGTTGTAGGGATCATTTCAAGGATATTTCACCTTTTGGTGTAACATCTTCCGGGGCAAATCAGGTGCCACCAAAATCCAAAATTGACAGATCTCTTGAGATCGCGGATGACCAGAGATTCTATCTGGTACCAAGGTGACATGCCACCGGTCTGACTATTGATTGAAGCCTCTGTTAGTGTGCTTCTTTTGGGAAATTCGGAAGATTTACCTGTCCGCTGACAGGATACTTCGGGGATCGCATGGTTGTTGTGCTTTAAGCCCAAAGTCATGGAATTAGATAGCATTTTACCACTAGAGGCTGGATTTTTTACCACTTGTAGTAAAATTCGGCCTGAAGGCAGAATATTCGTAGGTGCTGTTTCTATTCAACAGATGCTGCTGGCTTTTCCAAAAGCAATGGAGGTTAGATGGCTCCTAGTCAAGTGGCGGGTGTATAATTTTGCCGGTTTATACTCTCAAATTGCGTCCTGTATGTGATGGTGCCTCTTCCACTCAGAGACGGTTGGTAAACGCATATTTTGTCACCCAGTGGTTAAAATCATTTTTTAAGTTAGGCCAAATGAAATTTACTCATGTCAATCTGTTTCCACATCTGCCTTCTTTAAAATGGTCTTTTAGAATTTTTTTTAAAAAATATTTCACAAATTTAAATTTTCCTTTTAAGAAAGGGCCTGCAGAATTCGTCCTCTTAGTAGTTGTATGGAAATATGTAGAAAATGCTTTTCAAAAATTCTCAAGAGTTTATAATTTACTCACTTCGCATTATTAGAAAAAAGGCCTTCTGGAAGCCTTTATAGTAAATCCGAGGAGGCAAAGCTATGTATGCCTCGTATCTACAAAAAAAAAAACTTTTAGAAGGTCCCTTTACTACTGCCTTTTCCGCTGGCTAATTTCTGTTCAACTTGACTGTTTTTCTAATTCCTTAAAAAACAACTATCGATCCCAATTTCAATCTTATGCATTATTAATGAGTATACAAACAAACAATTAATCCAGGAAATATATCACAAACAAGAGTAACAATGAAAATTAAAACCTTATTTTGTGTAAACAAAATTGAAATTAGAGAACACAAAAAGCAATATGATCCCTTATTTTAAGGATCAGCACTTGGCGCGACGATAAACATCTCAGTGTTAAAGTAAAATTTAAATTATTACATTCTTAGCACCAAACTACAAAAACAAAATAGAAACATCAGACAAAATTATCACTAATTCCCAAAACAGTAGGAAAACAAAAAATTTCGAAATTGAACTCAAAACTCCAGATCCAATTACACATCTTAATTATAAGGTGTAAATTCTACAGTATCAGGCTGACTAGTATTCAAAAGTTGTAAGATATTTTATTGAATGTATTAAGTAGCAGACTGCAACTGCTGTAATTTTTGGGTTTGCCAGAATGGCGTAGGTGCTTACGCCCAGTGTCAAAACATGATGCAAACATTTTTTTTTTTTTTATTCAATAACTCTTAACAAGAAAAATGAGTAAAAGGATTTGGGTTTTTTGTTTCCCGGTAACAAACAAGATCATTTACAAACAACAACAGCTTCAAATTACTCTTACTTATTGTTATGTAGTTAATTAGAAATTAAACATATCCATGTTATTGGATGAATTGTATAAAAAGTGTTGGGATTACTTTGTTTTTTTTTTCATCTACACTTCGGTATTAAAGAACACTTGATAAGAAAATCTTGCAAATAGTTTGTTTGTACAAGCGTAGCACTTGAAATGTGGCTTTTATTTAATTTGAGTACTTTGAAAGTGAGAAAAATAGTTTGTCTTTTGTGACATCTTTCTCAATAAGAGTTTTTGACTTAGTTTCCGTTTAACTACTTATTTGTTCTTTTGAATTCCTTTTGGAAATGTTGTGTAAGAATTTAACAACTGTCGTTTTCTCTTATGCATAAAAGTGACCTCATATTTAGTTATTTGACATAAATCATGAAAGTTTGTTGTAAGTAAGTTGTTCACTTTGAGACAGTTTGGTCATGTTTAAGTGGCTACTGGCGCCGGTAGAGTTTTATTTTTATGGGTATATTAAAAAAAAAAAATTGTTATATTGTTATTATGTACTAATTGTACATTGGTAACAAAAGAAGTACGAGAAAGGCATATGGGTGGGTAATAAATATCGATATTTAAAAAAAATTATCGATATATTAGAAAGAAAATCAGGTTCTGTAAAGTTTTTGGTGAATTGCCGACATTTCACATCTATTTTTTTCGAAACTTCCTTTTAAATATTTGATCTGCCAGGCTGCTTCCATATCGTCCGAAAGGGTTACTTCGGCTGAAGATTAAGCTGTGCCGGATAAAAAAGACAGGATAACACATAAAACAGTAAATGCGTCTGATGTTCATATCCGATGACTTCTTGTTTGAATTAAACAATCAAAAGCAATGCTTGTTTAATGGTGTTTTCTTTTCTACAAAAAAAATACCACATTTTAAAAGGTGCATTTATAAAATGTCTTGCCTTACATATAATAATGCAATTTTTTATTTGACGAGAACAAAACACAAAATTGGATCGCCCTGTTTTTAACAGCTGACAAAAAGTTTGTTCTTCAATATATAAAAAAATATGTACATAAATCAAAAAGGATGTTCTTCAAAATATAAAAAAAATACACATAAACCCAAATTTGTTAATATATTAATATTAAATAAATAAATAAATGAACAAAATGAATGACCAAATTCCAATTTCTTTAGTTTGTTTTTCATAAAATATGTAAACAAGAAAATACCTTTGCCAGATTGCGAATTTATTAACACCAAGTTTTTACCATTTCTTGATTTGACGTTTTTTTTCAAAAACAATTTTTTAACACCGAATCCATTTAAATTTTATGTCACTGACAACCTACCATTAATAATGTTATGCTTTCTTTTGTTTTTACTTTAAAATAATAGACAAAATTACTATTAAAACTTAAAAATTTTACTGTCCTGATTAGAGGCGATTTTTTTCCAACTTCGTCTGGTAACCCTATATATAAACAGAAGCCATCTTTTTACAGGGCATTATCAACACTCTCGATTTATACGGGGCGTAAAGTGCAATGCCTTATGCCATTTAAGGGTGAATTTTTTTAGAATAAAACACGCTGCAAATTGCATTTTTTTAAATAAAATGTGACATTTTTTGTAGAAAAGAAAACACCATAAGTTGGTACTATTTCAAGTGCAATTAAAAAATGTGGTTTTAAGAACTCAGCGGACAGCTTTGGTATTCTCTCCTTTTTTATGTTTGTTCTGTTTGAGTTTTTCCTTTTTATTGTAATATTTAATTTAAAATAAAAACATGTAAGAGTGAATCACAATGGTGCGATAATAATAGAATGTAATATAAATACTGTTCCCTAGATATAAATAAATCTACTTTGTGCCACGCTCACTTTTCCAATCCCGCCCACTTTTTGTCGGCTGTTGTGTATAGATAACCGTGATGCTTATACCTTATTTGGAAACTTTAACTCTTTAAGTTCTCTATATATACAGAAATCTATATTGTCTTTCTTTCAGGGTAGGTATTTCCTCGCAAAGAATTCTTTTTTTTTTATCTTTCCCTCTTCGTTTCGCGAAAAGAAGAGATTTGTTGTTTTTGTTTCGTTTCTATAAACGAAGGCGAGAAACTGCTGTGTTTTCTTTCGTTGATATTTGTGCTGAAATAAAAAACCATTCGTTTAGCTGAAAAAGAAGGAAACGAAATGGAGAGAAGAAGCAAACAAAATTGTTTCTTCTTTCTAAATCGAAGGAAAAAAATAGAGGGAAATAAAAGAAGGAAAAAACTTTGTTCATTGAAATTTGTTTTAATGAATAAATAAACAATAAAATAAATAATATTTAAATATTTTTTCTTATTTCTGTATTTACTAAACCAAGTCTTTGCTTTTAATTTTACTTCATAACAATATAATTTCAATAAAAAACAGAAAAAGAATTCTTTATTTTTTCCTTCCTTCCATTCGATATTTCGATTTCATTTTTCTTTTCTAATTTTATTCTCCTTCAGTTTGTTTCCTTCTATATCATTCCTCTTCGTTCTGCTAAACGAAGAGAAGCATTTGTGTTTGCTTCGGCAAACACAAAAGAAGGAAACAACAACAATATTTTCTTCTTTCTCGCGATAATGATAATCGAAAAGTTTTGTACAAAAAAACCTTCGCGAGAAAGAAAGAAAAAAGAAATTCATTTACCTACTCTGCTTTCTTTGGAAGATGCCTCGCCCACTGCTCTAATCCTGCACTTTTTTATAAAGGTTGTGTATAGATACCCCAGCTGTGTGTGCCAAGCTTGCACAAGTTTTCTTTTACCGTTCCTTAGATATAAATAAATCAACTTTGTGCCACGCTCACTTTTCCTCCCCCGCCCACATGTTGTCTAACAATGTCAGTTATAACAAAGATCCATGTACCTAATTTGAAAATTTAGCTCTTTTCGTGCTTCAGATATACAAAAATCTATAGTCTTTTTATCGAAAGCGCCACGCCCACTTGTCCAATCCCGCCCACACTTTTTTGGATGTAGTTAATTGATAACCAAGATGCTTGTATCTAATTTGGAAACTTTTGCTCTTTTCGTCCTCCAAATATACAGAAATCTATAATGCGTTGAACCGCGAGGAGCCACGCCCACTTCTATACTCCCGCCCATATTTTGTCGTATGTTATGTATTGTTAACCAAGATGCTTCGACTTAATTTGGAAACTTTAGCTCTTGCCGTTCTCCAGATGTACATAAAAAACATTTTAAAACAACAACCACAACAACAACAAAAGATTCATAAGTAAAATTAGAAGCAGTCGTGGTTTTTTACTCATATCTCAGCCAGCTGTAGACTGATCGGGATGAATTTCAAAAGCAAAAAATTCCGGACTAAATGTGATATAAATATATAACTACCAAGTCCCCATCATATTTGGGGCCTTCAAAAAACTCATTTCAACAGTCACACGTTCATCGTTAAATCAACTTCTCTCCTTATAAGGACGCAGAATATACATACTTTATAGGGTATTAGATCAACATTGTAGGAATTACAAACAAATATGTATGTATATACCCGTTAACCTTCGGTTAAGTGTATAAAAAACAAGTTAGAGTGCCATATTCGGCTGTGTCGAATCTTTTAGCAGCCGGCTCTTTCAAACTACGACAGTCCAAATTTTATCACAAAAGCATTTCTAGTTACGGCTTTATACGTACTAAAGTGTTTTCCGAGAGTGGGATTTATATGGGGCGGGGCCTATGATAATTATGGGCCGATCTTCACAGAATTTGGTGGTATTCTAGTCATATAGGACTAGTTTTTGCAAATGCTCGCATCAATCCGTACATTTCGGCACCATTTATGTTTGTTTATGTAGCAAAATTATAAATTTTATATAAAATTTTAAGGTGATGATTTCGCATTTCATTCATAATTCTTATTCTACTTAAAACGATTTTGCTGGATTTCAATTCCAAACTGCTTAGGATAATTAGAAGCAATTTGAAACCAACATTGTTCTTTTCTTTTGAGTTATTCGAAAGTGCGCATGTTTTCAACAGACGGACATGGCTAATTCGACTTTGAATTACTCAAGGACCGAAAATATGTAAATGTACTTTATGTGGTCTTAGATGAATATTAAAAAATTTTCACAAGAAACTATAAACTTAGTATACCTTCACCAGGCTTGCCTGAGTCAAATTTGTAAAATTCTTGACATTCACTAAAAAATCTTGAGAATTCTTGACAAATAAAAACTTCCTTAATTAATCTTGCATAAAAATAATTTGTTTTGAGCTGTTAAACGTTTTTAATTACACTCGTCTGAAGCAAAAATTATTTTAAATAATAACCTTTGGAATATAAAGCGCTTAATTAAAATCCGCTTTCAGTTTTTTTCTATTACGTCTAGTTTTTTTTTAAGTTTTGTCCGATTTTAATCAAAACATTTACTAATTTTTTTTTATGCAAAATTAGTACATACAGCCATGTCACAGAGTACAATTCCGTTCGGAATCGAAGAAAACACATTTTTTTACAGAAACTGCATTTTGATAGTTTATTAGCCTTTCAGATATAGAAAACTCCCATTCCGTTCATGAAAACAAAAATGGTTTCATTCCGAAAAATTTGTTTGTCATTTTCTACAACAAATACAATAATATCAAAACAACACTGTATTTTATTTGTTGCTTTCGTTGGTCGATATGTCAAAAACACAATCCACTTTTGACATTTCTCTTTCTAAATGGCCAAATACACTTGACAAATGCTTGTCCAGCCGGCGAATTCAACGTGTACGTGTGCTGGACGTAATATTCGCCGTCATATCTAAATTTTTTGATATTTCATCAAGCGTTGTCTGTGTCACACATACAAACACATTTTGACTTATACTACCACAATGCTTGATGAGTACTTTGATCAATGTATTTGGGCCTTAAGAAAAAAAAAGGAGAACAGCTGTGCTTTCAACGCCACCTGCAAAGTGAATTCGCCTTGGTAAAGACATGAGTATGTAAAAATTGCTGCCAGATCAAATTGGTTGTTAACGTCTTACGAAAAAGTCTTCAATAATAAATATAAGTTTTAATAAATCGCCAAAATGGCAAATGATGTTCAATCTGGTATTTGTATAATCTTGTACTTTTTTCTAACACCAATGTAAGCAAGGCGCATTAATATAAGGTGACCGCAAAGGCGAATTTATAGAATAAAGCGATTTTGACACTCAAAAACAAGTATACAACATATAAACAAATAACATTTGCATTGCTATTTAATTACATGAATTCGCTCTTGCGGTCACATAATATTCACCTTGCATGAAACTATTCCATAGTCGCAATTTACACTGTGGACATTTCTTGTCGGACAGAAAAAGTTTGTCGGCGAGAGAGCTAAAAAGTAAAGTGTGTCGCGCATAGAGCGTTGCTCCCTTACCAACAAAGTTTTTCTGTCCGGCAAGAAATATCCATAGTGTAAATTGCGAAAAAGATTATTTGAAAAAAAATTTTTTTTAATTTTAATTTTTCACAAAATTTTCAAAAGTAAACGTAAATAAAACACATATAAAATATTTTTTTTTCATGATATTTCTTTTTTATTATAAATTTTAAACGTTGACATTATGTGTGAAACACTATATCATTTAAATGACCACCACGCGAAGTGTTGCAAGCATTGATTCTTTTGAGGCAATTTTGGACCACTTGGACGGTATCTCAGCCATCATTTGCCGAATGTTGGTTCTTAAGTGCTCAAGAGTTAAAGGTTTATCTGCATAAGCACGGTATTTTGCGTAGCCCCACAAAAAAAGTCTAATGGTGTCAAATCGCATGATCTTGGTGGCCAGTTGATGTCGCCACGACGAGAAATTACACGGCCAGGAAATGTCTCTTGCAATAAAGCCATATTCGCTCGAGTTGTGTGTTATGTGGCACCGTCTTGTTGAAACCACTTATTCTTGTTGTATTCTTCAATACTAGGCAAAAAAAATTCGGTTATCATACGACCATACAGTCCTTATTCCTGAGAACGACGAGGAATCGACACATTCGGGTCTTCGGCAACACTTTCACTTACAGCAGCGATATTTTCAGCGGAACGAGCGAAACGATGATGCACTGGCTCTACAATATATGTAACCGCTCCAGTCTCTTCAAATTTCTTTACAATTTTGCCAATTGCTTGCGTAGTTGGACGATTATGTAAACCATAATCTCTTCTTAAAGCACGATATGTGGCTGTGCCTGAATCACCATTTTTGTAGTATGCTTGCAACACTTCGCGTGGTGGTCATTTAAATGATATAGTGTTTCAAACATAATGTCAACGTTCAAACTTTATAATAAAAAAGAAATAATATGAAAAAAATATTTTATATGTGTTTTATTTACGTTTACTTTTGAAACCGCAAAATGGATAACCCTTTACAATAACATGCATATATAACAAAATATGCAAAAACATGCATTTAAGGCAAAATATGCAAAAATATGCACTAACAAATCGATGCCATTTTACTGGAAATATTGTGATTCGCAAAGATATTAACTAAAGGTGGGTCTCAGAGTAACGACAACAAACATGGATTTGCATAAAGTCCCTTGCCCTGGTTATTACTGTTGAGTATAGAGGGAAATACATACAAGTTTTAATACGAGTGTATGCTTTCAAATCACCATCCCAGTGCTGTCAAATTATTATTTTTTAATAACGAAAACGTAGTTAAAATATAGTCACATATTTTTAAACAAATATGTACACTAAAACATAACAATGAACTACTTATTTGCTTCCGGCAAGCTTAACCTTTAGGTAAAAGTGGTACATGTGGTCAGGGCTTAGGGTTTAAAAGACTGCAGTCGAAACCAAAACCTGCCTAACAAAAAACGAAAAATGTATGTACAACTTTTCGTTTTTGAGTTGGTTGGACAGCCACTATTTACATTTAATGAATCCAATTTAAAAGCAACCGTTTTTTTTTTTGCTAATGACAAATACAGAAGTGGAAGAAATTGCAGTTTTTCAGTTTAACTGCACTTTTTTAAACGCTGCATGGATAGCGGAGGGTTTTAAAATATGTGTGTATTTGGTTGTCGCAACTACATTTATATACATATGAACATTTATAATTGCGGGTAGCCCCAAATGATAATATGATTGTAGTAAACATGTAAGGCACAGATTCAGTCATAATATGGTTGCGGTAACAAATTTTTTCTTTTAAGGACTTCTTTTAAAGTATATGTAATTAAAACTGAAACATATTTCCATTTAAGTAAGCAATTCAGAAGAGAAAAATATATTTTTAATACAGACCTCAAGCTGTTAACCAGACAAATGTCGAAAACTATATTGAACCGTAGAATAAAAACAAAAATGTGCAAAAACTTCAAACAAAGTCGGTAGTCTTGACAATTTAACACCACCTGCAAAACAATAAATAATCTAATTTCCGTGACACAAAGAAACTAAAATATTGCAACTATAACAATTTAATCTAAAATAGATCATTTTACAACATGATCACTTAATAAAAAATATCAATGTGCCAATATACATAGAAAAAAAAACCAGCAAACTAGGACATTCCAAAACTAAGAACAATTACTTTTAATGAACAAAAAAAAACACTTGGAGTCTGACATAAACAATTGCCCATTGGTCATGGTCAGTGTGAACTGTTTAAAGAATAATAAAGAGAAAGAGAGAAAAATTAAAAGAACCGAGATGTCCAAAAATAAGCATGAATATACTACCCTTTTAATAACAATGGTCTTAAGTTTGACCAAATAATTACGGAGTATATCCTTAATGGGTGTTCTCTCTATATAACAAGCCTGATTTTCTGTTTCAAAACAAAAACTGACCAATACATTCTACAACGTGCATGCTTTTAATATGCAACGGATTAGTTTTATAAGTTACAAAAATAAATGTTTGAAAAATTGTTTTTCAATTTTACTTTATAGAGTTATAAAAAACCTAGTTTTACCTTCAAATGAAACTGTCTCAAGTCTGTATTTTGTACATCGCCCATTGTGTTGCAATGTCAGCACCCTAAAAAGAATTTCGTTGTGTTTAATAAAGTTGTTACTTTTTTAAGGTGTTCATGTGTTTGACAAAAGGCAACTGGTCATATGATGATCATACTGTGACGCAGGGAGAGAGATGAGGAGAATAACGCCTTTGTAATCGTTTATTTTTGTGATTAACAACCGCTGTGACTTTTTTTTGTGTGTTATTCAGCTGAATTCATAAAAATTATGCACGCTCATTATCAGATTTTTTTTTAAACTTTTTTTAGTAAATTTCAAATAGGAACTTGTATGATTGTCAAAATCTCCGAACGTACATGGTGAGCCACATTGTGGCCAAAAATTTGCATTTGAATAGATGAAGCAGGAAACGAAATTATAATGCCGAGACATTTTTGTACATAAAATGAATTTTTTTATAACGATAAATGAATTCATTGAAAATTAAGGTTTTTTTTAATCTTTAAAGTCTTAATTTTGTTTATATGAGGAATTTTTAGTGCATTTTTTACCGGTATTGTATAAGAATTTAAAGTCTATTAGAAATAAATATAAAACAAAAATCGTTATTTCTTTGTATTTTCCAAAAATAAAACAAGTAAGAGAGAATACACAGTCAAGCCCAAACGTTTCATATCCATATTCCAGCATCTACAAACAAATTTACAAGAGTGCACTCTATCTGGGACTTGGGTTGCCAGAAACCAATATTCAAATAACTGGACAATGTAAAAAATTCACCTGTAGTGCGATTCACTAACTTTTATAACGATAATCGAATCGTTAAAATAAATATAACGAACATCTATCGAATATGCTATTCAGTAACATTTTTAACGATATTCGCTGTCGTTTAAAGTCAGCTGTTAACTTAAGCAATTGTTTTGTCGTTATTTAAGCGACAATAATTAAGTTGTGTTTATTTAATCGATAAAATGTATTTTATGTTTAAAATAGCTTACATACATACAAAGATATATTCATATGTAAATGTATGAACAAAAACAAAATCCTAAATTTAAAATTTACAAAAAAAAAGCAAATTAAGAACAAAAACAAAATGTAAAATTCACAAAAAAATATAAAAACCACAAATTAACCCTTCGTCTTACTCATGAGTCTGGCCAGACTTTTTTCAATGCATTTTGAATAAAAAAACTTGTGTAACACGGTGGGTTAATAACAATTTCATTTGTTTTATATTTTATTCTCTGTAGACAGAGATGTTACAAAAAACAGCTGTAAACAATTGTTAAAAATAAGTTACTGAATCACACTATCGTTACTGCAAGCGGATATATATGTCGACAAATATAACAATTGTCGGATCGTTAAAAGTTAGTGAATCGCACTACTGGATTTTATAAAAAAAAACCGGGACTATCTAAAAATAAAAATAAATAAAAAATTCTATGTAAATTTTTTTCCAGAACATTACAATAACAGGGAAACGTTACAATAAAAATTCAGTTTTACGTCATATTAAATATCGTCACCTAAAATCAAAAAGGGCATAATTAACAAAAAATTGCAAAATCTACCTTTTTTTGAAATAATCGTAAACGCGAAAACGCGAATTTTACTAGAGAAGATTTTTTCTAATTATCTTAATATCTATCCGAAAATCCAAAATTATTTGTGCACGATTTTAGATCTTTGTCCAATACGTGTACAAATGGACCAATGCAGGTAGTCCACTGATAACATTTCTTAAATCGGGCTAAAATTAAGAATTCTGAATAGTTTTTAATTTTTGTAATATGTACTTGAGGTGCCCTAATTGGGGAACCTCTGGTGGCCCTCCTGATATGTCTATAGATCCCTTATCCCTTACCTATACTGGAATACAAGTCCTTAATTGACATCTAGAATCTGATTTCAGTCGGACTAACTGTTTACAAGTTTTTGTTCTTAAATCTTTTACTGTGTGTCGCTTACGATTTGCAGAATTTACTAATAGCCAATTTACCAGCGTTGCCATTTTGGTGCCTTTCGGGTATTTTTTGGTGCTTTTTTGCTTATGCAATACCCGAAATTTTGTTAAACACCCGTTTTTGAAAAGCGGGTATTTAAAGTGCTTTTAACAATTTCTCACAGTGCCTTTTAAGTAATCTACATATATTTTTGGCACTGAACCATTTTGCTACTATTCTGTAAACACAGCGAATACTTTTTCAACCAACTGCGTATTATTTGCATTTATGTTTTGAGAAGTATTCGCAAACTCTTCTAGGCTTTTCTCAAGCATCATCAGTAATGCCAACTTAGCGCTTTTGGTACTATTCATGGTGCTTTTTGATGCCTCAAAACGCCAAAATTGTATCCTTAGTGCCAAACTAAGAAAAAGCAATAACTTGGTGCTTTTTCAATTTTTCGTTAGTGACTTTAATGCTTTTTAAAATTTTAATTTTTTTTACCATTTTTTAAAACTTCGGTTATATAGAGGATGATTTAGATGAGATTAGCTATTTGAAGTACAATTTTGAGAAAGCCTGTAAAGATTTTAAGATTTCAAATGATAAAAAAAGTAATAAAAGAAAGTTGCATTCGTTTTACCAAAAACTTTATTTACGAGGTTTGAGCTAGGCTTCCTAGCATTTTGGAAATTTTACAAAACGTTGCACTTTTAAGCTTTGACAACAAATTTAGTAATCGTAATAAAAACGATGTATTTGTTTTCGGTAAACATTTTTTTAAAGATGTAGACACTGTTTCAAAAATAGAAAATGGCTTGAAAAATATTAAGAATTGTAAATGGAAAAATAAACAACGATTTTGAGTCATGTAGAAAAAACGTATTAAAAAGTTTAAAACATGCAGTCGGAAACCGTATTTTTTCGAGCTACGAAAATCGGGCTTGCACTGTATTACTTTTAAACTGTTTCATGGCCAATTCAAACTCCAAATGATTTGGATAGTATTATTTTTATTAAAGATAATAATAATACATTCAAAAATTTTTATATACAAATGTAAATATATTTATAATTTTAAATGAAAATGGTCCCCCATCTACGCCGTCGCCTTTATTCAAATTTTGGAGGTATTCAATATTCGGCACAGCCGAAGGCAACTTGTTTTGTGTTTAATTAAATTGTTAAAATGAATTAGTGCTTTTTTACGCTTTTTTTGTTCAAAATAGTGCTTTTTAGTGCTTTTTTTAAATTTTAAAGTGCTTTTTGCTCTCAAAAAGTTGGCATCACTGCAATTTACACTACAACGAAATCTAGAACTTACGAGATTTCGAGCCAAACCTAGTTGTTTTTGACTAGATTTTCCATACAAAACAAAATCTACTTCGTGACTAGATTTCAACGAAATCTACTTAAAATCTAGAAGTACTTAGTGATGCAACTATGGGTTTTTCCATATAGCACTAAAAAATACTTCCCTGCCCATGAAAAAAATTACATTTTAATAAAAAACAAATCAAAAACTGCTAAAAAAAATATAAAAAAAATTTGAGAAAATTTTAAATAAATAATATTGGTAAAAGAAATGATGTTGATTATAAATAAAAGGTAATGCAAATGTTTAAATTTCTATTTCTTTTTGTGTTTGTATGTATAACGCAAAAAACTTTTAGTAAGTAGTTTTGGCATAAAAACAAAATCTCGCTAATGTCGAAAAAGTATAATGTAAACGCACTAGCATTTAAGAAAGATTTGAATGAAATCAACTAGATTTCGTTGTAGTGTAAATGGCCTATAACTCTTGTTTTAGTTGTAAGCAAATATATTTAAAACATTTTTAAAAATTTAGTCTTATTTTAGTTTCCAAACGACATCCTTTTCTTTCGTGTGGGTGCAGATTATTTCAAATACCTAAGTACTATCAAAAAAGCCTTGCAAATTGTTATGGAAAATACAAACAAAATCCATTTATGCACAGAAAAAAATAATTTTCATATTTGAATACAAAAATCGCATATTTGATTACAAAAATTTTTGAATTTTCTGCGATGACGATTTTTGCGGTATTGATAAAAAAGTTTGTATGTACAATTGTTAAATTTTTAGTCAACAACCAAGTTTATTGAGTCAATAAAAAAAGTTGTTGCCCAAAATAATTTTTTTCAACAAAATGTTTACTTGATTTGTTAAAACAAATTGTTGAAAATGTTGAATAAATCAAACAAAATGTTAATCGAATCTTTATTTTTTTATTTATTAATGATGATGTCATAAATTCTCAATTTTTATATTTTTATAAAAACCCTAAAATTTATTATGCGGGGATAAGTAAGTTCCTATGCGCATTTTACTGGTTGCTTAGGCCAGATCATCAGGAAACCTTTTCTAAAGACTTTGGCAAAACTAAATATTTTATTTAAATAAAACTGTAAAACAAATGAGAATTATGAGCTATTTAAAAATGGACAAGAGTTGTTAAAATACTGTCTTTACTTTGATTCAAATATTTTTTTTATTGAATATGAAGAAATATTTAATTATTTCATTTTTAAATATGTTTTATTGAGTGCTATTTTGCAAAGTGTAAATTTGATAAATTTTTTCTTTGAATCAAACAAAAAGTTTGTTGACCTAAAATTTTATTTTTAACAAACTACGTTGTTAAAAATTTTCTTCAGATATTTTTTTCTGTGTGTACTTATATGTATAGATTTTTGAACGTTACTTTTATCGCATTTTTGGATATAAATTGGAATATTTTTGGGCAAGATATAAATTGTTCCTTATATTAAGTATGTAATTAATAAAAAAATTATATTTTAATGTTAAAGAAATGCTATTTTAACTGGACAAATTGTATTTGAGCTGGTAACTGGCCAAGACCCAAAAAAAAACTGGAGAATCCAGGCATTCCAGGAATTCCAGGAATTCCAGGCCGTCTGGCAACCTTATCTGGGAACCATGGGCAATCATGGACATGGCAAAACTATATTATTTTATGAGATTAAGATTAATAAATGGGTTATATTGTAGGTAAAACACTTGTAAAACATTAAACTTAGTTTTTATAATTGTATAAAAACTATATTGCATTGAAATATTAATTCAATATTCTATCAGAATTTTTCTTTATTGTCATTTGTACTTTAGAATTGAATAAACTTATTTTATAATTAACTAGCTGAAATGGAATAAAAAATTAAATACTGGAGAATTTTTTTTAACGACAACAGCGCCTCCTATCGGGAGTTTTTTTTAACCATCAGTGAAAGTAGACCTTTCCAGCGCATGTACTCGTTTGAAAATCGGTTGAGTGGTTCTCGAGTTAAAAAATCACGAAAATAGGACAACTTATTTTTATATATATAGATATTTTGGTTTGAACTTAAACCATAACAGGTTCTTTGTTCCAAATATAATCTCAATAGTTACTAGAGGGCAGAGCTGTAAATGAATCATTCCTTTTTTCGCGGATCATTCATGCACTGAATTAGGGTGCGTACAGAGTGGCCGCTTGTTGCCGAGCCGAATGACGCTTATTGCGAGAACTTGTTCATGCGAGAAACAAGTTTGAGTGTGCATAGTGGATTTTTTATTTAAATTTTATTATTTATTTGAATTTTTATTTTTTTGTTTAATTTTTATTTAAAATTTTTAATTTTTATTTTCTTTTTAATTTTTATTATTTTTTTAATTTGTTGATTGCATGTTTTATTTACTTTTTCTTGGAATTTTTTTAACTGTTTTCCAAACAAGTTGAAATCATAACAACATAACATAAACAATGCTTTAGGCGCTGAAATACGCTTTGGAACGGTTTTCTCGCATTTAATCAGCTTTGCGCTCTGACCAGCTCGGCGCCCACTATGACCTGTTCGGGCTTATTTGTACTAATTTGTATAGTACCAGTTTTCTCGCATTGGTTCTCGCAATAAGCGTCAGTCGGCTCGGCTCGGCAACAAGCGGCCACTCTGTACGCACCCTTAGCAAATTTTGAATTAATTCTTTTCACACAAAAAAATGAATTGAATAAAAGTCAATTCAAATGAATTTGGTAAAAATGAATTGGAATTCATTTTTAATTCAAATAAATTTGGTAAAAATGAATTGCAATTCATCATATATCAATTCCAATTGGTTTCGTTTTAGTCTGGTACAGGGTCCACCAAATAACTTCTTGTTTTTTGAAAATGCTATAAAAAAAACTACTGAATATTTACTCAAATTTCTTTTTTTATTTGAAAGTACAATCCTTCCGGTTAATAATGGAAAATAATTTCATTCAAATGGCTGCCTCAGCTGGCCACGCAGTATCCTACACGATCGGTCCAATTTTTAAGCACATTATCGATTGTGTGCAGCTGTATTTCACCAATGGCTTCACGAATATTGTCCTTTAAAGCGTCAATTGTCTCTGGCTTGTCGGCGTAACACTTATCTTTGACGGCACCCCACAAATAATAGTCCAACGGTGTCTAATCGCAGCTCCGAGGTGGCCAAACGACATCAGCTCTGCTGCTGATAATGCGATCTTCAAAAACAGGGCGCAAAACATCGAGTGTAGCTTCGGCTGTGTGGCACGTAGCGCCGTCCTGTTGAAACCAAATGTTGCCAATATCCTCCTCTTCAATTTTTGTGAACAAAAATTCGTTCAACATGGCCCGATAACGATCGCCATTGACTGTAAAGGCCACTCTTTGCTCATTTTCGAAGAAAAATGGTCCAATTATGCCTCTGGACCAAAATCCGCACCAAACAGTGACTCGTTTTGGGTGCATCGGCTTTTCAATGTATGCGTGCGGGTTTTCTGTGCCCCAAATGCGACAATTTTGCTTGTTTCCATACCCGCCAAGATCAAAATCAGCTTCATCTGAAAAGATGATTTTTTTTTTTTTTTGCAAAATCGGCATCTTCTGTAAGATCGCAGGCCCACTTAGCGAAGCGAAAACGCATTGGATGGTCAGTTGGCTTCAACTCCTGAACCAATTGGACTTTGTATGGCGTCATACCAATTTCTTTATGCAAAAATCGTCTCAATGATGTCTCTAAAATGTTCAATTGTTGAGAACGACGGTAAATTGATGTTGATGGTGCTTCACGCACACTTTCTGCCACAGCAGCAATATTCTCGGGTGTACGCACTGTTTTTGGCTTTTCACGCTTTGGTTTATCGATGAGGATATCAGTTTCTTTCACTTTTTTTACAAGATAACGAACATACCGAGCTGACGGTGCTTCTCTTCTTCCAAAATCCGTACGCAATTTTTGCACACATTCTGCAATATTACCATGACTTTCAAAGTAATGTCGCCTTATTTCCCAGAGTTTTTCAAGCGTATACACAGCCATATTCGTTCAGCGGAAGGATAAAACTAATTATCTGTCAAATCAGACATGAGCTAAGTGTTACCATTCACGAAATAAGCACTAGTTGAAAAAAACGTTAGATGGCGGACCCGTTTTTTTATCAAAAATTCCAAAAAAAAGCGTGACCATTAAATTGATTAAACTTCAGTTTTATTTTAAAAATTTTCATTGATTTAATTTTATTTTTTTCATTATTTATTTATTGAAACTTCATATATTTAATATGAACTAACAATAATTAAACAAATCTTATCCTTATTCTTTATTTTATGTCCTGCCAGTGCCAGACAAAAATTTTCTTCATCACGGGTTCTGTTCACATATATAGTAGTTTATCGCTCATCTTTAAGCGAGTGTGGCCGTTATCATTTAAAATATTTCGAGCTAGTGGATTTGAGTGCAACTCTAGCCTTTTTAAATATTTTAGCGCATACTTCGTAATAATAGTCCTTACCAGTGGCACATTGAGATCCTTGTGGATATTTGAGTTTTTAACAAACCAAGGGGCAGCTGTGATTATTCGATGAAGTTTATTTTGGCGCCTTTGAATTTTTTCGATATTTGAGGTCGAGGCAGTGCCCCATAGTTGAATACCGTAGCACCATATTGGCTTTAAAATAGAGTTGTAAAGTAGTAGTTTGCAATCGAGACTAAGAACAGAATTTCTTCCAATAAACCAGTTAATTTGAATTGCTTTTAGTTTCATTTGGGTTAATTTTGCTTCTATATGGCATTTCCATGTTAAACGCCGATCTAGATGAATACCGAGATATTTGGCATGCGATTGTTGAGGCACTAGTTGATTATGGATTTTAATAGGGGGCATGTTTCCCGACGCAAGGTTAATGTAATATGTACGCATTTTTGCTCATTGCCCGTTATTCTCCATTGTTTTAACCACAGTTCTAGTTGAAATATATGATCCTGCAGGTATCGAGATGCTTCACGACTGTTCTCGTGTACGCTTAGAAAAGCTGTATCATCAGCAAAAGTTGAGGTTAGGGTGTAATTGTTTGTTGGCATGTCCGAGGTATATATAAGGTAAAAAAGTTGGAACAGGATGCTTCCCTGAGGGACTCCAGCTTTAATTGGCTGAGGAGAACTTAAAAAATCACCTTCTTTAATAATAAATTTTCGACCGACCAAGTAACTTTCTAACAACTTGTATGTGTTTAATAAACTTTATTTGTGAGAAAATAATTGTATAATGTAATTTAAAAACTGTTAAATGATGTTTGATCTAGCAAATGTTTTGCAAAAGCAAATAATGGTTTAATAAACTATTGGTTACGTGTAGGACGGTAAACATTTGATAGGTGTGAACATAGCTTTAGTTTTTCAATTGATTACTTAAGTTACTATTTTTGTTGATAGTGAGTGCGATTTAAAATGGTCTTAACTTCACAAAATAAACTAATTATACTACTAGACATAGCAAAAAACTGTTTTTTGTAAGATATCGTATTATAATCAAAATAAATATTGCAATTAAAGGAAATATTTATTTAGTTTGCTTGCTGGTCCCGTTTTTTTCGTCAAATATTTGATAAGTGTGACCATAGCTTTATTTTCGGAACAAAACTCACTAAACCATTTTCAAGATTAATTTTTAAAGTGGAATTGTTTTCCTAAAACCATATGAAATTATTAAAACTAGGAAAACTCCTTAACCCTATAGTACACGGAATGTAAAAAGTCATGCGCATGTGGATCTGACGTAATTCTGTCGTCATCACACAACACTAACTTGCTATTGGGACTTTGTAGTGACGTCAAAATTACGTCAGAACCACATGCGCATGTGACTTTTTACATTCCGTGTACTATAGTCTTTAATTGTACTAAATTAGCCTTTGGTGTACCATCGTACTTTTCAAGTTTAATTAGTACCAAAAAAAAGTACAATTGTACCAAGGTTGCCAGGTACTTTTTTCCATGTCCCCAAAAAATTAAAAAAATATCCAAACAATCCCCAAATTTAGAAACAAAACCTTAAAAAGTTAATATTTTTTTTTTTTTTTTTTCTGACAAAACTTTGAATTTTTTTTTAAAAATGGTAAAAATAGTAACAGCAATTTTAATAAGAAATCCCTAAAAATCCCCAAATAAAAATTTTTAGTAAAAAAAAATTATCTTATTTTGTTTGTAGGGACTGGGGTTTGCTTTTTTAAATCCTTTTTATGCGATTCCAGAGAGGAATTACAAGCAGAACAATATGGTGTTATTGAAGGCGACTGAGCCAATTAATAAGAATTTGGAGCTTGTTCAATCGGTTTAAGCCATCCCTATAATTAACAATAAAAATACATATATCCGCCATTTATTTAGTACTTCGATGCGTCATAACTACTAACCAATAGCCTAGAATTTTTTCCCAATATTTATTATATTGTTTTTCATATTTACTTATTTTTGGGGAATACATACATATTTGCTTCAAAATTGTCTTTAAAAAATCAAAAATTTTATATGTTGTCAACGGTTTTAGATTCTATTTTTAAATTCTTTTAAATAAAGTTTATAAAGTACCTTTTACACACTTAACTTAACTTCCTATATAAGAGTAAGATGAAAATGTTGCTACTTTTTTAATATTTTATATGCGAAACAAAGAAAAATAAGCGTAAATAATAAAAAAAGTGTAAGATCCCCAAAAAATCCCCCAATTTTGTTTTTAAATCCCCAAAAAATCCCCAATTCCCAAATGACTTTCTTAATCCTTTTTGCTCACATGAAATGCCCAACTTTGGGGATAAATCCTGAAGTCTGACAGCCCTGAATAAGAGTAAGATAAAAGTTTTGCTACTTTTTTTTGTATTTTATATACGAAACAAAGAAAAATAAGCGTAAATAATAAAAGAAGGGAAAATATTAAAAGAGTCTAAAATTCCCAAAAAATCCCCGATTTTTTTTTTAATCCCCAAATGACTTTCTTTGTCCTTTTTTCTCGCATCAAATCCCCAACTTTTGGGATAAATCCCCAAGTCGATTTTCAAAGTCGATGCTGTAGTGTCGCTTTTACAAACAAATGCTAAAGAGAAGTAAAGACAAGGGATTAACGCAAGTGTGTGACAGTTTAGAAGAAAATGATTTATTAAATTGAAAGTTCTGGTATAAAAAGTACACTCAACAATTAACAAGGGGATGAAAAATACACGCATAAATGAGAGTGGAAAAACACACGTTTTTTAATGTGTGGAAAAACACACATTTTTTAATGTGAGATACGTATGTATGTACGAAATATTTTGTATCTTTATTTTTTTGAAAATATTGCAACGTCATATACATACGCAAAATTCTCGCAGACTGCAAGACGTAATTTTCAAATGCTAGCATCAAAGACAATAATTGTTCACTGTATTGAGAGGGTTTGAAAGAAACAAGCACTGTCTGGGGAGTATTTCATCGAATTCTTGTAACCGCACAGCACTATTTTAATTGTCCGACGAACAGTTTAAAGCTAGATCAACATTACCAAATTGTGGAAATTTACTTTCAAAAAAAAAAAGAAATCAGTTCGCGAAGTTCATAGAGTACTTTGCTTTTTTGAGTTTTTTGAGTGCTTTCCATATAAATTTTAATTCACGATCAATCACTTGTGTTATGAAAACAGCACATAAATGAAGTTGTGCGAAAGCAGTTGAAATAAATATTAATATAGGTTTACTAGCGCCTCAACTGCAAGTGATAAATGTTTAAACATTAAATGCTTTGCCAACTTTATACGGCAATATACCAAATGCAACAACCATTTCGGACTAGTAAATACATTTTATACTAATATAGAGTGGTAACGAACCATTTGACTTCATTTTTCTATTTAGATTGGCAGCGCTAGAGAACAGTGCTATTGACACTGTATTGCCGACAAGGTATCGGTAGCACTTCATATTGATAACACTGTTCTGAAGTGTATGCTATTCACAGGAGATTAATATTTGGTTTGAATAAATCACAATAGAGTAAAGGAAGTGCAAAAATAGGAAGGAAAGAATAAATATAAATGAAACGGTAAATATTGAACATGTGTAAATTCCAAAGGTCCAACAACTATAATATGTATAAGTTTGCTTAAGCTTCTGCCGGAAATTAACAAATAACCTCTCAAATTCATTTCAAACACAAAAACAAAATCAAAAAACACTTGATTGCGTACGGACAGATTAATATAACTTAACAAAAATTTTCATAAGTAGGTACAATATGGTTCGACACTTATAATTTAAATTTTTTTTTTTTTGTTCCGGTTATGTGTTACTAAAACTCAAGAACCGCTGGACCGATTGACATCGAACTTGGGCAACAAATTATGTAAGGTTTTTGTTTTTTTTTTTTTAATTCCCTAAGCTGGAGCCAGGTTTTTCTTAAGTTTAATCCCAAAATATGGCGCTGTATTTAAATTTTTTATAATTTATGGTACGATTTGGCTGAAATTCACAAAAAAAAAAAAAACATATTTACATTTAATTTTGAAAAACCCGGGCAGCGCCGGGGCCAAGCAACTAGTATTATGCCAAGCATGAATTGAGTTTATGAAATCGTTAAATTTTTAATTACTTAAATACATGGAATCAACCTTTCTTAAAAAAATATTAATATTCAAACGTTTAAATCCAAAAAGTACTTACTTTAAAATGACAAGTTATTTTTTCTGATTAATATATAAAGATCTGTTAAGTTATGAATTTTATTCACTCAAATCAGGTTATATTACAGATTTGAAGCGATTAATTGACGCGTTTTTAGTTAAGTAAATACAAATATTTTATTTCAATATTTTCTTAATTGTTTGTATACAAAAAATATTCTATAAATTAAGGTTTTATCAGTAAAAAATCAGATAAAACTTAATTATTTTTGGTTGAGTCCACAGTAAAAAAAACTCTGTTAATATTATCAATTTATTAAGCTTTCCAATTTAATACTTGAACAAATTTTTCTGTACTCACTAAGATTAATTTCTTGTTTAAATATTTATTTTAATTTTTGCAGAAACGTTTTCTCATGATCAAAAATTTCCGTTTTTGGTTTATTATCCAACATTTCTTAAAACAAGAAATACAAAAGTAGCTTGTTTTCATTAAAAATAAGAAAGATATTCTGAGTTCCAGCTGCATTTATTTAATATTAGAATGGTTTGCTTGATTTTTAAATAGAATCGAATTTCTTGCATCAAGAAAAGGAGTTTCTTTAAATTTTTCAAGAAAACTTGTTTTGATTCAAATTATTTTTGTATTTTTTTTAAAACAAACTCTAAACAAACGTTTTCATGTAAAAAATTAAATGTCTATTTCTGTTTAAAATTCGTTTCTTTCTTGGTTCAAACCATATTTTATGGTTATTTAGTAAATAGTTCTTTCCGTATACGTTTTAAGATTTTTCGGCTTATTTTCATTAAAGGTGAATTTCGAGATAACTTAGATCTACAAACATTTCTAGAGACATAAATCTCGTGACATGTTATACAAAAACTTGAAATACATAAGTTTTCAATGAGTTTTGATGCATATGAGAGACTATTTTCCAATGCAGATTTAGTTCAAACGGGTTTCTGAAATCTTCTATATCCGCAAAAGTTAAGAATACTTTATTTTTTAAACATTAATCTTATTGTTCAATATTTATTGTTGACCTGTCGATAATCTATGTTGTTGTTTTTGTTTGGCTTAAGGTCATATACAAATTAAAATTACAAATTCCACAAATTTTTGTATTTTTAATTTTGTTCTTTATTTTTCATCCGATATTTCGACCATATTCATCAAGTTGATGAAAATATGACAAACAGTGAGGACGTATCAACTTTTTTGTAATTTTTAATTTGACAGTGTTTTAATTCCCCTGAAGATGACCATCGATGTATGGTCGAAATATCGGATGAATAATAAAAAACAAAATTAAAAATACAAAAATTTGTGGAATTTTTTATTTGAATTTGTATATGACCTTAAGCCAAACAAAAACAACAACATACATTATTCTAATTTATACAAATTTTAAATATTTATAATCTCTAACAACGTTTTTTTTATAAAAAAATAATTTATTTTTTATTAATTTTACCGCCATGAATTCAAATTCATTTCGTTGTTTTTAAATCTTATTAATATCAATTTTAACAATAAATAATGTCTACTCTACTTGAGTTTTAGTAATTATACTCTTCACCACATGTGGAAAGGTTATATAAATTAGAGTTTTCATAAGGAATTTCCCGAGGAAAATATTTGGGATCTGCACATTTTTCGGGAAAAAATATATTGGGAAAGTTGTGCGGGAATTTCCTGTTTTTTTATTATGCCAAGTTATGCCAAGAAATAGATGTTAATTCAAAGAATTAATTAACGATTCAGAATTTTGAAATTCGGGGTTTTCGAATTCGCAACTTTAAATATGGGATTTTAGGGAATAATAATATTTTTATTACTACTGAAAACAAAAGTTGTTTTACTATCTCGGACACAGGGATTTCTCCTGGTACATATAACAAGCACCTTAGAAAATCATTTCGCCCGGCCGAAGGCCTGCTAAGCAGAAAAACTTAAGCTGGCTGTCCGGATTAGGAATTCGGTATAGTTTTATTTAGTTTTGATTAAAAATTTAAAAAATAAAAATAAATACAAAAGATTGTTGTGGGCAAAATTTGCAAACATTTTTGTTTTGCGAAAAAAAAAATGTTGATTTATTGTAAACACCAAGTAAAAATGCTGCTGTCATTATGAACTAAGCCAAAAATTACTTATTCTCAATACATGTGTGTCTTGGTTAAAGCAAAATGTATATTTATTTAGAAAAATTTTACTAAATACGAACGAAATATGTTAAAATCAAGAAAATATTTTGGATTTTCTTATTTTAAGAAACGAAATTGATTACTTCAGAAAATTAACTTCTTTCCGTGTACCAAAAATTTCATACATTAAAGTTATTTTTTAAAATTAAATAAATTCTAAAAAATGCTAAAAAAAATAATTGGAAATGTAGGAATTCTTATTTCTCATGGTGAGTAACATTTATTTTAAATTTTCATATTATTCGAATGTGTATTCTTAGTCAAATTACAATCCTCAAAAGCTTTTATACTTTAATAGTCTTATTACTTCAATATTTTTCAGGAATATTTTCTTTGCACTATTAGAATTTTTTTGTTTGTGTATTTCTGTTACGAAGCTTACATTAGCTATCCTTTGGTTAGCAATGAAGTAAATTGTACAGAAAATGTTATACAACTGTTAGATACCAGCAGAATGTAATGCATTTTCTGGCCCGCTACGGCCTTCGTCAGCATTCTTTGTATCTTAATACTGGATGGTGCCTATTGTAAATTTTATGTGTTTAACTTTATTATTGAAAGAATAAGACTATTAAAGTATAAAAGCTATTGAGGATTGTAATTTGACTTAGAATACACATTCGAATAATATGAAAATTTAAAATAATTGGAAATGTTTAATGGCCATTTTCTCAATGTATCGACAAACTGCCTGTTACGTAAAGTCGACATAAATTTGTTAAAAAAATAAACTGTCCGTTAACGATTTCGGTTTTCTCAATATATCGAAAAAAAAACATTGTTTTCACTTGGAAGCACCTCTCAAAATACATGTAAAAGTTGGGAGTCAGCTGATTGAATTTATCTGTACGGTAAATAAATAATTCGCAGATGAGTGCCGGTTAGCTTTAAGTAAATCGGAAATTTTACAGTTAAATCAACTAAAAAAATTTAAAAATTTAGCCCCAAAACTGCTAAAATGAGCATGCTGCTTCGGTAAGTGTTCAGGTTAGAATCAAATTCACTTTCAGGATTATTACCAAGTACAAATTCTAGAATAATCCAACTTAGAAATTCTTGAATTTTTTGTCTCACTTTTACTTAAGTCAATCCCGCTTTCGGATTATTTTAAGTACGATGCACTTGAATAATCTGTACTTCATTCAAGCATTGTACATATACATACATATGATTTAAGGAAATTTTTACTTACCGTATTATTACACCGCTTCGGCTTTATTTAAGTACGGATGGATTGATTTTTCTTTTCAGTGCACTTTTTTATCTTGAATTCATATTCAATATGCCTATCGGTATCGCTGATATTTCTTTTTGAATACATATCGGCAAAAAGGCGAATCGTTACAACTCTTAAAACCATTCATTTTGTATGTGTGTAATGGAAATTTTTATTATAATTATATATTTTTATTAAAAAAAATCTACATTATTTACTATTCCATTCTTCTTTTTCAGCTTGAACTCTAATCAACTTCAATTGCACTTTTTGCACACTATACCACACGACAACGATATTTTTGCATCAAGTTATTTTAAGCTCTTTAATTTTTATTAACAAATATTTTATAAATGTTCATTTAACCGTATTTTCAACAACTTTTTAAATGCAAAATTTGTATTTTTAGTCAACTATTTCAATAGTAAAACCGCGGGCAACGAACTTGCAACGAAATTTATAAAAAAAAATTATGATAGACAAAGTCCTAGAGGTAAGCCACTCACTGTAAAATGTTTTCAAATTGGAATCAGTCACAATAGTAGGAAGGAAATGTTGCCTAATTAATTTTTTCGTTATTATTTTAAAATTTGATAACTGCTAATAATGTAAATTATCAATAATCTAATTTTATAGATTTTGTATTCCCAAATTTGTTAGGGATAAGTTACAGTTACTTCTTTACGATTTTAAATTAATCCATAATGTTGGTTGCCACGGAATTTCTTTTCAACAAAATCAAACAATATTCAACGTCATAAATAATATGAGTCTTAGGATTGCAAGAAGTCGGTTGGAATCTACAAAAGAGTGCATTGAATGTGTTGGTAGTTATGAGTTTATTAATCTTCCTCTAGATACAAGAAATGTTGAAAGAATTTCTGTTTTTTTATAATAAAGTATAGATCTACTTACTTTATAATTCGAAAACACTTCTGATATAATTTATATAACTTTAAATTATTTTACTAAATTTATGAACAACTATATGTATTTCTTTTATCTCTTTTGATTTATTAAATTCAACTGAAAAAAGTTAAAAATTGTTTATATTTTGCCAGCTTGCCTCATTATGTCCAAGTGATGCTAAGGCAATTCAGCAGCTAAAATCGTTACTAGTAAGGTTTTGGACTAGTTTTTACGAGTTGTAAGGCTTCGAAAAATGAAAAAGATGATAAAATTTCTAAAGTTGGAAAAAACGATTTAATTCGTTGCTGGAACAACAAATTTAAAAGAGTAGATACAAAAAACAATTTACTTGTTTGGTGTAGAACAGCAACAACACTACAAGAAGGAAAACGTAAATTTTTGGTGGGTTTAAGAGTTGACAAATTATTTTCATGTTTAAAAATAAATAAAGAGAAAAAAAATTCCCATATTCTTTTAAATTATTAAGTTAAGTATATCAAATTTATAACGTAAAATGATGACGGAAGAAATTCAAGAAATTCTGCTAGTTCCTTTAATTTCTGTAAACAAATGGGAATTAAACAAAAGTGAAACATGGGTGTAACAGGAAAATAAATTATAGAATTCTCTCTCTGCATCCAGGGGTAAGTGCTTTAAATTATTTTAAAATAAACTATATTATTCTAAAATAAACTAAAAACAATAACTAAGCATGAAAAAAATATTTAAGGGGAATTGTCAAAATTAGTCTTGCTAGTATTAGTACTTTAATTGTAAATATAGCAACTGGCTTTAAACTATTTTAAAAATGCATTAAAATGAACTAGTTGGGCTTCTATGACAACCCAACGTTAAATGCGATGTTTTGATATACAAAAAAAATCAAAAGTGCAACTAGCCTAGAGTCAAAACTAACCAGAATAATTCTAGCTAAATACTAGTTACTTTGTGTGTATGTATATTGTTTTTTGTATAAATAAATTTTCAGTAATAAAAATAGTAAGTAATATTTTTATATCCATTTCATTATAAATTTATTCCTATTTTAATAAACTATTATACCCCCAATTCCATTAGAGAATTATGTCGTCTTGTTTAAAGTTGTCGAAGTTAGGACTCATTTAGGCAATCAGGCCAATCACGAACAAAAATTCAACGGGAAATTTCTCTTTTTCCCCATCGCTTATATCACAAATAATAATTCCGAATGAAATTTTTCACTTTTTCCAAAAAAAAAAATCCCTTGCGAAGCAGAAGGGAGTTTATTAAAAACTTTAAGTAGGATTTTTGGAGGGAAGCTAAAAACGAGCTTAACAAATAATTGTGTTACTGAGTAAGTGGAAAAATATTTGTTATTATTAAGAACACAGGAGGATTAAAAACAAATCCAAAAAGAAAAACTTTTCAATATTAAAATATTCAAGAAGTCTACAAATTGCTGTCGTTTGTTTTAACTTTGAAAAATTTCCACAATAATTTTACTGAATTAAATATTTAACGTTATTTATTGCCATAATCATAGACAACAACCATTATTGATTTTGAATAAAATATTAGTTGGTTGTTGAGTGAATGGGAACCAAAAGTATGTCGAGGTGTAGGTATATTTTTAGGAGTCAGTGTCCCTAACTATGGGAGCGGGGTTTAATTAATAAGATGAGGGACGATAATTAAACTCTGGTAGAGAGGAAATCCTATGGTGACCACAATGGTAGTTGCACTGGAAATCAGTTATTATATACAAATCTTATAATTTCTCCGTGGATGAGAAATTATACCGATATGTAATAGCGGCAGAAATAAAAGACAATATAATTGATCAGTTTCAGACAATTCAGTTTATTTGAAGCAAGAGATGCTTACCTTAGCACGAATAAAATTCAAGTAAGTTAAGTTAAGGCTAATTGGGTGCCATCAAGGCTTAGTAAATTAAAATGGCTACTTATACTTGGCGGTTTAAATTGACAAGATACAATGTTAATTTATCCGATAAATAATATGTAATTAGGGTTTTGACAAGTAAATTCAGGGCTTTTCAAACTATATAAATAAAAACTTCAAAGACAGCCGTTACAAGTGATTAGTAATAAATGTAATATTTAAAAAAAATCAAAGAATATTTCTTCCACAAAAAATCAAAATATAAAGCTTTGTGCTAATTTATACATGCCGCCACTCCTTGCAACACTGCAATTCAAACTGTAGTTGTGGTTTCACATAAGACGGCAGCTAATGACCGTATTGCTTCGGACAGGACCTTTTGGTTAGGCCGGCCTATTCTGGTGGATGGTTTCGATCGTTTGGGCTTCCTGCGGCTTGGTGCCTTGTTCTTGGACCGACTGGATACTGCATTACGTTGACCAACTCGTTCATTAATGGATCTCTGAGGCGGCTGTACCCGAGGGTGACGATCAGGATGAAGAAGAGTGTGGTGCAGCGAGCCACATTCGAGGCAGGTGTCTGGGCTCCGACAATCTCGGACAACATGAGAACGCGCCAAACAATTCAGGCAATATTTGTGGTGCCTGACAACGTGGTTGCGCTTGGTGGAGCTCATGGCAAGAAACTTTCGGCAAAAGCGGAGCGAGTGATACCGGAAACACACTTGGCACTTGTGTATGTTGGGATTCCTGGGAGTTTGATGACGGTAACTAAAGAAGGATAAATAGAAATTGATGAGTAAACTGAAGATTATGGGAATGGAATGAAATGATAAAGTGATGATGATGTGAAATTGTGTGTGGAAAGATTAATCTACATTATCGTCGGGATACTGATCCCGGTTATAGGGTAAATAACACAACTTTGTGATTGGCCGAGTTAAAGTTCCCACGGCCGTACGGACCTCTACTACTCGGACATGTTGATCAGGTCCCTTGTGAACCCTTTCGATTCTGCCGAGGCGCCATTCACAAGGCGGAAGAAGGTCGTCGATTAGAATCACAAAATCACCTATTTGTAAATTTGGCACAGAAAATTTCCATTTATATCGTTTATGGAGTGATTTTAGATAATCGTCTTTCCATTGAATAGCGAACTGGTGATGGATGGCTTTAAGTTTTTCCCATCTATTGACCAAGGAAAGATTTTCAGCTGTTGGCTCTGGAAGTGCCATAATAGGACCGCCCCTTAGAAAATGTCCGGGAGTTAGGGCGGTCAAGTCGCAGGGGTTTTCGGACAAGGCAGATATGGGTCTGGAGTTGAGAACTCCTTCAATTCTAACTAAAACGGTGGTAAATTCTTCAAAACTAAAGCGATGAGCACCTGCGACTCGTTTTAAGTGAAATTTAAAGCTCTTTACGGCCGCCTCCCATAAGCCTCCCATGTGAGGAGCGTGAGGGGGTATAAAGGGCCATTCGAAACCATGGGTGACATATTTTTGCGCAACATCGTGAGATACGGTCTGTAAAAAGGTAAAAAAGTCTCTTCGAAGGGCACGGCTTGCCCCTACAAAATTCCGGCCATTATCGGAAACGACTTTACGTGGTAGGCCCCGACGTCCTACAAACCTAGCAAAGGTGGCTTGGAAAGCAGCCGTAGAGAGATTGGAACAGACTTCCAGGTGGGCAGCCTTCGTGGCGAAACACACAAATACGCATACATACGCTTTGAAAGTGGACGAGTTTCGGAGAGCAGTACTTTTTAGCTCAAACGGTCCAGCGAAATCTATGCCAGTGGTATGAAAAGGCAGTGACAGTGTACATCGTTCCGCGGGCAGTGCTGCCATAATTTGAGCGCAAGATTTTCGTTTGTAAATTATACAAGGTTTGCAGTATCTTATAATTTTACGGATGCGAAGTTTAAGGCGTGGTATGTAGAATTCGCTTTGTACCATACGATACATCAACTGACATTCTGCATGAGCTAAAAAGTTATGTAAATGTAGTAGAAATAAATTACAAAATTGAGAATGGCTTGGTAGGATAATCGGGAATCGTTCATTATAGGACAATGTAGAATTTGCCAATCTTCCGTTGACTCGTAAAAGGCCATTTGTATCAAGGAAGGGATTTAGTGTGAATAGGGAACTTTCTTTTGGTACTGATTCGGATTTGGACAAGGCGCAATGTTCTGTTTTGTACCAATGTCTTTGGGCCAACAATATTAGTCTCGTTTTGACTAAATTAATTTCAACTTGACTGAGATCAATGCTATCATAGTTTTTTTTTTTTTTTTTTTTTTTTTTTCATTATTTATTTATTGAATCTTCATATATTAAATATGAACTAACAATAATTAATCAAATCTTAACCTAATACGTTATTTTATGTCCTGCCAGTGCCAGACAAAAATTTTCTTCATCACGGGTTCTGTTCACTTATCTAGGTGTTTATCGCTCATCTAATTGGATAAGTGCTGCAGTGTCTCTTCTTCTTAAGCGAGTGTGGCCGCCATGATTTAAGATATTTCGAGCTAGTGGATTTGGGTGTTGTTCAAGCCTTTTTAAATATTTTACCGCATATTTTGTAATCATAGTTTTGACTAATGGAACATTGAGATCCTTGTGAATATTTGAGTTTTTTACATACCAAGGGGCAGCTGTGATTATTCGAAGAATTTTATTTTGGCGCCTTTGAATTTTTTCTATATTAGAGGCCGAGGCAGTGCCCCATAACTGAATACCATAGCACCAGATTGGCTTTAAGATGGAGTTGTAAAGAAGAAGTTTGCAGTCGAGACTAAGGACAGAGTTTCTACCAATAAGCCAATGAATTTGAATGGCTTTTAGTTTCATTTGAGTTAATTTTGCCTCTATATGGCATTTCCACGTTAATCGCCGATCCAGATGTATACCGAGATATTTTACATGCGAATGTTGAGGAATTATTTGATTATTGATTGTAATATGGGGGCAAGATTCCCGGCGCAAGGTGAATGTTATATGCACGCATTTTTGCTCATTGACCATTATCCTCCATTGTCTTAACCATATTTCTAGTTGAAATATATGATGCTGTAAGTAACGAGATGCTTCATAACGGTTTTCGTGGACGCTTAGAAAAGCAGTATCGTCTGCAAATGTTGATGTTTGTGTATAGTTGCTTGTTGGCATGTCCGAAGTATAAATTAAGTATAATAGGGGGCCCAGGATGCTGCCTTGTGGGACTCCAGCGTCAATGGGCTGAGGTGAACTTAAGAAATTTCCTTCTTTAATAATAAATTGACGACCGACTAAGTAGCTTTCTAGCAGCTTGTGTGTGTTTGCTGGTAAATTTTGCTTCAATTTATGTAATAAGCCTTCATGCCAGACTTTATCAAAAGCTTGCGAAACATCGATGAAGAGTGCTGAGCAATATTTTTTTTCTTCAAATGCTTTTCTTATGACATTTACTATTCGATGAGTCTGTTCGATTGTGCTGTGTTTTCTTCGAAATCCGAACTGATGGTTTGGAATACATCTATTTTCACTTAAAATCGGTGTTAATTTTGAAACTAATAATTTCTCAAACAGCTTTGACATATTTGATAATAAGCTAATAGGCCTATAAGACTCAACTTTTGTATGATCTTTACCTGGCTTTGGTATCATGGTAACTAAGGAAACCTTCCATTTTTGAGGATAGTATTCGAGACGTAAAATAGCATTAAAAATAAAAAGAATAATTTTCTTTGCTATGCGAGGTAGCTCTAAAAGCATTTTATTACTGATCTTATCAATACCAGGTGCCTTCTTAGTGTTTAAGTCACAAATAGACTTTTCGATTTCTCTTATCTCAAATCTGAGGGGGATAGCTGCTCTAGCAGCAATAGGTGGTAACTCTGCCGCAATATTGTGAGATATATTTGGTGTAAATACGTTTTTCAAGTGACTAACAAACAGATTTCCTTTTTCAATATCGTTTCTTGCCCAACTACCATTCAAGTTTCTTAATGGTGGCTTTGATATAACTGGCCTTTTTAAATTTCTAGCTGCACGCCATAATGAGTAGTCAGATTGTGGAGTTGCATCAAGTTCCTTAAGATATTTTTCTAGAGAAGCCGTTTTCTGAGTCTGCAGTAACTTTCTTAGCCTTTTTGTGTACTCTTTTAATAAATTCTTAAGTTGCGGGGATCTGTACAGTTGCCACTCTCTTCGAACTCTCCTTTTTTCAGTCAAGAGCCGCTCGACATCTGAAGAATATATTTTAATGGTTTTTGTTTTTTTTGGGGCAAAATTGGAATGTTGAACAGCTAGTTTCAGAAAACTGTCAAAATTGTCAATAGAGCGATCTACGTACTCCGGTGTACTGAGCGGAATATTTTCTGTGCAATGGGCACTGAGAAATTTTTTATATTTTAACCAATTTATTTGTGTGGCTGACGTCGCTAAGTAACATGACGGAGATACAATTCTATTTGGGTTCGTTATAGTACCAATTGTAGGTGTGTGGTCGGATGATAATTCTAGGGAAGCTTCAACATGAATCGTTTCAGTGGGGATGTTTTTAACCACTCCAAAGTCGATAACATCTGGAATTTTTTGCTGATCAGTAGGCCAATATGTTGGTTGTCCGCTCGCGACCACGTTTAAACCCATTTTAGAGATTGTGTTAAACAAAACACGACCTTTTGGTGTTATAAGTCGTGACCCCCAGAAGGTATGTTTAGCGTTATAATCGCCAGCGGCGAGGAAACAGGGTCCTAATGATTTAAAATATTTATAATATTGGCTTTCTGATATGGCAAATCTAGGTGGAGAGTATAAAGAAGAAATTACTAAGTTTCGATTTAGCTCTTCAACACAAATAGTCGTTGCTTGCAGATAATCTTCACAATGATCAAACATTAAGTAGTGTTTGATTCGGGCTTTTATCAAAATGGCAGAGCCTCCACAAGCTCTATCTCGAGGGTCCTTAGTATCATATAGTATATAACCATTGATTTTAAACGTATTTCTTGAGGTCAAGTGAGTTTCAGAAACCAACATGACATCAATTTGTTTATTTTTTAGAAAGTATTCTAATTCATTTTTATGTTGGCGGATGCCGTTTGCGTTCCAAAAACAGATTTTTAAACAGTTCATGGCTTGTTAAGTACAGCTTGCAATAACATCGATTGCATTCTTAGAATTTCCTGCATCATATTACCCATTGTGTTCGTAAAATTATTAACTGTTTGCACTAATGTTTCCATGGTTTTTTCAAGACGACTTAAATTAGAAACTGGAGTTTCTTCATTAATTGGCGAAGCACCTTGCATTGTCACATGGTTTGATTTTAGAATGTTAGCGTAGGAGGTTCTGTTATTACTAGGCTGTGGAGCCTGAATGTCATTAGTGTTTAGCTGATTTGTTACCTGCATTTGAGGGGAATTAGTTTTCGGTCCAACCGACTGCTTGACGATAGTGTATACAGGGCATCCTCTATAATTGGCTGTGTGATTACCGCCACAATTGCTACATTTTTTAACGTTGGGGTCATTTTTAGATTTATCGCAAAGATTTGTACCATGTAATTCTCCACATACTACGCAAACAGGGGGTAAGTAGCAGTATGCCTTAGTATGGCCAAATTCTTGGCAGTTCAGACATTGAACGGGACCGCCTCTTTTGTGCGGCTCCTCTATAGTTACTTTTCTGTACAGAATGTATTTTAAGTTATAGATGGGATGCGTTTCATTTTTTTTAAGTTTAACGTCGCCGGGTTCAAACTCCACTCGAAAAAGTGGTTGGGGAATTTTTTCTCTATTTTTAATGTTTAATACATGTTTTACCTTGAAGCCTTTTTCTTCAAGGAATGTTTTTACCTCTTCTGGCTCCACACATGAGTCAATACCCTTAATCACTACCTGAAGACCTTTACTGCTTTTCAGTTGGTATGTATAAAAATTTTTTTTGAGTGCCTCAAAGTTGCTTACAATTTTTCGAAAATCATTCTCATGATTGATTTGTATTTTTGTTTCGTTTATACTACCACGCTTGATAGCAGCTACGTAAAACGAATTTTCACCTATATTCGATATCAAACTCTTTATGAGCTCATTAGAATTTTGCTCCCTCAGATATATCGGGGGAGGCTTGGTCGATTTTATGACGTTTTGTGCTTCAGAGGATTCATCCTCCAGAATTGCAAAACGATTTTGAGAATTTATTTTATCAAAAGATGGTACTTTTGAGGCCGAAGCAACTGCTGCAGAGGTAGGGCTGCGTCCCCGTTTAAGCACTGTTATGTACCTGTCCATACCAACTTGTACTGTAGGCTTTTGAGAAGTTTTTACTTGCGTTATTGAGTTGTCCATAGCGGCTGTTTTGGGGTTAACCGTTTCATCACTTGTTAAAGTTATTTTTTGCTCTGTGGCAACGCTTGCAGTTAATAAATTTGTTATTGTATTACGATCGACCGTATTTTTAAACAAAGAGGGTGAGAGGGAACGAGTTCGAGTAATAGGTTTAGCCGTTAAATAATTGCTATCATCGATTCTTTTTTCTGCGTTTGTTTCGTCAACACTCAATGTAACATACGCATTTCTTTCATTATGTTTAATTGTTTTTGCATTATATGCATTCATAAGAGTTTTTTTTTTTATATATTACTGTTTGTTTAATTGTGCTCTTCTTTTTATTTGTTGTTTAAAAAAAAAACCCGAGAATAAAAAAAAAGAATAAAGAAAACAAGAAATGTTTTTGCTTAAAATGTATGTATTTATATGTATGTGTGTACATACATATATTTTTGTTATTTGTAATTTTTAATATTTGTATTATAAATTTAATGTTCACTAATTTAAAAATTATTGTATCATAGTTAGTTGGAACGTTTTGATTAGCGAAAGACGGCTTAAAACGTCTTATGTAGCGAAAAACATATGACAGGACTCGTAGGGCTCGAGTATAGGAAGAGAAGTTGGAAAGAATATCGACATAATTAGTGGTCAATTGTGCGCTGTTGGCATTAATGTGTAAAGGGTGGGATAAAACTCTTTCATCATGGATGAATTTAGGTTTTAAAGAGGAAATTCGGATGGAGTTAGTAGGATTGACTGGATGGACCTTTGGCCATTCGGACGGTGGATTCGTGAGCCACGGAGGTCCGGTCCACCACAGACTATTCACGATTAAATCTTGAGGTTTACAACCTCTTGATCCTAAATCAGCGGGATTAAAATGTGTGGGTACATGGCGCCATTTAGCATTTGGTAGTAGTTGGTGTATTTGCGAGACGCGATTAGACACGTATATTTCCTTCCATGTTGCTGGCGGCTTTGCTAACCATCCCAGCACAATCGAAGAGTCACTCCATAGAAAAGTTTCAACGTTTTTTAAATTCAGGGATGTGATTATATGAGCCGTGAGTTTAGCTACGAGCAAGGCTCCTGACAACTCTAACCTTGGTAGGGTTATTGCTGCTAGAGGAGCAACTTTACTTTTGGAGACAAGTAAATTTGAAAATGCCGTAGCAGATGTTTGTACACGAATGTATACTGCAGCACAGTATGCCATTTTGGAGGCATCACAGAATCCATGAACTTGGATTTTATCAACGGGAGTGAACTGTATCCAACGCGGAATTTGGATTTTTTCTACGAATGGCATATCTCTAATTAGTTCATTCCAGATTCGGAGAGATTCTTCACTTACAGACTCATCCCAATCAATCTTTTCCAGCCAAAGTTGTTGAATAAGAATTTTACCTTTTATGATTACAGGAGAGATCCAACCTGCTGGATCAAATAATTTGGCGATGGATGATAATATTTGACGTTTAGTGGCGCTACTAACCTCAGGAATAGGTTCAAAAGAGTAGGTAAAGTAGTCTGTAAGTGCATTCCAACGAATACCGAGAGTTTTCGTGGAACTCGAATCATGGAATTTAAGAAAATTTGAATCATATAAGTCTTCTCTTGGAAATGATTCTAACAAACGAGAGTTGTTCGATGTGAGTTTTTTTAAAAGAAACCCAGCCGATTCAAGAGATCGGATAAGCTGTTGTTGTGATTCTCTAGCACTCTCAATTGAATGACCTCCAGCGAGTATATCATCAACATATGTTTCTTTACGTAAAATTTGAGAAGCTTTTGGGAAGATCTCTTGAGTATCTGAGGCTAATTGTTCAAGAGTTCGGATTGCCAGAAAAGGCGCGCAGTTAATACCAAATGTAACCGTTTTGAGCTGATAGTCTCTGACAGCCTCCCGGGGGGACTTTTGGAATAAAATTCGTTGAAATGGCCTGTCGCGGGGGTCTATCAGGATTTGTCTGTACATTTTTTGAATATCACCGCTGAAGACAAACCTGTAAAATCGCCAATTCAGTATGATAGTTATTAAGTCTGCTTGTAAAGTGGGACCTGTATATAGTACATCGTTGAGAGAGAGACCAGATTTTGTTTTGCGAGATGCATTAAAAACTACACGAACCTTGGTAGTTTTACTGTCTGGACGAATGACAGCGTGATGTGGAAGATAGAATGAATTACACTTATTTTCCGCGAAGTATTCCCGAGAGGTGGTTTCTTCCATGTGATCCAATGTAAGATATTCATTAAGAACTTCGTTATAGTGGAAATGGAGAGATGGATTTTTGGTCAGAGTTTGCTCCATTCGCATGTATTGGCTTAGGGCTATAAATCTTGAGGAACCAAGAAATTTTGTTTTTGGGAATTCCCTTTTAAATGGCAATCGTACCATGTAACGACCGTCAGGGAGACGTTTTGTCGTTTTAGCATAAAATTCTTTACAATATGCATCATCCGAAGAGATTGGCTGAGCTGTCGGAACTTCTTCTTGCTCCCAAAATTTTCGTAGTAAATCATTTGTGTTTAAGGTTTCCGGAGAGCTTGCGAGAGATGAAAATGAGAAAATTGGCAGTGTTTGAATTGGTCCGCTAAGAACCCATCCAAAAACGGTTTTATAAGCTGAAGCGGAACCACAAACATCCCTTTTAATGCCATCGAGATTGATAAATCTTTCACTGTCATTTCCCAAAATAAGGTCAATGGCAGAGGAAATGTTAAAGTAGGGGTCCGCTAATTCAATATCCGAGAGCCCAGACGTACTGCTAATCTGGAAAGAGGCCGAGGGTATTTTATTGGTAACTTTAGGGAGTATTATCGCTGATATTTGGAGTCGAAAGTTATTTTGTTGTGACACGAGAGTAAGGTCACACTCCTTATCCGCTGTTTGGCTTTGACCACCCACTCCTACAATTTCGAACTTTGATTTTCTAAAAGGGAGATTTAACCGAGCTCGTATTTTTTCTGAAAGAAAAGTTCTTTCTGAGCCTGGGTCTATAAGTGCTCGAATTGTGAAAAATTCTCCTCTAGTTTCTATTCTAACGAGAGCTGTTCGTAGAAGAATATTGGTGTTATTTGCAGCGTAATTGGAATGAATTTGGGAAGGTTTTGCAGACTTTGATGTTGACGGTTGCATAGACATTTCGTGAGATTGTGGAATTTGGACTTGATTGTGCAAATTTTGATTTTGAGAAACTGTATTATTGTTATTAAGTGATTGATTAATACTTTTCTTTGAATTATTGTTGGGACGCATGTGAAGCAAAGTATGATGTGACTTTCCACAGTTTAAACAAGTGTTTTTGCTCTTGCAATTAGTTTTAGTATGAGACATTGATAGGCAATTATTGCAAAATTGATTTTTAAAAACGAAATCGACTCGTTCTTGTATTGAGAATTTGCGGAATTGAGGACATGCTCTAAGGCTGTGATCCTCCTTACAGATTTTACAGCTTAAATTAATTTTCTCTTGAGACGAATATGTTTGAATTCGGGACTGAGATTCGGAATGATTTGAAAATGAAGTTTTTGTGAGTTTAATGGTTGAAATTCTTTCAACAACCTCGCATCTCTTGAGTATGAAATTGCTTAGTTGGGACCATTTTGGCAAATCTCTACTAGCATTAAGAGACTGTTCCCATTGAGCTAGTGTTTCGTGTGGTAGTTTTGAATAAATAAGGTTCACTAATATGGGATCCCAGCCTTCTGAAGACACACCTAATGCTTGCAACATTGCCAAACAATCCGTTACAGAACTGTGAATTCTTTGCAGGGATTCGCTATCTTCGACAATTGCAACAGGGATGTTGAAAAGATTTCGAATTTGATTGTCGACTAAAACCCTCACATTTTCATATCGGGACCTAAGAGCTTCCCAGGCTAAATTGAAATTATTATCTGTAAGGGGAAATCTGTTTACAATTGATCCCGCGGTTCCTGTAGTCTTATTTCTAAGATGATATAATTTTTCAGCGCATGTCAATCTTGGGTGACTGATATAGACTGCTGTGAACATGTCACGGAAGGCAGGCCATTCCTCATAACTTCCTGAGAAAGTTTGGGTATCGCATGGAGGCAGTTTGAGGCATGTATTAAATGTTTCTTCCGAAACGTTAGGGATCACAGAAGCTGAACTTATGCGAGGATTAATGCTTTCTCTATGCGGTTTTATCATGTCAAGAAGTTTTGAGATAGTGAGATAATACATGTCTACACATGCGTCATACTGTTCTTGGGCTGTCGTTTTAATTTCTTCGCCTTGATCTGAAAGCATTAAATCCTCATACGATTTTTCCACTTTGTTCCAGCGGCCGTCAAGATCTCTCATTTTGAGGTCTAAAAGCGCTTCGGATTGTGCCGGCGAATCTTGTACGTCATTCCTTTTGCAAAATGCTATTAAATTTTTCGCATCAAATGCAAATCTGTGGTCTGGAGAAGCCATTGTGAAAATTATAGAAGTTAAAACGCGAAAAGGGGGAAAAACCAAGTTCGATTAGAACTATTTTAAGCGATATCTTAATGTAAGAAATTTTAAATTGCGGTTATATAAGCGGTATGAAAAAGTATAGATTGGGAATATATTAAGTTCCACCAGAAAAAATATTTAGCGGTTTAGAGTGTAAGTTAGCTAGTCGAAGAATGGCCTGGAATTTTAATTCGCAAAAGCCTTTCACTGGAGTAAGTATAAGCGTAAACTGGCTTGGAATGTGAATTCGCAAAAGCCTTTAACTGGAGTAAGTATAAGCGTAAACTGGCTGGAATGTGAATTCGCAAAAGCCTTTAAATTGAGATAAATGAGAAAGTTTGCTTTTATTAAATGGTATCAATGGACTGTGTTTAGAATCGTTCTGAGAGATTTACAGAATTGTATAAATGTTACCCGTTGATTTGGTTTTCACGTTTACATCAAGTGATATAAATTAAAATGTTTGATGCCAAATTTGCATTTTGTGTTGTAGTATGGAATTCACTTTTAACGTTAGAAATTTGTTGCCTAATTCTTTTGCACTAAGTTTCGTTAAGACTATAAATCAAAATTATTCCTTATAGTATGAGAAATGAAGCAATGTTTGCCAAATTATTTTTAATTGAGTTTATTAAATCTTTGTATAAAATTATAAATCAAATTTATTTCTTAAAGTTTTGAGAAATAAAGAAATTTTTGCCAAATTAATTTTGATTTATTAAATCTTTGTATGAAATTATTTCTTAATTTTATGAGAAATAAAGAAATTTTTGCCAAATTAATATTAAATCAATTTCTTAAATCTTTATATGGAATTATAAATCAAATTATTTTCTTAAATTTTTGAGAAAAAAAGAAATTTTTGCCAAATTAATTTTAATTTATTAAATCTTTGTATGGAATTATAAATCAAATTATTTTCTTAAATTTTTGAGAAAAAAAGAAATTTTTGCCAAATTAATTTTAATTGAATTGATTAGAAAAATCTTTTTATGAAATAATTCCAAAAATATTTCTTATATTTTGTATTCGTATCCACTGTGCAATTTGTTTTCCCATACGTGAGATTTATATAAAAAATATTTCTTAATTTATGCAGTTTAATTGCTCTTTATTTAGTTCAATTTATAAAATTTATTTTCGGGTAATTAACCGCGTGTATTAGCTGTTTCAATTTAAAATAAATCTTTCCGTTTATTAATTTTGCCTCTATTTTTTACATGTGAATGCCACTGTGCTTGTATGCTTAAGAGAAAATGAACATGAAAAAATTTAACATATAAATTACTCACTGTTTTGCTGGTTAAAAATAAAGCTTTTTCCCTTTGGAGCGAATGTTGATTGTAAGAGAAATAACGTTTTAAAAGTTGTTCCTGTTATTGATCTCTTGTTTTTTAAATTTAATCTTGTTGATTCTCTTCCTTGTTAAACATTTCCTGATTTGTTTGGTACTCTTTATTTCACTTTTGTAACAAAATTTTTCTCTTTTATTATTTTTTTTTTTTTTTTTTTACTTATTTGCACTTGCTAACTTGATGGTTTCAAGGGAATGTGGGAATGCAGAGAGAGGAAAGTAAATGGAAAAAGTAACTGTTTAAACCACTTTTTTGAACTTTAACGAGCTACAATGTATGTATACTGTATTTACGTGCATACATATGTATTGGCACTAGGTACTGAAATTTTTAAATTTGGCAATTTGAGGTTGGAATGAAATTTATGTTTTTGAAAACTATTGAAATTTGGCACTTTTTGGTTATACCTATGCTTTGAAAGGTTTTACCCTTAACTTTGGGATTGACTTTTTGTTGCTTCAAACTATGTACCTGTGTACTTTTGATTTCTTAACACTTTAATTTTGTTGTTGTTTTCTGTTTTTACACGCTGATTTTGTTTTTTTTCTCAATTTTTTCTTTCAATTTTTAGGTTTTTTATTCCTTTTTTAACAAGTTAATTCTGTTGTTTTTTGTAACACTAAACTTTAGTATTTCTTATGCAAATTTTTTGTTTTTTAACTTTACCGTATGAATAGATGTGTTTTGTTTTTGTTTGTTTGTCTACTCACTTTGTTCCCGGCATAGTTTTTTTTTCCTTACGTGGTTGTTTTCTTAGCGCGGTCTTCTATTCAACTAAAGTGCCAGTGCTTTGATCTGCTTGACAAATGTTGCGATGAGCTTTTCTTTTTTTTTTTTTATAGGTGACCAGTCTGACGTCGGCGAAGGACCATGAATAAAATATTAGTTGGTTGTTGAGTGAATGGGAACCAAAAGTATGTCGAGGTGTAGGTATATTTTTAGGAGTCAGTGTCCCTAACTATGGGAGCGGGGTTTAATTAATAAGATGAGGGACGATAATTAAACTCTGGTAGAGAGGAAATCCTATGGTGACCACAATGGTAGTTGCACTGGAAATCAGTTATTATATACAAATCTTATAATTTCTCCGTGGATGAGAAATTATACCGATATGTAATAGCGGCAGAAATAAAAGACAATATAATTGATCAGTTTCAGACAATTCAGTTTATTTGAAGCAAGAGATGCTTACCTTAGCACGAATAAAATTCAAGTAAGTTAAGTTAAGGCTAATTGGGTGCCATCAAGGCTTAGTAAATTAAAACGGCTACTTATACTTGGCGGTTTAAATTGACAAGATACAATGTTAATTTATCCGATAAATAATATGTAATTAGGGTTTTGACAAGTAAATTCAGGGCTTTTCAAACTATATAAATAAAAACTTCAAAGACAGCCGTTACAAGTGATTAGTAATAAATGTAATATTTAAAAAAAATCAAAGAATATTTCTTCCACAAAAAATCAAAATATAAAGCTTTGTGCTAATTCATACAGATTTAAAAATAATAATTTAAATATGGAAGAAAATTCGTCTTAAATCGTCTAACAAAATTGGGACTTTAATGTTTTCCTTTAATACCAAAATCTCTTATAATCATATAAGTACATTTTTGTATAATTTTAAAAGTCAACCGTATCGCTGCAAGTCTGGTTTAAACGGATTTGTAAAACCGTATTTCAACGCAAGTGTTTAGAATACTTTGCATTTTATAATTATAATCTCGAACAGTAATTTTTCGCATAAAAAGTTATTGATTTATTGTTAATTATACCATGAATTTAAATCAGTTTTCAACGTCAACGAAATCGGTATTGCCAAAATTTCTTTTTAGGTATCAGTATTGTATCGACAAAAAGGCATAAGGTTACTTTCTTGATTAAAGCCAATTTATTATATAATTAAAATTTTTTGTTTAGCAATTACCAAGATTAGAAAAATTTAATTATGTAATTATAAAAATTTTGAATTCAACCTTTTATTTTTATTTCTTCTGCAGCCAAATGATTTAAAAAATAACAGCATTCATCATCATTCATTCACTTAACATCTTGATATCAATTTCCTGTGCTTACACCAACATATTAACTATTGTGAATTACCAACTGTCAAGCAAACTTAAAACAACACCAACATCTGTCAGCCACAGACAAGTTACGGCAAGTGAAAAAATAAGTGGCACTTATTGCAAAATGTTTAATTGTTCTACATTTCAAGAAAATAATTAAAAAATTCTAGACAAATAAAAAAACAACAAAAAGAATGTTTTAAACTAAATAATAGAAGTCTACAAGTATATGTTTGATATTAAAGGAAACCTTAAAATGTTCAAGTGTCGTATAACATTGGCATTGAAATATGAAAACTACACCCACTCTCTGTTGAAAAACGTTTAGAAGAAGAAAGAGAAGTGAAAAAATAAACAAATTACAACTGCTAAAATACTAACAAAAGCAACAGAATTTAATATGTAATTAAAAACAATACATCCACTAAAAATAGATAAACAAATACAGATATTGGGAAAAATTGTTATTCGGTGAATACTTCTCAGTATTGGAAAGAAAGCTAATTTAAAAGAACAACAACAATAATAACAAACATTGAACTGAAATTGTTAACAATAGAAAGTGATTACTCAAGTGTTTGACGAAGAAAAAATTCACATAGTAAATAGTTTTTAGTAAAATTCCAAATGATATAGAACAATTTTAAAATACAAAACTCAGCAAAACGATGACGTCTTTAGGAGGAACAACTATACCCACCATATCAGCTGCTGTTTCCACTTCTAGTTTATCAACAATGTCATCACGACACAATTCTAACGATGCGTTAAACTCTAATAATGAAAAACAACAAAATTTGACTACTAAACACATAATACAACAAAAACTAAAAGAGAACGAAAATGTTTTATCGGTAAATAATAAGTTAATTATATGTATTTATTTACACGTTTTATTGTTCATTTGTTTTGTTTATTTGTTGCTTTCTTTGTTTTAGATTTTTGAGGCATATCAAATTGTAGGACAGCAGCATATTAGTCGTTATCTAAGCCTGGTGGTGTCTGTAGCGGGTGGCACATATGCTGTTTTCTCTATGACTGCTACAAGATCGCCGGCCAGATATGGTGCAGACATTACTATTGACAAAGTTTTTCCATTAAATGAAACATTTCAAATCGGTTATGGTAAGATATTTCTTTGAAGATGTTATTGGTTTAAATTTATAAATATCCAAAGACTAATTACTACAGTTCTTTATTACAAATGAAAATGCCAAAAGATATACATTATAGGTAGGTATACCCTATTTTTAACAAATGCTGTTATTTGTTGTGAGCTTTAGAACTTGAGTTTGAATTTTTATAAGCTGAAGCTATGGGATGAAACGATCAAATAATCCTCTAACTAATCGTAATATCGATTAATCAACATATTGATTAGATTTTTGATTAATACCTTTTTAGATTTTGCTTAACTGAAGTTGAATTAATTTTGAATTTTGTTTATTTATTAAATTAAATTTGGCATAATGAAATTGCGTGTTAAATGGAAATTGTGATAATTGGTTCTAACTATATAATGACAAGGGAATTTTGCAAGTTAGAACTACAAAATTTTCGAAATTTGTATTTAGATATCGTACTTCATCATATAAAGGGTATTTACTAGAGTATACAATAATCTAACTTTTGGGTTTGTTCGAGCAAGGAATTAATCGATTTTTGAATTTTAAAATTGCTCGATTAATCGAATAAAGGTTTTTAATTGTTCTAATTACTCGAAGATTTCAAATAATTTTATCCAATGGGAAGAAACTATTTGAACTCAGTTATGAAAACATTTTTAACCAATTTAATATTCCTCGAATTCAAATTGAATTGAGATTCCCGGTGGATTTTTTTTTTAATAACCGTAGTTTGTCCTGATTTTAAGAGAAGTTCTGGTAAAGATAAGAGTCTAACGTATGTACTATTTTTTTTATAAACTTTAAAATAGGATCCTTTTTTTAATAAGTTTGATTTTGATTTCACTCATGTGTATACGGTATTAAAACTTGGCTTATAACTTATATAGACATTTTTTTGTAATTCCCATTTAATATCTTTTATTTGAAAAAACTACTCTATAGGTTTGGATTATTTATTTTTAAACGTATTACTTTTTGACGACAAAAATCAGACACTTCGTTTTCAAACAAGGACACTTAAGTTTTTAATGATATATCAAATGTCAACATTCAGCCGATTAGAAGATACGAGGTAATAAAACAAATTTAAATTCGGGTAATAACAGGTAACCCATAATCGGACAGTACATGGTTTACACATTTATAACTGCTGATACATTTTTTTTTTACCAATTTGACGTTTTTAGTCAGCGTTGAAAAAACTGCAGTCAAAGTAAAAAAACTGCCATTCCTAACACTTCTTCATGTGTCATTGGCCATAAAAACATTTCCTTATACTTCTGATTCATTAAATGTAAACAGCCGCTAGCAAAAAAAATAAATCAAAAAGCGAAAGGCTGTACACAAATTTTCGTTTTTTGTTCGACAGATTTTGGTTTCGACTGCAGTTTTTTAAACCAGTTTACATAATTTGTCACACACGCCCAAATCTAAAAATGAACTAAAATATCTTAAAAAGTATGAGTAATAAAAATAAATGCAAAAGGTAACAACATATAATTTAGTTTTAAGGTTAGAAATCTAAACAAAATATTTTTAGATTAAATAAGTAGAATTTTCTAAGAAATTAATTTTAATCGATTAATTGATATCAATTGTTCGAGTTATTCGATATTTGAAATTGCCTATTTTAATTATTCGATCAAATAATCTGGGAAAAATTCCTCGATTAATCGAACAACGATTGATCGAGTGGATACTCTAGTATTTACTCAAAATTTAAAAATTTTCTGTAGAAGCAAAACAATTTTTTAATAAACGTTAAAGGCATATGAAAATTTTTAAATCAAACGTTTTGTTACTAAAAAGTTTGTCTACTTTTCACAATATTTTTACAGCAGGTAAATATGAATATCACCGGTCAGTTTTTCAAAAAAAGAAAAAATACAAATTTTGAGTTATTACCCTCTGGTTGATTAAGTGCGATTTGTGAAAATTATTTAAATTTTTATTTAAATTTTTTGTTATCAACAGGGGGCAAGTTACGGCATTCGATAGAAATTTCTATTTAGATTGTATTGAAATCATAGCAGCCAGATAAATGTGTCGAAAATCGGCAAATTTTGCAAAATAAATCGTCAAATTTACTCACTTATTAAATCGTCACAAAAATCGGGATTGCAAAATAACGATATCTTTTTTGAAAAGTTTTGGCTACTTTCTTTTTGTTTTAATTTAAATAATAAAAAAAAATAAAACACATGTATTTCTTGTCTTAAAAAATATTTGGAAATAAAACCGCTTCGTTTACAGACCAACATAAATAAGGGCAGCAAGCGTTTTTTAATTTCAAAATTCATATTTTTTTTAAATAAAAAAAAAGAAAATATGGACATTTCCGTCAAAAGGTCCACCGTGACCGAAAATTTAAAAGTTATTAAAAGCTTATTATTTTACGAAATTGTTATAGAGAAATATTTAGATTTTACTAATTTTATAAATTTACCCATACATTTGTTCACTTAGATAAACAATCAGACTGCAAAGTTGTGCAAACGTAATTTCTTATTTGTGAGAATGTTTTATTGTATGTTTTCTTTAATGAAATCAGAAAAATCGAACACCGATTTAACTCATCACAAATTCTTTTTCAGTGCTTTAAAAATGGTTGCAAAATGGATCTATTACTAGAATCCCAGGCGTAAAAAAAATTGAAACAAAAACAAAAATTGTAAAATTGTACATGTAGATATGTAACTTGTAGTTTTGAGAAACAGGGCCCAGGACGCAATTTATTTTAGATAATTAAATGAAATTCAGTACATGCGTTGCAATTGTCATAAGAATGAAGGGTATTGAAAATGGTGAGAATCGGTCATTGATTTCACATATCTCCCATACAAACTTCTTTACGGAATAACATTTGTGGCCATAGATAAAGCTTATTATGTGGGTATTAAGACTAAAATTGGTTCAAAAATATCTTACTTTAACATAAATCGTCTTATTACTTTTTTTTAAATCACTCCATATTTGAGAATAGCTCCCATACAAAAACTGATCCCGATAATAGCTTTAAATGGCATAACTTCCTTATAAATTTTGGTACTGACAATAACTTCTACCATTAACGCAATATCATGACAAAATGTTGTGCTTGTAGGTCCCATATAACCCCCTGCTAAAATCAGTTAATGGCAAACAAATCTCATATAGATGAAGATATCTAAACATTTATTATTAAAAATAACTTTTACTTGAATCTTAACCTGATAAGATAATTTTGTTCTGGCCGTGATTGGTCATGGGTCCCAAAAAGGTTACACTCTCGAAAATTTGTCTTAATATACTTGTTTTTTTTTTGGAAAGTGATGTTAACAAACTCTAAAATTTAATTTAAATTGTGTAGATAGCGATCTAAAAATGTTTTGAATACAAAGTAATAAAATATTAAAAGTAATAATATATTAAAAAAAACCTAAAATATCATAAAGTTATTGCAACAATATTTAAAAAAAAAATGTTTTTTCTTATCAGCAACAACTTTAAAATAAAAAATTTTGTATATTTAAATTTTTATCTCATTTTATTTTCAACTATTTCTTTACAACAAACAAATTGCATTACACATTTAAAATATGTATCATTCAATATCTTTTGCAGATAAAAAAGGTTCCATTTCCCAGTTACAATTTACGTTAAAAAATGCCGATGAGACGCCTTCGAAATATTATTACTATCCCATAATAACTGATCAAGATGCTTCAGATTTTGAAACATTTCACGCTCAAGTAATATCAGCTAAAATGTCCATGATACACACAACGAATGAAATGAATTCATTGAGTTTTGCGTGGATCAATGACTATCGCCAGATAGGCGAGGTTAAACAAGAAATGAAGCGTCGAGAAAACGAATACATAAAATACAAAGACTTTACGTAAGTTAAAGATCTTAGTTTTCAAAATGTATTAGGAAATAAATTGTATTAAAAAAAAAATTTTATTTTTAGAATTTATTGTGCCACTTATAATGTTAATAATAAATCATATTGTGATTCACCTTTACACTTATGGTTGGCTTCTTGTGAACAGCCACCAGACATTTATGCAATTGCTTTGCAGGAATTGGATACATCGGCAAAAGCCATAACATTCAGTGAAAATCGACCAGACGCCTTGTGGATGTAAGAAAAAATTAAAAATGATTAAAAATAAGAAAAAATTCATTTGCTTCTGTTTTCAGCAATAAAATGCTTGAAAGTGTTCATGACAAGGGCGAATATGAAGAACTTATCTCTGTGCGTCTGGTGGGGATGATGTTGACTGTAATTGTCAAGCGTCAGATACGTTCATCTATCACACGTTACAATGTCAAGTCAATTGCTCGTGGGATTTTAAATGCCTTGGGTAACAAAGGTGGTGTGGCTGTCAGCCTTCAGTTGAATGAGGCGAATTTGTGTTTTGTTAATTCCCATTTGGCTGCTCATATGGGCTTTGTTGAAACACGCAATGAAGATTATGCTGGCATTGTTAAGGGTTTGGTGTTTGATGATGAACTACGAAGGACTATTAATGATCACGAGTAAGTTTCTTTTAACAATAGAAATGGAAAGAATTTAGTTTTTAATAATTTAATTTCAACAATAAATTCAAAAATTTTCTATTCCAATTAAATATTTTTGAATTTCTTCAAAAAATGTTGTTCTTTTAAATTTGGAATAAAAAAAATAATTATTTAACGAATAAAAATGTCCATCAATGAGGAAAATAATACAATTAATTATTAATTTTAATTCATAATTAAAAACACTAAGCCCCGTATTTTTTAACGATTATTAAATTTAACAAACGTTTATTAAGTAAAATTTTCATGTAAAATTTGTTTTGTAAACCTTTATTAAATTGAAAATATTTTTATGAATACGGCAGTTAAATTTTTGTTAATTTATTTTCAATATCAAAAAATTTAAATGTTAAAAGTAGTAAAAATTTTCAATTTTGAAAAAATCACTAACTTGAACATAAAATTAAAAGAGAAATTGAAAATAATAAACTGAAAAAATACCTGCCAGGCCCCTAAAGTCGACAAGAACATTTCTTTTGTTTATTTTTTATTGAAAACAATAATAAAAAAACTAAAATTTGTTTTTGTTTTCAATATAAATAATCTAAAGAAATGTTATTTTCGACATTGTGGGCAGTAAAAATGTATTTTTAATAAAAAATTTCTAATTTCAATACAAATGTTCAATTTAAATAGAAAATTCTATTTTTAAAAATATAAATTTTTAATTTCCAATAGAAACTTTAAAAATCGAATAAAAATTTTCAAGAAAAATTTAAATTTTCACTTAATTTCAAAAATAACTTTAATATTAAAAAATGTTCAATTTCGATAAAAATTTTAAGTTTCAAAAAATTTTTTTTATTTTAAAGTAAATCGATAATTTCGAATACACATTTTTAGTTTTGTGAATAAAATTTTTTTTATCAAATAGAAATTTAAAATGGAATTTATTGCCATTCTCAATTTTAAATTTCAAACAAAAATTTTCAATTTCGAATAGAATTTTTAATTTACGAATGTAATTTCTGACTTTTGAACAATTTTTATTTTTTAAAATAAAAGATTAATGTGCCGTTTTCAGGTGACAGGCAATTGATTGTGAAGAAAAATTTGTATGAAATCACTCAGTTTTTTGATTGCTTTTCATATAAATTTTACTACACAATCAATTGCTTGGCACCTGGAAACAACCCATATCTGCCTGTTTTTCAAAATAAAATAAAATAAAAATTTTCGCATGGAATTTTTTTAATGAAACAACAAAAAAAATCAAATTTGTTTTTGTTTTCAATATAAATTTCTAAACGAAAATTTTTATTTTTTGAGTAAGAATTTTAACTGCTTGTTTTTGAAATAAAAATAAAAATTTTCGTTTGGGAATTTACTTACATTAAAACAACAATAAAAATTTAATTTTGGTTTTGTTTTCTTAACGAAAATATTTATTTTAGTTTCAAAAAACGAGCAGTAGGTGTCGAAAAAATATTGAGTTTAAATTAAATATTCAAATAAACGTTTTATTGAGAATAAATTAAAACTTTCGGGTAGATTTTCGCACTTTTTGATAAAATATTTGAGCAAATAATTTAAATTTTAAATATAAATTTACAACAGTGATGAAAAAGTATTTAAAAAAAAAACCCCTCTAAGTAAAATTCTTAGTGCCGAAAAATAGTTGGAGTATCAAAAAATAATGAAATATCAAGTTTTTACATCATCTTGTTAATTTAAATAAAAAAAAAAAAAAATATTTCTTTCAAATATTAAAATTATCTAGTAAAAATGTTTACTTTTAATTTTACGAACATAAATTTTATTTATATAGTAGGTATTTTGTAAAATAAAGCTTCATTCGCAATGGCTGCAACATTTTCACTTGGTGTTCATAATAGAGCAACAATTTTTTTTGCATCCACACACATTTTCCATTAAGAAACCGTTTGCAAATTTTGCCCAAAACAATAATATGTATTTGCTATTATTTTTTAAACATTTTGGTAAAATTTTCATTCAAAACTTAATAAAATTATGAGAAACGTCATTTTCAATTTCGTACAAATTGTTGTTGAAGTAGAAGTAGACTCAACTTTTTAAAAAGACTAGTTACATTTTTGTTCGAAAAATGAAAGGAAAATATATGAAATACTTTGGGAAGAAATAAGAATAAAAGAAAACGAAATTGTTGCTCCTATTGTGAACAAAGATTTATATCATCTTATTAATTTGAATTAAAAAACAGTAGGCAATAGAAATTTTTATTTATACAAGTATTTTGTAAAACAAATTTCGAAATCCACATTTCTCATAACATTCGTTTATTTCTATCAGTCACATTTTCTGGATTGGTGACTTAAACTATCGCATCGAAGAACCACCCGGTCTGCAATTGCCCATGTCGCGCTCAGCAGCCAATGTTGCTGAAATTCTTTTGCCATACGACCAACTTCGCCAAGAAATGCGTAAAGGTAATTGCTTTGAAGGGTACACAGAGGGTCCCATCAAATTCCGTCCAACTTATAAATATGATCCTGGCACTGATAACTACGACAGCAGTGAAAAACAAAGAGCACCGGCCTATTGTGATCGCATATTGTGGAAGGGATCCCGAATACAACAGCTTGCATATGACAGTGTTATGGACATACGACAAAGCGATCATAAACCAGTTTATGCTGTATTTCGGGTTAATATTAAGACACGGGATGATAATATTTACAAGAAAGTACACGAAGAGGTATTAAAGTTACTGGATAAAAGAGAAAACGAAAGCCAGCCCCAGATTTCAGTGGAAAAGACCATAATCGATTTTGGTTTGGTGAGATTCAATGAGCCGGCAGTAAGTGATTTTACCGTTTCGAATGCTTGTCCCATACCAGTTGATTTCGAATTCAAACGAAAAGATGCACCATTAAATGATATTTGCGAGAAATGGTTGAGGGTGGAGCCTAGAGCAGAAAGCTTGATGATTGGTCAGTTCGTTGTTTTGTTTTTATTTGTAAAAAAAATTATATATTTGATTTAGATTCTACCAAAAGTATACGAGTTAAACTAATGGCCAATGCTGATTCTATTACTGGTTTGCTGCATAAAATACGTACCACTGGAAATTGGAAATTTGATTTTGATATTTTAGTTTTACAAGTAAAAAATGGTCCTCATATTTTCATAACTGTCACAGGTGAATATAAACCCAGTTGCTTTGGTTTATCCATGGAAACTCTGTGTCGTACTGATCGGCCTTTATGTGAATATGATCAGCAGCAAATAAAGGAACTGGTTAGTTCTTTTGGATTGTAAATGTTATTTAAAATTAATGTGATATTTTTCTGAAGATGAACGATCATTCCCCCGACTTTCGTGTCACTATGCCAAGAGAGTTCTTCTTATTAATCGATTATTTACATAAACAAGGGCCTAAAGTTGATGGTGCTTTTTCTTTGAGTTCTTTAGAATTCAAGCGAGCTAAGGATGTCAAATTTAATTGTATCAGGGATTGGTTAGATACTTGGTCTAGTAACGAATTCCGTAAGTTTAACTTTTACCAAGAAATACCGTATTTTATTATTATTACTATTTTGTTTATTTCTTAGCTTCTACACCACATGCTGCGGCTGAAGCTTTACTTATGCTTCTCAATTTACCCGAGAAGCCTTTATTAGATCCATACGTGGAAGATCTGCTTAAAACCAATACCACGGCAGAGGCCATGGAACTGGTAGCCTTACTGAGTTCACCAAAACGCAATGTTTTTGTGCATTTATGCATGTTCTTAAGAGAGGGAATTGAACGCAAGTACTATAATCCCATGCATGTGGGTAAGTAAACATCTTAACTACTAAAGATTTTTTGTGAAAAATGACAAAACCTTTTATTTTTAAAGCCACCATTTTTGGTCGCGTTTTGTTACGGAATACCACAAAATCAGTTGACTATTATCGTGATACACGTTGTCGTGAATTTATGCAACGTTTTGTTACTACTGGCAGTGAAATGGGTACACTATCATCATCAACCTCTTCATCTTCGTCCTCGACATCATCGACTGCGGCTGCTGGCGGTCAAACAAAAGCACCAGCAAATCCAGCTCCATCATCACATTCTAATACGGCATCTGCTTCAAAGAGCAATATAGTGGAAATGACTTAATTTTTATTTACGTTTTTTTAAGGATTTTCGTTAAGTGTTTGTTTTGTTTAAGGGAATATTTGTCACCTTATTCATTAAACATATTTTAGATTTATAAATTGAAAATTTGTTTAATCAAACTTTTAAAAACCAGAAATATTATTTTTGAATAAGGCCTTTAATATTTATTAGATGTTTTGTTCTTTTTCTTTCTTTTTGTCTATTTTATTTCTTCTAAAGCAATATTTATTACTATTTAAGTTATTCCTTTTTTAAAGAAGCATTTTTAAAAAAGATTTTTCAGTTTTGAGTATAACTCTCGATTGCTGTATAACTGAAAGTAGAATAAAACGAAACTATTTTCAATTCTTATTCTAAAGCTTAATTTATTTTAAATAAAATTAGGTTTAAATAATTTTGAAAATTACATTTTTTAATTAACTTATAACTATTTTCGAAATTATTCCGGTTTGAAATGAATGTCATATCGAATTGAAAACTTTATCTAAAATCGCCTTTATAATACCCGGTTTTTCAACTATTTAATTTTGTCGTTTTTGATTTATGACTTTTTTTTTAATAGAGACAGTTTGATATTCAAAATTACTGCAATTTTAAATCTGACTTTATGATTTAAAATTGTTTTTAAAAATGTTCAATTCTGAAACAAAAAACAACTTAAAAGAAAAACAATCAATTTGGAAAATGAATTTCGATTTCGAACTGATGTTTTCAAATTCGAATAAACTTTTTTATATATTCAAAAATATTTGGAATTAAAATTTTTTTGTTTGAAATTGAAATATCTTTTTTAAAGTGTAAATTTTTAATTGAAATTAAAATTTATTTTTATCAATATAAAAGTTCATTCGACATTGAAAACATCAGTTCGATTTCGAAATTAATTTTAAAAATTGATTGTTTTTCTTTTGAATTTATTTTTTTTTTTCAGAATTGAAAATTTATATTTTAAATAATTACTAAATTGAACAAATATTCTATTCGATATTAAAAACTTAAAATTTGCAAAAAAAATTTTAGTTAAAATTTTGAATTTTTCCATATAAAAATTTTTTTATCGAAATTGATTTGTTTTAAATTAAAAATTTTCATTTAAAATTTCTATTAGATATTTATTTTGACGTTCGAAATCGTTAAACAGGCAGTTGGTTTTTAAATAGGATTTATTATAACAATAATTTCTAGACTATTTAACAAATAAACTTAACGAAAAATTCAATAATTTCATTTCAAACTAAATGGCGATGGTCTGACAATCGCAGGATTTGAAATTGCTAGACCAGCTTTATTTTGTGGTCTACTGAAACTCGTGCATTTTGCTTGCGATCTGCCGTAGTTTCTTTAAAATATTCTAGTTTCTTTGAGCATATTTTGCAATTTTAAGCAGCCAAACTTCTTGCGACTGCGATTTTAAGTCAGAATTGTAAATGTTAATCGTTTTGCGATTGTCAAAAGATTCTCGAACCCCCAATCTGTTCTAAATTGAAAATATGTATAATTCAAAATCCAATGACAATTAATTGAAATTTCGTTTATGCAAAATAATTTATCGGTTTTCTCAAAACTGTAAAGTCATTTATTTTTAAATATCGTTAGTACAATTTATTGCATAGAGCTTTTAGTTATGGTTAACAAATAAATATTCGAAGAATTTTTAATTTCTAATTAAATTTTAACTTTAGTTAAAGTTAAATATTTGTTAGTTTTACTTGAAACTTTTTAATAATTTGCTTCTAAATGTACTAAAAATCAGTGTTTGAAAATAAACACTTAATATCGCTCCTTAGTGTTCAGTTAGGTAGATTTGTGGAAAATACAAGCGCTAATAGTGTTTGTGTCCTTTGAACACAAAAATAATACTGTTCTTTTCCAACTAACAAAAAGATGAAAACATTTAATTCCGTTCGAGTTTTTTTTCGAACCACAAACTTTATTGTGTTTGGTTCAGCTCATTTATGTTCGTTCGTTTTTGTTGTGCGTAGCGTCCTTTTGGCTGGTAAAAAACCAAACATTTTTTACAAAATCAATATACACATACGAAAAAAAAAAAACAGAAAGCCAGCAAAATAATTTTACACAAGCTGTTCGTGCTGCGTCGTTGCTTAAATTTTTTGTTTGTTCATTTCTTTATCAATTTAAAAAAAAAAACATTATAGAACAATAAAATAAAATGGTTGTCTACAGTATCATTACAATTGTTCTGTTTTTGAACGAAGAACCGAACACTATATAATGTTCGGCTCTTTCTTGAAAATAGTTACGAACGGTATTAAAAGTTGTGTTCGTCTACACAAACACTAACAAAATAGATATCGTTCTTGGGTGTGTAAGCCGAACGCTAAATAACGTTTTGTTTATTTTCGAACACTGCTAAAAATATTATGTAAATTATAGCTGTTAAATAGTGATTGCCACTCACTGCAATGATTAGTAATTAGATTACGTTACAATTACAATTGCAATTACAAATTATTTGAAAATAATAACGATTACTTTAGGTTATCGTTATATAATCAAAAGCTATTATTATTATTATTATCTTTAAAAAAATTTTATTAATATTAACTGCCTTATTTATAAAAAATAAAACATGTTAATAAAGGGTTTATTAAACGGATTTTGTATGAAAATCCGTTTCATAAAGCCTTTATTAACCGGTTTTATTTTTTATAAATTAGACCGTAATTATTTTACGATAATCTAAAATAATCTTAATGACTTGGATTATTTGTAATTGTAATCATTTAACTATTGCCAATACCTTCTACACGATTGACTAATAATAACAAGTCCATATAAACAACAAATCTAACAAAATAATAACTAATTATTATTGTAATTTAGCAGCTATAAAGTAAAATTTCCAATTAATTTTTGTTGTTTTGGTAAGTAACAACGAGTAGTTTCTATTTAAGTTAAAAAAAATTTAGTTAGAGTGCTTTTTTTTCTTTATGTTTTCTTTATAAATATCGAAATATAATTGTATTGATATAAATTTAAAGTTGGTTCTAAAAATTGTTGTCTGTTTTTCTGTGAGGCGGCTATTTCGTTATATTAATTTAATTCCCCTATTACAGTTAACAACTCAGCTCAGTTAAAGTGAAAACAACCTGTAAAATTTAAACTAAACTAGAGTTGAGTTATAAACCGTGAAAAGGGGAATAAAATTATAAATTTAAGTTAAATTTGTTTACAAAAGAAATTGTTTTTGAAAAACTTAAAACATGAACTCTATAATTACTTTATCACGATGTAAAAACAAACATCAATTGCTTTCATAGAATAATAATTAAAAAAATAATAAAATTATTCAAAATAATACTTCACAATAAAGTGGTTTCAGTTTCGACGTAATTTATGTATTTGAAATTTGTATTTTTAATACTCAAAATTATAATAGTGGGTTTTCTAAGAAGCTGTGCTGGCACAACTAAAACAAGTTACGGCTTTATCAAAAGAATTAAACGCAATTTTTTAAACAATTGCAAAGTAATTTTATTACACTCAATTTTACTGCATCCTAACAACCTTTGAATAGTTCTAGCAACAATACAATTATTTGTTAATGATTATGATTAATGATAATGATATATCAGCAAATTATTGGTTTGACCTACCGACCATTTTTAAAAAAAAAAATAGAGTAAGTTAAGGGGTATATATATTTTGAATACCCCCTTTCTGAATCCAAAAACTGTAACAAAATTTTTTCTAAGATATTAAGCATTAATTTTGCTCCATATCAACTATATTAAAGTTTTTTGAGAATTGTTTTGCTCTACGCGCCATTGTTTGGCGCTTGCAGCAAATTCCTCATACAAAAACATACAAAAAAAAAATGTCTCCCTTGCTTTGCTTTATTGCCGTAAGAAACAAACTAGTTAATGCGAAAGCAAAACAAAATGACAACACGAAAATAAATTTCACACTTGCGTTGTTTCATTGCTTTAAGAAAAAATTAGTATTAAAAACAAAAGCAAAATAAAATATCAAGAACTCTATACATAGTAGTAGGTGTGTAAGCCGAACGCTAAATAACGTTTTGTTTATTTTCGAACACTGCTCAAAATATTATGTAAATTATAGCTGTTAAATAGTGATTGCCACTCACTGCAATGATTAGTAATTAGATTACGTTACAATTACAATTGCAATTACAAATTATTTGAAAATAATAACGATTACTTTAGGTTATCGTTATATAATCAAAAGCTATTATTATTATTATTATCTTTAAAAAAATTATATTAATTTTAATTATTTTACGATAATCTAAAATAATCTTAATGACTTGGATTATTTGTAATTGTAATCATTTAACTATTGCCAATACCTTCTACACGATTGTCTAATAATAACAAGTCCATATAAACAGCAAATCTAACAAAATAATAACTAATTATTATTGTAATTTAGCAGCTATAAAGTAAAATTTCCAATTAATTTTTGTTGTTTTGGTAAGTAACAACGAGTAGTTTCTATTTAAGTTAAAAAAAATTTAGTTAAAGTGCTTTTTTTTCTTTATGTTTTCTTTATAAATATCGAAAAATAATTGTATTGATATAAATTTAAAGTTGGTTCTAGAAATTGTTGTGCGTTTTTCTGTGAGGTGGCGATTTCGTATATTAATTTAATACCCCTATTACAGTTAACAACTCAGCTCAGTTAAAGTGAAAACAACCTGTAAAATTTAAACTAAACTAGAGTTGAGTTATAAACCGTGAAAAGGGGAATATAATTATAAATTTAAGTTAAATTTGTTTACAAAAGAAATTGTTTTTGAAAAACTTAAAACATGAACTCTATAATTACTTTATCACGATGTAAAAACAAACATCAATTGCTTTCATAGAATAATAATTAAAAAAATAATAAAATTATTCAAAATAATACTTCACAATAAAGTGGTTTCAGTTTCGACGTAATTTATGTATTTGAAATTTGTATTTTTAATACTCAAAATTATAATAGTGGGTTTTCTAAGAAGCTGTGCTGGCACAACTAAAACAAGTTACGGCTTTATCAAAAGAATTAAACGCAATTTTTTAAACAATTGCAAAGTAATTTTATTACACTCAATTTTACTGCATCCTAACAACCTTTGAATAGTTCTAGCAACAATACAATTATTTGTTAATGATTATGATTAATGATAATGATATATCAGCAAATTATTGGTTTGACCTACCGACCATTTTTAAAAAAAAAATAGAGTAAGTTAAGGGGTATATATATTTTGAATACCCCCTTTCTGAATCCAAAAACTGTAACAAAATTTTTTCTAAGATATTAAGCATTAATTTTGCTCCATATCAACTATATTAAAGTTTTTTGAGAATTGTTTTGCTCTACGCGCCATTGTTTGGCGCTTGCAGCAAATTCCTCATACAAAAACATACAAAAAAAAAATGTCTCCCTTGCTTTGCTTTATTGCCGTAAGAAACAAACTAGTTAATGCGAAAGCAAAACAAAATGACAACACGAAAATAAATTTCACACTTGCGTTGTTTCATTGCTTTAAGAAAAAATTAGTATTAAAAACAAAAGCAAAATAAAATATCAAGAACTCTATACATAGTAGTAGGTGTGTAAGCCGAACGCTAAATAACGTTTTGTTTATTTTCGAACACTGCTCAAAATATTATGTAAATTATAGCTGTTAAATAGTGATTGCCACTCACTGCAATGATTAGTAATTAGATTACGTTACAATTACAATTGCAATTACAAATTATTTGAAAATAATAACGATTACTTTAGGTTATCGTTATATAATCAAAAGCTATTATTATTATTATTATCTTTAAAAAAATTATATTAATTTTAATTATTTTACGATAATCTAAAATAATCTTAATGACTTGGATTATTTGTAATTGTAATCATTTAACTATTGCCAATACCTTCTACACGATTGTCTAATAATAACAAGTCCATATAAACAGCAAATCTAACAAAATAATAACTAATTATTATTGTAATTTAGCAGCTATAAAGTAAAATTTCCAATTAATTTTTGTTGTTTTGGTAAGTAACAACGAGTAGTTTCTATTTAAGTTAAAAAAAATTTAGTTAAAGTGCTTTTTTTTCTTTATGTTTTCTTTATAAATATCGAAAAATAATTGTATTGATATAAATTTAAAGTTGGTTCTAGAAATTGTTGTGCGTTTTTCTGTGAGGTGGCGATTTCGTATATTAATTTAATACCCCTATTACAGTTAACAACTCAGCTCAGTTAAAGTGAAAACAACCTGTAAAATTTAAACTAAACTAGAGTTGAGTTATAAACCGTGAAAAGGGGAATATAATTATAAATTTAAGTTAAATTTGTTTACAAAAGAAATTGTTTTTGAAAAACTTAAAACATGAACTCTATAATTACTTTATCACGATGTAAAAACAAACATCAATTGCTTTCATAGAATAATAATTAAAAAAATAATAAAATTATTCAAAATAATACTTCACAATAAAGTGGTTTCAGTTTCGACGTAATTTATGTATTTGAAATTTGTATTTTTAATACTCAAAATTATAATAGTGGGTTTTCTAAGAAGCTGTGCTGGCACAACTAAAACAAGTTACGGCTTTATCAAAAGAATTAAACGCAATTTTTTAAACAATTGCAAAGTAATTTTATTACACTCAATTTTACTGCATCCTAACAACCTTTGAATAGTTCTAGCAACAATACAATTATTTGTTAATGATTATGATTAATGATAATGATATATCAGCAAATTATTGGTTTGACCTACCGACCATTTTTAAAAAAAAAATAGAGTAAGTTAAGGGGTATATATATTTTGAATACCCCCTTTCTGAATCCAAAAACTGTAACAAAATTTTTTCTAAGATATTAAGCATTAATTTTGCTCCATATCAACTATATTAAAGTTTTTTGAGAATTGTTTTGCTCTACGCGCCATTGTTTGGCGCTTGCAGCAAATTCCTCATACAAAAACATACAAAAAAAAAATGTCTCCCTTGCTTTGCTTTATTGCCGTAAGAAACAAACTAGTTAATGCGAAAGCAAAACAAAATGACAACACGAAAATAAATTTCACACTTGCGTTGTTTCATTGCTTTAAGAAAAAATTAGTACATAGTAAAAACAAAAGCAAAATAAAATATCAAGAACTCTATACGTAGTAGTAGGTATACATATGCTGCACAAAAAACTTCTTTTTAGAAATAAATTTAGAAAAGTGGCGTATGCGGCACAAAACAATTTGTTTTTCTTTTTACCCACTTACAACCACAATTCGAGTCGGAAAAAGGCAACCAATTATAGGGGAATTTAAGAAAAGACAAAGGGTGCGTTCGTAGTGAATAACTGCGCTGCATCAGTGGTTTCAAATGTTTATATATTTATCAGGGAAGTAAATGTGGACTGAAAAATTGTGAAATACTCCACAAAAATAATAGTCACACAATAAAAAAAATTATAATTATTTTTTTATCGGCTTTAAAAAAAAGTTTGCTTTTCTGATGCAGCGCAGTGATGCATTTACGAACGCACCCAAACTCACTGTTTATTGTTGGTGCTTTGTCTTGTAATTCTCATTCGTTTTACAGTTTTATTTGTAGAATATCTTTACCTTTTTCAACATTTTTGGACAAAGGTTTCTTGATGATCTGGCCTAAGAAACTAGTAAATTGCGGATAGGAACTAGCTTTTCCCTCAACTCTATATTTCAGTGTATTTAGCAAAAATAAAAATTGGGAATTAAGCACGTCATAGATAAATCTTATTAATAATAAATTTTGGATTCCCAAAAATAGCTGATAATTATTTTCACTTTCAATAAAATATTATTAACCACTAAACCAACTTCATTCATGTACACAGAAAGAAAAACATTCGGGATAAATTAAGTTTTTTATACTTACTTTAAGTACGAGTCGTAATCAAAAATTCAAGTACGAATGACAGTAAAACGTACTTAAAACAATCCTAAATGGGATTATTTTCGAAAATAAATTCCAGAATTTCTTAAATAAGTACAAAATTCTTAAACCAAGTAAAAAAAAGGATTGCACTTTTCGTTGGTAGTGCCACTCTGTTAAATTACAAAGTGAGCGTTTTAATCTCATTTAACTTTTCAAAGTTTGTTGCAGACACTACAACTAGGGTTTTTTCCCGGGATTTCCCGTCCCGGGAATTTCAATTATTTTATTTCCCGTTTTCCCGGGATTTTTCTTGCGGGATCCCGGGAAATAAAAAATTCCTCATAATTTCAGAAAATAGGTATTTATACTTTGAAATTTAGTTTTCTAATCTCTAAAAACTAGTATCTGTGGATGGGTTGTGGATTAGATCGATTACAAGAAGTGAGTACATACGTAAATCAATGTCTCCTGATGCAATAAATCTACTAAAAGCAGAATGGGCATTGCAACAGTTGATAATTATTACATTTAGTGAAGTGAAGAGTTAATAAAGTACAATAATTCAAAATAAGATGCAGGCAGTAAAGTTTCATTGCCCATGAACAAGTCTTAAAAATAGGAGATACCTAAACATATCGCTCCTTTATTGCAACATAGTCATATCTACAAAAACAAACGATCTTGGCAAAAAGCGATTAAAGTTTTCCAAATGTACCGATTTAAGAGATATTTTTTTCTATAACTTCGGTTCAGTTTGAGACATAATACGAGAAGGTATGAAGGAAAAGTTTGCTAAAGTTACTTCAATTTTTGAGATATGACTATGATGCAATGAAGGAGCGATATGTTTATTAGGTGATAAACACAAATATTAAATTTCAATTTGTGTTGGTGAAGTGCGGGGAAACCGAAATAAAATAACATTTTGGAAACTCGTGTAAGATACTACAACACACAACTTAAAAAACACATTGTCCTAAAGATTACAAATCGATCTATTGAAATGAAAAGGTTTGTAAGAAGCAGTCCGGTTGATGCTATTTTTGCATCAACATTCACATACATTTGACTGATATAGACGTTGTTCATAAAAAAGAAAAAATTGCTTCTGATTGTGAATCCGAAGCATTCTACAACGGTGCACTTTTCACTATTTGTCCAACCTGGGTAAAAAATGAACGAAATTTTTCAGAAACATGATAATTAGTAAATAAAATCAGGAATATACTTTTTGACGCCTTACTAAGCGCTTTGAGTGTGTCAGAAAGTTATTTCCTAAACCATTAAAAAATGTAATATATTTCTTTAAAATATTTTATCTATTTTATTAATTAACTTTTTGATCTCATATCTTGAGTACCTTAATTTTAATTTTGTTTTTGTTATTGTTTTATGAATTAAATTGTTATGTTTATATTATCTTTTTATCTTGTATCCAGAGCATAATAATACTGAATAAAAGCATAATAATAGGGAATAAAGGCGTGAGGTGATAATAATTCAAGTTCCTATTTCAATCTTCAGTTAATTTTTTAGTATTGAACCAATTCTTTTACGTTCTTTGCAAACAAGGTCCCTTACGTTTTTTATAAAAGTTTTTTTCATTAATTAATAGCAAAATTTACTTTGTATTATTTATATGGAGCGGGATCCCGGGATCCCGGGAAATTTAAAAAAATTTCCCGCTTTCCCGGGAATCGAAAAAGTCCGGGAAAAAAAAACTCTAACTACAACAACACAGTACAAGTATTTAAAAAACGATTTGCTTGTTGTGTGTAGAAACAAAAAAAAAAAAAAAAAAAAAACAACAGTACAAGACGAAATCACATTATTTTCATGTTTAAATAGTAAAATTAAAAACTCTTGCTTCTCATTTAGTTTATATTTTCAGTTATATATGAACACTAAGTTTTTTAAGTAGAAACCATATCGGCAATGATGCTGGTGTTTTATAATTAATAAAATTCTGTTAAGTGTAAAACGGGTAAGTAAATCAATCCCCAGAGGAGTAAAAGGAACAAATATATATATAAATCAATCATAATAAAAAGCTCATTCTAATTTCACTTTTAGTTTATTTCAAATGCGAATTCGGGAATGAATCAACTTTATTATACTTGAATCAAGCGCGTTTTGAGATTGATTCAATCTCAGTTTTACTTAAATCAATCTTATTTTCGGATTATTTCAAGTACGATATGGGATTGAATATGGATGGATAAGTTAAGTATATGCTTGAAATCGGTACTTGAATCAATCTTTCTTTACTTGATTCAAGAAAATCCGTACTCACCGTTCATAAATACCGCTTTGGATTGATTTGAGTACGTATGGATTGATTTTTCTTTTGAGTGTAAGTCCACAAAAATTTGAATTTTTCTTTAAAAATACAAAAAACTCTATCGGTTATATATTAAGAAAATTTCATGTAAACCTTTATTGTCGTTTTTCTCCACTACTACTTTTTGGCATATGCGCCAAACCAATAATGAGCTGACGATATTTACAGGTAGCACCGATTTAATAATATGATTGCTTTTGAATGAAATTTCTAAATAAAGTTTTATTAACTTTTGGCCAAAAGCATCAAACGAAATTTTAAGTCATAAGGATATTTTTTCAATTGTTGAATAATTTTATAAAATTTTCTATTAAAAAATTCTCTAATTATTTAATAATGACTAACGCATAATTTCACAAAGTTTAGTTAAAATTAACTATCAGTTATAACTGTCAAAAACATATTGTAAACTGGAAGTTAAAGTAATATGTAGTTAGTTTAAACTGAACTTGGTGAAACTGGCCGTTAAAAGGCAATTAAAAATATATAATAATATTGTGGAATAATATTGATAGTGGGAGTGGTATTTTTATGGGGTAAGAATGTCTTTAATATTAAGGAACTTTTCTTATTTATATATATATATATGTGTTCCTCTAACTCCCATTGGAGCATAGGGCGCCATTAGCGATTCGTTAGCAATTTGTGTTTCGGGAATGTGGGCTGCTAACCCTCGTCCCCTAGATTGGTGATAGGGCTGCTTTCTACGTGTCCAATCCCACGATGCAACCATGTTTCAGCGGTTATCGCCTACTTTCCTGAGACGTCCTTTCGACCATTCAGGATACATGGTTGTGGCGCCTTCTAACTCTGGCTAGCCTCGAAGCGGATGCTACAAAGCCATTGCCCGGGGGGTACTTGGTCTAAGACCGGAAGTAGTTAGCTGCTTGGACAGTTCAACAAAGGAATCGTCCTGGCCACTCCCAGTGAGTGGCAAATCAGAAACTTTCCACCTCTGCGAAAAGTCCCACCCCCCTTTTTTTTTTTTTTCTTATTTAAAATTACATAATTTTTTTTTGTTAATATGAAAATTTTTAAACATTATCGGCCTTATTTTTTCATTAAAAATATTTCAGGTTAATAAAACTGAAATATTTTGCATAATAAGGGAATATTTCTTTTATTTATTAAAATTTCTTTTTCAATTTACTTATTGGAAAATTTGTTCACAAAAATGTTTCTTTTTTAATTTTTAAAATTCTTAAATTTCTTATTTGTTCATTATATGCAAGCCAAATCATCAAGGTCTTCTGTTTCTTATTTTATGCTCTATATATTCTTTAGAGATTTGTTCCAACATTTACATACACACACACACACACACACTTGACTGTAATTTTCATCAAATCATTTAGCTAATTTTCACTTTTCTTAAGTGTATCACACTTATACAAATGCACTAGAAACTCATGAACACACATCCAGAAACGTACATTCACATACGAACCCCTTCGTCATGGTTTAAAAGAAGTAACATGGGTGGCAAAACTCAAGAAGCATATTAGAACACTTTAGGGACTTTTGCCAAGTTATAACGTGTGTATTGGTGTGAGTCTGCAGTGTTGAGGAGAACGTAAATTCAAACCTAAATAATACTAAAGATGTGTGCGTGACGTGATTTTGCTACAATGACGCACGATTTCTCACGCATTTACGAAGATTTTTTTTTTTTTTTGAGAATTAATTAAATTTGTCGCATCTTTTGGCCGAACACAATAACCAATGCCGATCTTTGGAGATTGACGAACGAGGTACCTATAAATTGACAAATAACAAAAAGAAAGTGGAAATGGATAGGGCACTCATTAAGAAAGCCAAACGGCAGCATCACGAGGACTGCTTTAGAATGGAATCCTCAAGGCAGCCGACGCCCCGGTAGTCCAAAGAACTCTTGGCGCAGAACACTTAACCAAGAACTTAAAATATTAAATAAAACTTTTGATGAAATTAAAATTATATGTAACGAATCTTGTAGAAGCCCTATGTTCCCAAGTAAAATGAATAAAGGAAAAAAAAAAAAAATTAAATACGCAAACAGAAAAAAATGTTTTTATATCATTGTCTAAATTTTTCCAACAGAGTATTTTAATTTAAAAATATTCATAAAATTCGAACAAAACTAATTGATGATTCGTATTTATTAAAAAGTACATACATTCTTTAATAAAATATTTCATGAGTGTGCGTGAGTTTAAATACGAAGATTTGATTTAAAATTGAAAATGATTTGAAATCAAACCTTTTCTGAAACGACAAACGTTATTTTTTGAATTGAGAATACCATTTAACAACAATTTGACATAAAATTGATTAAACATTGTATTTCATATGTTTAAATTCAAATCTATTTTACTTCGTTTGCACTAAAAAAACATGAGCAAAATTAGTAGTGCATATTTGCTCAGTTGCAAACAAATGTTAACAAAAACGTTTGACATATAAAGCGCCATATTGTTTTTTAAGGAAACTTATAAATTGAACATTGTCGTGGGTTGTTGGTGTGCTCACGATCAATCATAATATGCACTCAAATTTACTAATTGCAAATTTGCACAATGACCATCGTGATTACCCTTATTATCAATTTAAATTCAAATATCCAAAAAAAAAAAAAAAAAACAATTGAAAATGGTTTGAAAATTGTGCTTGATGTCAAATCATAAATTGATTTCATATCAAGTCAAAGACAAACCTTGTGTTTGTTGGGTACGAAGGGTTGTGTTCGTCTTCACAAACACTAAAAAAATAGATATAGTTCATGGGTGTGTGAGCCGAACGCTAAATAATCCCAACAAATACGAGGGCTTAATTTCAAATTGAAAATGATTTGTAATCAAACCTTTTCTCAAACTATAAACGTTTGATAATGATTTGAGAATCATTTAAAAATCAAAACGTTCTCAACAAAAAGGCGAATTATTTTCAAATTGAGAATTGGATGTAATCTCAACTTGCTTTCAAACGTTATTCTCAAATGTTTTTTTATTTAAATAAACTGTCAGCTAAACATTCAGCGCCATAGCTAAAAGAAAATATAGTTTTCTTTCCGTCCTCAAATTCTTGAAAAGTCGAAACACTTGGTTCCTTTTTATTTTTAGGATTATCATGGCGTAGCACCGCGATGGTTCAACATATTTATATTTCCTTTATTTTCCCGTTCTATTTTTATAGCATTCGTAAACTTTGTAATTAATGTTTTACTCAAAAATAATTAAAATTTTTTTTTTCACAAGAAATTAAGATCTTCTAAAGGCAAATTCACTTTATTTAATATGTAATTTTTCTGTAATTATAAAAGAAAAGAAAGGAATGAAAGAAAGATTTCACTTTGATCGCCATTTTTTAATGATAACATTTATTTTTCGCTTCAGTGTTGCCAAGTTTATTTTTAATTTGAGAATAACATTGTATTTCAAATGTTTATATTCAAATCATTATCAATTTGAATTCAAATATCAAAAACAAACAATTGAAAAAAGTTTGAGAATTGTGTTTGATGTCAATTGATAAAGTCATTTCATATCAAAGGTTTGACTTCGTGCTTATGGGGAAACGATTCGTGATTTTCATTTGGATGGCTCTACTTGAAATTTTATTATTGTTGTTCTTTCCTGCAGACAAGCATAGAGCTTCGCGGGATTAACTTAGGAAATTAAAAAAAAAAAAAAAAATATCTAAAAGAAATTTTTAGTCAAGAATCCAAACATTTTTTTTTGCAAAAATTTTTATTATTGCCTTAAAATACATTTTGTCATTTTTCTTTTGCCCACTTCTGTCTACAGTACATCTTTTGCCCACCACTGTTTTTAAGATTATTTGATACAAGGCTCAAGCCTATAATGGTGAGAATCAGTCCATATTTTATCATAGCTCCCATACAAACACTTCTCCCAAAAATAGAATGAATCTGAGCTCCAAACAGGGGGCAATTACGGCATTCGATATCGAACGAAATTCCCATTTAAATTGTATTGTAATTACGATTGATATCTACTGCCGTTATTTGGACTCTGGTAACACTGTCGAAAATTTGTCTCTTAATTCTCTGATATAGGGTATCATATGGACGGCTTGATTGGCTTTACTTTCTTACTTGTTTGATTTGCCGAAGTGCGAATAAAATACACAATCTGTGCATTGAATATTCAAAAAATTATTTTATATTTATGTTAGTCGTAAAACGTTTAAATATTTTAATATTGAGCTTCGTTTACAATGAGAGCATAAATTTCGTTTTTTAATCGCTAATTTTCATAATCGCAATGACCTATAGAAACATTTTTCGCTATTTAATGTTATTTTAAAATAAATAATACGAAAATCTTATGGAATTATAAAAAATGTGCCATTGATTAAGGTTATTTAAGAAAAAAATCTCTAATTTTAATTGACATTAATATAACCTGTAGATAGTTCTAATTCAATGCAGTTTACAATCATCTGAGATCTAAAAAAATGATACCTTAGACATGTTATATTAAAATTTTTTTTTTTTTACTTTGAGACAACACTCAGGGGAAAGGTGAGTACTACGGGAATGCAACCGCGTCTTGAGATGAGTTCGCCAATCTCAGCTGAACACTTACCGTGGTAATATCTATAAAAGAACGGCGCACAAATCACATTCCGACGATGCTCCAATGGGTCACTAGAGCTGGATACCCTATTGTCATTGATGAGCTTCAACATACTCCTTTGCACCCGATTCAGAAGCCTTAAGATAGACCTTGAAGCCCCGGCCCAGATATGGGAGTTGTATTCCGTTTTCGATATAGGCGGTATAAATATTGAGGAGATCAGACGAAGTGAACTAGTTTGTGCACCGTTTTAAGAAACCAAGACAGTTGAATGATTCTTTCTACACTTGGAAAACATGTTGGTTCCAACGACCATTACAATGAATTTTCATGCCCGGAACATCAAGAGTGTCTGATTCCTCAGATGACGCTGACTCCACAACATTACAACACTTTCGTTTATGATTTTTTACTGATTTTAAGTTGTTTTTTTTTTGGGTGTAGGATTGACTAAATTATTGATATACTTGACATTACCGCGGAATAAATAAAATGCCTGGACGCAGAAGGGAGGCAGACTGTGGAGGGATGAGCACATGCTCAAAGAATTGACCACAGCCATACGCCGCGTTATAACATTATTGAACGTAAACTACACAATTTTTCGGTATGCTTGCGAAAAGACTAATTAGTATAGCGAAAAGGCTATACTATACGTACATATGCTATTCGTTGACTTTAAACAGGTGTTTGATAGCATAAACAGATCTAAGATTCCCAAAATCTTTGCCTTGTTTGGCATAAGCAATAAATTGACCCGTCTAGTAATGGTAACATTCAATAATGCAAAAGAAAATTTTACATGACAGCAAGAGCACAATGGGCAATTAGATATTAACACAGGAGTAAGCCAAGGGGAAAGGTTGTCCACAGTTTAATTTAAACTATGTCTGCAGTATGCTATAAAAATCACACAGGACCTGCAAATATGTTTTGATGGTCAGGGATGACAAGAGAAATGATCCGGGATATCGATTATAATGACTATCATTTTAAAGAAGTACCAAAGTTTAAGTACTTGAACATACTAAAGAGCAACGATAGCAGAGTCAGGGACTGTATTCAAGATCCAATGGTATTAGCAAACAAACTTTATTTTGCACACACTAAAATATTTGATCAAAAGCTACTTTTGAGGATCATAAGCTAAGAAGCTACAATATCTTGATAAGGCTTAAAGTTACTTCTGGATCAGAAGTTTGGTCCATGCCGAATTCAGGGAAAGAGTCTTTAAGCATTTTCAAAAGAAAAATGGTTAGACGAATATTTGGCCCCTGAAGAGATGAAACAGGTGATAACACCCCGAGGAGCAATGCAGAGAGGTTACAGCTCAATAATGGCGAGAATGCTGTAAAAACATCAAATTTTATTTACTACATCCAACTAATTTTAAGGAATAAATGAATAAGGAGTTGGCGTACCCATACTGGCAATAGAGAAGAATAGAGCAGAGTTGTGGAAAAAGCCAAAACCACCCCGGGCTATAGCTCTACATGAAAAAAACAAAGATAATAGAATCATGCAAGATTGGTAACATAGGCGTATCCATTTAGTGGTTTTAAAACTGCCGGGCTGGCAAGCGCGTAAGCTGCCAAATATCTGTCATCTGAAGAGTTATTTATTAATTGAAAGGTTTGAAATTTACGAATATGGATCGTTTAACAACGCAAAGAACGCATACAAATAGTTTAGGCTTTAACTAGAAAAGTGGTGGTCCAAAAGTGTCACACTTTTTGAGCATTGCGAGGTGATTATGGTCGTCATAACCGACCTACTGTGCAAGGAATTGGCAAGCTTATAAATAAATTTAAGGAGACTGGAAGCGTTACAGTTGTGGTCAGGCCTGTGCATCATCGCAATGTGCGCACTGCCGGAAATATCGCTTTTGTTAGTGAAAGTGTGGCGGATAATCCGAATTTGTCGATTCTTTCTTACGGCTCATTTTTGAAGGTTATAAACTGGACGATATGTGGTTTCAACAAGACGGTGCCACGTGCCACACAACACGGCCGATTTTGGCTTTATTGCATGGGAAGTGTCCAGAACGCGTAATTTAACGTTTTGGCTACGTCGATTGACTACCAAGACTATTGGATTTGATGACGTTAGATTTTTTTTGCGGGGCTACGTCAAAGACCGTGTGTGAGCGGATAGTCCCTTAGTGTAAGAGCATTTAAAAAACAATATTCGTCAAGTTGGCGCCGAGATACCGCCCGAAATGTGCGAAAAAGTGGTCGAAAACTTCCTCAAAAGAATCGACTGCTGCAACTAGTCTACAGGCGGTCATTTAAATGACATTGTATTTCGTATGTAATGGCAAGGTTCAATCAGTATAATGAAATTAAAGTTTCATCGAAATCATATCTTTATGTGTTTTTTAATGAATGACTCTAAACATCCTTTTTTTTTGAACCACATATCAAAAAATTCTTGTTAAAACCACATAATTTTTTACTATAAACAACTCCTCAAAATCCGATTTTATAATTTTTTTTAAATTTCGTATTTAAATGGTTTAAAATAACCTCACAAATTAAATTCATTAGTCTTAAAAGTGCTTTTTTGCTCACCACTTCCCCCTTATTTAATGCGTCTTTATATATCATTTTGATTTATTATCCCACTCTCAGAACACTTTTGTCTTAACTCCTTTAATAGGTGTAAAGAAATCATATCACTTAAAAAAGTATACAAAGAGAAAACTTGAGGTAAAACTTTATCGTTTTGTTTTCGTTGTTGCTGTTGTTTCTTTTTTTATTATTTATTTTCTTTCTTAAAGTTAATTTAAAGTTTTTTATCAGAACTCTTTATAAAAATAGACTTAATTTTCAACAAATTCGTTTACCTGATACAAACATTGATGTAGAGGAAGACTGTGAGTTTTCAGACTCGTATAATTCATGCTGAAGGCGACAAGAACGATGACGATGAATCCTTGCAAAATATATTTATACAGTGCAAACAATATATTTAATACATTCTTACATACAAATACATACAAACTTTAGTTGCACATTCAGTTGTCATGTGTACGTACACACGGAGATACATAAACGTGAGCAGTCAGTTATTACACTACTGTACAGATATATATTTGGGATAGTCCAAGAAGTCAGTTGAAAATCATTGCAACAAAAAGCACTCCGACATCAAGAAAAATAAACATGGTTGCAAAAAACTCTTCTCAACATTAAAAAAAATATCTTATTCGGATCACATTCTTTCATAATGAGGCAATACAATAATTGAGGCAATTTATTTTGATTTCACATCTGAAAGTGGATATACCTAAACTCAATTGACTTTTTTTTACCTTTCTTTAAATTTTAAAAGTCGTGGCGGCGTGGTAAAAATGCTTGCCTACAAAACCAAGCACCCCAGGCTCGATCCTTGGCAACGGACGAAAAATTTTTATCAAGGCTTTTGAGTTTTTAAAAATAAAGTTGCTTCAGCAATCCATTTAAGAAGCCTCTTGCCAAACTCTCCCAATGAAAAGAGGATAACATCGCAAAGGTCAGGCAGCCGCCACCCCCTGGGAAAAAGTAGGAATAAAAGTAAGCAAGGTTCCATACCATTACACCAAATACACGGATGGCGTTGTTTCTAGGCAACCACAGATGGTTGGCCCATTATCCTAGGAGCTGCTACAGCAGACAACAACCGATTAATAAAACTGATACAAGGCAAAATAACAATACTGAAAGGATCGATACTATGAACTAGGACAGTGAAATCTTAAATAAGAAGACACAATACAACTGCAACAAATCGTGTAAGATGGAGATGCTTTGTGAAAGTCATATGCTCCCAAAGGGGGTAATATAGAAAAAAAGTATTTTTTTAAGTAGCCCGGAAATAGAGATTAATGTACGGCAAATGGAAAATATTAATTTCATTACATTAATAACTTATTTCTAATATGTTGCAGGTGCTGTTAACAGTCCTGATTTATTTTGCTATATTTGTTGCGAGTTTACACCAAAATAAAAAAAGCCATTTTCTGACTTAATTAAACAGTGTTATTAAGGTCATTTAAACCGTGATGTAAGAAATCAATGTTAGTTGTGGGTTCCTAAAGTGTGCAGTTAAAGGTGTTATACAAACCTTAATGGTTCGAGTAGCGAAACTACTGATCAAATTCCATTTGATACGCTAATGGTACAGACATATCCAACGAATCATGCCGTGTATCTTAATTGTTTTCTAGCGCAATTAGATAAACATTTTATTTCAACAGATAATAACTCTAGTTCGACGGATAGTAAAAATTCCGAGAATTCCAATTATGTCTCGGAAGATGAATCGAAGCCACATTTAGCGAACCAAACGTGGCCAAATGATAAGAAAACTTGAATTGACGGATTGATAAAGTAAAAATATTGACGTCAAAATTGGCAGCAATGAAATATATGTAAATTGAATGTGAAGATTAGTTTTTATCAGATAAGAAAACGATATTAAACAAGTTAGAGTGCTATATTCGGCTGTGCCGAATCTTTGATACCCTCCACCGAAAGTTCGAATATTTCAGGAGTGATATCTATATGATGTCTATTTATTATTAATTTATCTTTATAAAAACAGACATCAGCATTAAAATTGGTTCCGGCTTAGACCTATATTAAATTATTGACCGACTATCTTAAATAAAATATCATGATTCGTAACAGTTTAAGCCGAACTTTTTTTTTTTTTTTTTCAATATTTATTTATTGAATCTTCATATATTTAATATGAACTAACAATAATTAATCAAATATTATCCTAATACTTCATTTATGTCCTGCCATTGCCAGACAAAAATGTTCTTCATCACGGGTTCTGTTCACATATATAAGTGTTTATCGCTCATCTAATTGGGTAAGTGCTGCAGTGTCTCTTCTTCTTAAGCAAGTGTGGCCGCCATGATTTAAGATATTTCGAGCTAGTGGATTTGGGTGTTGTTCAAGCCTTTTTAAATATTTTACCGCATATTTTGTAATCATAATTTTTACTAATGGCACATTGAGATCCTTATGAATGTTTGAGTTTTTAACATACCAGGGAGCGGCTGTGATTATTCGAAGAAGTTTATTTTGGCGCCTTTGAATTTTTTCGATATTAGAGGCCGAGGCAGTGCCCCATAGTTGAATACCGTAGCACCAGATAGGCTTTAAGATAGAGTTGTAAAGTAGAAGCTTGCAATCGAGACTAAGGACAGAATTTCTTCCAATAAGCCAATGAATTTGAATGGCTTTCAGTTTCATTTGAGTTAATTTTGCCTCTATATGGCATTTCCACGTTAATCGCCGATCCAGATGCATACCGAGATATTTTACGTGCGAATGTTGAGGAATTATTTGTTTATTGATTGTAATAGGGGTGCAAGATTCCCGGCGTAAGGTGAATGTTATATGTACGCATTTTTGCTCATTGACCATTGTCCTCCATTGTCTTAACCATATTTCTAGTTGAAATATGTGATCCTGTAAGTAACGAGATGCTTCATAACGGTTTTCGTGGACGCTTAGAAAAGCTGTATCGTCTGCAAATGTTGAAGTTTGTGTATAGTTGCTTGTTGGCATGTCCGAAGCATAAATTAAGTATAATAGGGGGCCCAGGATGCTGCCTTGTGGGACTCCAGCGTCAATGGGCTGAGGTGAACTTAAGAAATTTCCTTCTTTAATAATAAATTGACGTTCGACTAAGTAGCTTTCTAGCAGCTTGTGTGTGTTTGCTGGTAAATTTTGCTTCAATTTATGTAATAAGTCTTCATGCCAGACTTTATCAAAAGCTTGCGAAACATCGATGAAGAGTGCTGAGCAATATTTCTTTTCTTCAAATGTTTTTCTTATGACATTTACTATTCGATGAGTCTGTTCGATTGTGCTGTGTTTTCTTCTAAATCCGAACTGATGGTTTGGAATACATATATTTTCACTTAAAATCGGTGTTAATTTTGAAACTAATAATTTCTCAAACAGCTTTGACATATTTGATAATAAGCTAATAGGCCTATAAGACTCAACTTTTGTATGGTCTTTACCTGGCTTTGGTATCATGGTAACTAAGGAAACCTTCCATTTTTGAGAATAGTATTCAAGGCGTAAAATAGCATTAAAAATAAAAAGAATAATTTTCTTTGCTATGCGAGGTAGCTCTCAGGGCTGTGGAGTCGGAGTCGGAGTCGGAGTTGAGGAGTCGGAGTTGAGGTTTTTGTACCGGAGTCGGAGTCGAAGTACCCACAAAAACTAGCGACTCCGACTCCGACTTTTTTGCATTAAAATTTTTCTAATATTTTTCAAAATAAAAAATTTTAATGACCAATTTCTCCAATTCTTTTTAAATATCAATTCATATTTAAATATAATTTTTCTTATAATTTTATTTTTATTTGACATAAGAAAACAAATTTTAAACATAAATTGATATATTAATAAATTAGTGGAATTGGCCATAAGAGGGTCTGCTTTTTGAAATTGTGAAGTCAGAAAATAAGGACCAGTATACTTTTCATATGAGTAGGTGAGTTTCAAAAATTAAAAAATTGAGATAACATCTTATTTTGCCAATTTATAAGAATAGTTATATAGATTTTATCAAAGCATGTCCTTTTCTATGTTTTAATGTGACCTCAAATTTCTGTAACAAAAACCAACGGGTTCACTATTTGAATTTCGCCAAGATATCGTTAATGAAATAGAGCCGAATTAAGGAATTTAAAAATTGAATTTGTAAAGATGTTGTTTTTTATTTATCGTATATTAACAAATATTTTTGTAGTCATGTTCATGAATATGACTTGAAATCAGCTGTAGCTCCTGTGGTGAAAGCATTAAGTGAACTACATTTGAAGTTCCAACCTTTAAGGTGAATTATAATAGAATAAAAGGAAAAGGAACTCGGAAAAATACATGACATTGTTCCAGATATAATTCCCATCAATGTGGGAAAAATGATTTGAGAATACTTTTATCTACTCACTTTAGGGAAAATTGGAGAGATAATAAAGACTTGCAATTTCAAATTTCGGTCTTGGACAATAATAATATTGAATTAGGAACGGAAAAATGCAATGGCGAGTACAGTGAAGAAAAAGATTTAAATTTAGCAGTTTAAAAATTCACATTTTTTTTTCACTCTGCAGGTGGGAGATAAACTACATCAAGCCACATTTTGAAAACTTTACAGCAGACCGCGCAAACATGTTGATAATCGCAAATGATGTTTATGTTATAAAAATGTGCATTTGTACGAATATTTTCATAACGTCATAAAAGGTTCGTTACCTTCTATGGTACTGTTCCATGCCTTGAGACAAACAGCACCAAGTCCAACAACAAAAGGGGTACTATTTCCCAAAAATAATAGAAGGCTAACAACATTTGTTTACGTTACAAAATGTGTTATATAAATTGTAGAACTAACAACTGAAGGCGCATCTGCATGTTTAAATAAACTATATAAAATTTTCCTGAGAATGATTTGACTTAATAAATAAAATGTATATTAAAAACAAAAGACCTCACTTCACAATTTACAAAAAAGGACTGTCCTTTGCCTCTATTAATATTGTGGTAAACAACACTAAGTACACTTGATGCCTTTAACGTCTAAGCCAATTGGACTTGGTGTTGTTTTCAACTTTTCCAAAATCCAAATAAAATTTTTTGCAGCTTTCCTACTCATATGTTAGTAACTAGTATGTTAAAGCTCAATGCACGGCACGTTAGAATTAAAATATCGATTTGAAATTTTTACAGAATCATTTTCTTGCTATATTTAACCATTTAACAGGTACTAAATTAAAAAAGAGTTTAAAGTCAAAAAAAAAACTAGTCTCTTAAATAATGCTAGGTTAGAGTAGGAGTCGGAGTCGGAGTTGGAGTCGGAGTCGGAGTCGTACTTAAAAAATTTCACCAAAAAGAGTCGGAGTCGGAGTTATAACTTTTTCTTAACGACTCCACAGCCCTGGTAGCTCTAAAAGCATTTTATTACTGATCTTATCAATACCAGGTGCCTTCTTAGTGTTTAAGTCACAAATAGCCTTTTCGATTTCTCTTATCTCAAATCTGAAGGGTATAGCTGCTCTAGCAGCAACAGGTGGTAACTCGACCGCAATATTGTGAGATATATTTGGTGTAAATACGTTTTTTAAATGATCGACAAACAGGTTTCCTTTTTCAACATCATTTCTTGCCCAACTTCCATTTAAGTTTCTTAATGGTGGCTTAGAGACAACTGGCCTTTTCAGATTTCTAGCTGCACGCCACAATGAGTAGTCTGATTGTGGAGTTGCATCAAGTTCCTTGAGATATTTTTCCAGTGAAGCCGTTTTCTGAGTCTGCAGTAACATTCTCAGCCTTTTTATACAGTCTTTTAGTAAGTTCTTAAGTTGAGGGGATCTGTGCAATTGCCACTCTCTACGAGCTCTCCTTTTTTCAGACAAAAGACGCTCGACATCTGAGGAATATATTTTATTATTTTTGGTTTTTTTGGGGGCAATACTGGAATGTTGAACATCTAGTTTTAGAAAACTGTCAAAATTGACAATAGAGCGATCTATATACTCCGGTGTGCTAAGCGGAATATTTTCTGTGCAATGGGTACTGAGATATTTTTTATATTTTAACCAATTTATATGTGTAGCTAACGTCGCTATGTATCCAGAGGGAGATTCAATTATATTGGTGTTTATTATAGTAACTATTGTAGGTGTGTGATCAGAGGATAATTCTAAGGAGGCTTCAACGTGAATCGTTTTTGTGGGGATGTTTTTAACAACGCCAAAATCGATGACATCTGGAATTTTTTGCGCATCAGCAGGCCAATATTTTGGTTGGCCACTCGCGACAACATTTAAATTCATTTTAGAGATTGTATTAAAACACGACCCTTTGGTGTTATTAGTCGTGACCCCCAGAAGGTATGTTTAGCGTTATAATCGCCAGCAGCCAGGAAACAGGGCCCCAGTGACTTATAATATTTATAATATTGGCTTTCTGATATTGAAAATCTAGGTGGTGAATATAAAGATGAAATTACTATGTTTCGATTTATCTCTTCAACACAAATGTTCGTTGCTTGGAGATAATCTTCACGATTATCACACATTGGGTAGTGTTTAATTCGGTATTTTATTAAAATGGCAGAACCTCCACAAGCTCTATCTCGAGGGTCCTTGGTATCATATAGAGTATAACCATTGATTTTGAACGTATTTCTTGAGGTCAAATGAGTTTCAGAAACCATCATGACATCAATTTGTTTATTTTTAAGAAAGTATTCTAATTCATTTTTATGTTGGCGGATGCCGTTTGCGTTCCAAAAGCAAATTTTTAAATAGTTCATGGCTTGTTAAGTACAGCTTGCAATAACATCGATTGCATTCTAAGAATTTCCTGCATCATATTACCCATTGTGTTTGTAAAATTATGTACTGTTTGCACAAATGTTTCCATTGTTTTTTCTAGCCGATTTAGATTAGAAACTGGAGTTTCGTCATTACTTGTCGAAGCGCCTTGCATTGGTACATTGTTTGATTTTAAGACGTTAGCATAAGAGATTCTGTTACTACTAGGCTGGGGGGCCTGAAGGTCATTACTGTTTACTTGATTTGTTACCTGAGGGGGATTAGTTTTCGGTCCAACCGACTGCTTGACGATAGTATATACAGGGCATCCTCTATAATTGGCAGTGTGATTGCCACCACAGTTGCTGCATTTTTTTACGTTGGGGTCGGTTTTAGACTTGTCGCAAAGAACTGTAAGTAAGTAGCAGTATGCCTTAGTATGGCCAAATTCTTGGCAGTTCAGACATTAAACGGGACCACCTCTTTTGTGCGGCTCCTCTATAGTTACTTTTCTGTACAGAATGTATTTTAAGTTATAGATGGGATGCGTTTCATTTTTTTTAAGTTTAACGTCGCCGGGTTCAAACTCCACTCGAAAAAGTGGTTGGGGAATTTTTTTCTCTATTTTTAATGTTTAATACATGTTTTACCTTGAAGCCTTTTTCTTCTAGGAATGTTTTTACCTCTTCTGGGTCCACACATGAGTCAATACCCTTAATCACTACCTGAAGACCTTTACTGCTTTTCAGTTGGTATGTATAAAAGTTTTTTTTAAGTGCCTCAAAGTTGCTTATAATTTTGCGAAAATCATTCTCATGATTGACTTGTATTTTTGTTTCGTTTATACTACCACGCTTGATAGCAGCTACGTAAAACGAATTTTCACCTATAACCGATATCAAACTCTTTATGAGCTCATTAGAATTTTGCTCCCTTAGGTATATCGGGGGAGGCTTGGACGATTTTATGACGTTTTGTGCTTCAGAGGATTCATCCTCCAGAATTGCAAAACGATTTTGAGAATTTATTTTATCAAAAGATGGTACTTTTGAGGCCGAAGCAACTGCTGCAGAGGTAGGGCTGCGTCCCCGTTTAAGCACTGTTATGTACCTGTCCATACCAACTTGTACTGTAGGCTTTTGAGAAGTTTTTACTTGAGTTATTGAGTTGTCCATAGCGGCTGTTTTGGGGTTAACCGTTTCATTACTTATTAAAGTTTTTTTTTGCTCTGTGGCAACGCTTGCAGTTAATAAATTTGTTATTGTATTACGATCGACCGTATAGGTTTAGCCGTTAAATAATTGCTATCATCGATTCTTTTTTCTACGTTTGTTGTAAGCCGAACTTAAATGATTTTCAGGAGGGGGGCTTATAATAGAGCCATGGTAAGTTGTGAACCAATTATCCCAAAATTTCACAGAGGTATTTCTTGTATTAAAAACATAAATGTCAATAAATTACAATACAGTGGTGAAAATAGTTTTAGCGTTTACAGTGAATTTCAGATGGCTGCTAAATATGGGATCTAAGGTAAATTATGGACCGTATATCACAAAATTGCATGACATTTTTTCTGGCCATATGAAGCCAAATTGGAAGAAATTTTACCGTAATATCTATATCTGCTACGGTTTTAGGCGTATTTATTTAATTTACCAGAGTGGGCTTTACATGGTGTCTATCGTTAATTATGGACCGATCATCACGAAATTTATAAGTGTTGTTTCTAGTCCTAAAAAACTGTGACGTGCCAAATTTTATTACGAAAGCATTAATAATTATGGTTTTAGGCGTACTAAACTGTTTTCCGGGAGTTGGGTTTATATGGGTCCTAGGGTAAATTATTAACCGATCTTCATGAAATTTCACAGTGTGATTTCCAGTTGAATAAAACGAACATTTGCAAAATCTCATATCATTCCGTGCATTTTTCCACCATTTATGTTAGTTTTTGTATCCAAATGATAAATTTTTTAAAGTGGTGGTTCCACATTTTGATTCATAGCTCTGATCCTACTGAACCGATTTTGCTGGATTTCAATCCCAAACTGCTTGGGGTAACTACAAGCAATTTGACACCCAGTTTGTTTTTTTTTTGAGTTTTTCGAAACTGAGCGTGTTTTCAACAGAAGGACAGACAGACGGACATGGCTAAATCGACTTAGTCAAGGTGCTAGAATATATATACTTTATGGGGTCTGAGATGAATAATAAAAAAGTTTCACATGGAATGACAAACTTAGTATACCCTCTTCACAACTTATTGTGGTGAGGGTATAAAAACAAAGAATATCTTGTCTATTTCGGCAAATGTACTGTGATATTGTTAGAATGATCATCATTAATATAATTCTTAGCTATACGATACGATATAATTTATACTAATAAATTTTAGGTAGTAAGTTTTAAGACTTTAATAATTTTTTTTCAGCTCGTTGTAGTAAAACAGAACAGAGTCTCTGGCGGAAATCGAACCCGTAACCCTCGCACTAATAAACTAGCTAACTACCAATTAGCTTACTTTTAGCTTTAGAGAAATTACTTCTGAATTCTAACTACGATTTTATCTTCCTATACATTTTTTTTGTTTAGAAAACTTTTCCGTCTACCATCCTAAGCTTACTTACTCAAACTAATACAGTCATATACTCTGGAAGTATTATTTACCTTCATCTTACGACTGTGTACGTGTGCTATGCAAATATTGCCAAGGATTCAGTTTTATTTTTCTTTTGTCGTTTCAGGTATTCTACTAGTTATTGTTGTTGTCCTTACATTCCTGTATGAATTGCCAACGAATATGGCATAGGAAAATTGTAACTTGTTACTCCAGTTTCTTCAAGTTCATGTCAGAGTATCTGTGTGTTTACATGATTGTGTTGATCTGTCTCTGTGTTCGAGTGATAGTTGTATGAATAAGTGTAACGTTAAAGTTGTAATTTTCTTTTTAATATAACTTTACTGCGTTATTTCGTTTTTTTTCACATTTTTTACATACAACATTTTCGTCAGGAAAATTTTCACTTTATTTGCAAACATCCTATTCGTATTTCCTTGACTTCAGCATTGAGGCACAGTGGTGTAGAGCTAGGATGTGTTTGTTTTCCAATCGATTTACATTATGTATTTACTTCCAGCAAGTATAATTTAATCGAGGCAATTACCAGCTTGCAAATTGTTTTAAAAATTTCAGTTAAAGGATACAATTTTGTAAATGTTTGAGCTTGGAATTCATTTAAAAACTGAGAGAGCCATTTTAGTAAATTTAAAGATTTAAAATTTTAAGCCAATAAAAAAAAATTTCCACTCCAAGTCTTCAAATATTATTTTTATTATTTAAAACGATAGATTTTTTGTTTTATTATTTCATCTAATTCGTTCAATTGATACCACTGTGCAGTATTCTTATAGATGCATTTTCGTAGCCTAAAAATCGGTAGTTAACAGAAAATGTAGTAAAACTTGTTTCCTCTTTTAATGATATAGATTTCCTTGGCTTGGTTATAAGTTATATAAACCTGTTGTTACATTAAATAAATACTGAACATGATGATATCAACAACGTACAACGAAATGTGTTCTTTTACTCATTCTTTTTTGCCTTGAGGTTGAAGAAAATTGGCAAGTTTCTGTCACATAATTACACCACAGGCGCGTTGCATAATTATACTTGAACATGTTGAACATGTTCTGTTGTTGTTGCTGTTGCTGTTGCTGTTGCACCTACATCCCTTAAATGAGAATGTTTGTATGTATTCGAACAGCAAGTTGGCAAAAGTAACGACTTTTCAGTTTGTCTGTCTTTCGTTCTTGTTAATGAGAAAAATAAAAAAAAAAATCCTGGAGAAAAGGATATGCAAAGGAAACCTCCCGCATTATTGCAGCCGCATTAAAATCCGTCTAACGAATAGTAAGTAAACGCTGAGCTAGGATGAGTGTAAGATTAATTTGAAAATTCCTATAAAGATAGAAAGAAATTAAAAGTATCTGAGTTTATATATTTTCTTATTAAGTTATTTAATTTAATCTGCTAAAGGCAAAACATGGAAATGGAAATGGAAATTTTAATTTTGGTTTAATATTATTTGCATGAATAAAATTGCTTTTACATATACACACGTACTTGTGGCAAGAATATGCTTATTTATGTATCTTTGATTACATAAATGCTGACGTAGTTAGTTAGTTACCTTAACCTTTGGCTGCAATTTAGCAACATTTATTACACATACATAAATGTATATGTATTTGTGTATAACTACACAAACACAGTAGAATTTTTGCGGAAAAATGGGGGATGTAGGATCTAAATAGATTCAAAGTTTATTTCCATATATTGACTTTATTCTATAAAATATTGTTCAAAGTATTCAAATTGTTAAACCCTTTTAACCTTGAAACGGTTGATAGCAAAATAAATTGAAATCGATTTTAAGACTTTGTTGTTAATAAAAAGTGCTCAATAACAATTTTGGTTTGAGAAAGATGATGTTAATATACCTGCTTTAATTAATTGCAAAAAGTGAAAATAAATTCATAATAGCTGCCTTAAGACACCCATAGATTTTTTAGTGAGTTTTATTAAAATTGTCTTGTAAAGTCTGGTTTCACACTAGGAAAGTTTTCTTTCGGAAAGTCTAAAGTTTATTGGTACGATGGGATAAAAGAATATCATGTTCTCCTCCCCTCTCACCATTAAACTAAGACTTTCAGAAAGCAGACTTTCATAGTGTGAACTCAGACAAACTCTATACCCTTGTGCGTATTATGCATTTGTGCTGGGCTATGTAACGCCAAAAAATAACCTTCGGATTATAATCTTTATTTTGGTAAATCAAGTTTAATGAAGTTTTGACTTAAGAGAAACTGACAAGAATAATTCCGAATTAAAAGTTTCGAAATTGTGTGACTACACAATAAGAAAAACACTCGGGATGAATTAAGTTTTTTATACTTACTTACGAATAAAACTAAAACATACTTAAAACAATCCTAAATGGCATACCTTGCGGAAACCAATCCCCGAATTTTTTTAAATAAGTACGAAATTCTTAAACCAAGTAAAAAAAGATTAAACTTTTCGTTGGTAGTGCCACTCTGAGTGTAAAATTACAAAGTGAGCATTTTAATCTCATTTAACTTATCACCACACAAGTAATTAAAAAACGTTTTGCTTGTTGTGTGTAGAAAAAATAAAAACAACATAACAAGACTAAACACGTTATTTTCAGGTTTAAAAAGTAAAATTGAGAACTCTTGCTTCTCATTTAGTTTATATTTTCAGTTTTAAATGCTCATTAATTTTTTAAAGTAAAAACCATATCTGGAATGATGCTGGTGTTTTATAGCTGAAATTCTGTAGGGTGCAAGACGGGTAAGTAAGTCGATCATAATAAAATTATCCTTCTAACTTCACTTTGAGATTGATTTAATTTTAGTTTTACTTAAATCAATCTCATTTTCGGATTATTTCAAGTACGAATTCGATATTGAATATGGATAAGTTACGTATTTCGCGATTGAAAATCCGTACTTGAATTAATCTTTCTGTACTTAATTCATTTGATTTTGGGATATTTTTCATAATGCAATATGACCTCATTTTTTTAAAGAAAAATTACCCAAAAAAAAAAAAAAAATGAAAAATAACCCTAAAAATAAAATGAAATATGACCCTAAATTTGGGGTAATTCTTCACTATGAGAAATCACCTCAAAATTTATAATGAATTTAAACCCCAAAAAAAGAACATAAAGAAAGTTATAATAAGCATTTTGGGTTGAGTTCATATGGCCGAAACTAAAAATCCCAAATTTGGAATCTCGATTTCAAAATACGAATAATTATACAGTTTTGGTTTAAAAAATCGTACGATTGATAGAATGCGCAAGGATTTTTTCCTCTATGGTATAACGAACACTGGCTTTGCTTACTATAGCTTCACGTTATAGACGGCCTTCGGCCGGGAGCAAGGATTTTTATCTCTATGATATAACAAACACTGGCTTCGCTCAGTAAAGCTTCTCTAAATAGCTGGCCATCGGCCAGGCCCAAGGATTTGTTCCTCTGTGATAAAACAAACTCTGGCTTCGCTAACTAAAGCATCTCTGCATAACGTCAAGGATTTTCTGCACTTTGTTCTAAGAATTCGGGTTTTTTATACTATTCCTAGAAACTTTTACAAAAAACTTTATATAATTTGTGCAAAAATGTTTGAGATGATTTTTCGTTTCTTAAAATTTTGCATTTTTTTATTAGTAAACGAAGAATAGCCCCAAAGTAAAAATTGTGATTTTATTTTGGGCCATTTTTCCTTCCTTGATAATGGGGTAATTTTTCATACCACTTAAAATGCAAAAACACCCCAATAAAAAATGCAAAACAACAAAAAAAAAAAAAACAAAAAAATTGCCCCAAAATTTCGTGTTGTTGTGTCTCATGTAAAATTTTGAGGCCGTTATTCATCTTCTTTTTGGTGCTTTATTTCCTGGGGTCATTTTGCGCACCGCCTTAATATCGCTTCGGATTAATTTAAGTACGGATGGTGTTATTTTTCTTTTAACCACACAAACATATGAAAAGAGTATGGAGCATGTTTGTGTGAATATTATTAATGAGGTAAAGGAAACAAAGGTTCTATTAAAAAAACAAACGCGGCAGACCTACAAATTATTGTGTTTGTCAAACTGCTTGTAACGCTTATTTGGCTCTTTTTATACTGAAAAAAAAAAAAAAAATTAGTCCATTCGTACTTAATACAAGCCGAGTCAGCAATACGGTAAGTATGGATTTCCTTAAATTAAGTACAGAATACTTAATTCAAGGACGTATTATTCAAGTGCCCTGTGCTTAAAATAATCCGAAAACAGGATTGACTTAATTAAAAGTGAAATAAAATTAATCTCCAACTGTCATTGGTTTTAGAATTACTAAGATGGTTTAACATCGTTTCGTACTTGAATAATCGAAAAGTGAGATTATATTGATTCTAGCCTAAACACTTACTAACCGGTAACACATGTTTATTTCACTTTTGTTGTTTACAGAAGAATTCTCAACCAGTATCATGCCCATTATGGTTTTGAAAATTTGATATATTTAACTAAATAATTTAAAAAAAAAGAATATGGGAATTATTGCTTTTTATTTAACTTTTAAAACTTGAAAATAATCTTAGTTTTTCTTCTTGCAGTATTGTTGTTGTTTCTACAACAAACTTTTACAAACACACTCGTATGCACGCATATTAGTTTTTTTTAAGTACTTTGATACCGTGTTCAGATATGCACCTTAATTGAGTTTTACGCAATAAATGCCATTATTGAGCACAATTATCCATACAAAATTGCAATTTAGTTATTGCTTATTATTAATACGAAACTCACTTAACAAAGTGTGTTGACATTTTTGACAACAACAAAACAAAGGTACATCCATTAGGTCTGCGCAAAAGCCAGATGTTTATTTTGTTTTTTCTTTAAACATGTCAAAAGTGGTTTACATTTTGCTAAAGTTAATTGCCAATTGGTAATTGAGTTAGCTAAATTGTGGATGTGTGAACAGAAAGACAATTATGTCAATAAACCGAATATTGACTCAATAAAAAAGGTATGTCTGAACACGGTATGAAGTGTTATCCGTACTTAAATTTTTGAGAACGACTCGTACTAAAGTAAGAAAAAAAAAACTTTTGCTAAGTACGAGCTTTTTCATTCTGTGTACTCATAACTGTATCAGGGGGCAAATTATGGCAGTCGTGATCGTATACTTTTCAGATTCGAAAGCAATGTTATTTCAGTCGATACTGAACGAATCGTTATTATTTTTCCAGCGTTGTGAAAACTAAAATAAATGCTTTACAGCACTAAAAAAATAATTTCTATCCGTTCAGTATGGAAAGAAAGAATGAGAAATAAAATTGCTTTCGAATCGAAAAAGTATTCGATCACGACTGCCATAATTTGCCCCCAGGTCTTTTTTGTGATGCGTGTTTGACGAATATTTTGCGCATCAAACATTTAAATAATGCATTTAAGAGCACATTACATTTGCAGAGTAGCAAAGTGATGCTTTACCGAACGTACTGCGCATTGTATGCAGCGCATTTTAATTGCGCGATTATGTAATTTATGCAATTAATGGCCTTAATAGAGCTTAATTTATCATACAGGAATTTATTTTATAAGTTGAGCATTTAGTATTTAGTTGCATCATTAATTGAGTAAAATTTGAAATGCAACCCTTGCACAGGCCAATCTAGATAGAAAAACGTAATAACTTTTCCTAAAAAGCAGCTTAAAGCATAAAATGTTAGGATTTTGCATTTCATGTGGAAAGCAAAATAGACACCTTTCATAGAAGCTTTTAAAAAAATTATTTTTCATTATAAAATTTCAACGGACTTATAAATTAAGAGGCTTCCTGAACCAATTTCGATAATTTTATTCAGATTTAGCAAGATAATCTTTTTATTGAACTAAGGAGACCTTTGGATAGAGAATTTTATGACATTATTGTTTAAATATGATTTCGGCCATGTGACCGCCACGGCTGGAGCGTAGAAACCGCAATCTGGAACACCAATTTCAACAACTTTTCGTATTCTGACTATCATCGTTTTTGAAAAAAAGCTACTTTCAGCTGTTAAATGGGTGGTCAAATAAAGAAGTGATGCCAACTCAACGTTGTATCACTCCAAAAAAACACCCTTTCAAACTTGACCACTTGCGACCTACTAAATGAAATATTAAACTAAATACATATTTTCGTTTCGGGTTTTCAAGGCAAGTAAGTTGCGCAAGTTACTTGCCGGCAACAACGAAGTCTGTACAAAATTTTTTTTTTCTTTACCTCGACCTTACCGCTGACGTCTACAAACCAAGAATTGCGCAAGAGACTTGCGCAAGTAACTTGCCGAGTGTAAAACGGGTAAAATTCTACGTATGTGGAAAAATGTTCTGCTTTTCAAATTGAATCTGTTTTAAAATAATTTTAATTTATGTTTATTTGTAATTATTCATATAAAACGCGAAAATCGCGATATATTCTATCTTTTTTCATATATGGGCAATATGGGTATCAAGTTTTTAAATATTTCAATTTATCAAAATGTGAAAAATAAAATTACAATAAAAAATTTAAATTTTATAAAAATCCTTTTTTCTATCTCGATTCTATCTTCGTATAAGGTTTGCACGATTCCATTTTGTTTGCAATATTACCAAATTTTATTTATGTCACCTTGGAGCAAAGTACAAAAAAAATTCGAAAAACTGAAAAAAGACCTTTTCAAAATTGTCCAGCTCACGGATGGTCAACGCTAGAACCAAAATATTTTGGGAATCATCATAAAACATATCAAGCTTTATTTTCAGAGGGGTTACAAAATCACTTTTTTTTGAGTCGCTGTCATATACATACTTAGATCCTTTTTTTCCTGCATGTATCTTTTTGCATAGAAAATCATATTTTTCCTCTTGTTTTTTAAAATTCTCCAGTGTGAGACTTTCTTAATTAAAATACAAAATTTTCCAGTTCTATGATTTTTCAAAATTTTACTTTTATGTTTGAATAAAAAGCTATTTATCGAAAGATTCCCAGCAAATTGGACTACATAAAAAGTGTGGTTTTATTTAGTTATTATTTTTTTTTTGTTCAACTTGATGATTTTTAATTCTCACACAACATTTTCTAAAAATAAATATTAAAGTTTTTGCAATTTCAAATCCTTGAGTTTTCTTTTGCTATTAAAACATTGCTAATTCTTTAATAGCAATTCCTAAATAAAAAATAATTTTGTTAATTAAAAATTTGCTGGGTATTTTAGACAGATACAAAAAATTATTGTTTGGTTTTGCTATTTCTATTTTCAGCTGGTAACCATTTACAAAAACGTACCACAAGAGATTTTAATATTACACATGTTAGATTAGACAACATAGTTTCCCTGCAGGAAATGTCACTAGTGAATCTGTACTGATTCACTATTGACACAGTCACCAGAACTAGTGACTTATTATACCCCAGACAATGTTATTTAATATAGACATTTAACATGTGCGTGTCATTGGAAATCTACTACTGACGTTGGTACTACTGACTAGGTAGTTCCTTTGGGAACATATGTAGACAACGGAACCAGAGAATCACTAGTACATTTTAGTAAATGTAGTCTTCACTTTTGGTACGAATACGAAATAATAACAATCTTTTTTATTATTTCTTCAACTTTAATAGGAATTGTACTTCTCAGTTGTTATTGATAAAATTTTTTTCGTACCAAAGACAAATATAGTGGCAAATGTAGTGTAGTGTAGACACTTTGTTGACAATGTCACTAAAATAGTCGACAAAACTGGTGACTTGGAAACACTTGCACCCACGTTTCCTTCAGGGTTGTTATAGCACCCATACACACATTGAAACACACATACACATACACACTATTACAAACATACGAATATGTTTGAAAGTTTGTTTAATCTGGTGCAACAATCTAGTTAAATATGCAATATTATCTAAATGTAGAAGTTAAATTCACAGCAAAAAAGTTTAAAAATAAATACGAAAGCACCAGCTTTACTCTACACATGCTTGTGTAGAAAGCAAACATAATTAGAGGGTTGAAGAAAAAGTCATTTGGATAGCTGAAGCTTAACCTGACAAGTTCTATTAAGGGCAAATCAAACCATAAAAATGGCTTGGCAAACATGTCAAAATAGTACGTTTGTACAAATGTTTTGTGTTGTTAGTTTGGTTGTTTGGACAAACATTTGCAGTATGTTTGTAGAAACATTAAAGATTTTTAATATTTGGCAGGCATGTTAGATATTTGTCCAACTTTTTGTGGTTTGCCCCAAAACAGTTAGTTGTTCAAACCACTTTTTACTCCAAATTATTTTTCTTAATTTTTTATTTCTCCACCGTTTTGAACAGATAGCAAGCAAAACTGCCGCAGCACTATCGACGCACACAGGTGCAAAATACGGTGATTTCACGGATTATTAAAAAAAAATTAGGGGGCTCATTTTGTGCTGGGCTCTGTAACTTCTAAACTTCTTTGAAAATAATGCTTTGCAGAACTTACGACAACTTTTAACTAACGTTGCAAATCAGCTGCTTTATGTTGTTGTAAGTAAAGCAATTAAAGCGACTACAGTTAGCAGTAAGATATTACGTCTCAATCTGTAAGAAATAGATTGATCTTACTTTTTTACGGTGAGGTTAAGTTACTTTTGCTTCCGGCTAACTGAGCCTTTAATCTGTGTTTCAATGTAAAATACCTTACTAATCCCAACGCGACTTCACATGATCGTTATACACAGAGTTCGAAAGCAAACATTATTATGTACTGTACTTTAGTGTTCTGTAAGGTAGAAGTATAGAAAACACAAACGCTAAAAGTGCTTGTGTAGTTAATGCCTTTAAAAAAAAATTTCTCTGTCTGTTATGTTCGTACACAATAACAATACTGTACTTAACCAACTCAACATAAATATGAGTAAAAAACAGCCGTACACCCTCTAATATAAAGTATTTTGCAAGGAGGTTTCGAAAAAAATCTTTTTTTGCCAAACGTAGGGGCCCGCCTTTTTATTTTTTTTTTAAAGCACACCCCCTTTAAATTTTTTTATTTTGGAAAATATTAGAAAATTTTTTATGCCGAAAAATTTTGCAGTCGAAGTCGCGAGTTTTTGTAATTATATCGACTCCAACACCCGTAAAAAACCTCAACTCCGACTCCATAACTCTGGTACTGTTTTATTACGGAAAACAGAACACTACATAATGTTTGTTACTTTCCAGAATATTATTATTAACGGTATATATATTATAAGTAATATCTTATAATACACAAGCACTAAAAAAATTGATATCGTATCGTGTGGACCGTACGCTTAATAATGTTCGGTTTATTTTCGGACACTGGTTGTACATATCCAGCTGTGGCTGGCTTACGCTGAATTAACAATTTTTGAACGAGATAAATTGAGGTAAATGGAGTTGGAGATTCATTGTTGTATAAAAAAGTCCCGAAATATCTTGTGGATACCTCTTGGTTCCTTTTGGATGACCCGACCTATTCTGCCTCTTTATTGATACTAAATGATTAGTCATTAAATTTGTCACACTGAAAATCAAACAAGAAAATGTGTAAAGCATTGGACGTCAATTCTTGTTCTAGTGAATCCTTAGAATTCATTAGGTTCTTTAAAGAAGTCCCTGTTGATTATTATTTTATAAGGAAAGTGTATTTGATTTTTGAACGAGATAAATTGAGGTAAATGGAATGGAGATTCATTGTTGTATAAAAAAGTCCCGAAATATCTTGTGGATACCTCTTGGTTCCTTTTGGATGACCCGACATATTCTGCCTCTTTATTGATAATAAATGATTAGTCATTAAATTTGTCACACTGAAAATCAAACAAGAAAATGTGTAAAGCATTGGACGTCAATTCTTGTTCTAGTGAATCCTTAAAATTCATTAGGTTCTTTAAAGAAGTCCCTGTTGATTATTATTTTATAAGGAAAGTGTATATGTATATAAGTTTGGGTCCTTATGAGTAGCGAAGTTGATTTAACGATTTCCGTCCATCCGATTTTCCGTGTGTTTCCGAAGATCCCAGAGTTGGAACTCGGCTTTTATATATTTATGTCACGTATACTCCGCTAAAGCTTGCAATTAAAATTCAGCTAGATCGGTCCAAAATGAGCAAAAAAGCACGGCTGGCTCTAATTTTACTCATAAACTCCTTGTTGTTATCTTTTTCTTCTGTATTTCTGTAAAACAGCAAGAGCCAAAGTTTAAAAAAATAGGTACAAGCTTCTTGGTTATCAATAAAATTAGCGGGATTGGTACAGTGGGCGTGGCTTCTAATGCAAAGACATTATACTTTTCTGTACGACAAGAGTCAAAGTTTTCAAATTAGGAACAAGCATCATGGTTATCAGTACACAGTTAGAAAAGTGGGCGTGGCGCAAAATAGATTTATACATATCTAAAAATCAGTATTCGCACCATAGTGAAGGGTATATAAATTCGGCTTAGCCGAATATAGCACTCTTATGGCTAATAAATCAGTGAAGGTTTAAACGCTGGTTTATTTGAACTAAACTTAAATTTATATATAGTTTAAACTCAACAGCTGTAAATCAGTGTCCCATTTATTATATGTAGCTTAAAAAATAACATGTGGCAGCACTACGATAAATGTTATCAAATTCATATGGTCTGTATTGGTAGTTTAAACGTCCAATTTAATGTGTTTAGAGATAGTTTATATGTTTACTGATTTATGGATTTGTTGGTTTAAACACATTTTAAAACAAAAAGAGAGTTTAACTTGCTCGGTTTATTTATTAAGCACTTAGTAAAAACGAAGCTTTAGCAAACAATGTACATTTTTCTAAAAAATTTCTTTTTGGTAACAAATTACTTTTGTGAAATTAAACCTTTGAATATTTAATAGTGTATACTGATAGAAAAGGCGTTATAACGCTGATGTGTCTTCGATTTTGACCTCATGACACTTTATTTTATTTATTTTTTTTATACTAAAGTATATTTTCCTTTTCCTTAAAGCTAGGCTTTTAATTTTTACTTCAACCCAATATTTCTAAATAGCAATTTGGATAAATTTAAAAATTATATGTAAACATTCGCAAAATTTATATAACTAAAAGATAAAATTGTAACGGATGCCACCAGAAGCTGCTGTGTAGTGGCAGTTGTACATTCTTTAGTTTGTAAAATTACTCTAGTTTCGTTTTGTAATCATTCCACTAATACACATTCAAATACATATGTATACCGGATATATTACAACATTTCCGTTACAAGCTATACCACACACACGCACACACATACAAAAGCACACAGAGTAATTCATTCATTCATTCGATAGTGATATGCCTTGTTCCTACAACAAACAGCATATAAAATCACATGGAGTTTCCTTTAATAGTTACAAAATGAAAATAAATATGGAAAAAAATTGCATTCATTTTGAGGCTAAAAAAGTTATTTTGAAATTCACCTGCTGTTAATAAAATAGAAAAAAAAAAAAATGGAAAATGACTAGTAGCAGCAACAAACAGTTGGGTTACTACCAAGTTTCCTGTTTTTGTAGCTGATGATGCCTGGATTCCTGTTGATATTGTTATGGCTGCTACTGATGTTTGCCTTTGTAGATATTGCTTGATATGGAATTTGTACAACTGCTGCAGGCTGCTGTTGCTTGTCGCTGCATAAAAATTAAAAATTCAAACACCAAACAATTTCAACCCAAAAGTAACAAATACAGCAACATCTCCAGCAAACATTTTCAACAAAAACTTGTCAATATATTAAATATGAAAATCCCTACAGTGGACAACATATTTAGAGAGACTAGCAATAAATTTTATTTTCATTATATTTTAGTTAATATTTGTAAAAGGTAGGAGTTTAAAAAAATTCCTTTTTTATAAAATTATGTACAACGAATTTTATAAACAAGTAAGAGTGCTATATTCGGCTATGCCGAATCTCATATACTCTTCACCATCGTGAGGTAAGAACAAAAATTTTTATAAATAATGTTCTTTAGATAAAAATAAATATTAATTGAGCCACGCCAACTTTTCATTTCGTCATACCGAAGAATATGACAAAATCAAAAAAAAAAGGTATATATGTACCTAAGTCCGTTGATGTTTGAAACTCGTTTTATAATTTTATAATCTTAAAATCGTTTTTTAGAACATAAAAAAATTAAATAAAAATAAAAAAAATTTATTTTTCAGACTCGAACTCGCAACCTCATGGGTCTCAGGCGAGAAGTAAGACAACTCGGCTATGAAATTCAAATATATTTAGTTTGCTAGTTTGTTTCTTTATTTGAGCAACATATCATGTGCATACATAAATGTTAATGGGTTTGTGTGCATAAAATTAAACGCATTAAAATAAAACAAAAAAACAACATCAACCACAAGGAATTTTTTGGAAAAATTAGAGGCAGTCGTGGTTTTTTGGTCATATCTCAGCAATTTGTGGACCGATTTTCCTGAATTTCAATAGCAAGAAATGGTTAACTATATGTGACATAAATGTAAAACAACCTAGCCACTATCATGTCTGGAGTCTCCGGAAAACACCTATCAAACGTAAGACGGACATCGTTTAATCAACTTCTCTCCTCATAGGGACCAAAAATATATATACTTTATAGGTTCTAAGATCAATATTGTAGAAATTACAAACGGATTGACAAACTTATATATACCCTTTTGTGCCTTTTTGATAGTGGTGAAGTGTATAAAAATATGTCTTTAAAATCTTCATATAAATACCGCCCATGTATTGCAAGGGCGAGAAGCGACTCTATCTCTGTTTATTTTTATTAACTAAGAAAGAAAACAGTGTTGTTTTTTTTTAATAAATGACAATAAGCAATGAACAAACAGCTGATTCCTTAATAAAAATAAGACTAGTTGCTCTGTTTGCTTAGTGCCCATTTAGACAGGGAAACTTTTGGAAGGGAAACATTTTGTTTGGTAGCAAATTACGGGTGGGGAATAGAGAATGGTTTGTGTGTTCGGTACTCGGCGACACGCTTTGTTCTCATTTTCTCTGTTGACATTTACTTTGCTTTTTGGAAAAAAAAAACAACAATATTAACGTAATGTTTCCGGCAACATGTTCGTCTGTGTGACCGCGAATGAAAAAACAAAAGAGAATTCCAGATGTTTTTCTTCCAAATGTTCGCTCGTCTAAACTCGGACTTAAGCAAATAACACTTGACGAAAAGATTTTGAAGTACATTATAGTTGTACACATTTATTTATATGTATTCGCACAAGTTAAGTTAAAATTTATATTATGTTTTGATACTTCTGTGCTGCACTGTATTTGTGTGTTGCTCGTATGTGGTAAATTTCTGAAAACATAAAGTTGTTGTAACCATGTTTAAACTATGTTTTTAACTATGTTTTACTTAAAATTCTTGTAATTTTTTCAAACTTCTGTTCTGCACTGTATTTATCTATGTAGTTGCTGGTTTAAGCCTGTATATATTTGAAAATAGAATAAAATTTTTAACAGCAGGATGTTGTCATATTTATGTTGGAGATATCTTTTTCTCTTTTCTTTTTTGTTGTTATGTAAAAACATGCATGTGTATTAACACATGCACACTGCATTTGTGTCAATGTAAGTGTAGCTTTTTCTAAATGAATATTCATATTTTTGTTCACACTAGGAAACATATAAAATGGCTCATCACATGTTTAAAACTGCCAGAAAAAACCCAGTTAAAATGTATGAAAAGAACAAATTAGTTTTCCGTTTTAAATATTCATTAGCAACTATTTGTGATGAAATATTAGAATTTTTTTCTATATCAGTTTAAATAAAACTTAAATTTTCTATGCGAATGATTATTTGGGAATTTAAAAATTATATCTAAAATGTAACAGTAAGAAGATAATTTTTAATTACAAATACAATTTTAATTTAAACTGATTGTAATCCATAATTAAATTAAATTATTACTGCCGTATACTTAAAAATTTTAAATGGATTTTAAATGCATTTTAGGAAAAATCTGTATGAAAATTTTGCCTTAAAACACATTTCAAACTTATTTCATTTTTTTTTTTTTTGAGAACGGCAGTTATTAGTTATTAACATAATTTTTTTTTGTTTGACAACTTTCGTAAATTTTCTTTTAATTTATTTCACGAAAACTTTACAAACTTATTGTCAATTGGTAGATTCAATTTTTAAGAATATTTGCAATCTATTTAAAATTGCAAAATCAGATATCTTTTGATGGAAGTCCCTAAAAAAGGAATAGGAAAATTATGGAGTCTAAAAGCAAAAATTGGTGGGAACTGCTGCACTATATGTTTTCCGCAACCATATTTTAAATGCCCACGACTAGTTCTTATATGTTGTCACAAACTTACCACGAATACTGGTTTAATTTTTGCCGAATATAATATGGTTGCTTGTAATTAAGTAGCAAGTAGCTTTTAAATTTATTATAAAGGGCAAAAAACCTGTCTTTAAAATAAACATAAGCACCTGCTATTACGTACACAGAAAAAAATTTGTAGCAGCAGTAGACAAATTAAAAGTATCAATGAAATATTTTTTGATAATAACAACATTTTCTACAATAATGTTGTTGATATAATAAAACGTTCAATTTACTTGATTATATTTTTAATTAAAGCTGATTTCATTTTTGATTAAGTTAAAAAAAAGGCGAGAATTTTTTCTTAGATTGGGTCAACAACAAAGTGTAAACTTGAGTACATGATTGTCTGCACCGTGAAGCTATCTAATTTCAACTGCAAACGCAGCTTTTGCTGAATAGCAAAAGTATAGAGTGATGCAAAATATTTACGTGGGTACAAAAGGAGTCTACTAACGCTCTCATAAGTAAGCGCAACCAACATACACAGGCGCCAATTTGTGTATATAATCCTGCAGAATCCTACACTTGCTACTTTTTAGAAGCTCGAGCTTTATAGCCTATAGTCAATCAGCATCCTTTGATTAGCGACAACTTATGAGCAGAACTAGCAGCAGAGCGAACTTCCTAACAATGCATAACTGAAAAATCAAACCTTAGAGATGTCTTTAAAAGATAATCCTTTTAGCCATTATGGGTATAAACCACAGCCACCACGTGATTACCAAAACAGCCTTACCAACAATCAGACCTGAAGCGGAGTTTCAGCAGCTACAGGTTCCCGGGCTACCAGAAAAAAATCTTTGGTCCACATTGGTAAACCTCTTAGAAAGGAGAAAAAGCTGCCAAATTGTTCTTCTGCCAAAAAAACGGGTATTGGCAGTGGATGTAACAACAACAGGTGAAATATTCTTTGGATGTATCGCTACACTTCTCACAGTGTTCGATTTTAAAAATTAGGACGGAAAACATCCCAACTTGGAATTAATAACAGTGTCTATCTCTGCGGACTTTTTGTGTATGGGAGAAAATATGGGCAACAATTTGGCAAATATGCCCATTGCGACTACTACCTGTCTGTTGAATTTCTGTCTGACCCGCCACGACAACTTGTGAAAGGATTCAATAAGAAATCTCTTATAGGGATGAGTTTGAATAAAATTGTTTTTTAGCTAAATTTGTTTAAACTGTTATTTTGTACATACATATATAGATATAATAAAATTAGTGTTCATTAGTTTTTGAAAAACTCCAAAACCGCGCCCACTTTCAACGGTGTAAAATTTTTAAATTTTAGGAAAACAACTACATATCAGTCATATACAAAGTCACACTCATATTTCGAGTGTTGAAAAAATTAATATTTAAATTTTTGAATCCAAAGAAAAATTTTGATAAAATTTTTATATTTTATTAAATTTCAGAATTATTTACAGATTCTTGTAGCCAGCACTTAGTTAGACACTTAAAAAAAAACTTAACTCTTATAAAAAAAGAATGATGCACATTCAGAAATCATAACTGAAGTCGCAACTAACAAAACAGAAATTAAAAATAGCTCATACATAGTTATAGGATCTTATTCATAATTCATAGCTAGCTTAGTGCCGGTTCACACACATCAATTTTAAATCGTCAAGTCTTAAGCTTTTAGGAGAGAAGGGAAAAGAGATTGCCATTTCTTTTCCCGTCTCTCCTAAAAACTCAAGTCTTGACGAGTCAAACTTTATGTGTGTGAACCGGCACTAAATGGACGCAAGTAGCAAATGTAATAAGGCAAGTTTATTATTTACGAAATTGTAAGAGAATTTATTGTGTTCTGTATTTAAGAGTGACACAAATTGGTCGCCAAAATTGTTTTGCTATGCAAATAAATTATCCGATAATATTATTCAGCTGTTCTTTGTATGTATTAGTTAGTTGGCATTTAGTTACAGCCCTACCCATAATTAATGGTGTTTTCTTTTCTGACAATAATGTTCCATGAATGCTACCGATCGCGCGGGTTTTTGTTCTATTCTAAAAAAATATGCAAAAATGTGAGAAGTTGTCGTTTTTCTTACTAAAGCTATGTTCACATTATGTGTATTTGTCATGTGTATGTCAAAATTTGAGTTTTACATAAGGTTTATAATTTACATGTTCACACGTACATTTGACATAGCCTATCAAAAATAAAGAAAATAAAAAATACATTTTTAATAATATATTTGTGTATTTTTTATATTTTGTATTACATATTTATTTATTTACCATTGAAATGAAAACTTTTTGTTTTTCGTTTGTTTTACTTTTTTTTAATAATTATTTTTTTGCCGCAAAATTTTTAACAACAGTTGACTTTAAGTGCCGGTTCACACACGTCAAGTTTGACTCGTCAAGGCTTGAGTTTTTAGGAGAGAGGGGAAAAGAAACGGCATTCTCCTTTCCCTTCTCTCCTAAAAGCAAAAGACTTGACGAGTCAAACTTGACGTGTGTGAACCGGCACAAATTATTGAAAATCAATGTTGTTAATTCAAAGAAAATTTAATGTTGCAAATTGCTACAACCGTGGTGAATATCGCTGAAGGCTTACGTATTCCATAATACTTTGTGAGATAGACTGTCAAAAACTCTAATTTAACATAACAGTTTGTGTTCACACCATCACACAAAGTGATGAAAAGTATTATTATTTAGAAATTTTTCAAAAAACGATGAAGTCGTATGGGATGTCAAACTTTTTTTTATAATACTTGTCAGTTTCATCACACATGCATTCACACTATCAGACTTTTACATATTAACTACTTGAGTTTTTGACATGTATTAATACAAAGTTTAATAGTGTAAACTAGCCTTTATTAGTATAAACTTTGCATTCAATATTTAACACGCTTAATACACATTAATGTTGAGTGTAAAACGTAGCTATTGTTTTGTTCTATTGTAATTCAGAAAAATTTATCACTTTGTAAGGGTGCGTGTAACCTAGGGATGCCAAACGGGAAATCCCGAATCCCGAAATCCCGGGATTTTTCGGGACTGACAAATCCCGAATCCCGGGATTTATTTTTATGAATCCCGGGATTTCTCAATTTAACAACTTTTGTGTATCAAAAATATTCGTTTAATTGAATTTTTATACTTTCTAATTATTCATTGTTTTATGGCCGTTTTCTCATTACGCGATTAACCTTTTCCCACCGAAAAACTGCACATTAAAGAAATTTGCTTTTCTCAATGTCTCATTTGTTTTCTATTCTGTCGCAAAGCTAACCAGCACTCATCTGCCAATTACACTATGCCACAAGAAAAATGAACCTCAGAAATAAGATATTTTCTAAGCTAAATTGGTGCTGCTGAACACAAATATGCCATTTATTTATTTTTCCCAAGCACCGTTTTCGAGATATACGCGAAAATCGTGTTTTTCTGCAGTTGTTAAAGGTATTTCGAAAAATCTCGAGAACTGTTTAACTGAATTGTACAAGATTTAACATTTTGCATAGATATCTCGTTCACATATCTATACCGTGTGGGTCGGATAAAGATTTAGTGAGCTACAGTACTTTAAACTTGAAAAAAAAGTGATTTTTTAATTTTTTCCAAATTCACATTTTTAATTCGCTCCAGTAATGCAATAAAAAAATTAAAAAATTTTTTTTTTAACATGTATCTTAAATAATATTTTGTTTTAAACGTAGTAAGCGTAAAATTTTTATCGTCGAAAAAAAAATTAAGAAATAACGAAATATAAAAATTTGTATATAAAATGAATTGTTTTGTTAAGTTTTCTTTTTTAAAAATAAAAAAATATATATATTTTAACTTTTGTTTATAAGAAAAAGTTGTAAAAGAATTGTTCTGTTAATTTTTCTTCTTTAAAAATTCAAAAATAAATAAAATTTAGTTAATTTAAAAAAAGTTGCTTTTAATTGTTTTAAGTTTTCATTTTTAAAAATTCAGACATAAATAAATAAAGTGTTGTTGTTTTTTAAAAAAAAAAGTTGTATATTAAAGAAACAAATTAATCCCGAAAAATCCCGAAATACCGGAAAATCCCGGGATCCCGAAAATCCCGAAAATCCCGGGATTTCGGGATCGGGATTTCCAAAATCCCGAATCCCGGGATTTGTTAAAATCGATCCCGTTTGGCATCCCTAGTGTAACCTGATAAAAATATTACACAATTATAATGGAAAACTTTTCTTGCTAAAAATAACCAACTGTGAATAGCTTTAATAGGTACTTAAACAAGTTAAGACTTAGAGATCATTTATGAATATGCGCCAATGTTATTAAGCGTGTTGATTAAGAACACAAAATAATTTTTAAAATATCTCCTTTGGCACACTTTTTACAAATTTTTAAAGTCGAATGAATTGTTTGTCTTTATTTGCTTTTAATATGTCATTCATGGTAACTTTACAAGCATATAAAGTTCATTTGATATGCAGTTTTCAGATAGTGTGGCCAATTTGACTTTTTAATAAATTTTTTTCTTTTTTGTATATTGTCGTCCTCAGCCAAAAGTAGAATATCACCCTAGGTTATGGTAAGAAAACAGCACTTAGCCCGGCAATCTGAGAGTAAGGTGTTCTCCCTGAGGAGGAATGATTGTGGGAAACCATATTGTTAATAGATATTAACTTTAAAGAATTCATTCACGCCGAATTTTATCCCGATTGTTTTAAAATTTATTTATTTATTAACGGGATAGGGATTATATGAAAGCCTTTAAGGATAGTTTTACAAAATGTTATAGAAAAGATTTTTAGCAGAAATATGCTCTTGTGTGGAATTAATACTCTATTCATGCCTGTGCCAGAGATAAATTCTGATTTCTGTATTTTGCTTTTCCAAAAAACGGAAATTTTATTTAAAAAATTACAAAATATTTTGTTATTCACTTAAATTTGTGCATATATTTAACTTATTAGGCCAAAAATATGTTAACACATGGCGATTTTGTTTAAAAAAGTTGTTGTAAAGAAATAAATAATTAGTATCTCGAAAACCATCTAAAAATAGTTTTTTTTTGTTAATTTATTTTGATTGCTTACAAACTAAAAAACATATTTGCAGAGTCTCTTTTGTTTTATTTGCTTCAAAAGTTTCATATCAAAAAAGCTATTAGTCATAATTGCCTCTGGAGCTTTTTTTGTTGCATGATATGACAAAATTAACTTTATTATTATACTTATTGTTTGTTTGAAAACTTTTTATTGTTGTCTTTTAAATGCAACAGAAGAAATCGTGGCAATTTCAAGCAAAGAGAAAAAAAAAAAAAACAAAACAAAAACTAACTAATCATAAGGGTTGCAGGCAAAGATGGATTTGATTGTACTCTATATGAGCAAAAATTATAGTTGTAAAGCTGTTAAATAAAATCTCTACTCGCAAACAAAACATAATTTACGGAAAGTTTGGCTATACGTCTTCAATTTGAAAAGAAAGAAAAACCAAAGAATATTGATTGTAAGCGAGGCTTGTCCTGAATATATTCCATAAATAAAAACGAGCGAGGTTTTTTATGCAGTTCTAAATGGTGGTTTTTGAACCGATTTTCCGGAAACTTCTGACAGCATTTCATAGATTAGCCGGGGCTTTAAATATTTGTAAATTTCTTAGTGGTCGTGGCGTCTTTTATACAAAAGCAAAATGAAGTACTTTTTTATCAGAAAAACGGTTACAGTAAACGTTTTCAAATTTGAAAAAAATAACCTGGTAATTAATATAAAACATCTGCCATAAAAGTGGAATGAATAGGAGAAGTGGTTGTAGCACCGGCCATAAAATGAAAAAATATTTTTTGCATATCTGGTTATCAAGACACAATAAAACAAAAACTAGGCATGGCACCTCCTATACAAGAACAATATAAATGTCTAAATATTATGCGAAGGATAACAGTTGAAGTATCTAAATTTGTTACAAACGTATTCGTTATCAAGACACGAGACCTGTTTAACCCACCGATGTTCGGTGCCTTGCGATACGGCAAGTGCATCATACGGGTCTTTCCAGACCCATGAAAATAGTATAAGACATTTTCAAATTATTTTACGTACGAATTCGGGATTAAATATCGATAAGTTAAGTAATAATATAATAATAATAATAAGAATAATAATATGATTTATTTCAATAATGTTTTACACTTAAAGAATACAATTTACATTAGAATAAGTCATAAAGACATAAATTGTTATGTGTCTGATAGGCTATTTTACATAAATTATATGTTATACATATATTATTGTGTGCTCGAATTTTAACTGCAATTTAATGTACAAATTCATTTAACTACGTTATCGGTATTCGGTTACAATAAGTTCTTTATGTTTCAAGCTTATTTTAAAAAATTTATATAAACGCATATAATCTTGCCCGTCTAATAATGCTAAATGTAACAGGCGTCCAAAAATTTATTAACGTAAATGTTCTTCAACTAATTTACCACTTACACAGTGACTATAACATAGTACTTGAAGAAAATGCTCCACCAACAAAATCAAAGGAGGTTATAAGTGGTCCAATGAATAAATATTTTAAACAAGATACTTCGATCGATTCTCTAGAGGAAATTATTTGCAGAAGCATAGCAAATGATGAAAAGTCCGTGAAAAGTTTCAAACAATCCAAAGTTATACTGACTCTTTTAAAATCTAAGTGCCCGATATTGAAACAACAATTTGGAGCAACACTGACAAGTTTTATTTAAAAAATAATGTTTATTTACTCAAGTAATAATTTTTTCTAAAATTATCGAAAAAAAATCTCGTAATTGTAAAAATTTCTGAATTCAGAATTATTCGATTAATCGATTAATTTTCAAATTTTATTAGTTTAATCGAATAAGTTAAAAATGCCAAATATCGATTAATGGTTTAACCGAACAAAAATTAAACTCGATTAATTGAACACCTTAGCTATAACCCATATACATAAATGTTTATTACAACCGTAAAACGACTGTTGTCAATATGTAATAGGGTATTCATTTAATCGGCTTTTTGCATTAATCGGTTAGTTGCTTGATTAATTAACCGAGGTTTTGGTTTAATCGGTTACTAATCGGTTAATTGTGTTTTTAATCGGTTAGCCGATAAATAAATTTTTTCAATAAATTAAGTAATTTCAATAAATAAAAGTGCATAAGTTAATGAAAAACAACAATAACATACCAAACATAACAATTCTTATACTAGGTTAGGTTAGGTTAGGTTCCATTGGCAGCCGTGATCAAGCACAGCTCACGTGGGTCCATTAATTAGTTCCCGTTGTGTTACCATGTCACACTGTCTCCCATGGGTCCTATGTTGTCTGGCGGCTAGTGTTCCCACGCAGCCATCCGGTCGATTCAGTAAAGGAGTGAATCCTGTTTACATCAACATCAGAGAGACAAGTTTTGTCCCCAAGGGCTCTTCGACCAAACATTTCGAGTCTTAGATCTCCGAAAGCCGGGCAATTACAGAGAAGATGTTCCGTTGACTCTTCCTCCTCCTCATCGCCGCAACTTCTGCAAAAGTCATTGTAAGGGAGCCCCAGCCTCTGGGCGTGCCTCCCAATGGGCCAGTGGCCAGTTATAACCGCAATCAGGTTTCTTAGATGATGTCTGGACAGCTGTAGTGCCCGACGTGTCCTTTTTTCATCTATGACGGGCCAGATTTTCCTGGTTTCCCCACAGGTAGTTTCATCGTGCCACCTCCGACTGGCGATAATATGAAACTTATGCGCTATAAGTTGCTTGCTCCTTGGGAGCGATGCACCTACATTACATGTTGAACCGTCTCGATTCAAGGTGGTGCCTGCATGCGCCAACGAATCCGCCATGCAGTTCCCCAGTATGTCCCCGTGTCCGGGGACCCAATTAAGGGTGACCAGTGAATGTCTCGCTATCTCATCCAGAGACATCCGGCATTCTCGGACAATTCTCGATGTGATGAACACATTCTCCAGGGATCTTATGGCCGCCTTGCTATCGGTAATAATGTGAATATCCCTTCCAGATATTTCACCGTACCGGATGCGTCTCGCGGCTGTGTGGATGGCCATTATCTCGGCCTGGATGACACTGCAGTGGTCCGGCAGCCTCATAGGAATGCTCCAGTTTAGCTGCCAGAACCGACACCATACAGTGTTTTAGACCCGTCCGTGAAGATTTTAATCGCATTCGCGGGAATTTGTAGGTCATCATAGTGGACCACGTTATCCAAAATGCTTACCGTGAAGCCAGGATCAAAGATCGGCTCGGGTGTGACATAATCAACATCCATGTGCCAATTAATTTCGTTCAGAATATTAGCATGTCCGATATTGAAATCCCTCCATGCTCCGGTGGCCCTTAGTCTTACCGCCGCGTTCGCAGCCAGCCTTTTGGCCAAAATGTCTGGTGGTAACCAGTTTAAAATCGTAAACAATGCCTTAGAGGGGGTTGTTCTAATGGCACCTGTTACCGCTATCGCCACCATTCTCATTGTACGTTCAAACCCAGTTTGATGACTCTTCACCTTGAGTGCCGGCCACCAAACAGCTGCCCCGTAGAATAGAATGGGTTTAATGACACATTTGTATAGCCAGTATACATTCCTCGGGTTAATTCCCCAGTTAAGACCAATGGCCCTCTTGCAGCAATACAATGCAGTTGCCGCCTTATTAGTCCTGGAAATGGTGTTCATCCTCCAGTTCAGTTTGCTGTCCAATATTAGCCCCAGATACTTGGCGCTGTCAGACATTTCCAGTGAGACCCCCTTTATCCTCGGGGTATCAAATTTGGGAATTTTGTATCTCCTTGTGAAAAGTACCAGTTCCGTTTTGGCAGGATTTACATCCAGTCCACATCCCTGGCACCATTTTGTTAGGACGTCCAATGCGGACTCCATTAGTTCAGACAATAGTCTGGGATCTTTACCCAGAGCCACAACTGCAACGTCATCCGCATATGCAACCGTTCTGCAGCACGTCCTTTCCATGGCCCTGAGTAGGGTATTCATATTCAGATTCCAAAGTAATGGTGAGAGTACACCACCTTGCGGGGTGCCCCTAGTCGCAACCTTGGAGATGTTCGAGGCGCCTAAGTTGGATTCGATACGCCTGAAGTGCAAGATGCTGCTGACAAATTGAATAATCGCCGGGTCGATTTCCAAATGTCTCATTGCGTTAATAACCGATTCAGGTCTAACGTTGTTGAAAGCGCCCTCAATATCCAGGAATGCAACTAAAGCAAATTCTTTGTAGTGCAGGGATCTCTCTATGTGGCCCACCAATGAGTGAAGCGCAGTTTCAGTGGACCTTCCCTTCATGTAGGCGTGCTGAGCCAGTGACAAGGAATTGTGTCCCAATGATGATCTAATATGCATATCCAAAATCCTCTCTAGTGTTTTCAATAGAAAGGAGGATAGACTAATCGGTCTAAAGTCTTTAGCCATAGTGTGAGATGTCTTCCCACTCTTGGGGATGAAGACGATCTTATATGTTGTCCAAGTTGATGGGACATGTGAGAGGCTCAGGCAGGCTCTAAATATTGCCAGGAGCCATGGCATCAATATTCCCAGGTTCTTTTGCAGGTCCGCTGGGATAATGCCATCCGGGCCTGGAGATTTAAAGGGATGGAAGCTTTTGACCGCCCATTCCACACGATGGCAAGTTATCGGAATATTAGAAATATCCCAAGTGCCACTAAGTGTTCCTTCCCTAGGCACATCATCAGTGCAACCTGGGAAGTGTGTATTCATCAGGACCTCAAGGGTGTCCCGACTGTTTGTGGTCCAGGATCCGTCCATCTTCCGTATATACGATGGAATAGCTGGTTCAGAGGATAAAATCTTACGTAGCCGACTAGTCTCCGAGGAGTTTTCCACATCGCTGCAGAATTTCCTCCATGACTGTCTCTTGGCCTTCCTGATAAGATTTTTGAATCCATTTACTGTGGACTTGTAATTGTTCCAAACACCATTACGCTTTGCCTCATTAAAGAGTTTCCTGCTTTCTTTGCGTTTTTCAGCAATCTCCGCATTCCACCATATGGGCTTAGCTTTGCCCTTCCTGTCGATTCTTTTACAGGATTCGTTTGTTGCCTCAATTAAGACACCAGTCAGTGACTCCACTGCGGAGTCGAGCATGGACACACTGTCTATGAGAACCGGGCACATAGGCAGCTTGTCCCCGAGTACACTCGCATAGATAGACCAATTGGTCCTTCTTCTATTCGTGTAGGGTTTAGCTGAATCAGCTCTAAAAGAAAAATTGAAATCAATATACATGTGATCAGAGAAGGAACAGTCCTTTGACACGTTCCAATCGCTAATCAAATCTGAGAACTTATCACTAATAAGCGTAATATCAAGAACCTCCCTTCTGTTAGTCACAATAAAGGTGGGCTCACTACCCCTATTAACTACTGTTAGTTCATTTTCTACTATGAAGTCCAAAAGCGACTCACCTCGTGGATTGACATCCGAGCTTCCCCAGACGGTATGATGTGCATTAGCGTCAGCACATATTATTAGAGGGATGTTGCGCCTGTTGGCATGCGACATCGCCTTCCTGGTTGTGGAGTTTGGGGGATTAGCACCCTGGTCATGTGCCATGTAGCAGCTCATAAACCAAACTGTTCTGGTTTTGCCTTCTACTGCGACAGTGCAGGTGTCCTTATCGCTAAAATCAGAAAGAATGAAAGCTTTAAGGATGTTTTTGACCATTACACAGGCCCTGGTCTTACCTTGATCGGCTGCGTACAGAGTACTATAGCCGTCTAAACTGAGTCCGCAAACCCTGTCTTTATACAACAATGGTTCTTGGATGCATACAAGCTCCTCCGTGCCTGAAGCCAATCGGAGGAGAAGGGCAGCTGACGCCGCTTTAGAGTGATGAAGGTTGATTTGTGTAACCTTCATCATAGCTCATCGCTATGGACGACTGTGACGTTGGCATCCTCTGGGTCGTCGTCCGATTCCAGTAGGATGTCCTCATCGTCCGCCACTTCCATCTTGCCAAAGAAGTCACCCACAAGCCCACTGACCGATTGAGTGTCTTCATTGGCCGATGACATAGCGGAATCGTCTTCCATATGCTCCGTTGATGCTGTTGACGTGGTGGTAGTCACCGGAGCTTGAGGCTTCCCTTTGTCATCACCTTTGTAGACTCGGAGGAAGATAGTTCCAAATCCATAGAATATCTTCCCCTGTGTCTTCCGAAGTGACGGCAGAGAGTCACTGTTTATTATAACAGTGGCCTTCCTGGACTCTTCGACAGATTCAGTAACCCTCACTACTTTCCAGTCCTGTGTGGGTAGCTGGGGGTTACTGATCTGTATAATTTCCAGGATCTCCTTGGGGTCGGATGGCTCAGCGGGGATCTTGGCAATAGATCTGGGCCTTTGCGGTACATCGGCCAGAGGTATTGCCTCAATCCTAGCGCCCTGCCAAACTTCCCCCAGGGACTCCACGGCATCCTTGTACAGCAGCGCTGAACGCTCATCTGCACACGCTATCAGTTTAATGTGACCTTGATACCAGCCGGCATCTTCACATTGTGGTGGTGGTCCAGGGTTACCCCTTAAGACATTCAGGAACGCCCTACTAAGTGCGACGACAACCAGCTTCCAGTTCTTAGATGAAATGGTGCCGTCACTAGCGTTGCGGTCAATGATCGCCCAAATGAGATGGTCTTTAGCCACATCTTTGTACGACCTGGTTTGTGGCCGTTGAGGCGTATATTTGGACCGTTTAGTCCCAGGAAGAGTGTCCTCCCCTGACCGTTGCCGTTTAGGCGCTGCTTCGGTTGGCTTCCGTTCAGGATTGCCTTCCTTGGCAGAGGGAGATTCACGTTTTAAACCCTCAATATGGGTTTTTGCCCACTGGAGAGAGGTTTTCTCCTGCTCAGTGAGTTCACCAACCGGTTTTCCACCAAGTCGGCTAATGATTTTGTAGGCGGAGCGCCTGGTTATAAAGGCCCGTTTGGATGCATTTATGTGCCTTTGGGGTTTATTAATAACTGCCGTTGAGGCTGAGGGAGGTGCATCAGAGGGCATCGAATCTTTCTTCGTGTGCTCTCTTTGCACAGGTTTCGGCACTTGGGAAACTGGATTTCTGGCAGACTGAGTCTGTACCTTCAAGCCAGCACCCGAGGAAGGGGTTTCGACGGGTTTTTCTCCCGTCCGGACCTGGGAAGCCTTAGAGGTACCTGGTTTCGAAGAACCCTGTACCAAGCTTGGTTTACGACCGCCTGAAGGCTTAGTCGTAACGAGTTTTTGCGCACTAGTAGCTAACCGTCTAGCAGAGCCTGGCGCAACCACCTTGCTAGACGAGGTCTCAGTAGCATTCAACTTACTACAGCCTGATACCGACGCTGTAGAAGTAGGGTCTCCGGGGATTATGAAGCCCTTTGCCGGATACTTAGGGCATGAATTTTCGGACATTTCGGGGGGGGGGGGGGGGGGGGGGTGAGAATTGGGGTTGCATTTTATGCCTACCTGCCAGGCGAAAGAATACCTGCCGCTCCTCTGGAGACAGACGCAGACCATCAGCCGCTCAATATGAGAACAGACGCTGATGGATTTTATTGCGGACCGACGGCCTTCAGAAGGCCCAACATTTGACCGTAAAAGGCCAGCGGACGCATAGTCATTAGCCGCTCCAACTAGGAGAAACAGACGCTAATAGACAGGGGGGGGGGTAGTTCTTGGTTTGTACTCGGTTTAGACCCTTCTGGCATGGGAGGCCCTACCGGTCTTGACTAACGTCACTACCGCCAGCATGACTCTAAACGTCCTTGTACTTAAGCCCTCGCATCGCGGCAAGATGACTACCCATTCGCGAGGGATTCTTATACTAAAACGAGCAAAAATAATTTATAAAAATGTAATATGTATTTTTTGATTATACATAATATGTACTTATTAAAAAATAAACGCTCAAATTATTTTCAGATTATTTATTATCATTAGTTTAAAAGGATCACTTTTCGTAGATGTTGGAGAAATCGAAAGCAACCCATAATACAGAATATCTTATTTCTCAGTCCTTTTCCTGGATTTCTCTAAACATATAAAATCTTCCATTATGCCATTAGAGTTTTGTTTTAATTTTTTAAAATTTTTAACATTTCTAATTGTTTCAGTTTATACTGTTAAAAAACTGTTTGTGTTTATATCGAGAGTTTCTTCTGTTGTTACGTCATCATCTGACTGACCTGACAAAGCTCAGCACCGAACATTCTGCAAAAAAGTTTATGTCCGAATTCCTTAGATTCTATTTTTCTACTGTAATTTAAAAATGTATTACTAGAAGGAAATCTATTGTATGAAAAAATATTTCTAAACACATACCTTTTGTATATGACAAGAAACAAATAATAAAAAACACAAAAAATATTTTATAATACTAATCGACTGAAATTAACCGGTTTAATCGTTAATCGAAAAAATCTAATTTTAAATTAACCGATCAGTTAATCGGGTAGAAGTTAAACGGTTAACCGAATGAATACCCTAATATGTAATAATAACGGGTCCGCCATCTAACGTTTTTTTTTTTTCAACAAAAGCAAAATTGTCGCATTTGGGGCACAGAAAACCCGCACGCATACATTGAAAAGCCAATGTACCCAAAACGAGTCACTGTTTGGTGCGGATTTTGGTCCAGAGGCATAATTGGGCCATTTTTCTTCGAAAATGAGCAAGTAGTAGCCGTTACAGTCAATGGCGATCGTTATCGGGCCATGTTGAACGAATTTTTGTTCACAAAAATTGAAGAGGAGGTATTGGCAACATTTGGTTTCAACAGGACGGCGCTACGTGCCACACAGCCGGAGCTACACTCGATGTTTTGCGCCTTGTTTTTGAAGGTCGCATTATCAGCCGCAGAGCTGATGTCGTTTGGCCACCTCGGAGCTGCGATTTGACACCGTTGGACTATTATTTGTGGGGTGCCGTCAAAGATAAGTGCTACGCCGACAAGCCAGAGCCAATTGACGCTTTAAAGGACAATATTCGTGAAGTCATTGGTGAAATACAGCTGCACACAATCGATAATGTACTTAAAAATTGGACCGATCGTGTAGGCTACTGCAGGGCCAGCAGAGGCAGCAATTTGAATGAAATTATTTTCCATTATTAACCGGAAGGATTGTACTTTCAAATAAAACAAGAAATTTAAGAAAATATTCAGTAGTTTTTTTTATAGCATTTTAAAAAAAAAAAAGTTTTTTGAAGGACCCTTTGTCATTGTGGGGACCAAAAAGAGGACTGTTTCAATTTAAATATAATTATAGTGACAATATAGTTTCGTAAACAGATGAGTTTTCGAGCGGAGTAGGCTGGTAACCTAAGGCCTCGAGGCTTTGGATGGGACCGCCATGTATGCTAAAAAGCCACAGCAATTTATTGGCCCCTAAGGTTTTAAGCCCAAGTAAATAAATAAATAAAAATTCTGAATATACCATTAGAATATGATTTTTATTGGCATTGGGTAGTTGTTTTCGCCAATTCATTACCATGTGAGGGGTATAGATGCAAAGGGTGCACCCTCTTTACTTTTTTTTTACAAAACAAAATTAAAAGAAATAAAAAAAATTATAATTTCTTTTTTAAATAAAACAGTTCATTTTATAACAATGTCATTAGTCGAAATTATGGAGCTGAGTTGTTATGAAGTTCTTCCAAATAAATCAAGAATAAAAGGCAAGAGACACCAAGGCCAATTGAAAACCAATTTATAATAGGCCAATTGATAACCAGGCGGTGGTATTACGACAGCGGACTAGATTTGATTAGAGCGAACACAGCAATCTCCAATTTTATTATTATAAACCGCTATATCGATTTGGTTAAAATTTGCGTCATATCTTCATCATATTCCTTTTTACTCTATAGCATAACATGCAATACATAAATATGAATATACTTTGAGCTAGAGGTTTTTACTATTTATTACGAAATCTATAAATGTGGAGATTGCAGTCTTTGCAACTATATCCCTCATGTCACTTAGAGCTTTTTCGGCACTCAGAATTTAAAGGTCACACCAAGGCGTGCCAGGCGTGCCTTTCCTTTTTGGCACCATGCGCCCACAATTTGGCGTAAAAGCATTTAATAATAATAATAATAGTGACAATAATGTGGCTGTTGTAATTATAGTTTGTATAAAGCATTTTCAAGATGCTGGCGAACATAAATATTTAGAAATTTTGATAGCCAATATCTTAGAGGTTACTTTCCTTTTATCGAAACTTTATTTCAACAGATCGTTTTTAATAAAATTCCTGAACACTTTACTGTAGGGTGTATAAAACCAACTTTTGTTCAGAAGCAAGGACATTAAACTATTTTATAGCTACTTATTTGTTTGTTTGCTTTTCTCTACTTATTTAAATAATTTAAATAGCAGCTTAAAAGCGTTAAGCTCAGTGAATATAATTTTGCTATAAAAGTTGAGAAAAAGAAAACGTAGAAAATTAACTTATTATGCAAATACAATTGCAGCACTAAAAAAGAAACGCTTAAAAGTTTCGTTAATTTTTTTCTATTTAACTTAAGAAAAATAAAGTTTAATTGCATGTGTCTGATAAGTAATTTAAAGAGAATAAAAAAAGAACAAGTTATTTATATGAATGTCAAGCATTCAAACTCAGTACCACACGCACAGCAACTGCCTGTCTGCTGAGAGTCTGAGTGACATGTGAAAGAGTTAGATGCAAAAAGACAACAGTGGAAAGGAAGGATGGAAATAAACTTAAAACTAAATTAGAAAATACAAAACGAAATAAATGGACTGGATACGTTGGAGACACCAAACAAGCCGTTCATATGAGATCTAGTCTCTCAGAATTTTTCAATTAATCTCTTCATATTTTGAAATTTTTGCACTGAAGTCTTCAAGCTTTTATTATTTTTGAAATATTGTTCAATAATGAAAACACGTTGTTCTATCGTGTAACGCACCATTCTTACTAACCCTAAACTGTCAGCTGTCGAATTTTTTAGGGTTTCCAACACTTTACTGCACAAATGCCAACAACTTAAAATCTTGCGTTTATTTTGGGGCATCCTTTACTTTTTTTATTTTTTATTAATTTTCCACAATTCTCCAAATTTGAATTTTAACCTTTTAGACCACTGTTTTTCCCTAAATCATCAAATTTTTTTTTTTTATTTTTTCATCCAACGAATGTGCGAGTGTAACAAATCTGTGGCATTTTGAAAAAACATCTTAAGTCGAGATAAGTTTTTAAAAAAGTTAAAAAAAAAACTCGGTGAAAAGATAATTTTTGGTAAATAATAAAATAAACCAAAATAAAAGAAAAAATTTCGTTTATAATACAAAATTTTAAAAACGTAAACAAAAATGTTTTTTGAATGAAAATTCGTACGATTAACAACATTTTTTTCAACTTTTTAAATTTAACTTAAGATCTTTTGTCAAAATGCCACAGAAATGTTTATATATACACATAGATATTTTTTTTAATTTTAGTTCATCTTTTTTTCCCCTAAATAAGTAATTTATCTTATATAGCTTTTAATATCGCCTTAACCTTCTCCTCGGTGTTTTCTAAAAACAGCGAAGCAATATTGTTACAAGAACGCTGCGGCGAAACATGTAGAAGTGCACAAAAATATGCAACAAATTTTTATGTTTTTTTCTATTTCAAAATTTTCATTAAGATAAAAACAAAAGCCAACAAAAGCTTTGCGGCGCTGTTTCTTATTCTTCCTTGTGATACTCGAAGTTTTGTTTGAAAATATTTTCGTTTTTTTTCTCTTCATTTATGTTTCTTTTAGTTTTCGCTATTTTTATCATGTTGACATAACCGAGTTGCTTCATTTTTTATGAGACTCATTTAAATTCATTTTGGCATGTTAAAGTACGAGTAGTAATAGCAGTTCAAGTCAAAGTAGTTGTTGCACTAGTTTTGCCAGTAGTAGTTTTAGTTGCACATACAGACACACACACACACACACACACTTATACCCACCCAGTCAGCAATTTATGGAATAAGAGATCATGTACGAGTCTTTTTTGCATCCTATGCATGATACAAATTGTCATCAGCTTATTTCCTGATCATAAAATATACTTTAGCCAAGATAGAATTGAGCCTTACTTCCGACTAGGGCTTAAAAAACTGCAGTCAAAACCAAACGCAGTCGAATAAAAAACGAAAATTTGTGTACATATTTTTACTTTTTAAGTTGGTTTGACAGCGACTGTTTATATTTAATGAATCAGAAGTATCGTCAATGACAAATGAAAAAGTGGAAGAAATGGCACTTTTTCTAATTTGACTGCAGTTTTTTAAACACTGCCTAATAATCAAGGCGAATTCATACAAAGTGGTCTTATTTTGAGAACAGATACAACACTGTTAAATATTTAACGTTATGTCATAATAATACAACACTGCAGTAAACAAATAAGCTGTGCACTAACACAGAAACATTTATATATAAATGTCAACAAAAGTAACAGCATATCATTTTTGTACATGCTTAGTTATCAGCTTTTGTTTACGTAGCAAGCCAAGATCACCTTGTATGGTACGACTCTTTCTAACAGCCTTTTTACACTGATCAAGAGCGCAAGTTTTTTATGGCATATGCCACTTTTTGCCATTTTTGCCATTTCTTCAATTGTTTCGTGAAAAAGCCAGTTTTTTTTAGCTTGCCAAAAAATGCCTTTTTTGCAAACTAGAAGAAATTTTTAAATAAGCTTAGCGAACATGAAGCAAAATCTATTCGAAATGCTAAAAGAATGTTGCGTACGTAAAAAGTGACCAAGTGTACATAAAAGAGAACTTTTAATGCATCTGCTCAAGTCTCTTGAAGTTACAAACAAAAGAGCTTTATATACATGAAAGCTAAGACTTAATTGACAGCGCTAAATTTTAAAGATGTCAGCAAAAAAGATTTTGTTGAAAAGTTTAAAAAAAATTTTAGATCTAAATACCGGATTACAAGATCAATTAAAATAAGAAATAGTATATGTGAGTTGTCTACAAAATTGGCTGACTTCCAAAACGTACATGTACAAAGTACCGAAACAATGCAACTATGTGTTTTGTTTATTAAAACGTTTTGAAATGTAAATGATGTAATGCATAATACTTTTAAAATAAATCTGTATTGCTTGCAAATAAAATGTTAAATGTCACAAAGCATCAACTTTAAAACCGATGCTTTGATTGCTTTTTTGATGCGTTACTAATACTTAGCAGTGACTTTTGGAAGGGTTTGCATTGTATATATATTGTACTGCGGCGTTATGAAACATTATACTTTGTTCTTATACAAAGCAATTGACGTTTTGGAAGTCAGCCATTCTGTAAAAGTCGACAATTTATTTGTTTTTTAAAATGGCTTCCTAAGCCATTATCAACCTCGTACAAAACTCCTTAAGTTACGCGCAATTTCTGGTTAATTATTCAATACTCCTGCAAAACTCTCTATATGGCTCGGCATTTCAATTTTAAAAAAACAGTTTTAACCGATTTTCTCAGAATTTTTTTTTAACTTAATGGTGTTTGCAATGGGCTACTCATATTTTAATGAAATTGAGACGGATGAATTTATTGACAACCTTTCCTCATCTGAACTATTAGCGTTGAAATATGCTCGAGTTACATCTTGCAATGTTGATAGAGTGTTTTCCATTTACTAAACTGTTTTATGCGATAACAGGAGATTATTTATTTTTGAAAATTTTGAGCAACATGCTATTGCTACACAACATAATATAATAAATGTTTCTTAATAACAACATGTTTATTTTTGCCATTTTGCTTTTTGTGCCGTTTTTCGTGCCAATTTTTATACTTTTTCATGCCAGCCTTTTTTAATAATTTTTCGTGCCATTTTAAACTTGCCCTGCTGATCAACATCTAACATCTTCCATCAATTTGCAACAATTTGCGAAGATGTTAACATCTTTCCATAAGATATACATAAGGCTAAAGACCAACATCTTTAAAAAAAGCTCCTATCTCATTTTATTCCATTCTACATCTTTCGATTATTTTAGTGTCATCACTAGAAAAGTGGCAATAAGTTCTATTATTATTGTGGCATCACTGACAAAAAAAAAATTTTTTTCAAAGCAGCGTTACAATTTGTCAAGTTTTCTCTTTTATTGCAATGTCTTTTTGTTAAGTATTTTTTATATTTTTAAACAAATTGAACTTCAAATACATTTTTGTGGTTTCTTTTTAAATTTTGGCACTTTTGTAGAAAACAACATTATTTATTTTAAAAACAATTTTTTTTTTTCAAAAATGGTGAATTTTTTTGTTTGATGGTAGATGTTAGATGTGAGCAATGTAATAGCCTTTTTACACTGATCAACATCTAACATCTACCATCAATTTTCCACAATTTGCGAAGATGTTAACATCTTTCCATAAGAAATACATAGGGCTAAAAACCAACATCTTTCAACATCTTTAAAAGATGTTCCAATCTCATTGTATTCCATTCAACATCTTTTGATTATTTTAGTGTCATCCCTAGAAAAGTGGCAATAAGTTCTATTATTATTGTGGCATCACTGACAAAAAACAATTTTTTTGAAAGCAGCGTTACCATTTGTCAACTTTTCTCTTTTATTGCAATGTTTTTTGTTAGGTATTTTTAATATTTTTAAACAAATGGAACTTCAAATACATTTTTGTGTTTTCTTTTTAAATTCTGGCACTTTTGTAGAAAAAAAAACATTTTTTGTTTTCAAAACATTTTTTTTCAAAAATGGTGACATTTTTGTTTGATGGTAGATGTTAGATGTGAGCAATGTAAACGAGTGTTTCACATTTTCTACAATTTTGATGGTAGATGCTAGATGTTGATCAGTGTAAAAAGCCTATAAGCGAGTGTTTCACATTTTCTACATCTTTGATGGTAGATGTTAGATGTTGATTAGTGTAAAAAGCCTATAAGAGTCATTTACGACCCACACATTTTTGATCCCTTTGAGAGAGAGTAAAAGTACCACTGGTTAAAGATTAATGTTTGATGTTGGCTGGCAGGCACTGCAGTGGTGCAGAGGTTAGAACGTCAATAAATTCTGATGAAAGAATGTGGTGATTCTTGAAACACGTAAATTCAACCCGGGTTCGAGCCCCAGCTCAGCCAAGAAAATTATCAATAAATTTTAATAAATATTTCATGTTTTAAAAATTCCTTCCTTCAGTAAAAATAATTTAATGAAAATTAAATTTGATGAACTCAAGCCTAATTAAAAATATCAAAAAGAAAAAAAGAACTTTTAATTTTCATGCTTCCATTTATTTTAAATTTTAATAAAATGCTTAACTAAAAATTTTTGTTGTTGTTTTACTTAAAATTTTTTTTTTTTTAAATGGTTCGTCGATTCGACGAAGGGTAACCTTTATGCACTAAAATATAGAGTAACTTTCCAGGGTTAAGGGTATCAATCAATTTATTTATATGCGTAAGTTTTTGAAACATGAAATTGAATTTTTAATCTTTAGTCATCAAAAGTAGTCAAAGAAGGTTCCGTTTACAGCATTTTGAATAAATTGATATACCAAATGTTAGCTGGGTAAGTTGTAGGAGTAGCTGCACTTTGTCTGGGGCTACATGTTGCCTCTGTCTATGTTTTTTGTAATCAACGCAATTTAGTACACAGAAAAATCACTGCCACTAACTGCCTCCTTCAAATTTATTGTTGCTAGTTCTTGTTCTTATTGTGTTTGGTCTGTTTATAAAAAATAAGTAAAAAGTATAGTTAGACTAGCCCGATTACAGTATACCCTACACGACTTAGGCCCGTTTTCACAACTTACCGATAACTAAAAGTAGATTTTAACCGACCTTATAAAAAGTGTCACATTATTAAAACTTTACATTAACCTAAAGTGACCGAAAAACGTACCTGGTAGGTTAAAGTAACGTTGTAATAATGAAACACTTTTTATACGGCCGATGAAATCCTACCTTTAGCTATCGGTGAGTTGTGTAAGCAGGCCTTAAGAGTATAGAGAGGACCTATTTGAGATCTACCGTTACAAAGATGTAAGTTAAGTCCGAAATCATTGAGACAAATTTAAAAGCAAAATCAATAATTAATAAAAATTTATTTGAATCAAAACAATTTGGATCTATTTTAGAACTGACACCATCATAGATTGAAAGTACATTATGTGTTTGTACCAGTGTTCGAAAATAAACAGAACATTATTTAACGTACGGCTCACACACCCAGAAACTATATCTATTTTTTTAGTGTTTGTGTATACGAACACAACCCTTAATAGCGTTCGTTACTATTTTCTTAAGTCGAGATAAGGTAGCAAAAAAAAAAAAACTCGTTGAAAAATCATTTTTATTTTTAAAGAAAAATTTGGTTTAAAATACAAAATTTTAAAAACGTTAACAAAAGTGTTTTTTGATTGAAAATTCGTAAAATTAACATAGTTTTTCAACTTTTAAATTTTACTTAAGATGTTTTGTCAAAATGCCTTAGATTTAGGTTTTTTGTTCGACGTTATAAACAGATCAATTGTAGTGATACTGTAGACAAACATTATATTTAAATGTTCTATAATGTTCCTTTTTTGAGCAAACAAAAAATTTTTAGCAACGACCGTAGTGTGAATGGCTTGTGTGTGTATTGCGCACATGTTTTGTTTGCATAAAATTTCTATCGAACATTAATGTGCCGAACCGAACATAACAAAGTTTGTGGTTTAAAAAAAAAAAAAACGGAACACAATTAAATGTTCTCATCTTTTTGTTGAGTTGGATAAGTACAATATTAATTTTTGTTCGAAGATCACAAACAGAGAAATATTATTTTTTTTTATGATTTTCTACATAAACACTACTAGCGTTTGTGTTTTCCACAAATCTCCCGAACCGAACACTAAGGAACGATATTTAATGTCTTTTTTTCGAACACTGGCTTGCACATCTGCCCGAAAGAAGTTGTATTTTCTTGTCCGTTATTGACAATAATCGATAACTATTGACAGTCGGCTGATATTTTCTAAGGCGTTTTTGAGTCGATGCCGAGTAAAATTGGCTTTGGCTAAGTCGACAGGAAGTTTTGCGACGACTCAAATGAAGGTTAAAGGAATTTTAAATAGATTGTAAACATATTTATTAAATACGAATTTTAAAATAAGTTATGGGCACAAATTTTATTAGTAATTAAACGCGAACATTGTGAAAATTCGGAAAAGTTTGCTAAAAAGCGAAAATTTTTTATAAATTAAATTAGCCAAAAATTTAAAGCCCCTAAAAAATCCAAATCTGGAAACAAACTCGAAATTTATTTGAAATCGCTAAATTGGTTAAAAAAAAACAAAATGTTGAAAAATAGAACAAATAAAATAAATTAATAAAATTTTAATTTGTCAGATTTTTGATAACTAGGCGACGCACAATACTTTGATGTAGAGAACAAAATTGTGCAAAAATAGAAGGAGTTGACCCAGACTAATATTATTTTGCACGGAGGTATATATTATAATATATCCTTTTTTAAAAAAAAATTAAATTCGGCAACACTTTTTATGATAAATTGTTGAAAATTACCAAATCTATCTAAATATAATTTTAAAATTGATGTACTTAATTTTTTTTAAATTCTAGCAAGGATTTTTAAATGATACAAACAATTTAAGTATTTCACAATTAAAATATTTCATACAAAAATATAAAAAACAAGTACAATTTGGTGTTCCGGAAAAGCACAAAAAATTACACTTAAACTCAAAATGTGGTAAATTTTTTTCTTTGCATCAATAGTAAGGGCAACGGAGCATATATTCTTTAAAAAAACTGAAAAAACGGTGCACTCAGTTTTTTAGTAAATTTAAAGTAAATATTGACGATTTTCATATTTCTTGCATATAATATAATAATGTCTAATAACGGTAGAACTTTTCTTGAAGTTAATTTCTTTAGACCGTTAATTTTTAAATACAATACAAAGAAAATAGGACAATTTTACCGTACAGAAAAGTATTTATAGCTTTTAATCTAAAGTACTAAATTATAAAAAATACTAAATGCGTTTTGGGCCTCTAAAAAAGATCATATATCTCTTAGTAAGAACTAAAATGTGTTTAGTTTCTCTTTTGATTTTTAATGGCGGATACTTGGTTTATTAAACGGCAGAGAAAATTGAAAAAAGTATTCACTCAGTTTTTTTATTTGTCCATCAAAAAGTTTTTTTACTTTTTTTGTTTAAGTTACGGCAACACTTTTTTTAGATTCATTCAGAGCATTACTAATACATACATAAAATAAAGTGTGGGCTCATATCAAAGAAGAATGTCTTTTTTACTAAATACTAACTTTAAAATTGTGGTACTTCTTTACAATAAATTTTTAATGATTTTTTTTCCTAGTAAATGAATTAAGTTTAAATTTTCTTGTAAAATTTTATTAAAAGTTAGGACAAGTTTAGCGACCTCTAGCAGCGGCGAAACACATTTAACATAAAAAAGGTTCTTCCTACATGTAATTTATTTAGATACGAATACAGTACAGTTATTTTTTAAAATTGGAACAACATTGTTTCACCTTATTTTTGTATATGGAACAAAGTACTGTGCGACGTCGACACAACATTCTTATAAAATACCAAACAAACGTCGAAGTGATGAAGGCGTCGAATTGATGTGACAACATTTTAAAATTTATGTCGACATCGACAACTACTTACATAATAGGGTTGATTATTCACATATTTCAGAATTTCTTTCTGAATCGATGGAATCGTACACTTGCATAATGGAATTTTTTTTAATAGCCATAAGGGCAAAGCCTGTTGAAAATGGTGAGAATCAGTCCATAATTTTAAATTTATTTATGGATACAAAGACTCTTTTTCAAAAAGAAGTTTGTTCCAATCACAAAAGCTGTAAAGAATCATAAATTAAGTTTGTTTTTTATGAAATAGAGTCGTTGTGTACATAAGTCATCTTATTATATTCGCAATTAGATTAAATTCCACTCAAAGATGATAATAGGTCAAAAATTGTCCATAGGTTCCATAAAAATAACATAGCTAAAATCATTTTTAGATAATTAGTCCTGCATAGATGTTAATATTTAATTAATACTTGGTACAAATGACTCTTATTTGAATTCTAATCTCATTACATAATTTTGTTTTGGAGCGCCCATGATTGCCTTTGAGTCTGGCTGGACTGGATTGACTATAATTTCTTATACATATCTGTGAAAATAAATAATAATGACTTAAGTCGAAATTTCCTGTTTTGAGATATTAAGGGTTTTGTTTTAAATAAATTGTGTGTTTTGTTGTGTAAGTTTTAATATAAATGCGTATAGTTTTATTAATAATGAAATTTTAAACTTGAAAATTAGCTAAGTGATAGATCTTGATAGAGACGAGAATAAGAATATGTAATAAAATGAAAAAGCACTTATGTCAACTTAAGCCATTATTAATTATTGCCACAGATATGTTTTTTTAGTGATTTTTCAAAGTTTTCCAACTCTAGATTTGTATATGGATTTAAGGGATTTTTGTAAATTTGCACTACATTTAAGATACGATCAGTGTAATAATTATGCTAACGAAATTTGGTAAAAAAATTTTTATTCGCATTAAAGTTTCTCTTTCTCATTTTTTATGGGAGGTTAAATGTCTCAAGATAAATAAAATCGCTGTCCAATTTTTATCAAGTCGATTATTTGGTGTAGGGTATAACTATAGTGTATATAGACAGATGTTGGTTTGTTTGTTTAAGTGCTACTAGTATAAGAGTACTATCTTGATACTTCTCCACTTAAATAGTTGTTCGTTGTTAGTAAGAGTGTTTTTTGTTATTATAATGAAACAAACAAACACATCCTTCCACAAGCCTGTAATTATGTGCATGAGTGTGCTCCTTTCTTGCTCTTTCTGTTTATTTTATATTTCTTTTTTTTAACTTTGCTAAAAGCGTTAAGGCAGGAAATTACAAAATTAATTTTTAATAAACTTGATGAAGTTGACACAAAATTTCTACATCGAGATGATTGTTATTGTAAACAAAAATTAAAAAAAAAAAAATAAATGAAAAAATCATTATAAAAACATTAAAAAATGTTGCAAAATAAATATTGAGTTTAAGACTAAATGGGTTAATGAGAGATTAAGGGTATTATTACTTTTTTCATTAAAACAATGTTTTTTTTTTGTTTATAAAGACATCAAAGGATTGTGGGGGACATAAAAAAGTTACTGAAAAGAGAATGTTGTTTACTAACAACCAATTTCATCAAGCTCAGTTACTTAGGAGAGTATTTATTAGACGTATAGAAAGTCGGATAGGAATAACTGTAAAACTATTTGTCATACTAATGAAGTACGTATGACTTTTTCACTCAGTCGTACGGAATCACTACCGCAAAAAAAAGCTTAAGCGACAAAAACGTAATTAACCGACAAAAACAGAAGAAGGTTTTTTTTTAATTTTATTTCATAAAAGTTTTGTATAAAGGTTGTCGCTTAAGATAAAATTGTTGCTAAAAAATCGAAAAGGTGCCTTTTGTGACCATGTCATCTTAGGAGATAGTGCAAGTGTTGCCAATAAAGTCATTTATTAAAACAAACGAAAATGGAAAATAATGTCCCTTTAGTTTTTTTTTGCAAATTACCGTGCAAAAACTTACACCAGAACACCGTTTACAAATTTTGAAAATGTATTTCCAAAATTCGCCCTGTATTTGTTAAACCTGTAGAGCACTTCAAGTTTACAGTGAACATAATCGTTCATCTGAGCAGCTAATACGCAATACGATGGTTAGATTCATGACAACATTTACTCTTTTGAATAATATATATCCAAATCGATCACATGCCATGCGTACAGAAGAAGCCATCTCCGCTGTAGGCTTGAGTTTCACAGAAGACTCGAATTTATCGATTCCGTGGCGTTCTCAACAACTCGGTGTCTGCCCGTATCTGCCCTACTATTTATGAGGAACGATCTTGGCCGTATCTATATAAAATCCAACTGATGAAAGAAATGAAGCAAGCGAACCGTCAATGCGTAAGGCGTGTGTTCGGTTAATGGACTGAAAATCAATTGGAAGTGATCAAGATTTTTATCGCCAGATTATATTTAACAGAATTCTCGTTATTACTCATGACACCCTTGGGACCCCATTACACCCTGAACAAACCACTGTTTGTTGTGGTTACGGTGCCAACGGTGGCAAGTGATTCTTGATTCATCAGGTCATTGCAAATCTTTTAAAGGATAAATGGATAAATGGTTCCAATACGGTGCAACATGCCATATAGTACATTAAATGAACCTGTGAATTGGCCATATAGTTTGCAGGATTTGACGCCTCTGCATTTTTGTTGTGAGGGTGCGTCAAATTTTCGATCTATTTTAATAATCCAGGCAACGATTGATTATTGTGAAGCCAACATTCGACGCACTTTTGACGAAAAAAGACCAGATATGCTCGAAAAAGTGAAGCAAAATTGGACCGACAGCATGCACTGAAAGAATTTTCTTCACAATACCAATGAATTTTTACATTAATCCCATGAAAAATTGCATTAAAAAGGAACCTATGCAGCGCTTCGTTGGAACAATGAAACCTGTTTCATTAAAATGTGTTTAATGAAACATTACATTAGATCTATGAATATTATTCATTGGATGAATACTTTCAAAAAAGTAAAAATTTTTTTTGTTTTATTTTTTTTTTATTTTTTTTTTTATTTTATTTTTTTTTTTTTTTGTCTGCAGGAACAAGAGTCTCTGGCGCAAATCGATCCCGGAACCTCGGCGCTGATAAACTAGCTCACTACCAGCTAGCCTACCGAGGCAGTGTAGTTTTTGAATAAAAAAACTTTGTTTTTTGCCATTAGTCAATTAAGAGCGTAAATATGAGATAAAATTGTCTATAACAACAATAACAACGTTGATTTTTTTTGCTAACGCATAATAAAACAAAACCACATAAAGAGAGAACAAACTTTTTCGTATACATCATTTGGTTGACAACAGTTTAAAATAAGGTTGTGTTTTTTTTTAAAGGGGAACCTTCTTTGGTTCATTACTTATTACATATTATATGTAGGTAGGTATGTACTTGTACTTGTATTTATGGATTGAAAGTTTTTGTTTCATTACTATAATGCAATTTTTCATTGTCATAATGAAAATTTTAATTTATGAAAGCATGCTTTTTCGAAATATTTTTATACTTTTAATTATTGAGACTATAGAGTTATTTGAATGTTAAAAAGATTTTTTTTTTCACTTATTGAAACATGTTGCTTTTATAAAAAAATTTTTGATTTCATAAATTTAATGGCATATTACATTAGATGTATGAAATAATTAAATCTTACATTTTTTAATTAACAATTAAACATTTTTTTAAGGAAACTATAATTTTGTATTAATTTATGAATATAGTTATGTTTGTATATTGTTTTTTTATGTTCCCAGTTAAAACTTTTTGTTTAACTTGGACAAACTTAAGTTTTCATATATCCAATGAAAATGTTTAACGTAATTACGAAATCCAATGAAGCGATTTTAACGAAAATACTTCATTATAATTCCATTTAGACAGAGAAAATTTTCATTTAACCGATGAAATTTTTTTTATGAAAACGATTCTTTAAATATATGAAGCATTTTTCTTTCAGTGTGGTGTTCATAATGCGTAGTTGCGGAGGCCATGTGTCAGAAATTACTCTTAAACATCAAATGCCATGACATTTGTGAGCTAATAAAATCAAAATATTGGCATTGCTTAATTTGATGAGATATGTTTAAAGAAAGTTTTCATAAAAAATAAAGCTACAAATTCTAGAATTCAGTTGCCACCTGTTGTATTTCAGCACAGAGCAGTGTCCCTGTCCCTTTGTTTTGAGAAAACGCTATTGTTGATTTAAGTTCCAAGAAAGCATCGAAAATCAAAAGATCAGTAATACAATGCTTTTGGTAATACTTCGAAAAGAAAAAATTTCTTTATTTATTTTTAATGCTAAAATACGCTATTAATATTATCCTCCAGAATGGAAGGTTCTACATGTTACTATGATACCAAAGCCAGGAAAGGATCACACGAAAGTGGACTTATATAGCACAGTAAGCAGTTCGTCGAATCTGTCTAAATGGTTCAAGAAAATCTGGGTCAATAAGACACCTACAACTGTATATCAAAATAACATAATTCCTGCCTACCAATTTTGGTTTCGAAGAGACATGGCACCACTGAGCAGTTTCATAGAAAGGTAAGCCCTCTCCGAAATGTTTTTGAGAAGAAAACGTACTGCTTGGCACTCTTTTTTGACATTTCGCTAGCTTTCGACTTGTTTTGGCACGAAGTACTATTTTATAAGATCAAGCAGTAAAAACTTGCAAAGCTACACACTTAATCGAAAATTTTGTGTTAGAAAGAATAACTTTGTGAATTCTCCACAGGATAGACAAGCTGGTGTGCCACATGGTAGTATATTGGGTCCCCTTCTGCGCATTCTCTTAACATCTGATATGGCTTTAAATGAAAACAAGTTTTCATCGACATATGAAAATGACAGGGCAATTTTTAGTGTTTATGAAATCCCCTTATCGGCATCTATGATTTTACAACGTCATATTCAATAATTGGAAGTATGGCTGTGGAAGGGAGTTAAGTTAATAAAAAAGTGTTTTGGCGTCCTATGCTTAAGTGGGAGTTAGAGGAATAATCATAAACAAAAGTTACTTTTAGTCTCAGAAAGGCAACTTGCCTCCGAATTTGAATTAACAACCAGAATGTACTTCAGCATTCTAAAGTAAAATCCATCTGTTTTCACCTAGATCGCTGGCTTACTTGGGAATTCCACATAGAAGCAAAATTGACACAGATAAAATATAACTTATGAAATTCACTTGGTCAAGAGGCAGCAATTCCAAACTGGCTCTTGATTTTAAACTTTTATCCAACACGATTTTAAAGCCCATTTGGTGCTCCGGTATACAATTATGGAGAACTGCGTTGGCCTTTAATAAAAGGAAAAATTACAAAGATGCCAAAATAAGATTTTAGGAATGATTACAGGGGCTCCGTGCTATATGAGAAATCAGCAGTGGCATAGAGATTTAAATGTACCATTACTAAGAGAGAAAATGATCAGATATTGTGGAAAATATTTGGAAAATTTGGAACCCCACCCGAGCCTTCTGGCACGAAACTTATACTTAAAAATCGCATTCACCAACTCCTTCGAATGACGGAAACTTCAGATCCGTTGCATAAAAATGGAGAAAACAATCAACGTACACTTAATTCCGATTATATCGTTCTTGTTCAACAATACTGTATTAACTCAAAATTTAAAACAATTTTAAATTTTACATTAAAGGCATATGGAAAAGAATTTTTTAACCAACCGTTACATTAACAAAAAGTAGACAGAATATATGTATTTTTACAGCATTGATTTTTTCTGTAAAAATAAAAATGTTGAGATAATACACTATTATTGAACAATTTGGATATGTATTTCTAATAAATTTTACTGGCTGGACTAAAAGTTAAAGTTGTAGTTTTAAAAGTTCGTTAATTAATGTTAACAAGTATCAGTTGAAGATTCAATAAAAAATATATCGTCGGCTTAGAGTGTAAACCTTCTAACTCCCTTTTAACAAATTTCACAGGGGCGACAAAACACTTTTTATTTTTCCTATTTGCTGCTTGAGAGGAAAACCAAAAATATTGTTGATACACTTCAGGACTCAAATTGAAGAAAAACTACATGCTGGTCGACGAGGCATATCTTTCTCTACCATACGGCATTAAAATCTCAATTTTCTTAAAAAGTGGATTTAGCAGGTGTACACTCCAAGCCGACGATATGAAAAAAATATTTCTAAAATTATTGAAGTTTCCTGATGATCTATCCTAAGCAACCAGTGAAATGCGCATAGGAATAGCTTATCCCATCAACAATAAATATCAAGTGTTTTTTATCAAGAATAAAAACTGGGAATTAAGCACGAATAACAAAATCTTTTAAATTTCTAAAAAGTGCTATATCCTAAAACAAATATCCCTTATAACTGTCAATTAAAATATTTTTAACTAACAGTTTAAGTAATAGTTATTTATATTTGAAGTTGGTGAAATTGTCCGTAAAACTTTTACTGCCTGGCCCACGATGTCGACAAGAATTATTCTTTGGTATAATACAAAACAAATTCAAGTGTTGTATTATTGTTTTCAATATAAATATGCGAAAGAAATGTTCTTATCGACATTGTGGGCCTGGCAGCTAAAATGTTAAATATTGGAAAATGTTTAAGAAAAACAAATTTTTTACAAATAAAAACAAAAAGTTGGTAACGTATAAATTATGTGAAATTGTTAATGCAATTGATATTACTCATACGCTTAAGTATTTTTTAATTCCCCTGGAAGTAAATTAAAAAAATGAAAAAGGTTTCAAGTTTTCATTTGTTAAAATGCAACTAAATTAAAGCGAAATTGCTTTTTATTACACATAACTTTATTGACAATATTTAAATAATCACCTTAACCGATTATAACAAAAATCATACTTTTTTGTAATTACATATGTATATGTATATAATGGGTGATTTTTTTAGCGTAGTTTTTTAAAAAATCTAATAAAACACTCAAATTTGCATCATACTTTTTAAAAATAAATTCATGTAAATGTTGCCCGCGGCTCCGGTTCAAATGGTCCATTCGTAAGGTCCAATTTTGCACCACTTTTTCGAGCATTTCGGCCTGTATTCCATGAAGAACACGTGTTATGTTATACTCTAAGGCTTGAATCGTGTTTGGCTTGTCCACATAGACCAACGACTTCTTAATACCCCACAAGAAATAGTCAAGAGGCGTCAAATCACATGATCTTGGCGGCCAGATCACAGGGCCATTTCGAGAGATAAACTGCTTACCAAATTCATGCTTCAATATGTCAATTTTTTCACGAGCTGTGTGGCATGGGACACCTTTTTGTTGAAACCACATATCAACCAATTCCAACTCAGCCAATTGGGGCAAAAAATCATGGCTCGATATCGTTCGCCGTTAACGGTAACGTTTCTTCCACGGTCGTCTTTGAAGAAAAATGGAACGATGATGCCACCAGCCCATAAACCACACCAAACTGTCATATTTTCGAGATGCATCGGTAACTCTTGTACGGCATGTGGCTGTTCTTCACCCTAGATGCGGCAGTTTTCCATTTCCATTTCCATTTAGTTTTTCCATTTAGCCAGAAATAAGTCCAAACGCTGAACACAATTTCGATTTCTAAATTGATGTAACAAACGATGGACATTTCTCACAGAGCACGAATTTTGATAATAAATTTCAACGATTTGCAGTCGTTGCTCGTTTGTGAGTTTCTCCATGATGAAATGGCAGAGTATACTAAACACTTTTCACTTTCACAGACGTAGCTTGGACACAATCCCAACCAGTGCTGCCAGCCCGAAAAATTTTATTCATAAAAAATCACCCTTTATAAAAAATATAATGTATATTATTATTATTTAATAGGAAAATGCCCTTAATTATTACTAAATACAGCTCATTCTTATTTAATAACAAAATGTTTTTAAAATATAATCAATAATTGCTTAATAATATGTTTACTAGTATTGAAATCTTTTAATATATTTTAATCGATTATTCGATTTTTTTCAAAAACCGGTTTTCGAATAACCCGAATAGCTGCTATTTAAAAAAACCCGGTTTTCGGTTAAGCATTTAAAAAACCGGTTAACCGGTTTTAGTTCAAATAAAAAAAAAATAGAAAAATCAAATGAGTTTTTGTTTTGTAATTTCAATAAAAACAAAACAGTTCACGAGGTACACAGAAAAAATTAGTGCCGAATTATTTTCAAACAAACGCTTGTTTGAAAATATTTTTAATTTCTACAAATTTTTTACTGATTCAATGAATATTTTAGTGTGTTTTTTATTCTAACCAACAAAAATGTTGACAACTATTCAAAAATTAAATATACGCGTTATTGGTTTCAAGTTTATATAATTTTGTATGAAATATTTAACGCTCTTTAATGTTGTCGTGTTTTTGCATTTTTTATTTGATCGTAAGCAACACTTTTTTGTGTTAAATATAAGAAAAACAACAAAAAACACATACAGTCTATTTTTGGACGATTTAAAAACGTACAACAATAAGAAAGATGATAAAATGGCGTGGTGAGGTTTGTAGAAAAAAAAACCAAAACAATATTAGGTAAAAAGCGTTTCACTCTTTTTAAACAACAACAACACTAAAAGAAACAAAATAAATTTTTGGTTGGTTTTAAAGTTGGTAAAAAAGAATGAAAAACAAAATCCCGTTGTCAATTTTTTAAAAATGTTTAGTTAAATACCTACATCAAATACAAAAATAAAATGGTGACGAAAAACATGTCAAGTCGGTCTGCTGCCAAGGAAAGAATACAGCAACAGTGAGTAAAGAAGAAAAACATTGTGTGTATAAACAAGACTTTGTTCAAAAATTATTTCAACAAAAAAATTTGTCTCAAAGCCAGCCGCGCCGCTCTGCTCTGCCTTTATCTACTTCTACAGTGCTTGCTTGTGTGCGCGTCATTGCTTGTGCAAAAACTTTTTTGTTTGATTCAGCAAAATTATTTGTTTAAAATTTATATGATTTTCAATAAACTATTTGTTTGATTCAGTTAAATTATTTGTTTAAAAAAATCAGTTTTTTTTTTAATAAACGAAATGAAAATAAATTGTTTGAATATGCAAATTTGTTTGTAGGACCGATTTCAGACAAAAAATGTTTTGATTCTACAAATTTTTTGTTTGAATTGGGAAAATAATTTTTTCTGTGTATGTTCAGATCTAACAAATATTTGACTATAAAATAAAAAAAAAAAAAGCGTGACCAGTAAATTAATCAAACTTAAGTTTTATTTTTAACAATTGCTATTCATTTTCTTAACTTTATTTCTAGGATGATAATTGTATAATGTAATTTAGAAACTGTTAAATAATATTTTCTCTCGCCAAACGTTTTGCAAAAGCTAACAATTCTTTAAGAAAACTAGTGGTTACGTGTAGGACGTCAAATATTTAATAGTTGTGAACATAGCTTTAGAATTTTTGAAAAACTTTTGTTTTAAAAAACTTTAGGAATTTAATAAATTTATTATTTGAGATATTCTTTAAAATTTATTTTAATTTATTTTGTTTCAGCATTTTAGAAACGAATAGTAATATGAACAGGCTTTTTGTATGAAATATCTGTTTGATTCCTTCACTTTTGTTTTAAGTTCTTGGTGTTTTAATAAATAAAACTGATGCATTTTCCCATATCGTTGATTCCGCCGGTATGTTGTAGTTTTAAGCATGAAGATAAGGCATTCCTTCCTCGGCAACACAACAGACTAATATTTCACCCCATGATTCATTTTTGGCAGCATATTTTAGTAAAGTATTATTTGCATTCTCTTAGGAACTACTTGGAACAGAGTCAAGTTTTACCTGGGTTATATTTATGTCAAGCTTGTGGACTAATTAAAGGTGATTAATAAGTCGAGACGTTGAACAACCTTTACAACTTATCATTTTAGGGCCTTTTAGCACCATTGTCTTTTAAATAAGTTCGATATTCAATTAGAAAAATACTTAAATTACGGGTACATAAATTATTACATTACTATAATAACCGGTTTGTTTAACAAAAATAACCGGTTTATTCGATATTCGTAAAATGGACATTTTAAAATATCCGTCTTGGGCAAAACTAAAATAACCGGTTAAAACCAGTCGAATACTAACCGTTCGATCTCCCTATTTAATACCCTACACTATCATACACAGAGAAAACAGATTCGTGATCACAACCGAATTTGTCGCCTATCGAACTTTGTCGGTTGCATGTACTATCACACAATTCGGTTGCAATTACTGAACATTTCGTTGCTTAGCATAATATTTTTGATAGCAACATTTGAATTTTTGTACACTATCAGTCATAACCACAGATATTGTTAAATTTTAATATTCCACGACGTTTACCCGACACCTAATACCTCTGCACCTTCCTGTTGTTCAAACAAATTATGCTGATGCTGATCCTTTGAGGAGAATATGCAAAAATTTCAATAAATTGTACAACTTAATCGATTTTTCTATTAATGTAAATGTAATTAAACGCCATATTATCCTGTTTTTAAATATTTAATATGTCTTAACAAATTTTTTTCGTTAATAATGCCTTTATATAAAATCTTGTAATATATAGTAGTCTGTAAGGATTCATATCCATAGATTTAATCAAGTAAAAAAATAAATAAATAAATAGATTAGTTAGCATATGTTAGGTTTTTAGAAAAACAAAAATATGCTTATAACCGAATATATGATAGATGCAACTATATTAACACATAATTGGTGTTCTTCACAAAAGATTTGATTGACTTAATAAATTTATTTTTTCCACCGGTAGCATAAACCATTTTCCCGGTTTGTTTGATAGAAAATCAAAATAATTCCAATAACCTCCATTTTTTGTTAGTAAATTTATTAAGATATTTTACGTATCGTTTATACATTCACCCTTATCGTTTTTAGCGAATTTAAAACGTGCGTACGTGAACTTAATTCTCTTAGATCTATTACCAAAAAGTCGCAGGCGATTTAAAACTCGCCAACCACGTTAAGGGTGATTATTTAATGTCATAAAACACACCGACCAGCGCAGACAATGATGAGAACATCATGGGCCTACTACCTTAAACGGAAAGAATTGTTATCGCTGCTTAAGAAGTTCTTATTAGCCTAAGCGGGCAGTGTTGAGGAACTGAGAAAGCAGAAAGCTAAATTACTAAGTGGCGAACATGATGAGCTTGAAACACACCGCCTTTTAGCAATGACTCACACCTTGATAGCATCTACAGCCACCGAGTCCAAAATGGATAAGCTCAGAAGGTGGAATATAGGCTTTGACGGGACTAGTGATCCATTGGAGTCTATAGAGCGTGCTAAAGAGTTAGCCCACATGTACGATGTTGATCTGGACCAAATATTTGGGTATCACCACAATAGTGGAGAGGGTATTATACCTTTGTGCTGATGTGTGTAACACTTTAAAATATTGGTCCTAGACCCACCTTAAAGTATACCGATCGACTCAGAATCACTTTCCGAGTTGATCTAACGGACATCGGCAGGCAGGCTGGCTGGCTGTCCATGTAACCTTGTGCGCAAATGTCGTTATTTTGGAGATAATGTAATCAAATTTGGCTTAGGTTCTTAGGTTCTTATTGGCACAGGGACCAAGTCTATTGAAAATAGGCCGAATCGTAAGACCACGAGGGGAGATAGGGGACAATTTCTGCCTCTCAGAAACTATCAAACCGATTTTAATGATTTTAATGAATTATGCATTTTTATAAAAATAGGACCACGAGGGGAGATGGGTGGCAATTTCTGCCTCTCAGAAACTATCAAACCGATTGTAATGAAATTTATAACATAGATAGATCCCTATTCATATAGCCATACACTCTCGAAAATTTGTTTTAAAATACTGTGGTGTAGGGTATCATATCGTCGGGCTTGACCGACTATACTTTCTTACTTGTTTCTAATTATGAAATTAAAACTTGTTTTATTAAATGTTTCTCTGTCTTAAAAATTAGTTTTTTTAATTTTACTTTCATGTGTACTTTTTGATTTTCCGAATGCAAGCAAATTGATCATATCAATTAATATATTTGTTAGTTTGAGTTTTTCTTGCTGTTCAGTTTCAATCAATACGTTTAATTGAAATGTGACCACCAGCAAAAGAGAGTATAGAAAACGTAAACACAAGTCAAAATATTTTTTTCAATTAACACAGTTAATTAAAAAAAATTTAAAAATTGTTAGAAACTTTTAAAATATTTTGAAGATTGTGTGTATGTTTTCATATTTGCAAATATACACACAAACATTTTAATTTTTATTTTCAATTAAGGCAAATTAATTGAAACAATTAAAAAAAAGTTTGAAACAGAATTACTTGATTTAATTGAAAAAATTTTGTTGAAAATTTTTTCTGTGTATTTAAAAAAGTAACAACAGCAATAATTAATTGCATTGTATTAAAAAACAGCAAAAATACTGTAATGTTTATTTAAGTGCTGATAATTATTTTAGAGTTCGTTTACTTTAAATTTCATTAAAAAAAGTATAATAATAAACAAAAATAATCGAGTAGGAATCGGCGAAAGTGGGCGTCGTTGTAAATGGGGACAAGACAAAATTATTAAATTCAACAACGTGAACTTTAACAACCGTTATAATTTCGAGATAGTGCACGAATCATTAATTTTAGTTGGGCAGAGCAGATATTCTGACGTTTCGTCATCAACCTCAAAAAATATGCAAAGCTTGTCTCTAATATTAGTCCTTATAAACCGATGTTATCTAAGCCCACAGTGCTCCGCTAATAGACTAACAAGAAGCCTAAGTTCCCCTTTCTCAAGCTGAAGTATATTTCCGGACTTGCCACACGACAGTGTCGTTCGGACCATAATTGTATCATCCATCCCCTTAATGCGACCCATAGGGACGCCGAAGGAAGGCTCAGTGCTTAAAAGGGTTCTTGTTTAGTTAAATAGTATAGCTGTGGTAACAATAACATGATTGCATAAAATGTTATTACAATATAAATGTTGAATATTGTTTGAATAAATCATCGAAAAGATTTCATTTTTGTGCGGTTATCGCAATACAGTGATTGAATGTGTAGTAAAATTTATATGAAAAGCACTCTGTTTTTTTTACGCTCAATCACACGCTCAATCACTTGTGCTGTGAAAACAGCACATTATTTTACCTAGATTAAAAATTGTAAAACTTCTAGCCGTAGCATTTTTACAGAAATTTTCATCAGCTGTCATAAATGTTATTTAAGCTTTTTATTACCTTTTTCAATTCCACAACCATCGTATGTCCTATTAAAATCAACATCAGCGAAATGTAATTCATTTGCAAAATGTGTAACAAATTTGTTTTTAATAAACCAAATTAAAATGATTTTATGTTGATGTTATTTATTTATTAATTTTTTTTTTCATATGGACACAATCATACAGCTCCAGCCATACAAATAAACCTATTTACTCACATTAATAAATATAAAAGGACACGTACGGCCGAATACTTCCGTGTAATATGAATGTTGGTGTGAGTGTATGTCCACGCGAGTGTATTTATTAATGAATGTGATTTAAATACTTGTTAATTTTGTTATTAATTAATTTCGTTTAAGTATTTATAAAAAAAATTCCATTTAATTTAACCCTTTCCGACCCAAGCAATTTCAAAGTTTTTGGATTTCAATGAAATTTTCTGTATATGATAATTTGCCCTAAGATAACATAAAAATGAATTTTTAATGTACATAAAAAGCCCAAGTCCTTAGAAACAGGACATACACATATGTGTACCTTGGGACTTCACTTGGACAAAATATTAGCATTTTTTGGCACAAGTGTAGTTTACGGGGCATACGAAAAAAAACTTGTTACCCCTCTGGAAATGGAAAAAAAACAAAACAAATTTAAAATTTAAGGGGGCTGAGGCCCGTGAGCCCCCTGGATCCAAAAAACGGCCCAAACCACTTAGTGTTATGTGTAGGTACTCGAATTATAGGTAATTGTACGGGAAACAAAATTTGGAGTGGGCAGGACTTTTGGGGCCCTCTGGGCAAAAAAAGAGTGTCCCCTCTACTTATATATTTGTGTGGGTACTTAAATTAAAGGTAACTTGCTCACGATTGTAAATATTTTGATTTAATTTTGTTTTTTTTTATTGTTTTATGGGCTATATTTTCAAAAAATGATCCTTCTTTTTGCTTGCGAAAATGACTTGATAGTTTCCGCAAACGACTTGTTTACATTGTGCCTGTTCCATGCACATTCATTTCCGCCAATCGCTCCAAAAGTAGTATGCTGGTAAAATACCGCACAAAAAATATAAAGGAATTATTTGGCGAAGTCCTCAAAAAACGCTTGCACCTAATCACAGTTTTCTTTCGCAAAATTGAGGTAGTAGAAACCCATATTACACATATGTGTAGGTACACATTGTGCTCACAAAAAACACAAAAATTCTTTGTGCATTTTAAAATATTTGCATATTATTTAAATGAATGATGCCTTTGTTACAAACTAATAACAAAATATTCATATATTTAGTGTAATATAAACAAAATAATGATACTTTCATATCTTGTCTTCCGCACTGCGAAACATGATCATCTTTTTTGCCCGCGTTTACACAAATACTAAACTAAACTTCGCAAAAACTTATAAGACAACGATTTAGAGATAACACATAACATGTAGAGACTAAAAGAAGTAGGAAAAGTTAGATATTTATATATAAGCTTCTCTCTTCAAAATACGTTAAATTTACCTACACGTATGTGTAGCCTGGGTCGGAAAGGGTTAAGCAATTAATTTTATAAAATCTCTACAGTTTAATACAGGGTTGTCCAAAGGAAACAAAGAGGTTTAAATAGTCTATAGTTTCCAAAAATATACCTAAAGAAAAAAAAAATTGGCATTTGCTTGAACCGGAAAATGATGAAGTCAATTAAAATAGCTTCCTTTTGAAATAATAAGTACCGTATAGGACTGGCAAATTCGACTGCTTTTCATTACTCAAGGCACAAGTATTTTGACTAAAATTCTTCCCTGATCTTATGATTAAAATTTTTCAAAAACGACAACAACTTATAATAAAATGGTTGTATTTTCCTTCAAACATGCAAGACTTGTGCGAAAGTTTAAAATACCCTACAATAACATTGAAGTGTGTTGAGTTTTATAGAGTACTGAATACTACTAAATTTCTCAACGACTTTTTTCTTTGAGTTGTCAAGCAACGTTTTGAAGCAAAACATTTTTTTTACATTTTATTATATTTTATTTTAACAAATGGTAAATGTTTTTATATGTGGTTCCAGCTGCGTATTTTTGGCAAATGTTTTTGGCTGTTGGGTGTTAAAGGTGTTTTGTAAGGATGTATGTTCAATTGAACGTTCTTAACAAATATAACTTTAAGTAATGAGTAGCTACTTTTCAGTATTTAGTACTAATAAAAAAGAGCGAATACTTTCCTGCGGGAAAAATGTTGTCAATTTGTGAAAATAGAACAAGTACAAAAAGAAAGGACACGCAGAGAAAAAATATGGTTGGGCATGGTTACGGCAACAACACTATGTTTAATGTAACAATATATTGTTGTCGTACACAAATAATTGTTATTTTTATTTAATATCAACAATATTATAGTTACTGTAAACATATCAATGTTTATCGCAATTATGAATTTGAGTAATTGTTGGCCGAAAAATAATTATTTTTCTAACAACTTAATTATGATAACTTTCTAAACATAATATATTTCTCACAACCATATCATGATATTTAATAGCCATAACATGATAACTTTCTATACATTTATCATATTATGTTAAAGATGCAATCAAACTATTTTTACTCTAATGATATTATGTTAGCGCCATTTGTAAAATAATTTTGAAGAAGTTGTGTCGTTTTTTTATTTGTGAGCGGTTAAACAATTAAAAGATAAAATTCCGTAAAAAAAATAAGTTTAAAGAAATTAAAAAATTAAAATATTAGCGTAGTTCATTCAAGTATTAGTGATGTAATAGTGCAAATGTAAAATATCATAGTTTTTTGTAAAATCCAACAACAAAACACACAGAGATTTCGTTATATTTTATAAAAGTGCTACGATATCTCTGTGGTTTTCATGGGCAACCGCGTATGTCTTAAAACAAATTGTTCAGGAAAGCCGAAAACCCATTCTAGATCAAACTATGGGCTAGGTATTGCACATTTTAAACTTTGTCATTACGTTACAAAACGGAATTGATCCATCTTTTTTCAAAAAAATATAAAGAGCGTTCAAAATTAGGCAATATGGCATCAACATCTTAAAATCAAAAAAATGGACACACGCGGTTGCCCATGAAAACCACAGATTTTTCATTTGCTCTTTGCAAGCCTTATATTGAACTCCGCTATTTGATTAACATTAAGAAAAATTGTAAAAAGCCACAAAATAAAAAATCGATTCAAAAATATTTAAATTTATTTTGTATTTTTATGTCAGCTATGAAAGGTGCTGTATCATAATATGATTGCTTCTAAATTTATTATGATTAACATGATGATAATATGATTACTTCTTAGCTTATTATGATTAACATGACAATAATATGATTCATTTCTTAGCTTATTATGATTAACATGACAATAATTTGATTACTTCTTAACTTAGTATGGTTAACAGAATAATAATATGATTAAGGGAAAAATATTATGATGACATATTGCGAGTATATTGAGTCATAATATGTTTTAATAATAATCCTAATATCTGTGGCCACAAGCAATAACAACCTAAGTTGAAATAATTTTTGAGAAAAGGCATTTTATATTTCTACTGGCGTTTCTGAAAAAAATTTATTGAATTGGAAAAAAGTAATTCAGAATCAATGATTCTTACTCCCACAATGCTAAGATAAAAGAATTTTAACGAATATTTTATATATTTAAGAAATATTTAATAAAAACAAATATAAACTCAATTGTTTCTTAAGTCGACTTAGGCGGTTAACGCTTGTGACCACAGATATGGTGACTACAATCATAATTCTTATTATAATATGTTGCTCTTAGAATATGTTTACCACAACCATGTTTTTTCTTTGCGTGCATGACCAGTGGAAGAAGAACCAATAATCCCTTAACTGGCTTATGAAGAACAAAAAAGTAGAACAAGTAATGAATTACAGTACAGTCTTCACCGGTGCTGTGAAAAATTCTTTGGTACTTTCCAAAATTTGGTTCTTGAATTTAATTTTAGGGCTTGTTTTATTGAAATAATACTACATTTTAGTAACTGACACGTTCATGGAGAATAGATATGTGACTGGTCAAATGGTGTCAATTGACCCCCTCCAATGACAATCCCATGTAAAAGTGATAGGTCTTATTCATATAAAGTGTTAGAACTAGAACCGGTCTCTACCACCAAAGACCTATCACGGGACTACTTTGGTGTCAGTTCGCTTCCCTCTAGGGTAATATTTGATGTTTTTACAGCATTCTCGCCATTATTGAGCTGTAACCTCTCTGCATTGCTCCTCGGGGTGTTATCACCTGTTTCATCTCTTCAGGGGCCAAATATTCGTCTAACCATTTTTCTTTTGGAAATTCTTAAGGACTCTTTCCCTAAATTCGGCATGGACCAAACTTCTGATCCAGAAGTAACTTTAAGCCTTATCAAGATATTGTAGCTTCTTAGCTTATGATCCTCAAAAGTAGCTTTTAATCAAATATTTTAATGTGTGCAAAATAAAGTTTGTTTGCTAATACCATTGGATCTTGAATACAGTCCCTGACTCCGCTATCGTTGCTCTTTAGTATGTTCAAGTACTTAAACTTGAGTACTCCTTTAAAATGATAGTCACTATAATCGATATCTCGGATCATTTCTCTTGTCATCCCTGACCATCAAAACATATTTGCAGGTCCTGTGTGATTTTTAATAGCATACTGCAGACATAGTTTAAATAAAACTGTGGAATACCTTTCCCCTTGGCCTACTCCTGTGTTAATATCTAATTGCTCACTGTGCTCTTGCTGTAATGTAAAGTTTTCTTTTGCATTACTAAATGTTACCATTACTAGACGGGTCAATTTATTGCTTATGCCAAACAAGGCAAAGATTTTGGGAATCTTAGATCTGTTTATGCAATCAAACACCTGTTTAAAGTCAACGAATAGCAGATATACGTCGTTATTAACTGCATAAAATTTCTCCAAATTTTGCTTTAATCTACCGGGCCGGAATCCGCACTGGTATTCTCCAAGTAGCCTTTTCGCTATACTAATCAGTCTTCTCGCAAGCATACCGGAAAAAATTGTTTAGTATACGTTCAATAATGCTATACTGCGATATTTCTCACATATACATTTATCGCTAGTATTTCGTATGGCGGTGGTCCATTCTTTGAGCATGTCCTAATACCTCCACAGTCTGCTTCCCTTCTGCGTTCAGGCCATTTATTTATTCCGCTGTAATGTCAAGTATATCAATAATTTAGTCAATCCTACACCCAGAGAAAAAACAACTAAAATCAGCAAAATCCATAAACGAAAGTCTAGTAATGTTGTGGAGTCAGCGTCATCTGTATCCATGGGAGGTATAGCTATTAAGGAATCAGACACTCTTGATGTTCTGGGCATAAAAATTCATCATGTAATGGGCTTTGGAACCAACATGTTTTCAAGTGTGGAAAGAATCATTCAACTGTCTTGGTTTCTTTAAACGGTACACAAACTAGTTCACTTCGCCTGATCTCCTCACTATTTATACCGCCTATATCGAAAATGGAATACAACTCCCATATCTGGGCCGGGGCTTCAAGGTCTATCTTAAGACTTCTGAACCGGGTGCAAAGGAGTAGGTTGAAGCTCATCAAAGACAATAGGATATCCAGCTCTAGTGACCTATTGGAGCATCGTCGGAATGTGAGCTGTGCGCCATTCTTTTATAGATATTACCACGGTAAGTGTTCAGCTGAGATGGGCGAACTAATCTCAAGACGCGGTTGCATGCCCGTAGTACTCACCTTTCCAGCAGATCACATCATTATCATTAGTAGGGGGCATCCCCTGAGTGTTGGCTCAAAGTACTCAATATTTTACCAGCACTAGTCCCATTACTGCATTACTTCTTACCCCTTGTTGTATAAGCTGTATTTCTATTTTGTTAAAACCCCATTTTTGGATGGTTTTCAATAGCTGTGCTCAAGAAAATTATCAACAGTTAAAAAATATTTTTTGAATCAGATTGTGTTTCATGAAATATTAATGCTATTTTTTGTTTTAAGAAATTCATAAAAAAATTATACAGACTTTACATTTTTATCATTTATAGCCAGTGATGCCAATAGTAAGTCTAAATTTACACGTTTCATCTTTTGATGCTCAACTTCTTTTCAATTCCCTTTTAAAGATGCCAATATAATCACACGCAGCAATCGTTTTCAACTTTTTTCGGTTCAAAACAAGAACAATTTTATTAACAGCGAATCAAAGAAAAGAAAAAAATTACATGCAGCCATCGTTGTGCATATACCAACGAAAAAAAACACAAAGCGTACTGACCGAGTACAGGCATCTCCGTACTAACCCCCTTGCTTCTTTCTTCTCTCACCTAAAAACATAAGAGTTGAGCATCAAAAGATGAAACGTGTGAAAGCAGACTAAGGAGTTTTCCCTTTATGTAGGGATTTTTTTGGAAAATTTCAACCGTAGGAAAAAAAGGACAGATTTTTTAATTTAAGGCAAATGTAGAGAGTTTTCAAATACATATCTCATTTTCAATTTACGTAAGTTATCGTCTTATTTTCTTTTAAAAATAAAAAAATTTGTCATATACAGTACAAATGTAGTATTTTTTAAAAGAAGCCCTATATAATGAGTCCTAACAGCCTGGCAATCCATGTATTAAAACCATATACCCTAATTTTTAGTTTAAAGGAACTGCAGAAAATATTTTTTTAAAATTTTACAGAGCCTTCCCTTTAATTTGGTACCAAAATTATTTGAAATAATTATTCTTGAAAACTTTTAAGCTCTTTAAAAAGGACAAAAGATGAGGAAATGAAAAATCAAAAAACGAAATTTAACTATTTTTTGTTTGTAGATTAAAGGATATCGTTTCTGCCAAAAAGAAAAAAAATTAAATTTGTCACACAGTGTTATTTTTAAAATTAAGTTTTTATATTATTTACATATTTATTTTGGTTTTTTTTCTTGTTTTTAATAAATGCTTTTATTTTCATATGTACATACAATTGTTAACAAAATATGTACTTGTTTGCCTGTTGCTAAAAACAACAAATTTTTTCTTAGACACGTAGCGATTTTTTGATATTTCTGCTGGCATCACTGTTTATAGCACGTTTACATTATAGCGATATATAGTAGATTTGATTTGAAATCTTCCTAAAGATCGAGTGTGTTTAAATTGTACGTTTTTGTGTTCATAACAAATAAAAACTCTGAGGATCATCTAAAGGATTCACCTTTTGTTGTTACAGCTTCCGGGGCAAATCGGGTTGAGGTCAATCCTGGTATCCGCAAGGTTTCAAATTTGGCTCATCAATGAACAACAACTGGCAACAGTTATCGCCTTCGAGTTTTTAGAAGATTTATCTTTTCTGTTTTATAGTCGTACTTCCATTGAGTTCTTCGAAACAGAGATATGGTAGCGGGCTAGAGGAGCATGACAGTTTACTGTTGTGTCGACATTGAAAATCTATGCTAGGGGGATCGGGTGTATGCATGCCTAGGATGCACCAACATTTATCAAGGAGTCAGAAGTTGTAACTACGTACTTAACTGATGGTACCTAGGGAGTCAGTAGCCCCGGCCTGGCAAAGCGGTCTGACTATTGGTGAGATCTCCGTTAATATGCTTTTTAGGAAATGCTTCCTGAATCCCGAGTACTCCGAAGATAGTCTTTGAAGGAAAGCTTTCAGAGAATACGAGGTGGCTGTGGTTATACCTATATCGCGGGTAATTACGGGTTGTCATTATTCATAGGAGAGCCCTTTGGAGTGGGCACCTGCTGCGAAGTTTAAATCATTCCAAGGTTCTATTTTGCTATCAGTAGGAAACTGCTTGAATCAGATTGTCAGTGGAGGTTAGATAGCCCCAGCTACTAAACAAGGAGGATAGTGTGATTTGGCGATTGTACTCTTCAATTGCAACCTATGTATGGGGCAGTTGGTAAATGCCCCACGAGATTTGGCCATAGTGCAGTTGCTTATGCAAATCAATATCACAGTTGTGTACTCCAAGGTTACTTTTGATAGCCTGCAATATTAAACACAGGGGATTTAAGGGAGGCTGTTCCACTTATAAGAATCCGCGCAAAGTTTCACAGCAAGCTCTTTGCATGGAGAAAGAAATCGACTTTGAAGTAAGATAAATGCTTTTTTGCTTTTAATTATTTTTAGTTTGGTATTGAAGATGACGTAGACTTTCTTAAGTCTGAAATAAGAAGATGTGTGGAAGACAGCGATATGGCCTGTTCAAATGGGTGCCCCAGTAGGTTAGCTGATAGTGAGCTAGACTATCTGTGTGGGGGTTCTGGGTTCAATTCCCGGCAGAGACTCTGGTCTTCTGCAGACAAGCTTAGAGCTTCGCGGGATTAGCATTGGAAAAAATGCTTAAAAATATAAATCAATAGTTTCATCAATCAAAATTGTGCATTTTAAATTCCATAAAGCTTCAACATTAAATTAAAGCCGAATTACCTATTTTTTAAATGTTTTATTATGAAATCAATATTGTTTCAATATTATTCTCAAAAATAAAAATTAAAATTTCCATGACTTTTTCACATTGTATAATAAGACGACAATATTGTTCTGTAAGAAATCAATATTAATTCAATGCCGAATAATATTATTTCTATATTGTTTCCTTATTAAAATTATCAAAATGGGGCAACTTTAACTTAAAATTGTTTCATATTAAAATAAAAAATTTCAATATTACTAGACTTTCTTTAATGTTTCATATTGATTCAATATGGTTTTTATTGATTTGAAGTGGTTTTTTTTCTCTGGGTCTAGTTCATTCGTTTATTCGTTTCTTTTACTTGCTGTTCAAAAATTAACAAATTTTAAGTAGTTCTTCTTAAAAAAAGTATGAAGCATGCCAATGAAACCTAAATAAAAACTTAAATATTTTTATATTTTTTATCTTCGGGCAATAAATTAAATTCCATTAAAAGAAAATAGTCAAATTGTTAACTCTTCAGCAAAAAAAGTAAACGAATACGTATGAGTATTAATAGAAAATTGCAGGTGGCTTATTGCCAAATAGTTCTAAAATGCCAGCAACAAAATGTGGATAAAGAAATTTTTAATAGTTTTTTTTTTTTATGTGATGCTGAAGTTGTACTCGTAGCGTTTACCAGTATTTTTTATCACCACCTAAAAATCTTTTTTTTTTTTTAAATTTTGGCAAAACTACAAAAAGATTTTTTTAAAGTGTTTGTGGATGTGCATGTATTTTATTGATATTGGTAGCCAACAAAACTGTCAGTAAGGAATTGGGTCATTGGTTGCTCTTTCAAAAATTATCCACGATTTGTGTGATTTTTAGTTTCTTTTTTTTTTGTTGTACCTTGGATAGATTTTTTTTGCTTTTGGTGTTTAGTACTCTTGTTCTTTGTTCAATTTTATGTAATAAATATTTTACCTTGTTGTTGGTTGTAAAATGTATTGAAAAATATAAGAACTGCCTCCACTGGCAGCAGGTAGAATATTAAAAAAAAAAAAATACAAATTGAACAAAAATCTTTTTGGTTAAACATAAAAAACTAAGGCCGCTTTAATGTCTAAATCAATAGTTTTTAATATTTGGTTTTTAGAAATTTGAATATATGCAGTGGTTTCAAACTAAAAGTTATTGGTTTTATTATGACGGATGTCTCTATAAAAGATTGCAAGACAATCAATGGTTTCCCCTGGTGTAGTGTATGCGCTCTTATGCACACCACTGTAATAACTTATATTTAACATTAAACCAAACTGTCGCAACAGAAATGTTTATTGATGTTTACAAATTCAATGTCCATTGAATTCCAATGAATATTTTTGTCGTGGGAATTTGGCATTGTCAATTTGTTTATGAGAAATGCTGACTTATAGGATATTTTAGTATATAAGACGCTTTAATGGTTCAATAAAATCAGAATTAATTGAGCATTCAAATTGACTGTCTAATTATTTCTCAAAAAGGGCATTTTAATGCTCGTCTAATACGGCAGAAGTGCTTAGCAATACTTACCCCTTTTTTTCCTGATGCTTTTAACATCCGACCACTACACTGAGCACAGGGGCATACATGGAAGCTGTATAGATGTATCGTTGGCGCATGAAGGCACCACCTTGAATTAAAACGTTTTAATTTGTGATATTGGTGTTGTACATTTGAAGAACAATTAACAAAACAAATTCCATCTTTTCGCTTGTAAGAGGCGGTTCAATGAAACTACCTGTGTTTTTTTTAGTAATTTCAATAAACTGAACTGTTTTTGAGCTACGCAAATATATATTGTTCAACCTCCTACATTTTCAAAATAACAGTATATCTTCAAAACGAGAGCTAACCTAAAAAAACGGTTAGCATCACTGGATTCAGCGTGCCCCTCAATTAGGTTAAAACGCCAGATTCCCGGCCTGTTTTGTTTTTTTTTTTTACTAGCACAGTGTACTTGTTGCTCAAAATTACAATATTAAAAATCTATTTTAATATTATTTTTTTAAAAGTTGCGAAAGAAAAAAAAATCACATCTTAAAAAAAACACCTTCTTCAAAGTTTCAGGATTTTAAAAGAACAGTTTGAGGTATTATATAAAAAAATCAGCAAAAAAAAAAAAAAAATAAGTTTTTGACTTAGTCCGTTTTTAAAATTTAATATTTTGCAGATATTACATTTCTCAAAATATTTTTTGTAGCCCCAAGTATTCTCTTTAAAATGACATAAAAATCCTCTTCGTATGTTAAGTTGTTTTCGAGATATTGAAGAAATTTACTCAACACATTCGGCTAATTTGGCAAAATTATGACAGATATTGTTATGGAGAGATTAATAGATAGATGTTTGAAACAGTTGTCTATTTAACCTAAAATTATGACAAAATATGTGGATGATTTATTTTGCGTAATTAAGGAATCAGAAATAGAAAAAATTTTAGATACATTAATTTCCTTTCATGCGGATATAAAATTTACAATGGAAAAGGAGTTTGAATCTAAATTGTCTTATTTAGACACTTCGATAATAAGAAAGGGAACAAGTTTATTAATTGATTGGTATCAAAAACCAACATCGTCTGGTAGAATAATTAATTATTTTTCAAATCATCCTAAAAGGATTATTATTAACACGGCTAGAAACTTTATAGATAGAGTATTGAAAATAAGTGATTCTTGTTTCCATAGGAATAAAAAGGAGAAAATTTCTAGAGCATTAAGAGAAAATAGTTTTCCAAAGGAAATTATATCTAAATTATTAATACAATATAATAACCATAGAATAAATAACTTGAACGGTAATACGGAACCAAAAGTTTATAAATCGCTAACTTATGTACCAAAATTTTCGGAGAGATTAGAAAAATCTAATATTTATGATACGGAAAGGTATGTAATTGCGCATAAATCGTATAACACAATAGGTAGGTTATTCACTAATATGAAGGATAAAATAAATAAGTTGGAAATGTCGAATGTAGTTTATAAGATACCTTGTGGGGGAAATGTTAATGTACAATGTGGTAAAATATATGTTGGTACAACGAAGAATAAACTGAAAACTAGGTTAGCAGGACATAAGTCAGATCAAAAATATAGACATATTTCATCCCAAAAAACGGCTTTATCAGCTCATTGTGCAAATTTAAACCATTATCCTGATTTTGAAAATACAACAGTTTTAACTACGGAAAATAATTATAAACGTAGGCGTATGTTAGAAATGTTGCAAATTATTAATGTACCGACAATATCGAGAATAAATTTTAAGTCAGTAAAGCACAAAATTATAGGCATTTAGTTTATAAAAATATAAACGGAAGTTAAAAGTTTATTTATAATGTAATAGATTAGTTTTTGAATTGGAAAACCTTTTTTTGTATTTAATTGAAAATTGTTTTTTGATTTTTTGTTATATTTATTTAATTTGTTAAAAATTGTTGTCAAAAATTCAAGAAAAACCCTGAAGAAGGCACACAACGGAGTGCCGAAATATTGGTTCAATAAATTTAATATATTTTTTATATAAAAAAAGACCACAAGCTTAATTAAATAATAATAATAAATTTTGTAAAGGTCGAATGAAAGTCTATTTATTAATTATCAAAATAAAATATAATAATATGTGACGTAGATTTGGGGGAGTGTAAGTATATTTTACAAAGTCTAGTTTTTTAACTTTTTAATGGTAATTGCCACCTTAAATTAGATTATAAGTAAAGATGGACGTTAGACGTTACCTTGTGTTTTATTGACAAAACCCTGATAAGTCATTGGCCCCACCGAAGGAACAAGTAAAAACTACAAAATGCCTTTCCATTAAAGAGAAACAGTAAATAAAAATTAATGGCTTATTGATGCCTTGACAACACAGTTCGGCGAATTAGGAAGTGTTTGCTCATCTCCACATTTTCGTTAACAAAACTGCGGTAGCAATTGTGGTACAATATAGCAGCGTCATTCTGTGTGTATCACCCAGCTACACAGTCAATATACGTTTTCCCTGTTCATCGGCAGAAGTAAAGTCGTTATTAAATTTGTCATGTTTCTTCTTAGCCCGTCGGTGATTTCAATAATCTTCCTGAGAAGTCTGAGTTTACAAAAGGGCGAAGATATATCCCAATAATAAATAATTTTTTAGTAAACATATAAATGGTTGTGTCAATTAAATGTACGATTTAAGCTTTTTATGCTTTTAAATAATAAATTTCACTAGCTTGGACCATTTAAAATATTTATGATGAAAAATTTATTTACATTTTCTATTTAGACCCATCATTTTAATATAAATTTCCTCCTCAAACATTTAATATCATGTCATAAATATAAAAAATACAAATATTTATTTAAATACTTAATAACAATCAAAGTTCATTGAAGAGTACCTACAACAATAAATATATAATAAATATATTTAAAACAAAACAGCACAATAGAAACAGAAAGGAAGTTCGAACAAGCAGAACGAATTTTACAACCAACAAGAACAATCAAAACTAACAAGCAAAAGTAATGAATAAGAACAACAACAACTACGAAACACTGATAAATTCTGACAAGCAGACTCACAGAACTTTTACATCAAACAAACATACACGAACATTTAGTAAATAAATATAAAAATACCAGCATCTCGGAAAGTAGTTTTTCTCTTTCTTTTTTTGTTTTTTTTTTAGACTTAAAGAAAGTGGGGAGAATGAGAAATTTCTTAGTGGAAAGAAAGAAGGTGAACGAGTAGAAGTACACAACTAACAAATAACATACATAAACTTAATCTAGTTAAAAGTTATTTGTTTGCTTGTTTATAAAATATCTGTGAAGATTTATTTTGTTTGTATGTAGTGTCGTGTATGTTTTTATTTCATATGACAATCTTCCATAAATCTTTTTCATATTTATATACTCTACATTACTGTGCTTTTAATACTGACTCCATGAGAGATTAAAGAAAAGTAACAGTAAATACCTTAATAAATGGACAATAAACTACAATACAAATATTTCTTGTATTTAGCTCACTTTTAGTAATACACTACTTTTATGTTATTTGTATGTATTTTTATGGGTATACATGTGTGTGTATTAGCGTGGTCCTAATCCAAAGAAACAAAGAGAAATACACTCATAGATAAATTCATCTTCATTTCAATGATGCCCTAATATCAGAATTGTGACATCAATGTTATTACAAATGGCGTCAATGAGGCAAAAAGTGACATCAATCCAATGATGGAGGTCGTCGTAAAATGTTGTCACATTTAATGCGTCATCTATGCTATGACTACAGTGACATAAATTCGTTGCCCCATTTTGTGTATTATTAACAATTTTTCCATGCTTAAAAAGTAAAATAAGAAGCAAAAATGCCCATATTCTATTTGTTAAAAATATAAAATATTTAAAGTAGAATGGTTACGAAAACCATATCGGGCGTGCTGCTGGTGTCTTATAACTGAGAGTTATTCTGTAAACACAGTGCGGAATACAACAAAAGTGAAGCGAAAATTTTAACGGGTAAGTAATTAATAATATTATCTCACTTTGACTTCAATCAATCCAAATAACAAACTGTCATTAAATTAAGCCTAATAAGTCCTTTCTCCGATGTTACTGAGTTAAACTAACTCCTATTCGGAATTTCTGTGAGGCCGATGTGTCATCCTATTGATGACATAGCTCCTATGTTTGATCCTGATGACAATTTGTGATGTGACATCACCATGATAAAAAGTGCCATGGAGTCAAAAACGAAGACACTTTTCAAAGTACTGATGTCAAAATACAGCAGAGTTATAACACATTTTCTATCAGTGTATGTATTATGTTTTGGATTCACTTAAGAGCGTGGCTCTCGAGTTGATAAATAAAAGGAATATTTCGTACTTATTGTGCGAGCAGTAATATTGTGATTAAATCAGTCCTCTATATGACTTTGTAGCAAACATACATTTAAAAGAAAAATCAATCCATCAAATCAAACCGTACTCTTCGATTCGTTTCGTTCATTCATTCGTTCTCTCATTTGACGAAAAATTTATTTAAGTTGTAACGACAAAAATCGTACAATGTAAATATGAGACCGACTTCAAAGAAGAAACGACAATAATCGCAACGACAAAAATCGTTTAATGTAAAAGCAGACTTATCCATATCCACTTGAAATAATCAGAAAATGAGATTGATTTATGTTAAAATAAGATTAAATCAATCTCAAAATGCGCTTGATTTAAGAATTTTAAGTTGATTTAATCCCGAATTCGTACTTAAAATAATCCGAAAATTAGATTGATTTAAGTTAAACTAAGATTGAACAAATCTCAAAATGTGCTTCATTTACGTATTATAAAGTTGGTTCAATCCCGAATTCGTACTTGAAATAAACCAAAAGTAAAATTAGAAGAATATATTTATTATGATTGATTTACTTACCCGTTTTACACCTTACAGAATTTTTAAGTATAAAACACCAGCACCATACCCGATGTGATTTTTACCTTAAAGACTTAATGTACATATGTATATAAATGAAAATATAAACTATATGAGAAGCAAGAGTTTTAAATTTTACTTTTTACAGATGATAAAAATGTGTTTTCGTCTTGTTCTGTTGTTTTTGTTGTTTGTTTACTTGCGTGGTGTTGTTGCAGTGTCTGCAACAAACTTTTATAAGTTAAATGTGATTAAAACACTCACTATGTAATTTTACTCTCAGAGTGGCAGTACCAACAGGCACAGTAATCCCATTTAGGATTGTTTTAAGTACGTTTTAGTGTTATTCGTACTTGAATTTTTGAGTACGACTCGTCCTTAAAGTAAGTATAAAAAACTTAATTTATCCCGAGTGTTTTTCTTTCTGTGTATAAATATTTATAGAATTTAGCCACCGAGGCTAAAAATGCTAGTGAAACGATGAGAACTAGAGATCTATATAAAATAAATTAAATCATAACAGATCGCAACCATTAAAACGCTTAGCCTTTAAAAAGTTTGGCTAACGACCTGGTTTACTCCAAAGAAGAACAAATGAAAATATGGGAAAATCATTACAGAAATATTCAGTTTAACAATTGTTGCAACCGCAAGGATATGTAACTGTAGTGAAACAGAAAAGTAAGCACGTTTATAAGATATTGATATAGAATCACCTGACGATAAGGAGATTTAATGTGGAATTGCTCAACTAAAGTGACTTTCTCAGACTCTCTCCCATCGGAACTACTGAAGGCGCTGTACCATTATATCCAAATTATTTAAACAACTTATAGAGCATTTCGGGAACAATAAGAAGCTACCAGATGAAATCAAAGACGGGTTGATAATTAAGATCCCAACGGTATTCTGACTAAAGTGAAAAACTGGAGAGGCCTTACCATTTTGAACATAACAAATAAGAATAATTGTGGTTTTTATTTGAACTATTAATTTTTGATTTTTTTAATTTTAATTTTAAACAAACGTATTGCTGGTACTATTGAACCTCAACTTCGGAACAAACAATCCGGGCTTAGAAGAGGTACATAAATTATTCGTAGATCATATATGTAGCCTACAAATAATAGTAGAAGAATCTGTTGTGTGGAGTAGATCTCCATGTTACTTGTTGTTTATAGACTTTGAACGGGCTTTAGATACGTTACCGGCCATATGGAATGCTTTAGAATTCACAGGGGTTCCAGGACCACTGATAAAGCTTGTTAAATGATATGGCAACTTGTCGAGTACTGCATGAGGGACCTTTAAGCAACAACTTTCCAGTTGAAAAAGGTGTCAGGCAAGGATGTGTGCTCTCACCTCTACTTTTTAACATCATTCTAGATGTTGTCATGGAACAATCGATAAAAAGTGACTGCAGGACAGAGTAGACGATCTTGACTACGCCGAGGACATATGTCTGCTCTCGCACAGCTTTAAAAATATGCAAAGCCAGCTTAATATCCTTGTTGAGAATGCATCCAAAGCCAGTGACAATTCGCTTGTAGACGTCGATAACTTCTATTACTTCGGCAGCATAATAACTTTTGCATGTAGTAAAGAGGAAATAGCCTTTGCTAACCAAGCAAAGGCTAACCAGGCATGTGGCGGACTAAATAAAGAATGGAAGTCAAATCACATTACTACGCACGAAAATCAAGCTTTTCAAATCGAACATGAAATAAGTTTCATTTTACTATTTTTTGTACATGTTACCGAAAATAGTCAGCCATATTGGATTCGCCATTATGAATTTTCAAAATCTAAGAACAGATTCATAACCTACAATCTAAAAAACCCCCGGATAACTAGTTTTAAGCCATAAAAGCGATCAGATGTATCAAAATCGACTTGTTAACTTTACAAAAAAAAAAAAAAAAAATCCGCCTTATTGGATTTGGAATTTTCAAAATCTAATACCAGATTCGTAATCGTCGGTCCTGAAAACCCCCGAAAGGCGAGTTTCAAGTAAATTAAATCAATTACAAAAATTTTTGTTACATCGGGTTCTTTTCTTTTTCTTTTCTTATTAAAGGTGTATTTTCAAGCTTACTTATGACAAAAGTAATGCAGTTAAAAAACTGCGCTTTGCTGCATTAGAAAGAGCGTATTGTCCTTTTTAAGAATCACCAAAAAAGTAAAAATCGTTTTTTTCAACTATAGGTCCCTTTTAACTGAAACTGACACATATATAATTTTGTTATTTGTGTGTTCATCTTTTTTGTCTATCCAGAGCTTTTTGAAGCCCACTGATGGGCTAGAAAGCTGAAAATGCATATAGTAAAACAACTAGGCCAAATCCTAACGTAAACCGAGGTAAGTGCTTACTTTGCTTATAGTACATATTAATTTAGTTTCCTTAATCTTTTTACGGTGCATTAAAACTTGTTCCATTTTGCAGTCCGGTTCTTTGATTTTTTAACTTAATATCTCTGAAGAGATTTAATCAACACAGAAAAAATTAAAAATTTTCTCTAATCACCAAATTTATACTAAATTCATAGAATCAAGCAACCCATTTGTTGATTTTGCACCTATTACCAAAATGATTATATTGTTAACTAAAAATTGTAAAAATTTAATATTTTGAATATTTTTTTTTTCAATAAATGATATTTTTAATTTTAATTAAAAAAATTATCAAAAAACTTTGCCGTTATAAACAATGTATTGATTGATTTTGAAAATTTCCAACAACAATTTCACAAGTTTAAATTATTTTATTTTAAAAGAAATAAATTTTTGTTATTTAATTATTATTTTAATTCAAAATTAATTTCAAAACAACTAAAATGGTAATTAAATCAAAATTATTATTTTAATTTTCTTTCAACATAAAAAATAATTGTTTTAATTATCACATTAATTAAATTTAAATGCTTTTTAAATAATTTTTTTAATTGATAAAAAACTACTAATAATTTTTTCTGTGAATGGATTAATGGTTTTATATCGAAACATGTCAGGGCAACCTGTCCGTGAAAACCTGGGTTCGATTCCCAGGTCAGTCAAGAATGAAAAATTATCAATAGATTTTAATTGTTTTCATGGTGTCAAATTCCTTTCTTTACAAAAATAGTTTTATAAAAATTAAATTTAATGAACTTTAGCCTGATTAAAAATATTAAAATTTGGATTAAAAACAATAAACGGTTCAATAAAATAACTTTTAATTATTTAATTAAATATTTTATTTTATTTTTTAATTTGAATTTTAAAAATTATATTATAACTTCAAGTGTCGTAATTTTTTGCGCCATGCTATTGAACGAGAAATATTTATATATTTTTGTTTATTTATTTAATGTCTATAGTTATGGCATTTTTACTTTACGCTTGAATTGTCTGCCTTTGTAGGTTATATGTTTTTATACTACATTAAACTTACAGAATATACGAGTACGTACTATATTGTAGTATTAGTGTTGTTTGTATAGCTGACTAACTTTTAACACACACTCAACAGTCAACAGTGGGACAGAAAAAAATAAATATGTGGAAAATTAATGTGGCAATTATTAACATAATTGGGGAACTCATAAGACTCCTTGTATCGTTGTATCGATTGAATGTTGTATTGAAATTCAATAGTGTGTAATGTATTTTAATACAACATGCAACCGATACAACGATACAAGCGGTCTTGTGAATTCCCCAAAAATTAAAAATTCGAAATAGCAACGTTAAAAAAAATATATGAATATTTGTCCATGGACAACAAAAGTCAGATTATAAGCAGGAAAATGTCAATCATTTGAGACGTGGCTCCAGAGCGATACGTTTATATCCCTCATCCAAACTAAAACTTGAAAACTTCTCTGCTATCTACACGCGGAGAAATAATATGATTCCTTATGATAACAGGCAATTTGTATTTTATGGTTGTAGATAATTCTAAAATAAAACGATTGTTAGCGTATTCTTATTAGGAATCAGAATGAGCTATATGATTTGAATTCGTTATAACTTTTTTAATTATTATTCTTTCTTTACAGGGTGGCGCAAAATGAGCTATATGGTTTTAATTCATTTGAAATTTTTTTAATTATTATTATTTCTTTGTTTCTTTCATCATTTTGTGAAGAAGGCTTGTGGAATTATTAATAAATAACTATACAATCGAACAAAAATAATGACCCGCAAAATTTTTTGAAAAGTAATGGAAAATATGCTTAAAAGAGCACGTATGTGCGAAGCAGAAAATGGACATTACTTACAGGATATAATTTTTAAAAGCTAATTGCAAAAAATTCCCCTATATATCTACAAGGTTACGCAACAGTTGTCGCAAGACTTTTTCTTTGACTGCAATTTATTTAATAAATGAATAACTTTAGTTATATTTTTGGATCAGTAGAAAAAAATTATGCCAGCCAGAGGTGATGATCATATGGAGCCAATTTATGAAATTTTCTATCAATATTGCCAGGAATTTCGAAAAAAGAATCCCGTAATCCTGACAGACATTTTTTTTAAGGACTTCAAGAGACTGAGGCTTGTTGACATAGATCTGTCACTTAAGAAACCCAACAAAAAGATGTCTAGATGGATTAAATCAGGGGAACTTGCCGACCAGTGCAAATTATCGCAATGAAAGACTAAGCGATCCGGAAATTATTATGCAAAACAAGGAGGAATTAAGCCGCGTTCTATCATTTTGTTTTCTAAAATATCCAAGAAGAACTGACATTTACCGCCATTTGCAAAAATTAAAGCATGTTCCGAAAGGGTGTTGACTTTTGCCAGACCTTGCATATGATGTTCTCTTATAAATGGTTTAGTTATCTATATACACGCGTAAAAAAACATGGTTGAACTATGTAAAAGAAAAAAATTATGGTCCCCGTAATAGCTACAACTAACCGAACAATTGTTCTTTTTATCTTCACTTTTGTCACAACTAAAAAAACTTTGCTCCTATTTTACAACAAAATGTTTGCCTCCCTGGAAACTTCAAATATGGTTAAATATTACAATAAATGTTTTAATACAATTTAGCTACAGCCATACACTTAATTTATGTCTATGGCAACTTTAACCATATTATTTTCACCGGCAATCATGTTATGGTTAAATCAGCCCTCCATCCAAAAGCATATAATATTGTTAATTCCTACCATAATATGGTTACTTTTACACATATTATAGTTAATTTTGACCAAATTATGGTAATTTTTTTCCCAAATTTAATTCAATATGGTTTTCTATAAACATTAAGATTGTTAAAATCTAACCACGGCATGTTGCTCATAGAATATGGTTACCTCCAATCATAATTTTTTCTGCATGTAGAAACCATATTGAAAAAAAGTTTTTCTCTGCGTGACATGATATTGATTTAATTACGATTCATTGCCTTATAAGAATGCAAAATTGCACAAAAATTTTATATCTGCCGCACTACTGTACACTTCCGCACACACAATTTCACATACTCACCTGTATGTAAGTTTGTAAGTAAGTGTGTTTATTGTGCAGGTGTAATAATTTCTACATAAAATTTTTTGGTTAAAAAAAAAACTTGTCAAAAGTTGTTGTATAAAGTAGATGAGGTATCAAAGATTGTTTTTGTTTTCTTAAGCAGGCAGATATTTTTCTATTTTATTTTAAATTCCAAATCTTAAGTATAAAATAATTTTGTAAAACTACTTGTAACAAAATGAAATTTTAATGGATTTAAAGGAGATGTAAACTGGTTATAAATAAATAAATCTTACAAACGAATTCTTAAACAATTTTTTTCAATGCAAATTAGTTTTTTACAAAATGACGAAATCAATTTCATATTTAAAGATTTTATTTTTATAAAAAAGCAAAATTAAATTGAAAAAATTGTGATAGGCTTAAACATGTTGGGTGTTGAGTATTCGTTACAACCGGATTAAATTGTTTTTCTTTTCTTCATCTTTTCTTCCATGTCACATTTATTGTCAGTTTGATTAAACTGACAAGTTATTTACTTATATCTATCAAGAAATTGCAGTTTGATTCAACTGTCATTAGCCTATTGATTATATATATTTTTTTTAAAGTATGTATCTTCTTCTGACATGATACTCAACTGTTTGAAATAGTTTACAAAGTAAAAAAAAGAAAACAAATAAATAAATCAATACGCAATATATTTAGAATTTATTTCAATGCAAATAGAATTCAATAACAAATATTAAAATATAATAATTTTATTTAATCTTAATATTCAAAAATTTAAAAGCATAAAAAAAGCAACTTGCTCTATGTTCTTGATAGTAATGGAGAGCATGATCAGTTACCACTTGGTAAATTATCTGGAGTCTAATTTACTTTTGTGTGATAGACAGTATGGCTTTCATAGAAGTCGTTCTACGGGAGACCTGTTAGCGTTCCTTTTAGAACATTAGAGTCGTTCTATTCACCAATTTGGTGAAAGCAAAGTGGTTTCTCTAAATATTTCCAAAGCGTTTGATCGTGTGTAGGACAATGCCTTCGTTTCAAAGCTAATTGCGTTTGGTGTCGTTGGTGATTTCTCTCGATTTCTCATCGGATGAGTACCACAAGGCTCTGTGCTTTCTCCTTCACTTTTTCTTGGTTAAAGTTCCAATGCTATCTATCAGGCCTGTTCTGAAAATCACATTTTATGAAAGTGATTTGAAATTACAAGAAAGGTGTTCTGGGCATATTATTATGTGATTTCAAAACGTTCAGCTACGTAAACAACTTTTTGAAATCACTTTGTTTTTTTTGCGACTATTGTAAGATGACCGTCATAATAAATTACTTAAATAAAATATTCAATGTGTTGGTTATTAATTTTTTATGCAATAAGCTATTTTATGTATGAAGACACTACAAAAATGTGACTTCTGTTGTGATTTCAGGTTTGTTTTTTTAGTTGAGTTAAAGATTGCTAGTTTGCGGCATGAATGCAAAGTCTTATATTTATTAAAAATCATAAAAGCTGTAAAGAATTACATGAAAAAATCGCTTCTGTCGCGAACATGGCTAAAATTCGCGAAAAATTGCAAACTTGTAAACAAACAATCAAATTTATTTGAAATCGCTAAATGGGTTAAAAAAACAAAATCTCGGATAAAAACAAGTAAAAAAATTTGCAAAATAGCGAAAATTTGCGAAAATTTTTAATATTTCAAGCAAGCCATAAAATTGATTAAAAGTCAATAAAACTATAAGGAATGGCAAAAATTCTGTCAAAATTGCTAAATTAGCAGAAATTCGCAAAAACTTGCCAACAGCGGCATGATAGTAAAGTCTACTATTTATTATAAATCTTTAAAGCGGTAAAGAATCAGAAAACTTGCAGGAACAAATCGCTTCTATCGCGAACATGGCTAAAATTCGCAAAAAATTGCATAATTTTAAACAAACCCTAAAACTAATTTGAGGTCGCTTAATCGAAAAAAAACAGATTGTCAAAATATAACATAAAAAACGTTAAAAATGAGTTATTATTTCAAACAACAAACTTATTGTGTTTGCTTGTGCTTTCGACTATTGAAAATCACACCGAAAAAAACACAAAAACTATGTGATTTACAGAACACCACAAAATCACACGTGTGATTTTAAAAGCACATGTGATTTCAAATCACGTGATTTTCAGAACAGGCCTGTATTCTTTCGTAGATGACAGCAGCATTTGTCATTCATTTTCCATTTATCATAGACCAAGCCTGACTGAGGTTGAAGCTATGATTCAGAATGACACCTATTATGTTTTTTTTTTTTTTTTTTTTTTTTTCATTATTTATTTATTGAATCTTCATATATTAAATATGAACTAACAATAATTAATCAAATCTTAACCTAATACGTTATTTTATGTCCTGCCAGTGCCAGACAAAAATTTTCTTCATCACGGGTTCTGTTCACTTATCTAGGTGTTTATCGCTCATCTAATTGGATAAGTGCTGCAGTGTCTCTTCTTCTTAAGCGAGTGTGGCCGCCATGATTTAAGATATTTCGAGCTAGTGGATTTGGGTGTTGTTCAAGCCTTTTTAAATATTTTACCGCATATTTTGTAATCATAGTTTTGACTAATGGAACATTGAGATCCTTGTGAATATTTGAGTTTTTTACATACCAAGGGGCAGCTGTGATTATTCGAAGAATTTTATTTTGGCGCCTTTGAATTTTTTCTATATTAGAGGCCGAGGCAGTGCCCCATAACTGAATACCATAGCACCAGATTGGCTTTAAGATGGAGTTGTAAAGAAGAAGTTTGCAGTCGAGACTAAGGACAGAGTTTCTACCAATAAGCCAATGAATTTGAATGGCTTTTAGTTTCATTTGAGTTAATTTTGCCTCTATATGGCATTTCCACGTTAATCGCCGATCCAGATGTATACCGAGATATTTTACATGCGAATGTTGAGGAATTATTTGATTATTGATTGTAATATGGGGGCAAGATTCCCGGCGCAAGGTGAATGTTATATGCACGCATTTTTGCTCATTGACCATTATCCTCCATTGTCTTAACCATATTTCTAGTTGAAATATATGATGCTGTAAGTAACGAGATGCTTCATAACGGTTTTCGTGAACGCTTAGAAAAGCAGTATCGTCTGCAAATGTTGATGTTTGTGTATAGTTGCTTGTTGGCATGTCCGAAGTATAAATTAAGTATAATAGGGGGCCCAGGATGCTGCCTTGTGGGACTCCAGCGTCAATGGGCTGAGGTGAACTTAAGAAATTTCCTTCTTTAATAATAAATTGACGACCGACTAAGTAGCTTTCTAGCAGCTTGTGTGTGTTTGCCGGTAAATTTTGCTTCAATTTATGTAATAAGACTTCATGCCAGACTTTATCAAAAGCTTGCGAAACATCGATGAAGAGTGCTGAGCAATATTTTTTTTCTTCAAATGCTTTTCTTATGACATTTACTATTCGATGAGTCTGTTCGATTGTGCTGTGTTTTCTTCGAAATCCGAACTGATGGTTTGGAATACATCTATTTTCACTTAAAATCGGTGTTAATTTTGAAACTAATAATTTCTCAAACAGCTTTGACATATTTGATAATAAGCTAAAAGGCCTATAAGACTCAACTTTTGTATGATCTTTACCTGGCTTTGGTATCATGGTAACTAAGGAAACCTTCCATTTTTGAGGATAGTATTCGAGACGTAAAATAGCATTAAAAATAAAAAGAATAATTTTCTTTGCTATGCGAGGTAGCTCTTAAAGCATTTTATTACTGATCTTATCAATACCAGGTGCCTTCTTAGTGTTTAAGTCACAAATAGCCTTTTCGATTTCTCTTATCTCAAATCTGAGGGGGATAGCTGCTCTAGCAGCAACAGGTGGTAACTCTGCCGCAATATTGTGAGATATATTTGGTGCAAATACGTTTTTCAAGTGACTAACAAACGGATTTCCTTTTTCAATATCGTTTCTTGCCCAACTACCATTCAAGTTTCTTAATGGTGGCTTTGATATAACTGGCCTTTTTAAATTTCTAGCTGCACGCCATAATGAGTAGTCAGATTGTGGAGTTGCATCAAGTTCCTTAAGATATTTTTCTAGAGAAGCCGTTTTCTGAGTCTGCAGTAACTTTCTTAGCCTTTTTGTGTACTCTTTTAATAAATTCTTAAGTTGCGGGGATCTGTACAGTTGCCACTCTCTTCGAACTCTCCTTTTTTCAGTCAAGAGCCGCTTGACATCTGAAGAATATATTTTAATGGTTTTTGTTTTTTTTGGGGCAAAATTGGAATGTTGAACAGCTAGTTTCAGAAAACTGTCAAAATTGTCAATAGAGCGATCTACGTACTCCGGTGTACTGAGCGGAATATTTTCTGTGCAATGGGCACTGAGAAATTTTTTATATTTTAACCAATTTATTTGTAGTAGCTCATTTTCACTATGTCCTTTCAATAGGAGCTGTATTTGCTATTATAGCTGGATTTTTATATTGATACCCTCTTTTTACAGGTTTAACAATAAATTCAATAATACTAAAAAGTCAATTTACTATTATATTTATTGGAGTAAATTTAACTTTTTTTCCTCAACATTTTCTAGGATTAGCAGGTGACCTTAGAACAATCTCCGAGCAAAGACTTGTGAAAAGGGTAAATTTAAATGCTCGTAAGACCTAATGTTGTAAGTTGACATACAGAAACACAGTGGCACCATTTCAGTTTTTTCGTTGCAAAAATCCTAACTTTTGAACCAAATGAGATAATCAAAAAAATTTAAAGGCATACGATAGATAACAATCTTAATAAAAATTCTATCGGGTTTAAAAAGCACCCTTTACTATGTTTGAAAGTAACAAAATAGTGGTTTTTAACAAAGTGTTTAATTCTCTACAATTGTAAATCATTTGTTTGTTAAATTACAGCCTGTTTTTGTAAAACATAAGTCTTCTCACTTGAAGTTTTCGTATTAATAAGTTTATGCTTAAAATTTGGTTTTTAAAAAAACATTTAAAAGCTTTCGTCTATTCATAGTTGACATAAATAGAGCTTTTTTCTTTCGTGAATCAACATTATTGCCAATGCATTAATATTCGTACATTTGTATTATGTTTTCATATAAAGGTCTTGTGTTTGTGGATAACCCTGGCTTTTGTTTACAAAAATTAAAATTAAATTTCAAATATAAAATATTTTGGGTTAATTCCAAACACAATGCTTTTTTTTCGTCTCAAGCTTTTTATTTCTTTCATGTAAAAGAAAATAAAAAAACAAAAACGGCAAGTAAGCTCTAAAATAATTACCAACAAACAAAAGTAGTTGTTATTATTGTAAAACTTTCTGCTAAATTGTGCAAATGGTGCTTTAACTGTATATCATGCCTATTACATACAAATATACCTGTCTCCACACATGTTATTCATTAAGCAACATGGAAAAAGAGTTGAAAACAATAGAACAATAATAAAAAATTCAACTGTTTTTCAATGATTGTATTTATTTTTATTGCTTTTTCCTGGTTTTACCTGAAAAATGTTATCAATGTCATTTTGACGTTCTAATTTTACTTTGTCTCTGCGTTTTTCCCGTAATGTCACATTTTTTTTAATTAAGTCATAATCATTACTTGAGCTGTTTCGTTTGCTTTATGTGCATCGCTATTAAAAAGTGCAAGAAGTGATAAATTGATTAAGATAAAAAATAAAATAATAAAATCAATTATTTGCTGTTTTCAAGTGAACTTATAATCGCACGATGGTAAGTACAGCTAAAAATTTCCGTTCTGTCACACAGTTATTTAATAAAAAATCGTAAAAAATAAAATAAATAAAAATGTATATTAATATATTACGAAGTTTTGATAACTTTTTCTTGTTTTTATTTTCCGTGAAATAACTTTTTAGAAGAAAAAAACAAAAAAAATATCACAAATTTCTTTACTGTCACTTTTAAGTAAAAAGGTTTTTTTATTTTAAAAGCTTATTTCTCGAAAATTCTGATTGATTTCAATACTGTAGTTCTTTTGATGTAAAGATAATTTGTTATATTACTTTTTTCAATTTTTTATCAATTTTTTATGAAATATTCACAGATTCCGATGAATAGATTTGTTCATGAATTTTTTGTTAATATAATTGGATTACTTTTATTTTTTGTTTCGTTTTTATAAAAAAGAAAAAACAAACAGTAACCAAAAACAAAATAATGAATAAATGTTTAAGTTTTCGTTACACTTGAAATTTAAATTGGATTTTCTTTACTGTCACAAAAAATTCCGTACTGTCACTTTTTATTTTTTCAAGTTTCCAGCAAAATACAACAATTTCTTCCAAATTGTTTGAAGCAAATTTGTTACTTTAAATGTAAGCTGCACAAAAACAAATTTTTGGTAAAAAATTACTTTTTTTTAATTCTTGAATTATAAAAGGAAAAAAAAAGTAATTGGAATCTCTTCCAAAAATAACTTTTTGCTATTACTAACCCGTTTTTTTTAAGAAAAACATCCAAAGCTGGTAAATAATAAGTGAACGAATGCGATAGTAGGCTTTGTTCTAACATTTTTGCATTAATTTCTTAGTTTTGTAAATTTTTGTAAAAAGTGACATTCCGGAAAATATTTCACCAAAATGCAATAAAAAAGCAAAACAAATTTTTTTTAAAGAAACTAAAAGTCATTTCGCAATCTGCACAAATCTTAATGCAAGTAAACAATTTCAGAGAATGAATTCCTCAACCTTAAAAAAAAAAAAAAAAAAAATGCTCATGTACACTACTTTTGGAATTAACCCTTTTATAAAAAGTGTTACTAAATTAGTAAAAATAAAAGTGTCGAATGAAAATTTAAACAATAATAGCAATAAATAAAAGAAATACATATAGAAGATCTTTTGCTGTACATCAACATATAGATATGTAGAAGATATATGCGAAGATATACATTTTTGGAACATTCGGAAGAACAGTGGTATTTTACACTATACTGTATGTACAGTCACACAGATAATAGTACGTACGCCTTAACAATTCTTTAACTTTCTAAAAATTAGAGATATTTAAAATAATAAATAAATCAAAAATTTTTTAATGAAAGCAAATATTTATTTCATTATTAAATTTAAGACTATTGATTTGTCCGCATACTTAGGTGCGAATTCGAGCCGCTTTTATCTGTTTATATCCCCAATTAATGTTTGTTTTTTCTTAGTACGCGGCTATGTAATGTTATGTAAAAATTTATGCACGCATTTCATTACAAATGTCCTTTGTTTTCTTACCTATTTTAACAAAACAGTAATATTTTTTCTAAAATTACTGCAGTCTTTAAGAATTTGCTTGCAAGTTTAGCTTGTGCCACTTTCCGTATATTATTTTTCCTTTAAATCTTCTTATTTTAAAAATGACATTTTTCTATTTGGCATCGTACGTATAATTATCTGTGCTTTCAGATTAACTTAAAAGTGTAAAAGTATAATTAGCGGAAATTGACCCAAACTTTTTGTCGATTGATTCTGACAGTGTGTCGATGCCTTGCAAATTCCAAAAAATATCGATCAGAAATCCAGAGTTATTCCTAAACTCCAATTTTAGAGGGAGTGCGTACTATGTCATGAACAACGGTACGCGACATGATGTGATTGGTTTTTAAATGGCAGCGCTATATTTAAAAAACTAAATAGGGCTGCATATGGAGGTGTGGCTATAAAAATTTAACCGTTTTAGAAACATCATTGACATACCTTTCATTCAAAGCGGTGACTGGCACAAACTTTTTTTTTTAAGGAGGTCGACCCGCTCTTATGTACATAAATTTGTTCATATTTTTGAGCGTATGTAGTTCCATTGTTTCTAAAATTTTTTGAACCTGTAAATACATATTTATGTAATTATAAGTGAACCTTTATAGAATATTTTATAATAGTATTAGTTTGTTAGGTTTCCTTTTTTAAAATATCGCAGTTGTTTTCCATTTTGTGGTGATTTGTTTTTTAAACGAATGCCTTTTACTTATCGTCTACTTTTCACTTTTGTTTTGATTTATTGCGAAGATGTTCATTTTATATGAACCAAAAATATATAGAAAAAAAATTAAAGCTTTTTTTGTCACTCACATGAAATGTTTTTAATTTTATGAAAACCTAAATCTGATTTCGTTCGTTTTTTTTACGAACGAACAAATATTTTCATTATCTAAAAACAGGCTGTTAAACTCAATATCCAAAAAAAAATTTTACCTGTTTGAAAAAAGCCCAAATTTTACGATTTGTCTTTTAAGGCAATCAACTGAGTTACACAGATAACTAAATATTGACTTGAGGATTAGTTTTAAAATGTAAAAATAATATTTTTGATAATTTCTACATAAAGTCAAAACAAATTTGACAAAAAACTGGCAATAATATACAAAATTTATAGTAGTGACCTGATTTCTTTTATAATTAAAAATAAAGTTTTCAAAATCAATTTATTTATTGTGCATTATTATCTTAAAAAGAAAAATACAATTTATTAATTCTCCAACTTCTGTCAACAAACAATAATATTTTGCAATCTAACAAGAAATCTAAATGACAGCCAACAACACTAAAAGATAATTGACTTCTGTCAAAATTTATTTTATACAATTATCAATTCAAAAATATAATTTGAGCTGTCAGTTTGAAGTGTACTTTGCAATGAGAGCTGTTTATTTTGCTTCAACAGTGCTCAGCCATACAAAATTATTTTTGAAAAGGCGAAAAATGGCATTATTTACACATGAGAAATGTCGAAAATGTTTACAAGTGTGTGTTTGAGTTTTCTAAAACTTCAACATTTTAATATATATACATACATACATACATACTTTCATACGAGGGCTGTCCCAAAATAAGTCGATTTAATAAAGAAAACACAAAAAAATTTGAAAAAATCTTTTCTTTATTTTTTTCGGAAAAAAATCTTCTTTTAGCTCGATTCACTTTTCTAAGCGATATTTAATAGCTTCGATGCCCATTAACCGTAGATACCAGCTCTACATTGGGGGCAAATATTTAAACACCGAGCCAGTTTTAAAAAAGAAAATAGTCCAAGGGTGCTTAATCCGCAGAATGAAGAGCGTGATAAGGCAATTTGAACTGCCATTAACTGATTTTCGCGGTATAAATTATGGATGTGTGCACAGGAGCATAAGCCACAAACAAGAGTCCTGCAGTATCTCTTCTCCTCAAGATATTAAATTATTTTGAGCCAGTGGATTGCAATTCGAGCTTTTTTAAATATCAACTGAATGTTTCGTGATCATAGTTTCTACTGTGGTTGTGATTTAAGTGACTTGCGACTTAACTTCACGTTGGATCTGAACCACATGTTACGATAATTTTAAGCACTTACCGAATGCCCCTGTGTGAGTGAAGGGACATTTGCAAACACAGGTAGCAATTTGAGTCTATAATCCACCAAAAATTATGCACTCACACCTTGTTTAGGAGCCGGAGCTATCTAATCTCCTCTACTATTCAATAATATGTTCTGTTGTTATTTCTATATAAAATAAGCAAATCCTTTTTAAGTACTTGTTTAGCGTTGTTGTAGTTTCTACATAAAACTTTGACACACACATGCGTATGTAGCATGTAAAACAATCACTTTGTAATTTTACTCCCAGAGTGGACTACCAAAAAGTTCAATCTATTTTTTACTTGGTCTAAAAATTTTTTACTTATTTTAAGAAATTAAGGAATTGGTATTTGAAAGTAATTCTAAACGGTTTTTAGTGTTATTCGTAATTAAATGTTTAAGTACGACTCGTAATAGAAGTAAGTATAAGAGACCTTATTTATTCCGAGTGTTTTTCTTTCTGTGTAGGGCTATCCCCATGTCGAACTTTTCCACTAGTCCGAAAAATCAGTCTTACATGTGAACGTAACCGTACTTGTGACTTCTGGTTTAAACCATAGCCATCACATGCTTCCCGATAGTATCTCTTTGTCAAAAAAGCTGAGCTTCGTTAATGCCTTTTGTGATTTCATGCCTTGAAGGCTTTTGCAAAGACAACCATCCTGAAAGACAGGAAGCTTTTCTTGCAAGAATCATATTAAAGAAGTTATCACCAGTATTCAGACCAGTGCTTGCACTCACCGGGGGCTATTGACTCCTGTGACACCTCAGTTAAGAACTGAGGTACAATTTCGAACATTTGAAGTTCATTCGACCCCAAGAGCTGTGTATTTTGGAAGTTTGGTGCAACCCAGGTAGCATTCTTCTGTTTTTAAAATGTATGAGATTCCGAAGAAGCGCTGAGGTAATAAGCAAAGCAGAATATATTTACACCAAAGGATGAAGCAACAAGAGGAAGAAATCCTCAAGCTGCTTTAACTACGCTCTCAAGAGGTGCAGCACATAAAGATCCTTGTGAATATTTGAGTATTAAGCATATAGAGCGTGTTTCTGTTTGGATGAGCGTTTGAGAAAGTGTGACAAGTGGCCACCGGCATCTGTTTAAAAAAAAAGTTAAATAAAAATAAATAGCAGTAATAAAAAAAAAATACAAACAAATAGCAAAAGAAAGTGCATAGCAGAAAGAAAATTTAAATACAAAAAAGAAAACTTGTGAAAAATTTTAACTGCTACACAATAAATTTACAAAAAAGGGATAAAAAAAATAAAAAGCCGAGTGCGCCAGCAAATCGCCGTTGTCACACAAGCGTGGGATCAGACAGCAGCCATCACCACCAAACCTTGTGGAGCACAGGAATCTGGCTTGACACCTAATAAAGAATAAATAATAAAGAACAGACGACCTAAGGACGAAATAAAAAATATATATATATTAATCTTGTGGTTTAATTATTATGTTCTTAGATTTTATCCAAACTGGCTTTCAAGGTCATTTGTATTTAAATAAAAGATTATTTATTTATATTTTCATCCTACGTTTCGTTGGTATTTTCCAACTTCATCTGGGATTTTCAGTTTATTAAATATTTAATTCTTTTTAAATTTACATTTTATAATAAAAAACACACAAGTTTAACAACATAAAACACTTATGGCCATTTTCTCAATGTACCGACAAAGTGTCTGTCAACAAAGTCATGTCAACATAAATTTATTAGACCGATAAACCGTCTGTTAACAATATACCGACAAAAAACATTGTTTTCAGCTGGCAACACCTCTCAAAATACATGTAAAACATGGGAGTCAGCTGATTAAATTTATCTGTACGGCAAATAAAAGGAAAATAAATAATTGGCAGATGAGTGCTGGTTAGTTTTGCGACAGAATAAAAGCAAATGAGACATTAAGAAAACCAAATTTCTTTATTATGCAGTTTTTCGTTGGGAAAAAAGATAATCATGTAATGAGAAAACGGCCATTAGTTGTTTAAAATTAATTGAAAAATAAAAAAGTAATTTAATATCACAGGTTGTTATTGGTAATGTATCACAGTTGAACTAAAACTTTAAAGTTTAAAGTTTAAGCGATTCTTTTGGTTAGGAAAAGCTTACCGAGTTTCAGACCTTTAGGCGATTAGGAGCTTAAAGTGATTCCGCGCACTCCGGGTTGAGCTCAAGCCTAGGTGATCGATCGTGAAAAAAAAGAAAATAAAATCGATAACTTAAAGGCAGGTGATATATATATATATATATATATATATATATATATATATATATATATATATATTGACTGGTGTTTTAGACTTACCATAAAGTAGGACAGGGGACATTTCACGGCCGGACGGCAGACCACTTTATCCTTCCCCGGGAGGTAGAAGAGCAGTTTTGAAAGATGCTGCGGAAAATTCACTGGCATTTCACTGGTTGCTTAGGCCAGATCGTCAGGAAACTTCATCCAAAAAGATTTTAGAAAAACTAAAAATATGAAACCAAATAAAACTGTTAAGCGTATAAGAATTATAAGCAACAGTTCTACTTGTAACAATATCAAAGTTTAAACAAAAATGCGCATAGGAACAGATTATCCCATTAACAATAAATATCAGTGTTTTTATCAAGAAAAAAAAATTGAGCACGAATAACAAAATCTTTTAAATTAAAAGTTTGTATTCGCAAAAATTATTTTGATAGTAAATTTTGATTTTTAAAAATTTTCAAGTAAATTTTAATGTTTGTAAATTAATTTTATTAAGAGTTCAAATGTGGATTGATTTTCATTAAAAATCTTGTATTTTTACTTTTCTTTTTTTTTTGCAATTTTCTAAATAAATCATTAGTTATAACGTTTTTTTAAAGAATTACCTGGATTTTAATTAAAATGAGTTGGTAGATTGCACTTAAGGCGGGTGAGTAGGGGAAGGTAACCTTTTTGCAGGTTAGAATTTGGGACATCCAGACTAATGAGAATGTCACGGAGAGATTCAGTCTCTGGTGGGAGGGCCAATCCCGGCACAACATCAGCCGGAGATGTGTGAAATGGTCGGTAGGATATGGTTTTTTTGCTTTTTTCTTTTCACTTTTTCATTTTTCACTTCCATAGCTGGTATGAATTTTTTTTTTGTACCCGGGTATTGTGTCAGCTGGTCGGCAAGAACCATGCCGATCCGGCGAGCTTAAGCCGCGCAAAGCGCCGGCATACCAGCGCCGCCGACAGTCTGGCCACACTCACTGGTTGTTTAGCAGCAACCAGCTGGTAATTTATCCCGTCCAAAAGCAATTTGTTACTGATCTTATCAATACCAGGGACTTTCTTCGGTTATTAATCAAAAGCAACCTTTTCGATTTTTCTTATCACAAATCTAAGGGGAAAATCTGCTCTTACATTAATAGGTGGTAACTCGATTGAGATATATATAACGTTATTACGTTTTTCAAATGTTTTACAAAAAGACTTCTTTTATGAACATAATTTTATGCCCAACTTCCATTCAAGATTCTTAATGATGGCTTAGAGATACTGGTCTATTGAGATTTCTACCTGCACGCCATAAAGAGTAGTCTGATTGTGGAGTTGCATCAAGTTCTTTAAGATATTAATCCACGGAAGCTGTTTTCTGAGACTCCAGTAAATCTCTTAAGATTAATTTAAAAATACTAAGATTTGTATTGTTATGTATTATAACTTATATTTAATTTTTTTTTAATATTTTATTTAATAGTGTGTTTAATAAAGAATTTAATAAATCTCTTTTTTTCCAAAACTTTTGTTTTTAAATACATTTTTGGTAACATTAATGTTCGAAAATGCATTTGAAAAAACTTTTCCGACCTTTAGTGGCCACTCTCTTCGTAATATTCTTTTTCAATCAAGATCCGTTCGACATCTTTAGAATATATTTTTTATTATTTTTGATTCGTCTGGGGATTATGCTGGAATGTTGAATAGCTAGTTTAAGATAACTGTCAAAACTAACAATAGAGAGATCCAAGCTCTCCTGTGTTCTAAACAGAATATTTTCCGTGCAATGGGTACTGAGATATTTTTTATATTTTAATTATTTTATTTCCGTGGTTGACGTCGCTAAGTAACAAGACGGGTTCATTATTGTAACAATTGTAGGTGTGCAATCGGAAGATATATCTAAGAACACTTCAACATGAATCGTTTCTTAGGGCATGTTTTAATCCACGCAAAAATCGATGACATATGGAATTTTTTGTAGATGAGTAGGCCAAAATGTTGATTGAGAACTGACGACCACATTTAAATTAATTTTAGAAATAAAATAAAACACAACCCGATTCTTTGTTGTTATAAGTCATGATCCCCCAAAAGTATTTTTAGCCTTGTAATCGCCAGCTGGCAGGAAGCAGGATCCTTATGACTTATGGTATTTACAATATTGGCTTCCAGATATTGAAAATCTGGGTGGGGAATATAAAGATTAAACTACAAGGTTTCGATTTAACTCTTCAACACAAATGTTCGGTGCTTGAAGATAAGCTTTACAATGATTACACATTAAATGGTGTTTGATTCGTGTTTTTACCAAAGTGGCAAAACCTCCACAAGTTCTACTGCGAGGGCCCTTGGTATTATAAGTGTAGTATATTGTTACGTTACTGCCTTTTAATAACATTTTGGTTTATATCCTTTATAATAAACCGTTTCGAGTTCTTTATTGCAACTTTAATAAAATAAATAAGACACAAACACTTTCAACACTGTTTACAATTTACACAACTTTATTTAGTACAAAGTATTTTTAACAACCGTAATTTATAGCTTGTGTTCACAACCACCTATAATTTTCTCAGCGTTATACGTTATTGACAAAGTCTGAACTTAGAATGATCTCGTTACGCTAGTCGCCGCTAGTATTTATACTGCAATTTGGTTGTCTAGAACATTCGAAATGTTTTTCGAAGGTTCGAGGCTTTACTATTCACCACACTTTAATTTGATTTATGGCAACACTTATGTGTACATAATTTTACCTCTTATACTGAAGCTTTTTTAACGGTCATTTCGAGGGCTTTCTGCACATTGGGATTGAAGTGTACTAAATTATAACAATTTTTAATAACAATGTAAAATAATAAAATTACTTATGAATACAAGATAACTAATAAATACAAGATAACTAATAATTATAACTAATTCTTAACTAAAGTTACTTTCGTAACAATATTACCTTAAAATTTAAGCGAGTTTCTTAAGGTATTTTTTATAGATAATCATAAATAGTTTATCTCACTCCCATCCCATTGTTCTGTTCTCGCGTCTATATTTTGGGACCATCGTCGTATATACTATATAAATTTTTATGTTCTCATATACTTATATTCACAAACATAAAAAATAAATTAAAAAATAATGAAAGAGCAGCAGAAAACTGAAATGTCATGCCTAATAAAAATGCATTATATAACAGCTGTGCAAACTTGTGTAAATATACACACATGTTTAAAAATATATTTTTATTGAATTTTTAAGAAAACGTCGGAATCTAGGCAACAGGAACTTAACAGAAAGAAAATGTAATTTACTATACTTACAGCCAATTTTTAGATTCGATTTTAAAATATTTATATTTAAAATCGTTCCAAATACAAAATTTTATATTTAAACTCATTCTAAATACAAAATTCTGTTTTTAAGAAACTGAATTCACTGATGTGGTACATTTAAATTCAATTAACCTATTTATTGTGTATAACTTAGCTAGGTGCTCTCAATATCATAACAAAACAACAACAACGGGCAAAGCAATAACAGTCAGCTGTTTTTTGAAAGTACCTTTTAAATAAATACACTTTTTTATGATATCTTTTTTTGTATCTATAGTGCTACAATACTGTTATCTTAGTTAAATAACTTAATAACATGATCGGAGGCAACCATAATATGGTTGTTGTTTCTTGATGGAGAACTAATGTAACCATCAGTGCTGCGACAACCAGTACAATTTTTGCAACCAAAATTTTTTAAAAAGTTACCAAATGTGAAAAAATATAACCAAATTTAAAATGCCTTTTATTAATTGAGAAAATCATTAAAATTTATTTTAAGTTGCATTGTAATACAGAGGTAAGATATTTGCACTTTATCGTAAAATAATAAAAAAAAAATTTTAGAATTTTGTTTTTGTTTTAAATGTTATTTTCTATTCGAACGTTAACGTCCGAAATCGTTGAACAGGCTGTATAAGTCAAGAAAACAAAATAAGAAACAAAATTCTTTTACAACCCCCAATTTCACCAAGATCAGTTAAAATTAACTACAACTTTAACTTCCAGTTAACAATGTGTTTTGAATGCTATAAGTGATAATTAATTATAACTGAACTTGGTGAAATTAAGGGTAAAAGTTTTATTTATTTGAGACTTTTTTCGTAAAATATATTTTTATAAAATTAAATCCGTCAAATTTCCATACAAAATTCAGTATGTATATTGAAAGTTAATAAATTGAATATTTTTTAATATGTCGTTTTAAATAAACGAAAATTGTACTTCACAGTTCAAAATAACAAAAAAAATTGTGTTCCGCTTTTTAGCTGTCATTGAGAGGACTGTCAAATGTGGCGATTTTTTAATTCTTTTGTCAATGGAAATTTACGTTTGGCGATTGTTCAGGCGAAATTGAAAACGATTGGCGATATGCGAAATGTATTTATGTAAATATTTCTAATTTACATACATACATATATATCTAAAATATTAAAAAGTCTTTTTTGTCGTGTTTGTAATATTTATTTCAAATTTATATTTCTCATTATTAATAACTGTTTTAGATTGTTCTATTTGATACATTTTGTGAATCATTGTAAAATGTTATGGCGAATATAAACAAATTTGCCTTACGGAGCGGAGCTTACATTAAATGGGGAAAAAGGCAGTCAAAGGTTTTTTTATGAATTAAAAATATTGCCAAATAATTAAAATAAATATATCAACTTCTGGAAATAACCTAAATTTAGAACATTTAACTTATATTCATGTTTTCAGAAACTCTAAAACGACTTTTGTGTAATTTTTCAGTCATTTTCTGAAATCTATTCCCCATGTTTTTACGCACTTTCTACTTTAAGTACTACTTATCTTTAGTACTCTTAAAATCAAGAAAAGTTACGCTCATTTAAAAAAAAAATTTACATCTCCATCGATTAAAACTTCATATGTTTTCGAACATGGCCGTTTTTAATATAAAAAAAACAAATGGCAATATTTTTCTTAACAAAAATCTTAAAAATATTATTTGTTGGCAGTTTTGAAAGGATTTTTTGTTTTCGATAAAGTATAAAAAACTTCCGCTCATTGGTAACAAATAATAAAAAAATCATAGTACAGTACAAATTATTCGAGTTCGTGTATCAAAAAAACATATTCGTACGTATTATTATTTTAGAAAAAAGTTTTGTGTGAAAAAGATCATTAAAATTTGAAAACTTAAAAAAAAAATATAAAAAAATTCTTATATTGAGAGTTTTGTTTTGTGCATATTTTTTAGTTCTTTCTTGGAATATTTGAATGCATATTTAAAACATGTTTGCCAAGGCGAATTCATGTAAACGGTGGTGTCGATACTACAACAAGTAACAACACCAAAAACACAACAATATTTTTTTTTTTTGTTGCTTTCGATATGTGAAAAACACAAGCAACTTTTGACATTTCTCTCTCTAGTTAAGAAAAAAAGTATATATCTATTATTTTTCAAAGTGTATGAACTATTTTTGAACATCTATTAGTACGTTCAAGTATTTTTCAAGAGCCTGTTCTTCTTATAAGACATGTTATACTCAAAACATTTCATCCTGCTGGTATTCCATCATTTTCCTACATTTTCCATGTCCTGTCATGATGTTCTTTTGCACTTTACGCTTTGTTTTTTATGTTCTTATTTTTTTAAACTTTTATTTAAAAGAAGAAAGAAAAAACAAAAATACTGTCTTAGTTTAGTTTGCAATCATTTTTCAAATACTTGAAATTTTTTAAAGACATACTTACGTTAAAAATGTGTTAGTAAGTGTGTGAGGGTGAGTGTTTGATATACAAAATATCCCTGCAAATATTTTTAATAAGTCATTTTTCAATTGAAATCATTACAAATCATAGAATCTTATTAAATTGATTCCTATCTTCCTATTGAAGGGGTTTGTTTGTGAAATAATTATCTCTGGGATAAGAAAAAGACTCTCCTAGGCGATATTAAAAATGTTTTTGTATATTTTGCGTAATTTTCTTTATATTAACCAGAATGAATTAGAAAGAATAACTGCCTATTTCCGATGTGCGAAAGAATTCTATTTTTCGATCAATTACATTTAAAACAAAAACCAGTTTTAAAAATTTGGTTTTTGCTTTAAATGTATTCTAAAAATTTTGTGTTAAATGTATTTGTATGCAAGAAAGTATTCTTTCGCACATTAGAAATAGGCTATAAGTTAAAAAATTTTTCCATCTGACTTAGAATACTAAATTCAAGTCAGCGGTTAAAAAACTGCAGTCAAAGTAGAAAAACTGTAATTTCTTCCACTTATTTATTTGTTAATAGCAAAAAAAAAAAAAAAAACGTTGCTTTTACTTTCGATTCATTAAATAGAGGCAGTCGCGTTTAAACCAACTAAAAATGTGAAAAGTTGTACACAAATTTTCGCATTTTGTATGACAGTTTTTGGTTTCAACTGCAGGTTTTTTAACCCTGATTCAAATGTGAAAATTGGATAGTTGTATACATAATTAGGGTCTGAATTAATGTATTTGAAAACCAAACACACAACAAAGATGTGTTTGTGTACAATTAAAATGACAAATGCTATGCGTAGCTGTTCATCGCACAATTTAACCCATTTTTCGCCGACTGATGATTATAATCACCAGCACTCTTACTATTTATTTTTGTTAAAATTTTTTTTTCTGTCAGTTACTTCGAATTTTATTTCGTTATTATATTGTTTACTTGGTGCGGCAAAAAATGGGTTAAAAAGTGTAGGGGAGGTAAAAGAATTCAAGAAAATATACTCCCGACAGTACTGGTTTCTTTTAAAACAGTAGAAAATTGTGTTGCTTATGCTCTTAGTATATTAAATAAAAAGCCTGCAACAAGACCACTTACAAGTCATTTCAACTCATTGCATTTTTTCAATGTATTCACTGCTATGCGGTTAAAAACAAAAGTGTTGTGCTGTTATGCGTCATAAAGTTCCTTAAACACATGTGCGTTTATGTAAGAGAGCACACAATGACTTGAATGAGTTGCAATATGATTTGTTTTTTGTTTTGTGTGCAAATGTATTGAAATTAACTGAACCAATTGATATCGATTTCAAGACCACTTTGTAATTTTTAAGGTCATAGTCATTTTCTCTAAACAAATCGTGTTGTGTATGCTACTTATGTTTTCTCATGCAGTGCGTGTGAATGATTTGAATTGTGTGATACATATTACAACTCAAGTGCTATTAGTCTTTTTGTGTATGTATGTTGTCTGCAGCCACTTAAAAATGGAAGCATAATTGCTTTTTAAGTTGATTTATTCAGGCCCTTAGTATTTATTTATTTAAAAATTACCCCGTTTAGTCTGCGAGAATTTTCGATGTTTGCGTGTGCGTGGTACATAGCAGACGCAAACAAAGAATTTTGATGTTTATTTGTGTTTTGGCACGTGACGTTCGCATACTAAAATTATAAATGCTTAAGTATCAAAGAAATTAACATACAAAATATTTTGTAAACACATATCCCAAACTCTCATTGAAATAAGTAAGAGTGCCTTATTCGGCTATGCCGAACCTTATATACCCTTCACCATGGTGCAATTAGAACAGAAAGTTTTTAAAAACCGTTCTACAACTTTTTGCCAAGCCCACTTGACTTATCCCGCCCTCATGTTGTCGGATGTTGTGTATTGATAACTAAGATGCTGTTACCTAATTTGGAAACTTTGGCTCTTGCTGTTAACCAGATATGCAGAAAAAAAAGAGAAAAAAAACAACAACAAGGTATTTATGGGTAAAATTAGATGCAGTCGTGGGGGGTTTTTCGCTCATATCTAAACCATTTGTGGACCGATCATGCTGAGTTTCAACAGCCAATAATTTCGGGCTATATGTTACATAGTTATACAAACACCTGGCTCCTATCATATCTGGGGTCTTCGGAAATCCCATTTCAATGGACACACCGACAGTCGGACGGACATCGTTAAGTTAACTTCTCTACTCATAAGTTCCCAGAATATACATATAAACTTCATGGGGTCTAAGATCAATATTATAGAAATAACAAACGGAATGACAAAATTATATATTCCCTTTTACCTTCGGTAAAGGGCATTAAAATAAAGAATGTGTGTAATTTTTGTTCTCAGTCTTCATTCCCTTGTTCATTTTTGAGGGTATTTTTTTTTTAAATTTCCTAAGCTAATCCCGCGAAGTTCTAGACTTGCTTGCATTAAAGAAACGAGAGTCTCTGGCGGGAATCGAACCCACAACCCCGGCGCTGATAGACTAGCACACTACCAGCATGCCTACCGGGGCACTCCCGCTGTTTCGGTTTCATAAAGCATTATTTTTTATTATCAAAGTAATTTTTGGGAATAAAAAATATTTTGTTCGTCGTGCTTAATTCTCAATTTTTTTTATTGTTGGAGGATAAGCTAGTTTCTATGCGCATTTCACTGGTTGCTTAGGCCAGATCAGCAGGAAACATTCTACCAAAAAGATTTTAGAAAAGCCAAAGATATGAGCAAATAAAACTGCAGAGTGAATGAGAATTGCAAGCACTCAAAAAGTCTTATTTACAACAATATCAAAGCTTGAACAATATACAGTGAGTTTATTTTTTCTTACATTCACCACTACAATTGGTTGGAATTCTCCCAAAATTAATTGTAGTTGTAAGTAGGTAAAGAAAAAAACAAAAACAACTTGCTTTATTGTTTTCGCAAGAAATTCTAATATTAAAGCAAGTTGCCAGTTAAGTTTTTTTAAGCCGTGCACTTGTCAGTTTATTGTCAGAGTAATTTTTGGGAATAAACATTTTTTAATTAATAAGATTTTGTTCGTCGTGCTTAATTTCCAATTTTAGTGTTTTTGATTTGAATGTGTGTTCAAATGGAATTGTGCAGGTTTATCGCTTAAAAGTGGCTTATTAGTGACGTTAAGTAATTTTAATCTTCAAAAAATCCTTAAAAGTGTTGACAGGGTTTTGTTTGCCATAGTACATGTTTATGTGCATAACTATTAAAACATACGATATTGCCTAAAAAATTGTTGTTATAAATATGTATTAAAAAAAAAACAACTAAAATAAGAATTTTTTCTGTCAAGAGAATTTCTTTAGATATAAGAAAAAGGAAACTAAATTGTGTGTGTTGTCGGAATATCGAGTTTCGTTGGTTACGCTACAGAGGAAATGGTAAAGTATTATCTTAGATTTTGTAGTTTGTTTTTCGTCTCTTATTTATAAACATCGAATAGACGGATAAGGAAATTGTTTAAGTGGTTGTATATTTTGGCTGCAGTTATTGGTAAATACTTATTTCTTAGAGAGGGCAGGGGAAAACAGAACTTAAATTTAATACAAATTAAACGGTTAGTGTTCTACATTTTGTATTAAAAGAAAAATATTATTTTTATCTCAGATTTGATATTTGTTAAATGAAAATAAAAGTAAATTTAAACTAAATAAGATTTATTTAATGAACAATTTTTTAGTTCTAAGATTATGTACGATTTTAAGTTATTTTTTTGCTTTAACCTATTGAGCCCTATCCCGATTTTTTTATACATAACTTTTCTTAGAATTTCACCCCTTTCACGTCTTTTACCCTTTTGATAGCCCTAAAAAAGGGGGCCAATAAATCAAGCGAAAGAAAGTTTTAATTAGAAAAACCCCATTTTATTTGATCGCCCAAAATTTCGCACAAGGTTGTTGCTTTATTTTGTTGGAAATTTTTATCTTGTTGTTGATTTTTCTTGCCTCCAATACTTGAAGTCAAGTTTTATAAAAACGTGTGATTCAACGCTTGAATTCGACTCTTGTTATGTTCGGCTGGACTTGCAGCATCTATTTTGCTGGAGTATTCTATTGAATTACAGTATAATTCAAGGCTTGAAAATGGAAAACAGGACTGGAATTGCACTTGATTTGTACTTGAATTCCAGCAAAATTGCTTATTGACAAAATTTAATTAAAGAATATTTTTCTAAAAAAAAAACAAATCAAATATATTTATTCTCTTAAAAATACATTTTATTAAAATTAAAAAATATTTTTCTAAAAAAAACAAATCAAATTTATCTATTCTCTTAAAAATACATTTCTAATTTGCATTTTAATTTAATAATCCAATCAATATTTTTTAATAAGCAACGTTGCTCTTGATGATGTACAATTAACACTTGCAATAAATTATTGACAGTTGTCATGTGGTTTTTCCTTAAACTGAATACTAAATTGCACTGAATAAAAAAGCTGACTTTAATTAGTTTTTAGCACTCAACATATAACTGACCACAGAGAAAAAAAACATTAACAAAAAATCATATTTGTATCGGGTTTTTCAACAAGGATTATGTTTTTTAATTGTGGCAACACCATGACCAACAACATGATAGTTTTGACATTAAATTTTTTGACGTATTTATTTTTTTACATTAAGTTTTTTGGCGTATTCGTAGTAGATGAATTGGCAATTTTTAAAATGAATTAAATTTCGCTCGAAAATCGCATTAAAATAATTAAAATCCTCTATGAAAATGGTGGTTCTGTTGAAGTTACATTTCGTAAAAATTGTGATATTTTCGGACAACATAATCGTCCTTCTTAGACCGCTATTAAGTATTTGGTCGTTAAATTTGAGTCGACAGGCTCGATACAAAATGTGCCAACACCAACGCGTGTTCGACCTGGTCGTTTAACTGAAAACATCGCAGCTGTAAGCCACAGTTTTAAAGCAGAGCCGAATTTGTCAATTCATCAACGTTTTCAACAATTGGGGTTATCCAAAACCACCACATGGCGAATTTTGAGTAAGAACTTGGCTTTAAAGCCTTAAGGCCAAACTATAATATGTTAAGCTCCTGTCAAAAAATAACAAAAATCTTTTCAAATGCATTTAAAAACACAAAAACAAAACCAAAAAACATTTGATTCCGTACGGAAAGTGCGATTTGTTTCGCACCTTGCTTAAGCAAATGACAGATTCATAAAATTTAACAAAAAGTTTCCTTAAGTTCAATATGGTTTGACATATATGATTTACATGGATTCGCCCATTTGCTTAAGCCAACTTAAGCATATTATAGTTGGGCCTTTACAATGTTCAACTGGTGCAGAAATTGAAGCGAACCGACCATTCACATCGCCGTAGATTCGCTCAATTCATTTAGGAACAACCCTCTGGTTTTTCTGATAAAATAATTTTTTCAGACGAAGCCCATTTTCACTTTTCAGGGTTTGTCAACAAGAAAAATTGCCGAATGTGGGCTTCTGAAAATCGGACTCGTGGTGGATATTTGCCAGATAGCATTTTTCATTAATAATTGCCGATATTTTCTCTTCATAACACAATAAAAATTTTAATCATCTTCATATAATTTTTTGGTTTTATTTTGTTTTAGAAAACAGAGTTCTTGTTGAAAAACCCGATAGCTGGTTTCAAATGCAGATGTATAAATGTGTGTGTTCTTATTTACGCGTATCTGTGCAATTTAAATGCATTTGTTCGCTTGTATAAACCTTCAGTTTTTTGTTTTCTTATTTCACTAAAAAGGTGTGAAAATGTTTATTACAACAAGTATTCAAAGGAATGTGCAGAGCGGTTGTGTGTGGTTGTGTGTGCGAAACAATGTTGGCTTATAAATAAGCACACACTAACAAACATTTAAATTTATAAATTTTATGTGTTTATATGGTGAGTTAAAAAAGCAAAGTGACATATACATTAGGGGGGAGCGTCACAATTTTTTTGCGCATTTTAACTTCGAAAATTCAATTGTGTTACAGGCGTTTAAAGTTAAATTTTTTTTTTTTTAGAAGTTTTGGTAAAAAACTATCAATTTAAATTGCTTCATTAATAATAAAAACTGAACTGAGTTTATTTTTTGTCGGACTGTATTTTAAAGACAATGGCCCATATTTATAGTCAAAAATAAAGTCGACTTTTTCTAAAGTCGACTTTAAAACAATGTTATTGACATAAATTTTAAGCCGGTTTTAACTTAAAGTCGACTTTATTTTGACTATGAATATGGGCTAATTTTGTTACGATCACTAAGATGAAAATGAAGAAAGTTATAAGCCATTTTTTAATTTCTAAAACACAATTACATACTTTAATTCAGTTTAAAGTATAAAATATTTTTTTTTTAATAAAAACAAATTTGAATGGAAAATAATGTCGGTTTTTTCACTTAATGACATATAACTTTCTTAGTTTTTGTCAGATCTCTTCGATTTTAAGTTTCTTTAATTCAGATCAAAATTGTTTTTAACGTTTCGTCTGTAAAGCATTAATAAAAAAAATTTCCATGCTATTGAAGCAAATTAAAATAAAATTCATTAAATTACTCCAAATTCTAACTCTGGTAGAGGGCTAAAAGATATGTCGGAAGAAATTAAAAAATTTTTTTGCAAACATTTTTCATAGTTAGATGCAGCATTCAGTTGGTATTTGAAATTTTTTGGCTAACTTTTGCTTTCCTTCATACACCGACGCTCCACCCTAATGTGCATATTTTATTAACTTGTTTGTTTTTGTAGTTATTAGCTAATTTACATTAAATTACACACATTAATACGTTGTAAAGCTAATTAACTACAAAACTAGATGTTTTGATACATACTCAATTTCTCTGTTCACTAGGTTTTTATTATTATTTAGATATAAAATATGCATATACGAGGGCGGTTACAAAATCTGTATAATATTCTTTTAGCTTGTAACATTTTTTTCAATGTTATTCAATAGCTTCAGAGCTGACCTCCCAATTCTTAATTGTTGTGCAAATCTTTAAACGTCGAGCCATTTATTGAATTTGAACTGGTGCATTTTATATACCCTGCGGGAAATTTGTGTCAATTGGTCCAACAGACTGGTCCTGGGATTTGTGAAAATGGAACAAGTACAAAAAGAAAGGACTCATGATCAACGGAAGAAGAACCAATCCCTTAACTGGTTTATGAAAAACAAAAAAATAGAACAAGTAATGAATTACAGTACAGTCTTCACCGGGGGTGTGACAAATTCTTTGGTACTTTCCAAAATTTGGTTTTTGAATTTAATTCTAGGACTTATTTAATTGAAATAATACTACATTATATTGAAATAATACTACATTTTAGTAACTGACACTAAGCACGTTCATGGAGAATAGATCTGTGACTGGTCAAATGGTGTCAATTGACCCCCTCCAATGACAACCCTATGTAAAAGTGATAGGTATTATTCATATAAAGTGTTAGAACTAGAACCGGTCTCTACCACCAAAGACCTATCACGGGACGACTTTGGTGTTAGTTCGCTTCCTTCTAGGGTATATATGGGTCATTCTACGTAAAGAGGTTATCTTATATTAGGAATGGCGGCGTGATAAAAATATTTAAAATAAAAACTTTCTTCAATAAAATTGTATTTAATCAGGTAGTTTGAATGAATGTTTGATAATGGCCAGTCAAGTAATCTACTTTTACCGGGATTTTAAGTGACCAGGGGAGATACTCTACACAGGGTAAAGACATGAAGGCCAGGACAGGATACCTTACTTTACAGGGAAAATAAAAATTGAAAACAAACCTTATTTTCGTAAGAATCAACTTTATTTATTCAATATTTGGTGATAGTTTAAAACAAAAAAAAATTAGACTAAAGTTTCCATACAGTCTTCTTTTATGTAACATAGAAAACCAAAATACTTAGTATCTGCTTACTAAGCGTAGTCGAAAAAAAAAGTAAATTATTTAATTGCATATATTTTGCAATATAAGGTAACAAAAACATATAGAGCATATATGCTCCAATAAAAACTTTAAACTTAAATAAGAACTTCTACTTATAAAAACAAACATTAAAAAATATAACGATTGATGATAGTAAAAAGTTGGTTAGCACGATTTTTTATATTAAATAAGGCATACATACATTTTTAAAGCGTTAAAACACTTATAACGTATATAGTGGATATGTGTTGGTTTAACGTAAAATAATATACATGAAATACTAAGAAAGAAGTAATATCTCACTTCCTTATCTACCCTGGACGTAAAATCTCTACCCTGGCATCAGATGAAGCAGGGGAAATACGGCAGGGGAGAGATTTTTTCATTAAAAAACTAGCACAATCAGAAAAATATGTACCGTAACGAAAAAACAAACTAACACAGTAAATTATACTGAAATTAAAAAAAAAAAAAAATATTACAAACAAACTTAAGCCACAAATAACAAGCGAATAAAACTCACCAGGGGAGATACATCAATCACTGACACGTGCGAGCGATCCGAGTGGTGTGGTCGAATTATTAGAGTTTCAGTCATGCCCCATTCACCTTAGTTTATTTGAGATGATATTTTCCCGGAAAACTTGAAGTATGCAAAGGAGGCAGTGGTTAATGTATTACATTGATTTGAGTGCCATCCGCACAGACAAAAAGCACAGCTGTGGTTATGATTTACATGGATACCTGCCGTACTCCGTGGTGAATCGTAGCTTCTGGGTGACAACAAATACGTTTACCAACCGCCCCACAGTACTTTGTTCCATATACAAAAATAAGGTGAAACAATGTTGTTCCAATGCTTAAAAAAATTACTGTACTGTATTAGTATCTAAATAAATTAAATTAAATTATGAAGAACCTTTTTTTTGTTAAATGCGTTTCGCCGCTGCTAGAGGTCGCTAAACTTGTTCTAATTTTTAATAGAATTTTACAAGAAAAATTAAACTTAATTCATGTAAAGGGTGGTTAAATTGTAAGGGCCGATGTTGAATGTGAACCACACTTAAACGCCATGTTTTTTTCCGAATTTTATTTAACATTTCTCTATTTCAGACTTACTCAATTTGAACCATGGAGAGATACACAATCCAACAACGTGTTAAAGTTATCCAGACTTATTATGAAAATGGATGATAAATTTCGAAGAAAATCATCTTCAGTGATGAGGCACATTTTCACCTCAGTGGATTTGTCGATAAGCAGAATTTCCGCATTTGGGCGAATAATAATCCAAGAGTGATTGTCGAAAAACCAATGCACCCACAATGAGTGACTGTTTGGTGCGGTTTATGGGCTGGCGGCATCATCGGGCCGTATTTTTTCCAAAATGAGGCCGGTCAGGCAGTTACTGTGAATGGTGTTCGCTATCGTGAGATGATAACGAACCTTTTATGGCCCGAATTGGAAGATATGGATGTGGACGATATGTGGTTTCAGCAGGACGGTGCCATTTGCCACACAGCTAACGAAACAATGGCTCTTTTGCGCAACAAATTCAATGGCCGTGTTATCTCACGTAATGGCGATGTCAATTGGCCGCCAAGATCATGTGATTTGACACCGTTGGACTTTTTTCTTTGGGGTTATTTGAAAGAAAAGGTGTACGTCGATAAGCCAGCAACAATTCAAGAGCTAAAGGATGAGATAATTCGGCACATTAACGGCATAGAACCTCCATTATGCCTCAGGGTCATCGAAAATTTGGACCATCGGATGGAGGTGTGCCGCCGTGGTCGCGGCGCCCATTTGGCCTATATTTTGTTCCATACATAATTGAGTAATACCAATATATCATAATAAAATAAAATTACAATAATTTCCTAAATAGTTTGTGTTTTATTCAAAATCAACATCGGCCCTTGAAATTTAACCACCCTTTACAAGAAAACAAATCATAAAAAATTTATTTTAAAGAAGTACCACAATTTCTATGTTAGTATTTGGTGAAAAAGACATTCTACTTTGAAATGAGCCCACAGATAAATCTAAAAAAAGTGTTGCCGTAACTAAAAAAAAAAAAATAAAAAAAATTTTTAATGGACATATAAAAAACTGAGTGAATACTTTTTAAATTTTCTTTGCCGTTAATTCACCAAGTATCCGTCATTTAGAATCAAAAGAGAAACTTACCATATTTTAGTTCTAAGTAAGAGATATATGATCTTTTTTAGAGGCCCAAAACACATTTATTATTTTTAACAATTTAGTACTTTAGATAAAAAGCTATAAATATTTTTCTGTACGACAAAATTATCCTATTTTCTTTGTACTGTGTTTAAAAATTAACGTTCTAAAGAAATTAACTTCAAGAAAATCTCTACCTTTATTAGACATTATTATATTATATGCAAGAATTATGAAAATCGTCAATATTTACTTTAAATTTAATAAAAAACTGAGTGCACCGTTTTTTCAGTTTTTTTTACTATTCATGTAAAGAAAAAAATTTAACACATTTTGAGTTTAAGTGTAATTTTTTGTGCTTTTTCCGGAACACCAAATTCTACTTGTTCTCTTAAATTTTTGTATGAAATATTTTAATTATGAAATATTTAAATTGTTTGTATCATTGAATAATCCTTGCTAGAATTTATAAAAAAATAAGTACATAAATTTTAATAATATGTTTAGATAGATTTGGTTATTTTCAACAATTCAACATAAAAAGTGTTGCCGAATTTAATTTTTTTCAAAAAGGATATATGGAAGGTACATGAATCCTTCGACGAAATTTTTTCAAAACTTGAATTTTGTTTATTATTATCATATATACCTCCATGCTAAATATTATTAGTCTGGGTCAAATCCTTCTATTTTTGCACAATTTTGTTCTACATCAAAGTATTGTGCGCCCCCTCCCGATTGTGAGCACAATCAACACACCCAGGTAGCAATTTGAGTGCATTTTCCCGTAAGGTTTTTCCTCGCCCCTTCTTTTGGAGCTGTAGCTATCTAACAGTATCTCTCTTTAAAAGTAGTGAAAAATTGGCCTTTTAGTGGGATTTTCTGGATATCCCTTTCCGCGATTTTGGGTAGTAAGCGACAACCACCCGTGATCCCCGAAAGTATCTTTTCAACGGAAAAGCGAAACTTCTAAAAGACGGAAAGCATTTTCCGCAAGAAGAATACTAACAAAGGACTCAAACAATAACATTGTGCTTGTAGAAAAAATAGACGAGCCGGGCACATGGCGTTTTAACATAATTTGGATACGCTGAATCCAATGTTGCTAACAGTTTTTTTAGGTTAGCTCTGGTTTTCGAGATATACCGTTATTTCGAAAATGGAGGAGGTTGCCCAACATATATTCGCGTAACTCAAAAACGCTTTAGCTTATTAAAAAACTAAAAAAACTGAAATTCCGTAATAAAATATCCTTTAGAAAAGGTGAAACTTTTTTCTAATATGCGTAGTCGTCTTAGAAACACAATTTTTTTTTTCGAAATTTTTGTTTGTTAAAAATTCATAAAAAACGTATAAAAAACGAAATTACAAACAAAACAAGCCATAAATTATTATAATCTGTTAGCAACTTTTGATATTATTCACAAAAGTCGAAAAAATTTAATTAATTTAAGAATTTCATAAAACGCAATATTTGTATGGGAGCGCCCCTAAGAAGTGTCGATAAGGGGCAACATGTCTCGAGAAAATGTTAAGGACAAAAAACTAATTGAGGTCGTCATACATTATACCTACACTAGGGGCGACTCCTAAGCAGTAATGGGACTTGTTCTTCAATATATTTTTAGTCTGTACTGAACATTTTGTATGGGAGCCCCCTTTAGGAATGCAGATAGCGGGTAGGTATGTTAGAAATACATTTAACACAAATACGAACATCCTACGCGCCCAGCTTGTCTAAAAAAAGTGTCAATTTCTAGCACAGTGTAATCAATCTGGTGCCGAGCTTAGGAATGGGCAAAAATATCGATATATCAAAATATCGATATTTAAATAAAAAATAATAGATATATATCGCCGATATTTAAAATACATATATATTGATATTGAAATACGACCATCAAATTCGATATTTTTTTAAGTCAGTCTTCAATAAAAACTTAAAATTTTAGCCGTTTTTCAAACTAGGAATGGGCAAAAATATCGATATATCAAAATATCGATATTTAAAAAAAATAATCGATATATATCGCCGATATTTATAATATCGATATATCGATATTGAAATGCGACTATCGAATTCGATATTTTTTAAAGTCAGTCTTCATTAAAAACTCAAAATTTTAGCCGTTTTTCAAACAATATGTTTTTTAATAATTGGCATCAGTGCATGCTTGGTATGTTTTTTAAACTAATATGAAGATCTAAAATGATTGGCATTCGTAAGAAGCAGTGCCGGATACAAGAAGCAGATGGACAGGAGAGCACATAAAACAGAGAGTGCTCCTGATGTCCTTATCTGATGATTACTGGTTTAACTAAAACAATCAAAAACATTTCTAGTTAAAGTTGGTACTTTTGGGGTGCAATTCAAATTTTAAGTTAAGTTGGTACTTATATGACTTATTTACTTCCATTTAAAATTTTTGTAATATACTTTTTTTGGATTTCATATGATTTTTATGTATTCTTCCATTTTTTTGTGTTATAATTGAACTTTTTGTTTTGATTAAATTTGTTGTTCTTTTTAATTTTTTCAAGGCGAATTTATTACAGGTGGTCTTAAAAGCCCTGCTGATATTAGCTAAAATCACTGTTGGATGTCAAAATTTTGTTTATTCTCTTTTATTAACTTTGTTTCTGTTTTGTTTTATTTCTGTTTTTGACATTGTACAATGATTTTACAAAAACAAATTGCTTGTGGTTTTTGTACGAGTTGTTATTGTTGTAGTACCGAGATTACCTGGGATGAATTCGCCTTGAATTTTTTGAAATAAAAAGTAACAATGCAACTACATATCGCTCATTTGCTGCAAGACCGGCATAACTCAAAAAAATCCATTACGAGATAAACGCATTAAAAGTTTTTTTGATTTGCTCTAACTACTTAGAAAAAAAGAAGACACACTCTCTTCAAACCGGGAAAGTATAAAAGATATAAAGATGAATTTAATAAACAATATAAAGAAAAACAAAGCGAACAACTCTGCATCTCTAACTTCAAAATTTAATTTTTTGAGTTATGCCGGTCTTGCAGCAAATGAGCGATATATTATGTTTGTTCATAAATATGTATGTACAAAGGTATACTAAATTTTTTAATTTGGTAATAGTTTTAGCAAAAAACGTTCGATATATCGATATTTATTATTTAAAAAATATCGATTTAATATATATCGATATAATTTTTCAATTTGCCCATCCCTAGCCGAGCTACCGGAGGCTACTGACTCCAATGGTGCCAGATAGTATCGTTGATCAGCTCTGTTAATTTTGGATTTTTTCCCAGGTATGAACTGTCCCTTATATCTCCGGAGGATGTAATACCAGAAGGTAAAATATCCTAAAAATTATCCCTACAAATCGCCCGGGGGAGCCGTAGAGGGCAACTGATTCAACGCTTGTAAATACGGGGGAACTTGTATACACGGTTAAGTTAACCGCCCTCTGTTAATATCAAACTAAAATTTACAGAATTGAAAAACTTTCTTCAATATTACAATTTAAATTTTAAGCAAAAATACCCAAACTAATTTCTAAATTAAAACTAAAAATAATTTTCCCTATACAAACATTCTTTTTTTTTTTTTTATTTGATTTTTAACGTTGTTCAGTCATGTGTGCATCATGCATGTCTGTGCAAACATGCATGTACTTATACAAATTTTTAAGCTCTTGTTTTATTTAAACAAATTTTTTTGTCTCTATTAAATATTTATTTAACATTTATCTTTTTTATTGTTATTATTGTCTAACACATTTATTTACTACAAATTTGTTTATTTGTTCATTGGCTTGTTTAAATCAATGCATGATTTCTATGGTTTGTAAATTTACAAAACGTTTTTCGTTTTTAATTTATTTTACCTAAATTACATGCAAAAAGTAAATATTTATTTTAACAATTTATATTAAAATAAAAGTAAAAATAGATTATTGTTGCGGCAGATGCAGATGCAACTGATGGTACTTTATGACATTGACATTTAATACACCCATTTACCATTTTTAGGGCGGAAAATCTCTTTGAACATGTTTTTTGTTTTATTTCAAAAATAAAAGAATTTTTTTACGGATTTTGAATATTCGCTACTGCTTTTGGTATATTTTTAGTGTCATTGTTATTAGAAACATGCATTCGCATGCAAATCACTCATACGTGCCGTATGAGTTATATTTATTTAGCTGAATAAACAAAAATAAATCATACGCCTTGATAGTTGGTAAAACAAATGTGTATGTATTTTAATTTAATTTATAGTTTTTGATGTTAATTCAAATAATTTAATAATAAAGTATAAAATTAAGAGGCGTTTATGTTTTTTTTTAAAGATTTAAGGCCATATTCATAAAAAGTTCGTATTTTAAGTTTAAAGTATGTAATAACTATAAAACGCTTTATGTCTTATAAACCTCTATAAAAATGTGTATTCACACGCAGAGAAAAAATATGGCTGGGCATGGTTACGGCAACAACACTATGTTTAATGTAACAATATATTGTTGTCGTACACAAATAATTGTTATTTTTATTTAATATCAACAATATTATAGTTACTGTAAACATATCAATGTTTATCGCAATTATGAATTTGAGTATTGTTGACCGAAAAATAATTATTTTTCTAACAACTTAATTATGATAACTTTCTAAACATATTATATTTCCAACAACCATATCATGATATTTAATAGCCATAACATGATAACTTTCTATACATTTATCATATTATGTTAAAGATGCAATCAAACTATTTTTACTCTAATCATATTATGTTAGCGCCATTTGTAAAATAATTTTGAAGAAGTTGTGTCGTTTTTTTTATTTGTGAGCGGTTAAACAATTAAAAGATAAAATTCCATAAAAAAATAAGTTTAAAGAAATTAAAAAATTAAAATATTAGCGGAGTTCATTCAACAAAACACACAGAGATTTCGTTATATTTTATAAAAGTGCTACGATATTTCTGTGGTTTTCATGGGCAACCGCGTATGTCTTAAAACAAATTGTTCAGGAAAGCCGAAAACCGATTCTAGATCAAACTATGGGCTAGGTATTGCACACTTTGTCATTACGTTACAAAACGGAATTGATCCATCTTTTTTCAAAAAAATATAAAGAGCGTTCAAAATAAGAAATTAGGCAATATGGCATCAACATCTTAAAATCAAAAAAATGGACACACGCGGTTGCCCATGAAAACCACAGATTTTTCATTTGCTCTTTTGCAAGCCTTATATTGAACTCCGCTATTTGATTAACATTAAGAAAAATTGTAAAAAGCCACAAAATAAAAAATCGATTCAAAAATATTTAAATTTATTTTGTATTTTTATGACAGCTATGAAAGGTGCTGTATCATAATATGATTGCTTCTAAATTTATTATGATTAACATGATGAAAATATGATTACTTCTTAGCTTATTATGATTAACATGACAATAATATGATTAATTTCTTAGCTTATTATGATTAACATGACAATAATTTGATTACTTCTTAACTTAGTATAATTAACAGAATAATAATATGATTAAGGGAAAAATATTATGATGGCATATTACGAGTATATTGAGTCATAATATGATTCAATAATAATCTTAATATGGTGACTACAATCATAATTCGTATCATAATATGTTGCTCTTAGAATATGTTTACCACAACCATGTTTTTTCTTTGCGTGCATAAACGTTCATTAACATCTTTTTAACGTTTAACAGTTTAAAGCGATTTTATTTTTAAGTATGGCAACTTTTATTATGTTTTGTTGCCATTTTATTGCTACACAGAGAAAACAGATTCGTGATCACAACCGAATTTGGCGCAAATCGAATTTCGTCGGTTGCACGTACTATCACACAATTCGGTTCGAATTACTGAAAATTTCGTTGCTTAGCATAATATTTTTGATAGCAACATTTAAATTTTAGTACACTATCAGTCATAACAACTGATATTGTTAGTTGTTAGTATGATTATTAAAAACAAAATTGTGCTTATACCCGAATATATGATAGTTGCAACAGAATTAACACATAATTGGTGTTCATAACAAGAGATTTGATTGTCGTTATCAATTTTTTTTTTAACCGGTCAAATGGAGCTCATAAGGAGAAAGGACTTGTCCAAAGGTAACCCCAATGAATAGAAAAAATGTCTTATTTTACAGAACGATGTCCTAGGGCCCATCCAGCTTGCATTACAAAAAATAAGTCTTAAAACTACTCCATGGTATACTCCAGAGGATTAGCTTTGAAATCGTTTCAAAACGAAAACATGTCGTTTCACTGCAAACTCTTCTTAATAATGACATGGTCCATACTTGCATTACATTGGACCAGCCCAGGATCAAAATGGATTAAGTAGTCCAATATAATTTGCAGGATATAAAAAAAATAATACATACATACATATGTACGTGTATATGTTCATACCTATAAGAATACGTAAATTACTTACCCCTATTTATTAAGTTTTTGCACATTTTCCATTTTTGAATGCAAATGTATTTTTTAAAAATAAAATTAAAAATTATTTTAATCTATCAAATATTTTGACAGAAAATTTAGTAAGCAATTGGGGCTTTTAACTATTTTTCGGTTGTGAATTCCGAATAATTATATTTTCATTTGTTGTACTCGAATTGAAACTATTCCAACAATCAATAATTAGCTGCAATAAATGAATTAACATTTATATTACAAAATTTATTGACGAAAGCAAATTATTGATTGCAATGACCAATATTCAGTATTGCCCTGTACTAAATTCGGTTGTGATTCTAACCATTTGTACAAATTTTTAGAACTAAATTAAATTAGTTATCATAACTAATAAAAGAATTGAAGGAATCATATTTCAGTTAGAACAACGTTTTAATAATCAAGAGAGTTAAAAATCAGTTAGAACTATACATTTTTAATAGTTGCAATAATAAATCATGTTACTTGATCAATATTTTATTACTGCAACCGTTTTCTGTGTGTAGTGATGGATGAAAACTTCTATTCGGTTCACAAGATATTCCGTAATTAATATATTTTTTTATAATTAAAGATCTTAAAAATTATTCTTTTAATATAAAAATACTTATAGTTTTAATTTCTTAACAAAATTTTGCCAAAAGGTATATATTTGTATAATACCTTTCGGTTTGTTTGAACCTTTTTTTAAATAAGCGATAAGAACGCATTCGAATAAAAAGTTGGTTTACTTTTATTATGACTGCTTATTTCCCATTTTTTTTTTTTAAATATTTTTGAACAACAATTTACTCTTTAAAACATAATAAAAACTAATTGCAAAAATTTAAAAAATAATTAAAGAGCATATTTGCGTTTGCCCTCTGAATGCATTTATTTAAATCATATACAAATTTTTTAAATATTTAACAATAAACTTTATATTGGTTGTCCTAAATAAGAAAATTAATAAAATGTATTTAACATGTCCATATTAATAAATAAAACGTTTTTTCCATTAATTTTAAACATATCTCACAATAATAATATCATTTATCAAAATGTAATTTTATTTTTCGTTTAAAGAAGGTGAAAGCCAACAATAAAGTTTCTTACTTTATAAATATTTTATTGAAGGTTTAATAGAATATTTTTCATTTATGAATACAACTTTGGCGATTTTTCCTTAAATATGGTTAATTAATCATAAATAAGTTTATATGAATACGGCTGTAAATTTATATGCAATAGAACTTTGATTTGTGTCGACACTTATGAAAACATCAGTTGATTTGTTAAGGTTGGTTCAACCATAATGCACGATGTTAGTTTTGGGTCAAACCTTAACGTCAAGTTTTTTGTCCAACTTTATTTGACATTTCTTTGTTTCAGTATTTGACAAATTGATCCATAGTGAGGTACACAATTAAGCAGCGCGTTAAGAATGTTGAGGCATTTTATGAAAATAGGCGTTCAAATCAAAACGCATTTCGTGCACTTCACGATTTTCTTTGGTCAGCATAATCGACCAAATGTGTCCACAATCTGGAGAATGGTGCGCCAATTTTTGCAAACCGTGTCTGTAGGAAATGTGAAAACATGCTCGCTCAGTTCGTTTTGGGCGGGCGGCGTCATCGGAACGTACTTTTCAAAAATAAGGTCGGCCAATCAGTTATCGCGAACGGTGTTCGCTATTGCGAGATGACAGACGTCTTGTGGCTAGATATTGATTATATGGACCTGAACGATATGTGGTTCCAACCGGTGGCACCACTGCCAACGAAACAATATCTTTTTGGCGCTAGAAATTCAATGGCAGTGTTATCTCCAGTCGTAGCGATGTTAATTGGCAGCCACAATCAAGTGATTTGACACCGTTGGACTTTCTTCTATGGGGATATTCAAAAGAAAAGTGTACGTCAATTCATGAAAAATTCAAGAACTGAAGGATGATATAATTTGGCACATTAACGACAACGAACCTCAATTATGTCTTAGAGTCATTGAAAACATGGACCATCGAATGGATGTATGCCACCAAAGCCGTGGAAAGCATTTGGCCGATATTTTGTTTTACACATAATTGTCATAGATCCTTATATACATATATAATACAAAATATTAAGATAATTATCTAAAGACTTTCTGATTTATTTACAATCAACATCGTGCGTTTTGGTTCGACCATCCTTTATTAACTTTAGTAGAAAAAAAGGTAAAGGAATCCATTTCTGTCATATTTAACCGTAACAACTTGAGAGACCACCGGAATATAGTTTTATCTTTTTGATGGAGAGCTAATAAAACCATATAATATTTGCCGGTGACAATAATATGATGAAATTAACCATAATATGTTAAACAATAGTTCTGTTGGAGGTGACCATATTCAAAAACGGGTTTTCTCTGCGTGTATGCATTTGCAGAGAAGGTAAAAGACCGTTTTTTTGTCTGTGATTGCATCTGCGTAGTGGTCATTGAAGGTAGCTTAAAATCGACTTGCATGCTAATTTAACATCCAAAATATTGGTTCCTTTTACTCCTGTGAGGAGCATAAGGCCGTAGCAAGATTTTTTCAGTAAATTTGATTGGATGCGAGATGTATCACCTCATTCCAATGTAGATTTAGGCTCAATGGTTCAGCTTCGGTTGACATTTTCATGTTTGTGATTGTCATCCACTTCTTTAGCTGTCCTGTGGGCTCCACTATTTGGCTTTATTTGCAATATCGTTTAGCTTTTTACGTAAAGTATGGCTGAACCAACTCCAGTTACGTTTTGAGATTTCATGTGCGATTGACGTTTGATTGGTTTAGACAAAAGCTGCAGATTTCATATTGTCCTTGGCCAGTATATGCGAAGGATCTTTATAAAAAATTTGTTTACAAAAACTTGTATGAATTGCATTAAGCTTGATGATTAATGATTGAGGATTAATACTGGCAGTAGCCTTGATAAATTCCTTCTACTCCTTCTAGGGATTAAAAGTCACATAGTGCATTTGTGATTAAAGTAGGGCCAAATCAACTTGGTCACCCTACATGTCTTCAAACTACACCATCAGTTTTCAACATTTTTTAGAAAGGGAGTGGAGATGATACTTTTAATATATAAATTACGACAGACTCCCCGTTAAATCTAATCAAAACTTATTCCATTCTGGCCAAGTTGTCTGCCTGTTCATCTCCATTGTAATATTTTTACACAAAGACCCAACTGGAGTAATGTCCTACAGGCGACCCAGCCTTAACCCTCTTACAGTCAAGAGCTTAATTTTAATGGCCACCACTTGTTAATTTTTTTATACCCTTCACCGAAGGTAAGAGGGTATATATAACTTTGTCATTCCGTTTGTATGTTCCAAAAAATTGATCCTACACCCTATAAAGTGTATATATTCTGGGTCCTTATGAAAAGCGAATTTGATTTAACGATGTCCGTCTGTCCGTCTGTCCGTGTGTATGTTGAAATGGGTTTTCCGAAAACGCCAGAAATGATGTGTACTAGGTTGATGTATTTTTATGTCACATATACTCCGTTTAAGTTTGCTATTGAAATTCAGCCAGATCGGTCCAAAAATGACGGAGATATTAGCAAAAAACCACGACTGCCTCTGATTTTGCCCAAAAATCCCTTGTTGTTGTATTTTTTTATTTTTGTATATCTTGAGAACGGCAAGAGCCAAAGTTTCCAAATTAACGTTATCAATACACAGCATCCTACAAAATGTGGGCGGGATTGAACAAGTGGGCGTGGTACCTCCCGTACAAAAAATATAAAAAATTTTATAAAAGCCTAATTTTTTTGACTGTCATATGACCTATCGTTACGCCTTATATATCAAAAGATCCGAAATTTTTAATAGAAAATATTTTCTGAAAAACTCGGGAAAATCGGTTCAGATACGAAAAAGTTATGACCAAAATATTAATTTTTTTTTGAAAAATACCCATTATCGGGAACCAAAGATCTTCCCGAGTCCAAGTTTTATAACCAAAATAACTGGCAAATTTCTTCTTTAACACGTCGGTATATAAATCTGTCAAATCGGTTAAGAAATAGCAGAGTTATGACCAAAATACTAAAATCCCAAAAATTACTCTTTTTATAATTAAGTTTGTTTTTTATACCCTTCACCGAAGGTCCTATACCCTATAAAGTATTCTGGGTCCTTATGAAAAGCGAAGTTCAAATCCAGTTGTCCGTCAACTGTGTTGAGTTGTGAAGTGTAAACTGATCATATTTACTTTTAATGATATTCATAAAACGTTCCTTCATGGTCCAGTTGTCTAGGGGGTTTGCTTAGGTTAGAAACTGTGGGTCCCTGGTTCGAATCTTGTTTTTCAAAAATAATTTTTTTTTTTAATTTTTTTATGTTCTGAAACGATTTAAAAAAATATTTACCAGTTTTAACTTTTTAAATTTAATTTATAATGAAGTTTTATGTATTGTATATATTTATGTCTATGTAGAAACTATTTAGGTTTTGTCTAGTTGCTCTGTATTCTGCTCGCACAATGGTGAAGGGTATATAAGATTCGGTACAGCCGAATATAGCACTCTTACTTGTTTTAAATAATATTTACCCAAAAACAAATAAATTGAAGGCTGAGGTTGAAAATCTGTTTAATTTTAGTCCCCAGGTGGAAAAAACGAAGGGGTGCCTCAGGAAAAAAGCAAAAATGTATACTATTATTGGTAATGATATGTTTTTAACAGTTTTTAGTATCTGAACAACCCAAATGTATATCACTCTTCAGGCATTTACATTGTGTTTGAGATGTTTTGCAGAGCTTGAATTTTCTTTTGCCATTTTCCTTATCTTACCTAACGTCTTCGGTTGGATGTTTGGCCTTGCTACCGATTCCAGATGTAGTTGCCTGTGGCTTATCGAGCCGTAATAAAGGATGGTAAGCCAAGCGTCTTTCCGAACATGCTATCAGTCAATTCAGAGAGATTTAATTTCTTTTTTCTGGGAAATATATCTGGTTTTTTCATTTCTTTAAAGTAAAATCCACAATACAAAATATTTTTTCGTTTTAAACAAACGATATTATTATTTTGATGACCATTTTTGGTTTAATTTGAACAATTATACATAAACTACTTAGCACAACTACATTAAATGTTAACCAGAGCCAAAAAACCTGTATGAAAGTAGAAAAAAATTCATATCACAAAAACTATACAACTTAGGAACATGATTTTAAAAACGTATTTTTATTTTTTCTCGCTTTATATATTGGCTGTAAACATTTCCTCTCAAATCTACTATTCCCGGTGATTCTGTGGCTTACAGAAACCGATTTTTCTTCCACAGACCTGTAAAATGCTGTAACTATAATTACTTTTTTTATGGAAACAAAAAAGTGAATTTTTTTCATCATTCAAATATGGGACCGGGACCAATCGACGCAGTATTTTTTTCTAATAAAAATGATGCAAAAAAACGTATTTTTGACTTTTTGTCAGTTACAGCGTTTTCTAATTCTTGCGACGATAAATTATATTTTTTTAATTGGAAGTCTGTTTTTTTCATTTCAAAAAAATTTAATATTTTTCGGTAAATGGTTAGAAGTTTGCTACATAATAGGTTCTGGTTTGTATTTAATTATTAAGAAATGCTAGTATTACATTGTGACTTTAATATAAAATTTTTCAAACACCCTCTCATCCCTACAATTGTTATTTACATATATTTCTTTTTATGTTTTTCGTTTTTTGTTTGTTTTTCGATGCTGTTAATGCGTTGTTTTATTCTTTATTTGTTGTCGTTTGTATCTGATGTCATTTATTTAACTTTTTTCCCACAATAATTTTTGTGAAATAGACAAGATTTATAATGGTTGGTTTTTTTTTGGGTATTTGCAATTTTTTTTTTTCGGATGATAGTAATTCTCATCTTCATATACATACATGCATGTATAAACTACTAACGGATGTTTCATATCCGTTCTTACACATACATACATGGATACAAACATTAGTTTATGTATGTATATATGTCTGTTGACATTTGTTGTTACAGCTGCTATTGTTTGTTGATTGTTATTATTATTCTTATTGTTGTAGTTATTGTTGTTTATATTCAAGTGTTTTGCATGATGTATGCAGGCATGCATGCATAAGTTCATGCATGTTTGTTATATTTATACATGAAAAAGTGATTTCCCTGCAAGCATTTAAGATGTCACTTCTTCTTTAATTCTAGATGATTGAAAGAAGATTATACATATTTTACAATATACAAAAGACATTGAAATCGTGTTTACACTGCCGATAATAGTCTTGTTAGTCACTTTTTGACGACAATGAGAAGGGAATGCTAAGTTTTTAAAAACAAAAACTGCATCAGAGAGAACGTTGCTTTTACAAGAACAAAGTACATATTGTGTTTCGAAAAGAGCATTTTACAAAAACAAAATGTATTGCAATCGCGTTAAATAGAATTACTCTTTTTTAATTTAGTTAAAATTAAAAAAAATCAGTATGTATATTTGATTCCAAAGTTGGTTAAGCACTTTAGAAATAAGCAAACATAGATACTTCAATGAGAAATTTAATTAATAAACATTTTGTTAACTATTTAAAAATACAGCATGATTCATGTTCTTAAAGAATTTTATAGAAGACACATTTTCGATACTTCTTAACTAATACAATGCGTTACTTTTCAGAGACACGTAAGAGTTAGTTTATGAAGCAGTGTTCGAAAATAAACAGTACATTATTTAGCGTTCGGCTCACACACCCAAGAACGATATCTACTTTTTAGTGATTGTGTAGACGAACACAATCCTTAATACCGTTAGTAGCTATTTTCAAGAAAGAACCGAACATTATATAATGTTCTGTTCTACGTTAAAAAACAAAACAATTGTAGTGATACTGTAGAAAAACATTATATTTTAATGTTCTATAATGTTTCTTCTTTTATATTATTAAAGAAATGAACAACCAAAAAATTTTAGCAACGACCGCACCACGAACACCTTGTGTGTGGATTGTGTAAAATTATTTTGCTGGCTTTTTGGTTTTTTTGTTTTTGTTTGGGTTTTTTTACCAGCTAAAAGGGACGCACATTAGTGAGACGAATCGAAGACAATAAAGTTTGTGGATTAAAAAAAAAAAAAAAAAAAAATAGAACGGAATTTAATGTTCTCATCTTTTGTTGAGTTTGATAAAAACGGTATCATTTTAGTCTTCGAAAGATGACTAACAGGGAAACGTTATTTTTCTAATGATTTTCTACACAAACACTATAAGCGTTTGTGTTTTCCACAAATCTACCGAACCGAACACTAAGGAACGATATTTAGTGTTTATTTTCGAACACTGTTTTGAAGCAAGATTTTGTTGGAACATGCAGTTTGTTTTAAGAGATACTCACATCAAATTTAGTGTATCTCACTAAGGGCATCCGTATTCCTCCTTCTATACCTCCAAGATTTCGTTGAACACATGTAGTTTGTTTTCAGAGCTACTCATATCAAATTTAGTATGTGTGCGTCACTACTGTAGCTGAGGAGATATGAATTGATATGATTTGACCCCAGTGTGCATCGTACTGTGGCTGAAAATTGAATTTCATCGTCCAAAAGTCCAATTATTTGCTGTCGCCGATTTCAAAAATGGTTAATGCCATTCGATAGTAATTATATCCAAAAAACTCTATTAAAAAATATTTGTAACTGTGGGTGTGGTATGTTGCTAAAAATAAATATTTTATGTTGTTTTAGAAAAAATTTAATTTTTGTAAACATCACTGTATCATTTATACCTGATGTGTTATTAAAAGTTTCCCCAGGTTCTATATTTAAGCTAAATCCTAATTTCAGAGGAATAGAACTTGTTAAGGTCAAAAAGGGCTAAAGAGATTTTAGTACTATCAAAAGCTGTCCTCTTTAACCCGATATATAGTTTTTCAACTGTTTGGAACTGACTGTTAAAGACTTTTTTAGTTTTAATGAAATAACTCGCAACATTTTTTTTGCTCTTTTTATTTTACTGAAATAAAACACAACATTTTGTTTAAAAAAGCAGCTTTTGAGTTGATTTGAAAGAACACAGGTCCATAGAGGGTCGTAAGAGTGCCTTGTGGTTCTCTAAATTTGGTAGCCTCGGATATTCAAGTTTTTAAAGAATTCGACAAAAATTTATGAATTCATGGATTGAAAAAAAAATTAGACTTAAGCTGACCTACAAATGATATGCTTGAATGTTGAGTTATCTCCTTTGCCTTTGTGGATTTTTTTTAACGATGTTTCTAGTTTTTTAATCGGGTGGATTATGTTTAATATCAAACTGTTATCAATAGTTGGTTAAAATTTTTAGTCAATTTGACATTTGTTTCTTCCACATTAAATAAAAAATTCTAGTAATTTATCACACATATTTTTGTAAAATTAGAAGAGTACTGTTTACTAATGTCCATGATTTTCTGGGAAATTCTGATCAATATCGAGTTGTAAATAGTGGCAGTTTTGCCATTTTTGTAAAAGAAAAATTATTTTTTTAAAAGCGTTTTTTCCGGGACTAGAAATTTGGTGTATTTCTTAATAAAAAGTGGGGATGCTTTTAAGTCCACTGTTTTAAGACCTTTTCGGTCTACATAGCTTCAAAATTTCATTGTGAGATCTCTTTCCATATCAAATTCATGGAATGTCAAACATTAAAATTATTATTTCTAAAGTGTAAATGAGTGAAAGGGCTTTTGAAAGTTTTGATATTCTATAAATCTGACAAGCATAAAGATGTCATAATGAAATTTGGCAGTTATGAAGATTTAGAAGTTCTTAAAAGAGTGCACTTAAAAACATCCCTCTTTTTGATTAAAAAAGTACCATAATTCTCAATCAAAAGCATTTTCTTACTAAATGCTAAAAAAACTTTAAAAGTTTAACTTTGATTTTAAATTTCTCAATAACTGCTAAGCCGGTTTTAATAAAATTAAAACTGTAGCAGTTTATTGCAGAATTATCTCTATCGGTTCAAAAGTTCCATTTTCTTGAAATACGATTTTCAGCCACTGTGCATTTTAATTGTTTCGCAACGACTTTGAACTGACCTTTCCGTTGGAAGATTGAAAGACACCTTGTAACCGAAATTTTTCTTCACTTCTAATAGACTTAAGAGACACGTTTTTAAGTGTCTTCTAAGAGTCGCTTGGGTAAGAGATACAACTGTTATAAGAAATATCTAAACAAATTGAGCCATGATTCTCATATTATAGAAATAAAATTTGGTTCCTTTAACTTCAACTAATAGTTATTTCCAATGAAAATAAGTTTTGCTCAAAACTTTTATCCTTTCGATACTTCTCAGAGACACAGATTATTTTCGAAGAATCTTCTTAAAGTCATTTGGAAGAGTTTTAACTGCATCCCGAATACAACACTTCCTCCGTGAACTGGCTTCTCCGATGAAAGTTTCCAGTTACGATAGTTCAATTAAATGTTTGTGGAGCATTTAATAAGAATAGCGACACTCTTTCTTAACTTCCGCTATAGCAAATGCTTGTAGGGTAGAAATGTTTGAGTGTGTGTGTGTGTGTTTGTGGTAAGAAGAGCAATTACAAAAATTCATTTGGTTTTATAAATGCAACTGTTAGTTTTTATGACGTGTTGCAATTTATTTTGATTACTTTACTTGCGATAAAAATTTTAATTTATTGTGATACAAAAAAATAAACAAACATGTATTAAAAAATAAGTATGTATGCGTGTTTATACATCTGAGTACGGTTGTGTTTATTTATAAATAAACATTCAAACATACATACATGCCTACATTAGAATAGCCCAAAAAAATGTTTAATTTATCCTAAAATAACCAAAGTAATTTTTTAGAAAATTAGAATAAATGATTGAGTGATAAATTATATTGAAAACAACAATAAAAAACGAATATTTGTTTTTGCTTTTATATAATTTCTTACTCACTCACTTGGTTTATGTGCTGTTTTCAGGTGACAAGCAATTGATTTTGTATAAAAATTTATATGAAAACCACTCAGTTTTTTAGTGCTTTTGATAAAAATTTTACTACACAATGAATTGCTTGTCACCTGAAAACAATACATTAATTTTCTAAAAACAGGCAGTTAATTTTAATATAAACTTTCCACATTTTTCTTATACATATCTCCCATACAACTGGAGAACTCCGTTTGTTTTACATGTGCGTGATTATTGTTCAGTTTGAATTTGTGTCTCAGAAAATTAATTTATATTCATAAAATATAAACATTTTTCCTGTATTTATTTATTTATGAAAAGATGTTTCCTTTGATAATTATATTTCTTTGTGGATTAGGTAATTTAAATTTAAAGTTTAGAAAACTCGTGATATATATTTATATTTGATTATAATGTGGGATACATAAATGTATTTAGACAAAATTATTTTTTAATTGTATGTGTATATAAAAAATGACAGTATATTTTTAATTTTTCAAAATGGTTTTTATGCAAGACTTGCTTAAGCCACTGCTCTTCGCTCCCATTGAAATACAATTTTGTTACCGAAATTTGTTACCGTGCTCCTAACAAACAAAAATCTGTATTGTCAGATGTCGTGTATGGAAACCCGAACTGTTTATAACACATTAAAAAAAAATTTACTGAGAAACAGTGGGTTAAAATTTAACGTTTCGGACGGAGCTCGTCATCATTTTAAAAGCAATAAATATCTTCACAAATCTTATAGCTCATGAAAAAGATTTTGAAATGCCAGCTGAGTGGCATTTTCAACCTTCTGCGCATGATAAAGGAACATGGGATAATTGAACAATAGAAAAAAGTATTTTTAAAGTATGTATGTATTCTTAATTTTTCGAATCTGTTTTTCGCTCCCATTAAAAACAAATAAGTATTTTTTTTAATACAGATCTTTGTGCCAAATTTTGATACTTTTACTGTTACCGTTTTTTTTTTACAAAAATCTATATTGTCTTAATATTGAAGCTGCCAACTTTTCCAACTCATCCAACTTTTTGTCAGATGTTGTGTATGGATAACCGAACTGTTTGTTACAAATTTTAGAAATTTTTACTCTAACCGTTTCACAGATAGGCTGACTTCCAAAACGTCAATTGCTTTGTATTAGAAAAAAGTATAATGTTTCATAACGCCGCAGTATAATATATATACAATGCAAACCCTTCAAAAACGTCACTGCTAAGTATAAGTAACGCATCAAAAAAGCAATCAGAGCATCGGTTTTAAAGTTGATGCTTTGTGACATTTAACATTTAATTTGCAAGCAACATAGATTTATTTTAAAAGTATTATGCATTGCATCACTTACATTTCAAAACGTTTTAATAAACAAAACACATAGTTGCATTGTTTCGGTACTTTGTACATGGACATTGTTAAATTACAGTAGTAAAATTGTGTACGAACTTTGTATTAGTACCTTTTGGAAGTCAGCCATATATAGCAGTTTAATAATGGCCAATTCACATCACAAGCTCTGTCGGATGGCTTATCGTTAAAAAATACGACTTTTGTTTATGCACTTGTAAATAGACAAATTGGTTAAATCCTTTCTTTGTCGTGTTGCCAAATGTCAAAAATGGAAAATATGTATCAATTCAATGGACATTGTCAATTCACTTTGAGTAAACTATTTAAGAAGATTAATAAAGTTCTTTTTACCAAATAATACAAAATTATGAAAACTAACCCCACGTATCCACATGCAAGTAATTACTTGCAAGTAGTGTATACGTATTAATATCGAAAATCAGAAGAAATGTCTAAAAAAACACAACAATTTTTTGAGTGGCTACACAGCACAGTGCAAGTTCATTTTTAAAATGTCGTCAACAAGTAAATACGAAATGTAATTCAAAAGAAATGGCGTTACATCAATTGTTTACTAAGTGTTGTCAATTAATCCATATTTAACGTTACCTGTAGACATTTAATAAATTAATATTTTTTTTTATAAAAGAGTTATATAAATGTAAAAACTTACTTTCACAATGATCTTTGCTATTACACAATATTCTTCATATACATATTTGCATATATTTATTACAAAAATTAGCTATTATATTAACCACCACTGAATCAATAACTATTGATTTGGCAAAAAACTCAGAATTTGACAACACTGTTGTTCCATTTGTCATTTTACTTGCGACAAGTGTCAAAAATTTACTTGCAAGCAAATTCTGTTGCAAGTTGAGCTGCAAGTACAAATAATGTGATGGTGTTAGTAAAAAAGTGTGAGTGTATTGAGTTTTTCGAACTTGTACTTGCATGTGGAAACGCTAGGTAAAACTAAAAAACCAAATGAATAAATTTAAGTTACATTTTTTAAACTTCACTCGTGGCTTTTATTTATTTCTTCTTCTTCTTCTTTAAAAAAAATTTGCCATTCATATTGTTTAATACCATAAAATTAAACCAGGTATGGCAGTTTTTATTTGAGATGAAATGGTAAGAAATATTAACTGATAAGCAAATTTAATAAAAAAAAAATAAATTGAAATTAAATTAATAAAAGATATATTCATTTAGAGAATTCAATTTGTGGTAGTAGTTATCACATTCTAAAGAGATTTTTACAAATTCACTTAACAAATCGAAAAGTTCCAGCCTGGCCAAAATACATACATACATACATATATAATTTTTCAAAACACATAAAACAGAAATCGTATAATGTATAAAAATTACCAACAACAGTATTGTAAATTACACGATAAGATAACTAAAACGACTTTAATGCGAGCTTGTGAATTAGACAAATGTGGGTTAAAAATTGCTATAAGATGCAATCTTAAAATGCTATAAATTTAACAACAAGTTTTTTTTTGTTACAGAATAACTATAAAAGAACATCGTGTGAAAATTGTTGCGAAACCCTCTATAAGAAATGTCATACCCACTTCTTCAATCCAGTTCACTTTTTTATGATAGAGACCACATTCGGAAGAATACTTCAAGCTTAAGTGGCTGAAAGCTGCACTGCGGATTTTTAATTCACCAAAAATTAATTTCTGTCCTAGAGTTAACACCGTAATTTTTGTGTGGGACGAGTATTAGGTTACAACACCGCCGGTTCTTCGACATGTTTCTAAAGTGTTCTGTGGAAAGATGTGTTTACCCATTTCCAGCCATTGCACCTGCTTGAGTACAGAAAAACAGCGATATTTAAATACGCATACATGGTTTTGCGTTCATAAAGATTATTTTACCAGATCTGCAGCCGTATTCCGTAATTCGCTAAAGCTAAGTTTCTATCGCTTAAAATCTATAAAGTTAATTATGCAATTTTGGGCTACAAATGTAATTCTGTTACGTGCATTGCTAAATTTGGCAATGCAATACAAATTTAACTCGCCGCAATTTTAGCTTTTGATGTCATCGCTGAAATTGTTAAATTTTGAATTCTCTAAGGAATTTTAGCGATCGAGATTTAGCTTTAGCTAAGTGAATTACAGAATACGGCAGCTGGATTGTAAAACGGAACTTTAGCCCTATACATTGACATGGGTCTCTCGGTTAGAAAGTATAATATGATGAGAAAGGCTCAAAAATTGCGTAATTAAAACTAAAGACGATCTTACACTATAAAGCAAATGGGGATTTAATGGCAGAAGTGGCCATAGTGTATGAAAACAAAAATTTTAAAACTACTTTGTGGCATAAGGTTTGTTGAATTGGGCCGATGAAATTTTTGTATCGAAAAATAATAAACACTCATCTTGATGGTTATGTAAACCTCTAAAAAAAATAATATTTACTAGAGAAAGCTCTTACGTAATTAGCCCAGTCAGGAGAAATATACAGATAAAAATTAAGAATTTAATCATATTATATTTAAAAAATGAAATTAAAAATTATAGACGGGTGATGTTAAATGTTAACAAAATTACAATTATTGATAGGCCAGGTAATGCAATTTGCTACCAGTACGTATTGTCGACATTGCATACGTGGATAAAATGTTTTAAGTGTATTCTACATATTGCGTATAAGCAACCCATTGAAGCATGCCGAATAGGAGGTAAAGAAATGCTAGACCAAGTTGACGAGAGAAAAAGTAAAATACAAGAAAACTTTAAGGGAATAGGACTGATAGTTGACAAGGTTGCGACGGGGAATGGTACATCGAATGATGGAAATACAGCTAGACAATTCTTTTCAAATGAATGTACAACCATTTAATTAAATATAAATGATTCTTGAGCCAAATTAAAACATTTTTTTTAGCTTGATTTAATTTTCTTCATCTGATTTAAACAAAATTTGCACGAAGCATTGGACATGTTAAAACTAGTGTGTGTACAAAGAAAGTTTCATTACGCTATCTTTATTTTTTTCTCTGTTATAGAAATTTTAAATTTCAGGATATATAGAAGGACACGAATCCTTGTAATTTAAATAACCAAACTAAAGGTTTAATATTGCTTTATTAATTTAAACATGTGTGCCAAAATTCATCACTGTAGAATTTTGGTCAATCTTTTTATGGAATCATGACAGTGTGCGCCATTGCAACCGTGCAGGTACGGCTCCAAAAACATAATTTCTTATATTTTTTTAAATCTGGTATATTTTCTATATTCCTGAATGTATTTAAGTTGAAATAAATAAATGAAATCAAAAAATTTAAATTTACAATGGTCTTGGTTTTTAATAGGTTAAACTGATAACAGAGGCCTTGCCTCACAAAGTGTTACTGACGCTTCTTCTAGATATGGATTTATTAAAACCAGGTTGCAATCTCGAGCAAAAACGCTCAATTTCCGACAAAAAAAAACAAGTTAATGTTTCAAGTTTTTGCCATTTAATAGCTCTGTTCCACATGCATAACGAAACAGTCCGAACTTGCCCAAAGTTACCCAAAAGCGTTCCACATAACAATTTTTGTTCAATTATGAGAGTAATTGAGAGAATAATTTTTTTCATTTCCTGTACAAATTTGCACGAACTTTTTCTTTGGGTAAGTTCGGACAAGAATTTAATAATCAGCTGTTTTTTGTTTACATATGAAACTGAAAATTAATCAAAAAATTTGCAAGCAAAAGAAAAAGTTTAGTTTTTGTTAAAAAATATATTAAAAAGCAAAATGGAAGGTTTTAATGAAAAAGTTAAAGTGGTAAATACATTAGTGAATAGATAAGGGAGAAAATAAATAAATACTTTTAAAAAATTTACACTGGCTCAGCTTTTCTTTCAGTTTTTTTTTAAATTATTTTTAACATCTGTTGGCAATGATGCAAATGTTTTGTTTTTATAATGTTATTGCTTTTAAGCGTCTAAAATCACTTAAATAGATTTTAATTTAAAAAGTAAGCACCATTAGTATTACAAGAAGTGCAAAAATGGTTTTTTGCGTTCCAGCTATTTTGGGTAGTTTTCGCAAATTTAATGAGTAATTTTCATTTTACTCTCATTAGTCCGAACTTGCCCGAGATCTTGTGGAACACACCTATTATCTGTAAGCTAAATTTTGTTTACTTTTTATACCCTCCACCACAATTAGTTTTGAAGACGGTTAACTTAGTTTGTCATTCCCTGTGCAACTTTTTTATTATTCACTCAGACCCCATAAAGTATATATATTCTGGCTCCTTGAGTAATTCTAAGTTGATCCATGTCCGTCTGTCCGTCTGTCCGTCTGTTGAAAACACGCTCACATTCGAAAAACTCAAATGAAATGAACAAACTTGGTGTCAAATAGCTTGCAGTTATCCTAAGCAGTTTGGAATTGAAATAGAGTAAAATCGGCTCAGTAGGATCAGAGCTATGATTCAAAATGTGGAACCACCACCTTAAAAAACTGATAATTTTGTTACAAAAACTAACATAAATGGCGGAACAATGTACGGAATAATATAAGATTTTGCAAAAATTCGTCTTGTTCGACTGGAAATCACGCTGTTAAATTTCGTGAAGATCCCTCCATAATTTACCCTAGGCCCCATATAAGCCCTGCTCCCGGAAAACAGTTCAATACGCCTAAAACCGTAAAAACTAATGTTATCATAATAAAATCTGGTACGTCACAGTTTTATTGGACTAGAAGACATTGTGAAATTTCATGAAGATCGGTCCATAATTTACTCTAGGCCCCATATAAACCTAACTCCCGGAAAACAGCTTAGTACGCCTAAAACCGTAATTAATAATAGTATCAGAATAAAATTTAATACTTCACAGTTTTATTGGACTAGAAATGAAACTAATAAATTTCGTAACGATCGGCCCATAATTTACTATAAACCCCATATAAAGCCCACTTAGGTAAATTAATAAAATACGAATAAAACCGTAGCAGATATAGTTTTTGTGGTAAAATTTCTTCTAACTAAGTTTCATATGGCCAGAAAAAATGTTATGAGTCTTGTGATATATCCCATATTTAACAGCCTTCTGAAATTCACTGTGAATGCTAAAACTAATTTCACCGCTGTATTGCAATTAATTTTTTTTTGATACCAGAAATCGCTCTGCTGAATTTCGGGATAATTGGTTAATAACTAACCATAACTCCAATATAAATCTCTATCCTGGAAATCTTTTAAGTTCGGCTTGAACTGTAACGAATCATGATATTTTACTCAAGATTTTCGGTCAATAATTTAATAAAGGTCTAAACCGCAAACAATTTTAATGATGATGTCTGCTTTTATAAAAAAAAAAAATTAATAATAAATAGACATCAAGTAGATATCACTCCTGCAATATTCGAACTGTCGGTGGAGGGTATCAAAGATTCGGCACAGCCGAATATAGCACTCTAACTTGTTTTTTTTCTCGTACTTTGTTTTTATACCCTCCACCACAATTAATTGTGAAGAGGGTATACTAAGTTTGTCATTCCGTGTGAAACTTTTTTATTATTCATCTCAGACCCCATAAAGTATATATATTCTGGCTGCTTGAGTAATTCTAAGTCGATATAGCCATGTCCGTCTGTCTGTCCGTCTGTCCGTCTGTTGAAAACACGCTCACTTTCGAAAAACTCAAAAGAACTAAACAAACTAGGTGTCAAATTGATTGTAGTTATCCTAAGCAGTTTGGGATTGAATTTCAGCAAAATCGGTTCAGTAGGACCAGAGCTATGAATCAAAATGTGGAACCACCACCTTCAAAAACTTGATAATTTTGTTACAAAAACTAACATAAATGATGCAAAAATGCACGGAATGACATAAGATTTTGCACAAGTCCGTTTTATTCGACTAGAAATGACACTGTAAAAAAGGTCGGTCCATAATTTACCCTAAGCCCCATATAAACACTACTCCCGGAAAACAGTTTAGTACGCCTAAAACCGTAAAAAATAATGCAATCATAACAAATTTTGGCTCGTCACAATTTTATAGGACTATAAATGATACTGTGAAATTTCGTGAAGATCGGTACATAATTTACCCTAGGCCCCATATATGCCCTACTCCCGGAAAGCAGTTTAGTCTCCTAAAACCATAATTAATAACAAATCGTCACAGTTTAAGATAATAATAATAAAAAGACATCATATAGATATTACTCCTTAAACATTCGAACTGTCGGTGGAGGGTATCAAAGATTCGGCACAGCCGAATATAGCACTCTTACTTGTTTTTTATTAAAATAAAAAAAAACCTTTTAAGCTTACTTTTTGTTCATGTTAAAACGTAAAACTAGCAAAACTTCGAAAAGTGGTAGGACTCACTACCGTACATAGACCATGTACTATGCATGCCAGAATTGTTGCTGGATAGCTTAATGAAAACTTGTTCTTTGCATCGGATTGCAATTCGAAATTAAAAATATATTTATTCGAGGAGCAAACTGGCATAATTAAAAAGTAAAAACTACAATTATAATCTTATACTATTTTACTGCCAGGCCCACAATGTCGACAAGAACATTTCTTTCCCATTTTTATATTGAAAACAATAATAAAAAATTAAAATTTGTTTTTGTTTTCAATATAAAAATACGAAAAAAATGTTCTTGTCGACATCGTGGGCCAGGCAGTTAGTGTAATTATTTGGTTATTTGACGTGTATTTCTTTAATTCTTTAGAAAATTTTAAATTGCATTCATTCCAGATATTTTCTTTACTCGATTGATCTAAAATCAAATCCGGATTTAACTTTTATATTTTTTTCACTCTGGGCTAGACCATCAATATAATTTATTTGTTATTTAGTTTTTTTTTTTCTGTGTTAAAGTAAATCCTATTATACAACTTTTCTTCTCATACGCAAATAAATGTATATTTTTTCTGTTATTTGTACAAATTTATACAAATCGTTACTCACTCACATTGGCTCTGCAATACTCGCCATGTACAACACATTTTCTCTTCTTTTATCGACTCAATCTCATACCCATCTTCGTTTATTCCATAGATTTTTACATGAGTCTTGTAAAAAAACATTTCTTGTATGCAAAACCACCACATAAATATTAAAAACCATAAAGAATGTAAAACTAATAGGATTTTGAACTCTGGCTGCATTAAAACGTTGTTGCTGCTGCTGTTGCTGCAAAACATTGTTGAACGTTGTGCATGTTGACTACATGATTCCTGTTCCTGACTTCTAACCCCTGGCAGGATTTGTTGAGCACATAAAAATAAATTATGGTTGGGTATTTTCTTTTAATTTCTTTTATATGGAACAAAAAAAAAAAAAAAAACCTAAAAATATTACTGCAAGAATATCCTTTGTAACCAAAATATTTTTTATTTTTAAAAGAGTTCGAAAGGCAACATTTTTAAAAAGTTTTTAATAATATTTTAAAGCAGGTATAACTCAATTGATTGCAGGTCAAAAATGTATTAAAAGGTCTTATGATTTCAAGAATGATTTCAAGCACACTGTAATAAACATTTAAAAAGTAACTGAAGTTCTGTAGCAAATTTCTTTCAATTTAGAGATTTTTTTTATCTGATAACTTGTTTCATATGAAAAAAAAAATTCAATCAATATACTTCTAGAATATAATCTTAAAATATTTTGTAATAAAAAATTAAATTTGTATTGGTTGTATAATGAAGAAACTTCTTCACAGTAGAGTTGGGCAAAATCGTTCCTTTTGTGGAATCGTTCCGACCGATCCGTTAGATCAAAGGAACTAGGTCGTTCCTTTCGTTCATCGTTCCTGTTTTTTTACTTTGAACAATGAATGAACGAGGAACGATAAAACTTCTTTGTCGTTCGTAAAAACGTCAATAAAGAAAAATTTGTTATTGTTTGTTGTCATGTTGTGGCGTAACGACTACATTAATAATAATTTTATAATTTCTTAAATGTTTGTAAAAAATAAAAACTGTTTTAATCCTGTTTTAATCTGCGCGTAATGCCGTTGCTGGTGGTGAACGAGTGGTATATTGCTAAAATATATTGCTTTGAATCACATCAGTAATTGACTTAATTAGAAATTTTTTATGTGTCACGATCTAAATACACAAAAGTCGGCAACACTGATCAACACACAAAAAATTAACCTACAGAAATACATGTGATGATTCAACGGATTGCAATTGCGGAACGAGGAACGATAAAAAAGGAACTATTGAAAAAGTCCGCACCGTTCCTTTTAGGGAATCGTTCAATGGGACTAGGTCGTTCCGGAACGACACAACTCTACTTCACAGTAAATGAAATCTATAGCTTCCCTGCCGTCAAATGAGTAGCTAACTACAAGAAAAAAACCAACTTTAAGTTAGCTTGTATAAACTAACTTAAAGCCAAATACTACGCAATGCAAAATTTACATTAACCAATGTGCATATAAACACTATGTTTTAGTATACTTTAAGTAGAGAGAGCCAAGTCGATTGGCAAACAAACGGCTCCAAGACCCACAAAAAATTTAATTTATTTAGGACCATTATAACCATATACGGAGTAGAGATTGGTCAGGTTATAGTATAATTAAATAATTAAATAAAATAACTAAATACAATTTTTCGATTTTGACAGGTTATTCAAATCGAAGTGAAAACATTGCATTATTTATAGTTTTGCATTATAACAACTTTTTTAGTCATTATTTTTTAAAATATTAAGTTTGTAACAATCGGCCTTATTATCGTTTTTATATGTATATAGAAACTAACATATGAAAACTAAATATTTATTTTATCAGTAACTTTTGTATTTTTGCAACAAAATATTTTTTAATTATGTCATTAAATATCGGCATCATTCATATTAAATCAGCTAATGAGCACCGACGCCGTCCAATTTTGAGCGCCGTCGACTTTAGTTAACGTCTTAGACATTTCATTAGTAAACAAACCCGCGTGTCATTTTTTCGCTTAAAATTTTTTTTGTTAAAATTTTATTCTGTGGTTAAATTATACATATTGTTTTTCTATAATAATTAAAAAATATAGAGTTTGGGATATATTCAAAAGGCTTATGGCCATTTTCTCATTAGGCGATTATCTTTTATCCCAACGAAAAACTGCACATTAAAGAAATTTTGTTTTCTCAATGTTTCATTTGCTTTTATTCTGTCGCAAAACTAACCAGCACTCATCTGCCAATTATTTATTTTCCTTTTATTTGCCGTACAGATAAATTTTATCAGCTGACGCCCATGTTTTACATGTATTTTGAGAGGTGTTGCCAGCTGAAAACAATGTTTTTTTGTCGGTATATTGAGAAACCCATAATTGTTAACAGACGGTTTATCGGTCTAATAAATTTATGTTGACATTAAGTAACAGACACTTTGTCGGTACATTGAGAAAATGGCCATTAAAGTGTTTTAGAGTTGAAATTAATTTAATATTACTGTGTGCGGTTGTTATAATGATATTGCTCATCAAATTTATTTTATTTTTTATGTGCCTTAGATTTTTTTTAAATAATAAACTATTTTATTTCTCGAAAAAATCATAACTTTTTAGAAATTTTTGAATAAATTTTTGTTTTCTATTAAAATTTTTAAAAACTGTTTTATTTCGAACAATAATTATGATAGCTAAGTTTGTAGCAAGTTACAAATAGTAAGCTTTAAGGCAACGTGAAAACAACTAACTTTTCGTTGACTGAAATTTAACTAACTTATAGTTAATTAAAAAAAAACCAGCTTAAAGCTAACTTAAAGTAGTAAGTTTATAGCTTGCTACAAAAAGTTAACTTAAAGTTAATTGAAAGTAATGCAGAGTCGGACAATTGACTACTTCCTAGGACATCGCAATGTTAAAACAGTTAGTTAATTCCATATAAAATTAATGCAAGTGTCAACCACCACTAATTGAGAAATAGTTGGCTTTCAGTTAATTGAAAGTTAACTGAGTGTCCGACAGGGTCTGTGCGCGATGAAATTCTTACGTAATTTTTTAAAACTGTTTGTATGTAATGTAGCTATTGCAGCAGATAGCGATGAAAGTAAGTAAAAAAATCTGTTATTAAGTAGGAAAAGGAGTAGGAAATTGGTTGATAATATTTGTTTTATTTATGTGACTTCGAGATCTGGTAAAATATCTTTTTCTATGTACTTATTTTTTTAAACTAAAGGCTTTTCCAATAAGTACAATTTCAGATATTTTCAAAACTTTATGATCGACTTGAAATACAATCAAAACATTTATGAATAAGACTCGACTTAGTTCATATGGGCACCGCGAGCACGTTGGCAGCGGTCGATTCGTTGAAGCCAGTTTCGATGACTCGGTCTTACGTTTCGGCCATAGCGGCCACTATTTCGCATTCAATGTTGGCTCTGAGTTCTACCAACGTCGTCGGCTTGTTGGCATAGACCAAGGATTTGACGTAGCCTTAAAGAAAAAAGTCTAGAGGCGTTAAATCGCACCAACGAGGCGGCCAATTGACTGGACATAACACGCACACCAAACTTATTCTTCAATAAATCGATTGTAATGTGTGCTATGTGGCTTGTGGCACCGACCTGTTAAAACCACATGTCGTCCAAGTCCATGTTTTCCAATTCGGGCCAAAAATAATCGGTTATTAGTTATTGTCGACGAAAAAATATGGTCCAATGATGACGCCGGCGTGCAACCCGCACCAAACTGTTTTTTTTTTGTGGATGAAGTGGCGATTCATGAAGCACATGTGGACTTTCACCAAACCAACAGTGCATATTTTGCTTATTGACGAACCCATTGAGCCACTGAAGATGATTTTGCGACGAAATTTATCATCTTGGAGCATCTTCTCCAGAGCCAAATAGGAGAACGTACGTCGCGTCAAATGGTCCATCGGCTTCAATTCGAGAGTCTGCTTGATTTTGTATCGGTGTTACCCAAGTGGTCTTAGCGATGACCAATTCTTAAGAATGCCGCGGGATCAACTGATTTGAATCGTTTGCCACGGACGCCTGACGGCAGCGATATTTTCGTCACTTCGACCCACCCGTTGTCTCACTGAAACGGCAGCATCACACTATGAATATGTACCCTCAAAGTTTTGCACTAAACTTCCCAATAAAAAATTGTGCTTCGAGCGAAGCAGGTTTGTAAGGGAGAATTGTAAGAGTTTCGCTTACCATCTCGCTTACGGAAGGCATGAATTTTAAATGGTGAGTTCCCACTTTGAAGCAATACATTTTTGACACAAAAAGCGCTTTATTCAACGCATTTAAAAACTCGTGAGTGTAGCTATTAGATTTACCCACTGAATGTTTCTTACAGTTATTTTTTAGTATTCTCCCTTGCAAACCTGCTTCGTAGTAAGGAAATGTCGTGGCACTTGAAATTTCATTTTGTTTTTTTTTATAAAACTTGTTAAGAGTTCCTTCACTTACTTTACTGCATCTCTGTATGTCTTATTGCGTAGCGCATAATTGAGCGCTTTTTTTTAAAAATGTTCCATTAATGCTTCGCAAAATGATAAAATTTTTTATTGTGTTGTTATTGTGTGTCTACTTGGGCAAGAATAATGACCGAAAATTGGAGTTAACGCTCTTTAAGTTGCGGTCACCGACTCCGAATTTCAGTAGTACATTTTTATAATTTGCGTACGTTGTTCGTTCGTTTACCATGATGAAAATGTTGAGTTTACTGAAAAAAAGGAAAGTAACAGATAATCAGTGAATTAGTGCGTTCTCAAATTGAATTCAAAGTTGTCAAGTAGCTATTAGAAAACCCGTTATATCTAAGCGATCAAAGGATCAGAAGAAACAAGCAACTAGCAACATTTTAAAAATCTCTACTGCTACACTTTGTGTTCTTTATTTTTCGCCCCTTGAGTATTTCCGATGGCTCGCCAATAGGAAAATGGTGATGCTTTATAATATTTTTTCCAAGTCAATGTACCTTATAAATGGTTGGGGATAAGTTTCTACAGCTCCCGTGCAGATCACTGTACCATGCTAGTGTTTCAGCTGCTTATTTTCTAAACTTTTCAGCATCAATCATTTGTTGATAATTAATTGCATTTGGTATTTTCCGAAAGCGATACATTAACTGGCTAATCATAGCTCGGTTATACTATAAAATCCTTTATTTAAAATTCAACGCAAAAATTTATAATGTCGGCTTGACAAGGCCAGATCAATATAGCGCATAAGTGCTTCCGAAGTGTTAAATTCTTCAGAGAGTACTGCTGGTCTTGCGATCGCATCTTTTAGTTTTAGTTATCACAGGGCCATTGTTTTGAAAGGTTTCTTCTACTTATTTATTTTATTTTGCCTCCGCAATTGTTTCTTTAAAATTTAATATGCTTAAGGCGTAATCTTTATTTCTATTATTTTTGGAAAATTAGTATCAATATAGTCAGAGACTTTTCAATAAACATATCGTCACCTAAAATACTAAATAACAACACTTTTTTTAAGTTTGCAGGCGAAGGAAAAAACTTTATAATATCAACAACAACAAGGTGTACTTGGCGTTAGAATTTCTTTATTGAAATCGCCATTTTTGATTGCAGGGAACATGTTGTTTAATAAAACGAACAAAAATTAATCGAATCGAAATTTGAATTTTGTGATAATACGTTGTTTAGTATTTTAGGTGACGATATTTATGTAGATCCATTAAAAATTTAAAAAAAAATAAATTAAAATTTTAATCTAAAGGCCCAACTATAAAATACATAAGCTGGCTTAAGCTACTGTCAAAAATGAACAAAAAGCCTCTCAAAACTATTTAAATCAAAATATATTGTATTCCGTACGGAAAGTGCGATCTGTTTCGCGCTTTGCTTAAGCAAATGCTAGTTTCATAAAATTATCCAAAAAGTTTTCTTAAGTTCAATTTAGTTCGATACATATGAATTACATGTGTTCGCACAATTGCTTAAGTCAACTTAAGCATATTATAGTTGGGCCTTAAGAATATGGCTAGATAGGATATCTTAATGAAAAACACTTTTCCAAATGCGTTGATCAATTCATTACTGACTAAAGTTAAAAATAATATTTCTCCAGGGGAAAAAACAAAAATGACAAATCTGGCAACGTCAAATATTATAGTCTACTGTTTATTCCAAGACCAACTGAGAACAACAAACAGCGAGAGATAATAAAGGACCAACAAGTAATATTTGGCAGTAATCAGTACTTTTTACTGAATACTGATTTTTTTTTTTTAGTAATCAGTATTTTTTACTGAATACTGATTTTTTTTTTCAGTAATCAGTACTTTTTACTGAGTACTGATTTTTTTTTTTTTCAGTAATCAGTACTTTTTACTGCATACTGATTTTTGTTTTCAATAACCAGTAAAATTTACTGAATACTGATTACTGAAACGCGTAATGCAGTAAAAAAGTAATTCAGTATGCCCATGTAAATATGATATTTGCGCATAAATCAAACAAGACAATTCATAATTTATTTACTCAAACAAAAACAAAGATTGAGTGTAGGGATCAAAGTGATGTTGGTTATAAAATTTAATGTGATGGCGGTGATAATGAAGAGTGTGGAAAAATCAACATTGGTACAAGGAACATAAATTAAGGCGAGAGAATAGACGAACATAAAGCTGATATAAAAACAAAAAAAAAAAAAAAAACAATCAACTGCACTTGCACAACACTGAATTGAAAACGGACACAAGCCAAACTTTGAAAAAGTGAGCATGTTAGCGAAGAGAAAAGGGAAAATAAGAGATACACGTTTGAAATTTTGAGTATATAAAAAAATCGATAAGTTCAACTCTGCAAATAATATTGGACTACATGATCCATTTAAGATAAAATCGACTACTTTTAACATGGTCCAATGTAATGCAAGCATGGACCATGTCATTATAAAACAAGTTAGAGTGATCTTTGATACCCTCCACCGACAGTTCGAATGTTTAAGGAGTAATATCTGTATGATGTCTTTTTATTATTATTATATTAAACTGTGACGATTTGTTATTAATTATGGTTTTAGGAGACTAAACTGTTTTCCGGGAGTAGTGTTTATATGGGGCTTAGGGTAAATTATGGACCGACCTTCGCGAAATTTTACAGTGTCATTTCTAGTCGAATAAAACGGACTTGTGCAAAATCTTATGTCATTCCGTGCATTTTTGCATCATTTATGTTAGTTTTTGTAACAAAATTATCAAGTTTTTGAAGGTGATGGTTCCACATTTTGATTCATAGCTCTGGTCCTACTGAACCGAAATTCAATCCCAAACTGCTTAGGATAACTACAAGTAATTTGACACCTAGTTTGTTTATTTCTTTTGAGTTTTTCGAAAGTGAGCGTGTTTCAACAGACGGACATACGGACAGACGGACAGACAGACGGACATGGCTAAATCGACTTAGAATTACTCAAGCAGCCAGAATATATATACTTTATGGGGTCTGAGATGAATAATAAAAAAGTTTCACACGGAATGACAAACTTAGTATACCCTCTTCACAACTAATTGTGGTGGAGGGTATAAAAAAGAGTTTGTAGTTAAACGAAATTTTTTCGTTGTTAAGCGACATGTAGAGATTTCAAAAGTACTCTTCTTAACAATACAATAAAATGGCTCAATTAGTGCAACGACGGGACGCCAAAAAAAAGAGTCCTGTCTTCGAATTTATTGAATTTGGCATGTTTTCCCCCTCGGTAAAGAACAGAGCTTAACCATCACTCTTTCCTTTCTATGGATTAGGGCTATGTTGCCGGGAAGACGGAGAACGTTTATTTCTAACAAGGAATTCATATAATACAAAGCTGTTTACTCTTTAAATTTTTTTAAAATTCCCCATTTTTTAATTATACACCCAAACTATTTTTATTTGTATAGTTTTTTATTTTTATCCTAAAATCTTTAATAAAATGTTTTATAATTCTTATTTTCATAACATATTTCCAATCCAATAGCATCAAATCGTACTTTGGATGAATTCATATTTTTCCCATTTTTCAAACAGCCATAAATAAAACTGCAACGTATTGAATTCATTTAGTTTTTCGTTGCAAAAACAGTCTCACAGTGGGAGGCAAATTGGGAAAAACTGTATACTTAATTGGTTACAATTGTATTGGTGAATTTGATTTTTATTTAAAAAAAAAATAAGTTTTGATATCATTTACACACATATGCAACAGTGAAAACATGAATGTGCCAGCAAAAACCTTTAAGGATACACAAAAAGGATTCAAATAATTGATATTGATATGTCTTTAATATAAATATTTTTCATGTGTAAGTCTGCTTTTACAGCACAACTAATATTGTTTCTATTTTATCAAATATTATTAGAAAATTTTTCGTTTGCTAAAAGTTATTTAGTTCTAAAATGCACTATTGCTTAGATTTTAAACTTTATGAAGGTTTTCTGTGCGAAAACAAAAACCCTCTGGCTTAGATTTCTGTTCGTTTGCAATGTGGATACAGAGAAAAATAAAAATTTTGTATATGGTCACGAAAAACTATAAAATTTTTTATTAAAGAAAATTTGCAATCCAATTATGGTTATGTTATCTGCAACCTTTGGTTAAAAATTTGTTGTTGTTGTATATAATTGTGTATAAATCAAACTCGGTATCATTGAACGTTATAAATTCGATTTATTAAATTACAAAAAATGCTTAGAAAGTTTAACAAAAGGTAGGGCGAATCACCTCTGTTAAACTTTTTTAGTATCATTCTCAGTTGAACCTTCTACGAGCGCAGCATTCTGGCGTCACAATTAAAGCAGGGGCTCGATATCAAGATCGAGAAAGTCGTCCCCCTTGCATAGCTGCATTTCCTCTGAGTGCACCTCAACATATTTTAAAGTTATTCAGCCATGTCACAGAGTACAATTCCGTTCGGAAACGGAATTCATTCCGTATTCTGGTGCTTCAGACAATGACGAAAAATTTTTCGGAATGAAACCATTTTTGTTTTAATGAACGGAATGGGAGTTTTCTGTATCTAAAAGGCCAAAAAATTATCAAAATACACTTTCTATCTGTTGATACGGATTAGAAAGGGTAAGACAGAGTGTAGGATTGAAATAATCAACAAACTTTTATAGGGGAATTACGTTATGTTTATTTACACTTTTTCAATTATGTGCAATTTTAGGTACAATTGATTTTAGTTTATATTCCTATAACTTAACAAATGTATAAGCACTGTATACACGTTTTGTTTTCACAAATTTTAGATACCTAGAGATTTTTTATTTAGTTTTAAGTTTGGGGTTTCACAAATTATAGTATTTTTAATAACTTTCAAATTTATAATTACAAGAATGTAAGTTAAACGGTTTGGGGTTTTTTGCTGTTGCGTACAATTGTTTTCTTCTCAAGATAGACTTTAGAATAATTATAAGAAAAATGACAACAATACCTGTAGATGTGGATTGTAGTTGAGGTGTAAGTTTAGATTGACGTCTGGGATGGGAATTTTGAATTGTTCACTGAGGTGAACACTATCAATATGTTTTCTTCGGTTCCGAACGGAATCATTGCGGACGGAATTGTACTTTGTGACATGGCTGATTATATCGAAAAACTTTCGAGATAAACAAAACAATTTTACAAATTTCCAGTAGTGAGAAAAGTCAAAGAAATTGAGAAAAAACAGAACTATTTTAGGCAGTGTTCGAAAATAAACAGAACATTTTTTAGCGTTGGGCTCATACGCCCAGGAACGATTTCTTTTTTGTTTAGTGTTTGTGTAGACGAACACAACCCCTAATACCGTTCGTAACTATTTTCAAGAAAGAGCCGAACAATATATAGTATTCTGTTCTTCATTAAAAAACAGAACAATTGTAGTGATACTGTAGACAAACATTATATTTTTATGTTCTATAATGTACCTTTTTTTTTACTTGATAAAGAAATGAAGAAACAAAAACTTTTAGCAACAACTGCTGCACGAACAGCTTGTGTGTATATGTTTTGTTTGTGTAAAGTTATTTTTTTGGCTTTTTGTATTTTTTCTTATGTATATTTTGTTCTTGTAAAAAATATTTGTTTTTTTTACCAGCCAAAAGAGCGCTACGCACAACAGAAACGAACAAACAGTGATGAGCTAAACCAAACACAATGACGTTTGTGGTTTTTTTTAAAAAAATGTAGCTGAATAAAATGTTTTCATCTTTTTGTTAAGTTGGATAAGAACAGTATTTTTTTTGTGCTAGAAGTTGACAAACAGGGAAATGTTATTTTTTTTAATGATTTTCTACAATAACACTATTAGCGTTTGTGTTTTCCACAAATCTACCGAGCCTAACATTAAGGAGCGATGTTAAATGTTTATTTTCTAACAGTGATTTAAGGTTTTTTCCTAACAAATAATTCACCCAGAACAAAGCTCTCAAATACAGTACTGTTCTATATAATGGTGTTTTGACGATGGCTTAAGAGTTATCATCGCTGTTCTGTTTATTGATTTAGCCATTTAACCAAAAGCGTACATTTCACAAGGGAACAAAATTGAACCTTTTTTGGGTTGATTGGAAGTTTGATGCAATTTTACTAGTACTAATCGCATTTTTCAATTTTTTTTTCCAGAAATTAAAAGTTCAAAAACTCATAGCTGTACTGTTCATAAGCGATTTTTAAGATTTAATTGTTAGCTTTGAAAAACAATCAAATTTTTGGAAATCACCAAAAAATGGCTGATTAATGGTTGTTTATCTTAAAAAAATAATATATTATATTTTATCTTAAAAAATCAAGAAAAATCCAAAACGGGAAAAATTTGAAGTCTTATTAATTTCACGTTAAGTCACATAACCTATGAACAAAATGAGATATAAATCATAAAAATCGATGAACACGTTTTGCTTTTACAATTAAGCGAAGGTACCTCGTTGTAAAGTACATATAACCCGGTCAATTACCCCACGCTTAAATGCCTTTCACGCTTATTTACCTTGAGTTTAAAATCCCCGTTTTTTTTCTTCCATTTTTCAAACAAAAATCCACGTTTAATTGCCTTACGCTTAATTACCCAATTCGGGTATTTGCCTTAAAAATTAAAATCCCAAACCAAAATTACACCTTAATTTCATTCTTTAAATTGCCTCAGTACTATTTAACAACAACACCGCAAGTAAGGCAACCAAGTTTATATGTTAATATATAAAAGAGACGTGTTTGTTTGTAATCGCTAAACTCAAAAACTACTGCACCGACTTTGACCAAAATTTGTGTGTTTGATGTATAAGGTATGAGGAGTGTTTCTGTGAAGTTTTGTATTTATCCGATAGATGGCACCACGTTTTTATATTTTTGTCATTTTCGTCGTAATCGCTAAGCATAATGTTTTAAAATTTAGATACATGGTATGTCACTAAATCTTTATCAATATACATTTATCAACTCAGCGGTAATTCACTAAAATACGCTAAAATCACCAAAATGAAAAAAAAATTATATGGTTTAATAGCCAGTTTTATTCCAAACATTTATGTTAATTTTAGTTTACAAAAGTCTATTTCCACTTCCATAAATATTTTTCTAATACGCGGTTAGGGTATCCAATAACTTTAAACAAACATGAAGAATCTAATAGCATTTGCTGTTAAGTAAAACATTTATTATTATTTTTTTTTTATGTTTTGAAAATCAATTAAATACGTTCATATTTTATAAAGTTTTAAATCTGTACTAAGGGCCAGCAAAGCGGACCGGGTCCAGCTAGTATGTTAATAATTTGAAAATATACACTAAAAATTTTTTAAAAAAAAACTATGCCCAAAAAACAAAATAAAGCTTTTTTGAAAGCAAAATATTCCACAATTTCATATTTGCATTAAGATAAACTTTATTCTGTGCTCACCAGAATAAAGTTACGTTATGAGGTTAGGATTCATATAAGAGTTATTTGTGCTGACTATTATCTAGATACTAAATATATGAGATATTTTGTCTTAAAGGCATTAAAGGAAAGGTCGCTAAATTTTAAATTACATTGACATTTAAAAGGATAAAATAGCCCGAATATTTCAGGGATTGAAATTTTAATGGAAGCTGTATGTTTAAATCTGAACCGATTCAACCATATTTAATTTGCAGAAAGATATTTGGGCGAAATTAAAATAATACGAACATTATTATATGGTTTATGAACATAAAGAAAGAAGTTTGCATGGGGACTATGTAGTATTATACACCGATTCTTACAATTTACATAGGTTTCGTTCTTATGACAATTAAAACGTATTTACCAAAGTTTTTCAAATTATCTAAAAACTGCAACTTTTACTTTTCGCACAAGGTTTACATGGAGAGACAACCAGCCAGATTTACGGACGGACACGAAAAGATCACTTTAAAAAGTGTTTCTGATTCGATCGGTTTACTAAAATATGCGTCCAGATTGCACAAATTAACATAGTTGCTTTTTTCTGAATTTTTGCATATACATATGTGACCTTCTCCGAGAAAAGGGACTTAGTGTGTCAAAAAACAGGTTTGGACTTAAGAGTGGATTCTGGTACCTAAATGGGTGTAGAATAAGTTGAAATGAGTTATATTTCTGATAAAAATTTATTTATCCCATAAAAACGTACAAAACCAACTTGGGAAAATCGATAAAAATGAGAAAAACATTAAAAACGTTAATATTTAGTGCGTTTTTCTCAAAACTTCATTTTCACACACTCGGAGAAGGTCACATATATAAAACTTTACAGTTTGAAATAACATTTATTTGCTTTGGCTTACAATTGTAGAGAGAAAATTATATGTAGATGGCGAAATAGCAAGAGAAAATTCACCTGTTATGCAAATTATTTTAAGCATTTTTTATTTGCTTAACATGTTTTAAAATATGCTTTAAAAATGTGAAATATGTGTGCAAAAAAACGCAGCAATAGCTAAACAGGCAAATTATTCACAAACAAACAAATCGAAACCAAAATTAATAAAAAGTTTTAAAACGAATAAATATATTGTTTCTGCATTCATTGATCGCACAAAAAACAAGTTAGAGTGCTATATTCGGCTGTGCCGAATCTTTGATACCCTCCACCGACAGTTCGAATGTTTAAGGAGTAATATCTGTATGATGTCTTTTTATTATTATTATCTTAAACTGTGACGATTTGTTATTAATTATGGTTTTAGGAGACTAAACTGTTTTCCGGGAGTAGGGCACATATGGGGCCTAGGGTAAATTATGTACCGATCTTCACGAAATTTCACAGTATCATTTATAGTCCTATAAAATTGTGACGAGCCAAAATTTGTTCAGATTGCATTATTTTTTACGGTTTTAGGCGTACTAAACTGTTTTCCGGGAGTAGTGTTTATATGGGGCTTAGGGTAAATTATGGACCGACCTTCGCGAAATTTTACAGTGTCATTTCTAGTCGAATAAAACGGACTTGTGCAAAATCTTATATCATTCCGTGCATTTTTGCATCATTTATGTTAGTTTTTGTAACAAAATTATCAAGTTTTTGAAGGTGGTGGTTCCACATTTCGATTCATAGCTCTGGTCCTAGTGAACCGATTTTGCTGAAATTCAATCCCAAACTGCTTAGGATAACTACAAGCAATTTGACACCTAGTTTGTTTATTTCTTTTGAGTTTTTCGAAAGTGAGCGTGTTTTCAACAGACGGATAGACGGACAGACGGACAGACAGACGGACATGGCTAAATCGACTTATAATTACTCAAGCAGCCAGAATATATATACTTTATGGGGTCTGAGATGAATAATAAAAAAGTTTCACACGGAATGACAAACTTAGTATACCCTCTTCACAACTAATTGTGGTGGAGGGTATAAAAACCGTGCAATTGCATATTTACGGTTTCCCTGATCATAAGTTTGATCATAAGACTTCTTAAAGAACACATTCGGCAATATATAAATGAACTTTTTATATAATGATATCAAATTAACTGATTTCAAATTATTTTAATAAACTTTTTTATACATTGTTTTTTTTTTCTTTTTTTTCTGTATTCAATATATAATTTTTATGGAAAATATTATTATGCCAACTTGTCTCAACAATGCCTTTAAGGCGCTGAGACCAACAATTTGTTATGAATTAATTTGTAAATAAATTTGAAAAAAAAAAAAAAAAAAAAAAATTAACTTAAAAACAACATTCAGTTCTTATTCAACAAAAACCTTGCTCCCTTGTGTTATCATTGAACAAAATTTTCAAATTAAATTTATCCCTGAAAGTCAATTAAACAACTTGTAAACGTTAATCTGGCGTAAGACTTTTTATGACAAATTTGCCACAGATCCCCTCGGAGAAACTGCACCTGATTTCCTCGAATAAATCAATTCCTGAAATTCTACAGAGTTCAAAATTGACGATTTTCCGAAATCGCGGCTGTCCATAGATCATATCTAATACAACGTGTTTTAGTAGCCCGTGTAAGCCTGTTTTCGGACTGAAAGTTTATGAGGCCTCTTCGCAGATCATGTGGTGGGCTAATTTGCCACCTTATATGGAAGTTCGGCCTTTTGGCGGATCGAAAGTAACAAAATAGTGGTTACCAATAAAATTATTTGTTCCTTGCATTTGGTTAATAATCTTTAATCAACTGCTTGTCAAGTTTTCGTAGCTCTAAAAGGCTCGTAGGACAAAAAAAATCAAATGTGTTTGAACTCGTCGTTTTGAAATCAAATCTGCCCTATTTCCATAAGCAAACTTGAAACCTTTACTAGAATCCTTTTTTATTTCTTTTAATACTGAGTATTACGCCATGTCTTATCAAACAAACTCAAGCTGTGTTAAAGAGTGAAAACAATTTTTTATCAAATAAATGAAAATACAAAATTTGGCAGTCGTTCGGCTTTCACTATTTTTTTTGATTTCTAAACCATAGTATAACACAGCCAACAGCTCCTCTGCCTTTACTTCGAAATTTGTTAAAAGTCTCAGTCGGTCAAGCCAAAAACTTCCGAGCATGTCGACTGCCGAAGGAAGTACTTTCTTGTGTATAACTTTCCGTTTTTTGCTTTTGACTTGACTGCGACTGTTTACATTTAATAAATCAAAGGAAAATGCATGTTTCTTTTTATTCCAAGTGTGAGAGTGTAAACACAAAAATTAACGAAAACAAAATTTTCTATTTGAATTTTTGACAATCCGACAAAAAAACGGATTAGATTTTGAGAGAGCAAAAATCTCAAGACTTGTGGAATAGTGTGAAAATGGCCTTACTTACATTTTTCTTTAAGTGCATTTGTAAAATAAAACGTATTATTTATTTGTATGAATTTACTAATACTCTACAATTAACCTTCAGTCTCTGTAAAATATTCCATATTTGCAATATTTTATTTGTTATTTTTTTATTTATTTTTCTTTGCAAATATTTGTAATGTTTTTATAATTTTCAAATATTCATTGGTGTGTATTTAATTGGAAATTATTAAAATGCATTTTCTAAAACCCCAAAGTCCCTCATTTCCCATCGAACAGGAAGATAAAAAATAAAAAAAATATACACATACACTCGCATCTGAATATGTGAGCACACATGTGTGTGTGTAAATATTTAGATGCAAATGCAGCCAATATTGATTTATTGAATGAACTTTTATTCTTTTAAAGTTTAGAATTTTTATTTATTTGTTTATTTTTCATATTTACAGAACAGTGAAGAGTAAATAATTAAAATATTTTATGGTTTTGTTTTTTTCCATGTATTTTTGTGTGTGAAATATTTATTTTTTTTTTTGTTGGTTTTATTTGTTGAATATTTTTCTGTTAAATAAATAAAGTGAATAGAAAAATTTAGTTATGGCTAAAAGTATTTTTTTTTTCTGCGATAAATTTTGCAGGCAGAAAGGAGGTCCGTAAAAATATTGTCGGTCAAGACTGACCATATGATACCTTTTATAAGAGTTTGTGCCAACTTTTATTCTACAGACGATCTCATATTTTTTTATTGGTTCTATGAACTTTTTTGACTGAATTTTTTTGTGGCTTTTTTGCTTGGAAAAAACTGAAGACTTTGAATTTTTATAGGTGAAGGATGTAAAAAGTTGTGCAGGATAGATAAGTATTTTTTTATATTAGTACAATTAAAAGACTTATTACAGAAGACCTAAATAAGAGCCGTACCTAAACAAGAGCGGAAAGCGTTTTCTAGCTGTCAAAAATTCTCATGCCCATACAATTTGTATGAAGCATCCCTAAATAGCGCGGCGTCAACGCTTTTGCAATTGGAAAATCCAATTTTGACAGCGCGTTTAATAGTGAAGTTGGCCGCTATTGTTAATAAATAATGGCAATTTAGCTGTTTTTTGTCAATCTAGCGGTTTTTTCTCTTCTTTTAATTTCTAATATGTAGGCTTTATTAAACAAGCAAGTTAACACTATTGTTTGTGACACAACGTTTACGCTCTTGTTTAGGTATGGCATATCTGCGTAAAAGCTAAGCGGAAGAAAACGTTCCGCCCTCTGCTATTGCTTACGATAGGCTGTAAGAGCGAAGCGTTTTCTTCCACTTAGTTCTTACGCTGAAATGGCATACATAAATAAAAGTGTCAACGTCGAGTCCCGAATAGCAGTGTTAAATTTCGTGTTTAAAAAACCGGCATAATTGAAATAATAAGAAAATCGAGTTAAAACCACTAGTTTTACCTTAAAATTTTACTTTGACTTTACTATTAAACGCGCTGTCAAAATCGGATTTTCCAATCGCAAAGCGTGGAGGCCGCGCTATTTTAGTATGATAGTAACATACACTCACAATATTCTGTACGTAAAATTAACTGAAATTGTAATATAAAATGAATGAAAGTTCAATTAAAAACCGGTCTACCTATTTTTCATTTATTTTTAACAAAAAGTTCATTTAATTTTTACTGTCAAAAATTCAACACCATATTCCGTAAAATCAAATAAATATTCAGTTATTTTGTAAAATTTTACTGTCAAAAATTCAACACCATATTCAGTAAAAACGATTAAATATTCAGTTATTTATTAAAATTTTACTGTCAAAAAATTGACCCCATATTCAGTAAAAACAATTAAATATTCAGTTGTTTTATTAAATTTTCGTTTACTCCACAAAAGAGCCGAATTTCTAAAAAATACCAGACAGACACCTGTCCGCTTGTTCTTCTTATAAGCGAGAGAGGGAGAATATTTTTATTTACTTACCCAGTTACACACGTTTGTTTTACTTTTGTTGTACTGACCACGTTGTTTACAGAAGAACTCTCAATTATAAGACACCAGCAGCATGACCGATATGGCTTCGCAATTATTTTACTTTTAAAATTTTATGTATTTAACTAAATTATTTTAACAAATAGAAAATGGGAATTGCTTACACAAAACAAGCAATTAGTTTTTTATAGATAAGTAAAAATTAATTTTTGGTAGTAAAATTATATAAAATAACTGAATATTTTATTGTTTTTACTGAATATGGTGTTGAATTTTTGACAGTAAAATTTTATAAAATAACTGCATATTTATTTGTTTTTACGGAATATGTAGTTAATTTTTTGACAATTAATTTATATAAGATAACTGAATATCGATTTGTTTTTACGGAATTCGCGGTTGAATTTTTGACAGTCAAAATTAAATGAACTTTTCGTTGCTTTAAATTACATTTTTATTTACTTTAACATAAAGAAGAATTTAACTCAATCAACGGACAATATTAACTGCAACTGAAAATCCGTATTAATATGCACTTAGTTTTTTGAATAACTGTTAGAATCAGTTAAAAATAAATTTGCTTTGAATTTTAAATGTTTATTTATTTAAAAATGACTGAACGGAATATTTCTTAAATAAACTACAGTCCGTTACTGTAATAATATTGTGAGTGTACAAATTGAATGGCATGTGCATTTTTGACAGCTAGAAAACGCTCTTATTTAGGTTTGACTGTAAGGATAAATAAAGCTCCAACTTCAGCTTTTTTTTAATACGCTGAACTGGGCGGCTTTTGTCTTTCGTGTCAAAATCACAGCTTCTTAAACATACAAAATATTTCTGGAACCTCGAAATCGATGTGGCGTATTTTAGGGGAAATCTTAAGAATATTTCACTTTCTGGCGTTATATGCTCCGGCAAAATCAGGTGCAGCTTAAATCTGGAATTTGGTATAGTTTAAAATTGCCTGATCTTTTGAGTTCACGGTTGACGATACATCCTATCTGTGACCACGGCAGTCAGTGCCCCCTGGGGTTTTGTTTAAAGTCCAGGACCCTTCTGGGATCATGTGGCGTTTGTAGCTTAAAGCTAATGTCGCAAGAAGGAAGATCTTAAAAATTCAACTTCGCTCTCTGACTTTCCACCTTAAGGGAAAGTTCTGCTGCTAGCAAATCTCTAAGGGTGCTGTTGCTAGGAAACCAGATGCTGCTTGTTCTAAACCCGCATACATAAACAAGGGGCAAGAGTTTGACTGATCACTCAATTCGCTACCTGTATGCTGCAAAAATACATTTTATAAAGATTTCATACTTTAAAGTCTAATTCCTACAATATTTCCAGGTATATTTGCTATGCAATATCAGAATTTTTGTTTTTTATATTTCTGTTCTGACTGAGCTACCTAAGTAAGAGCGGCAAGCGTTTTATTATGTCAAAACTTTTAGTTTCTAGACAGTTTATACGAAACAAACCTTTAGAATGCGAATTCAACGGGTTCTGGAAAATCTTATTTTACTGGTCACTGTATTGGTTTCTTTTATTGAAAATGTATGGGCAATATAATTTTTATTTTTTTAAAAAAAATGCTTGCCGCTCTTGTTTAGGGAGCTCAGTTAAAATTCACACTCGAATTAATATGAAAATTTAATTGTATTATCTAATAAGTTAACAATGCTAGTTTTTCTTACTTTAAGTAAATACTGGAAGCTATTAGAAGCACACTATTCTTAGAATATATTTCGCTCATGTCGATCACAATTTGTTTTCTGAAATCATTTTCTATTGCCATGAAGGGATTCGAAGACGGCTTGGAACAATCGACGACTTATATTGGGCTCCAAGTGTCTCAAATCTATTCTATTCCAAAAACTACAAACAGCTTAGCTTTTTTTTCTAACATAACACGTTTTCTGGCTTAAAATGACAAACATTTTTAAAATCTTATATTCTGTTTCATAAACTTTTTTCACAATTTACTCCCTTTAATTTCCTGAAATACGATACAACTTTTCAACTCTATCGGGAATAAAAAAAATTGCGGGAAATTAGAAAACTCTAAGCAATCAAAGTGACTCAGCTGCATTTAAAAAGCGTGTAAATATTATAATCTCTAATTTTATATGAATAACAAATAATTTCATATAAATAACTCAGTCTTCGTGGCGTTTACTTATTAGCAAAAGTATCATATATTAATCATACGCCTTAAAACAATAAAAATACCTTTTAATTTTCATCTCTTTAATTCTCATTATTAATGTATTCTCTTTTATTCTGGTTAGGCCTTCCATCACGTTTGCTTAGCAAATATATTTTTGATACATTTTATTTTAAACTTTGTAGACAATTTCATTAATTTTAACTTCATTATTATTTTTTTTTTGAGTATTTACTTTTACCCCCTCCTAACAATTGAGTGCGTACAAATTGCTGGAAATTTTTCTACACATTTTAACTTTTCAACCCCCCACAGGCAAAATTTTAATGACTAATAGTCTATTGTTGGAATTTAAATAGCGTTTTTATACCCTCCACCACGAGTAGCGAATGAGGGTATACTTGGTTTGGCATTCCGTGTGCAACTTTTTAAACATTCACTTAAGACCCGATGAAGTATATAAAAGGTGATATTTCTGCTTTTTAGTTTTTTAGTGTAGAAAAAAATTCGCGATATGTGGCAAGGCCTTAAGTGCTCAGTAAGACGTGCCATTTTACCATGAATGAATAAACAAACGAACAATGCTTGCAAATCACTGAAATTTATTATTAAAATTCGTGAGGTGTGAGAAACGTTTTTAGTAATTTACGTCTATTTAACAATCGTCATGTTCGATCCAGTACATTGGCCGGCAAGATCATGCGATTTGAACCCTTTAGACTATTTTTTATTGAAAAAGACGTAGAGTCTCTCGTGTACAGCTAGCAACAAATCCAGCATTTGAAGGCAACATAACAGCTGCCATTGGTGAGATACCGGAAAATATAATGGAAAAAGTATACCAAAATTGGAGTTCACGTAGTCGAGTCATTTACCACCACAAATAAATATTTCATTCACTTTGTCATATTGTCAGTGTTTTTTTCAAATTTTAAAACCTGGCTGTTCAAAAAAGCCTTTTTTATATATTCTGGATCCTTGAGTAATTCTAAGCTAATTAAGCCATGTCTGTCTATGCATCTGTTAAAATCACGCTTATTTTCGAAAGGCTAAACTAAAAAAAAACACAATTTTAATTATAGACCCACCAAAATCGTATTTTTAAACCCACTATCCAATTATGTTATTTTCTTACTCATTTTAGCTGGAACATAATTGTACACACAGAAAAAAATCAATTTAAGATCGTCGAAAACAAGGTTGCTTCTACAGTTTTCGGTAGTGATTTCATAGTAACTTTATGTTAATTTAACAAGATTTAACAATTACGTGCGAACAAAATTTTTTTCTTTTAAAATAACTATAATTCATGTTAATTTAACATTCCCGTAAAGTTAGAGCAAAATGTCACTTATGCTGAAACAACAATCTGAATCACGCCGAATGAAAGTTATTTCAAGTTGAAGCAACGTGAATTTCATATAGAATCATGTTAGTTTGAGTGTGAAATAAGAGTGAGAAGAATCTTCAGAGACAACATATGCATTTATTTAAGAATAATTTAAAACACTTACCTGCGGAGCCAGAGAAAGAGATATAAGAGATATAATTATTTATATTACTGTAATACATGTTTCACTTCTTTTGTATTCCCCTTTGTTAGCAGAATGGCCCGATATATGTTTCTTCATCATTCAACTTTGAAAATTTTATGTACTATTTAATTGAATAATTTTAACAGAAAGAATACGGGAATTTTTCTTCTCTTTTAGATTATTTTAAACATGAAAGTAAAAAAATTCATGGTTTTCTTTTTATAATGTTGTTTTTTTATACAAAACAAGTAAAACAGGTTTTTATGGTTTCAATATTGAACAATTATATTTTAACATTTTTCATTTAAAATAAACATGAAACCAAGATAATTTTAAATAAAGTCCAAGCTTTTGCAGAAATTGACTATAATTGTTAATTAGCATAGCTCTATGTTAATTTAACATTGATATTTTTTTCTGTGTGTATAGGCTTATAAAGGTAATATGATTGATGTGTAAAGTACACAAAGAAAAACAATGTATTTTATTTGAAATAAATTCAAACTTTAAACATCATTTATGGTATACATTTAAATAATTTTTTTTTAATAAAACTATGATTGTTTCTTAGTACACACCATGTATTTTGTGTATTTTTTAAAGAATGAAATTGAAGCTATTGACAGATATATTACAGAAGCTCTTTATAAAATTTTTAAAATAAAAAGAAAAGATGCCTAGAACAAAAACATTTTTCTGCTATCAGCTTTTCATTATTATGTGAGCTTTGTTTAAAAAAAACTATAAATTTTCCATGCAACTGCCCTCGCTAAACAACATTTTTCCAAAATGTTGATAGCACCCCACCCATCTTTAACTTCGAACAAAGTTGAACAAGAACATTTTCAAGTGTTTTTAAATTTTAGTTACCAAATTTAGGTTGGTCTTGAGAAGCTTTTTTGTAATCGTGAGCTTGCATGATCGTGGGACAAAAATTACTTACGAAGCCATGTCTTATAATTAACCGCTATTTATGGATATTTGTTTCTCAATTGTTGTTGGCGCTTGTTGTTTTATGTCAACTAAATATAATTTTAGATCATAACGAGTTAAATTGATACTTTGCATTGTAGTATTTAAATGATAGTTTTTGCTTATTGTTATTTGAAAATCTTTATTTCAAAATAAAAACCATTAAGTTTTCAACTGGAAAAGTTGAAACGAAACTTTGTAGTGTGTCCACTGATAAATTTTTTTTAATTGTAATGACTCCAGCTTCTATTTCCCGAAACGAACTGTGCAGCAAGTTTTGGAGAATATTAACAAAGGCTAATAGATTATTCACATCTAACAATCAATGCAGCAAACCAAGATTATAAGGTGGGTAGGCTCAAAAGGGACTTTTGCGATTGTATCCAAGGAAGCTAAAGAAGAAAAGTAAAAGAATTGACTGATTAAGTGGTACAATAGACGTTTTAGTTTATATGCTGCAGTTCACGAAAAAAAACTTCAAGGATAAAGGCCAATATATATCTTCAGATCCTTTGATTTGCGGTTTAGGAAATTCTCCACCAAAAAAAAAACGCTGGTAAAAAAATTAAACATTTTTTACAAAAACAAAATACACACACGAAAAAAAACTAGAAGCCAGCAAAATAATTTTACACAAGCAAAACATATACACAATACACACACAAGATGTTCGTGCTGCGGTCGCTGCTAAAATTTTTTGTTTGTTCATTTCGTTATCAATGTAAAAAAACAAACATTATAGAACATTAAAATAAAATGTTTGGCTACAGTATCACTACACACAGAAAAAATACCAATGTAAAATTAACATGGAAAAATGTTGATTGAGAATCATAGTAATTTTCTGCAAAAGTATGCCCTTTATTTAAATTTATCATTATTTCATATTTATTTTAAATAAAATAACCTTAAATCAAGTTTATTTAATATTATTCACTGTTAAAATAAGAAAAAAAATATATTAAAATAAAAAATAAATATGGATTCAATATTGAATCCATAAAAACCTGTTTTGTATTAAAATCAAAAGTGTATCTTGTTAAATTAACATGAATACATACTTAAGTATGTACATTTTTTATTTTCATTTTTAAAATATGTTATAAAAAGAAGACAATTCCCGTATTCTTTTAATTAAAATTATTTAGTTAAATAGTACATCAAGTTTTCAAAGTAGAATGATGACAAAAACCATATTGGGCGATTCTGCTGATGCTTCTGTTATCAAAGGAGAATACAAAATAAGTGAAACATGTGTTACAGGGGTAAGTGTTTTGAATTATTCTTAAATAAATGTAAATGTTGTCTCTGAAGCTTCTTCACACTGTTATAACACACTCGAACCAATTTGATTCTACATGAAATTCACGTTGTTTCAACTTGAAATAACTTTCATTCAACGTGATTGGGATTGTTATTTGAATATAAATTACATTTTGCTCTAACTTTACTGCAATGTTAAATTAACATGAATTAAAGTTATTTTAAAAGAAAGAAGTGTTGTTCGCAGTTATTGTAAAATCAGGTTGAATTAACATGAAAAACGTATAAAGAAAAATCACCACCGAAAAATTTTAAATCAACCTTGTTTTCTACGTTTTAAACTTGATTTTTGTCTGTGTGTACAATTGTTCTGTTTTTTAATATAGAACGGAACACTTTATAATGTTCGTTACTTTCTTGAAAATACTCTTCATTAATATGTAAAAAACCACTATGCCTTTTTTCTGCATCAAATTTCACTAGGGGTCCATAAAACTTCTTTCGGAAGACATACGCCTACAAACGTAAGAAGAAGTGAAGGGTACCGAAGATTCCGCACAGCTGATTATATCACTTTTACTTGTTTTGTTTTTTATAAATACTGTTTTTTTTTTGTTATACAAATTATTGAATATTTAAAACTAGAAAATGTCTTATTCAGTTCTACTTAAACGTTAATATTTAAAAAATTCTATTTAATATTAAAAAAAAAAATAAACTCCAACTTTTTAACGTTTATTTATGAAGAAATTTTTCCGATTTGCTAAAGCAGTCAAGTAGAAAGAAAACGTTTGTTTTTTTTAGCTGTTTTTGTTGTTGTATTAAAGAAAAAATTGTTACGCGCTTCGTTGCCCTTTTTCATTTATTATCGTTATTCTTTTATTATTTCGGGATAAGAGATGAGATTAAAAATATATTGAATGGGAACATAATGAAGGTATAGCTGTCTCTTTGCATTTTAAATGGTAGAAAATAAAATTAAAAACCGTTTTTTCATAAAAGAAAAATAGCTTATGATGGCATAATCAATTCTTGGTTATTCTTTATTATAAAAATGATTAAAATCTGATATTAATCACTTTCGACAAACTTACGAAAATTGACAATAAAATATCGATTGAGAAGTAAAAACAAAGTTAAAAAATGATTAAAAGTTTTCAAGATAGAAAGCTGCCCTTGACCAAATATATGTGGGAAGTATAGTATTAAATTAATTGAATAATATAATTTTTGTTGCTGAATATTTAAATTTTGAGAATTTTTCACTAAGTGTTTGCAGTAAAGCAACTATTTTTTTTCGCAGTCTTAAAAAAATTTCCCCTTCATGAATAAATAAATTGTCCTGTCATATTAAAAAAAATGTATATACTTAAATTACAAACTGACATTTTGTTTTAATTATATTAAAGCTTTTATTTAAGCATTTTTACTTTATGAAATTTTTTTATAGAAAAGTATAGTATTTAATTTAATCAAAGGCGTTTTTAATTAAAAGGGTTGAAAAATTTAAAAAATTACATTGAGAAAACAAACTTTTCAGCAAAAAAAAGTGTTTCTTCTTGGTAAGCAAAAGTAAGTTAAGCGTAAACATAAATTGTAGTCGGGACTAATAAACAATAATAATATTAATATTAACGGCAGATTAAACAAAAAATACATATAAAATTCTTTTAAAATAAGAAAATTTGTTCCTTTAACACACGTGGTATAGTTCGTAAAAGTTTCAGAACACTTTGGGTGCGTACGTAAATGCATAAAAACTATGTACCACTGCTGCAGTGATGCAAAATATTGTTGCTGATGCGTGATTACCAGTTGCAGTTGTGTTGCTGATATTTGCACAACAGCTGTACAAAGTTTGAATTTTTGAAATTTCAAAAGTTTAATAAGCGAACATTAAATAATAATAAAAATGCTTTTTACAATAAAGATGACAAATTTAATTGAAAATATTGAACCAAAAAGTAACAGTTTTCTTATAAATGACGATTAAACGATTTCTTTTTTGTCAAAAGTTATTGCTTCAGAAAATTAACTGAAGCAATAATTGCCAAAGTTTGCTGCATAAATTGCATAAACTGCATAAAAACTCTTGACATATGAGAGTGATGCCAAGTTTCTTACAAGTGATGCTTTTACGAACATTAAACTTGCAAGTGATACCCAACAACTGCATTTACGAACGAACCCTTTATCAATAACTTTTTAGGTAAAAACTGGCTCTAAGAAGTTGTGGTATTATTAAAAACTACTTCGAAATGGCTTTCGCTTGATCTTTAAAAAATTCCGATTTATTAGCCCGTTAAGGGCCAATTTTAAAAATAAATATTTCTTAAAAGATTTTTCTACAAAACTTAAAATTTTGTCAATATACATACTTATTAAAACATAATATCTTTAGGGAAGAACACTTAATCTTTTATATACCATATTATTAGTAACTTCATCATATAAAATTTTAAATTTATTAAGCTTTAAAAAATTTTATTTTGGAAAATTAGTCAATTTATTTAAAAGTTTGATTGAAAATATATATCTGGTAATAATTTATTACCATATTATTACATATTCATCCCAATTATGAATAAAAATTCCCCGGGTGTGTTCTCCCTTCTCTCATTTTTCCTATGTTAATTCAATTGTAAAAGTAGGAAAAGGAAAAAACTCCCGGGGAATTTTTATTCATGATTGGGCTGATTGAATTATTGTAATATGTACATAAATAATAAGTGTTCTGCAACGCCGAAAAACCGCAATTCAGAAAAAGTTTATTAAGCAAATATCTAAGGGTTTAATAATTATTGTTATATCGACAAGATTTAAAGATAAAGCCAATTTTGTAAAAAAAAAGTCAGCCACGGAGTATAAATATATAAAATTGGCTCAAAATTGGTTAATCGGTGTGCCATAAACGCCATGTGGAACACACTTTAAAGAATTTTCCAATGATTCCCATATTTTATAGATTCATGTTATACCTAAAGTGATATGGATTAAGTATTTTGAAACTTTTACGACCTATAACTCCTGAACTAGAAGCGTTAACGCGAAATACATCTTCCTATAGAACTTCTTTCAAGGATATAAAAAAAATTATATAAATAACAATTTGGTGTTGAGCCGAGTTAATATTCTTGTTTCATGCCGATTCTTTTCTGTTAAACAAGAAACAAAAAAAAAAAAAAAAAAAAAATTTAAGCACTTTTTTTTTATATATTTTTTTATATTATCAGCACTTTTTCTGTTTTGTAGTGGACAAAAATAGAAATTAGTTTAATTTGACTACAACGACAAAATAAGCACAGACAACAACCTGCAGCCATGTATCCGTGTGGTCGTGAAAATAATCATTTCCATATGCACACATGAATTCTAGTTTTGACATATTGAAGTCGGTAGCTTGCTGTCTCGAATGTGTTTAAAGCATCATGCATTAAACACATTCACCACAGCAGGCTACACGAACACAATACTACAAATGCTGCTGGCTAGAATTTTAGTCGTGTAGTCAGCTACTAAATTATGTTGAAGACGGCAGCTACAATTGAAAAAATACAAACAGCTGTTTTTGTTTACTATGTCTTTATATTTCAGTGGTGCCACTATCATTTTTTTTTCTTTTATAAAATGGAAAAACATGCATAATTGCAGACTCTTATTCAAACTTAATTTAAGATTATCAACAAATGAATTTATTTAAAAAAAAATTTAAATATAAAATAAAATAAATAAATAAAATATATATAACACCTTGGCCAAAAAATAAATAAATAAAATATTTTAATTTTGTTATTTTTGTTACTAATAAACAATATAATTTTAACGGCAGATTAAACAAAAAATACATATAAAATGCTTTTAAAATAAGAAAATTTGTTCCTTCAACACACGTGGTATAGTTCGTAAAAGTTTCAGAACACTTTGGGTACGTACGTAAATGCATAAAAACTATGTATTACTGCAGTGATGCAAAATGTTGTTGCTGATGCGTGATTACCAGTTGCAGTTGTGTTGCTGATACTTTGCACAACAGCTGTGCAAAGTTTGAATTTTTGAAATTTCAAAAGTTTAATAAGCAAAAATTAAATAATAATAAAAATGCTTTTTGCAATAAAGATGACAAATTTAATTGAAAATATTGAACCAAAAAGTAACAGTTTTCTTATAAATGACGATTAAACGATTTCTTTTTTGTCAAAAGTTATTGCTTCAGAAAATTAACTGAAGCAATAATTGCCAAAGTTTGCTGCAGAGCTGCGGCATTACTGCATAAAAACTTTTGACATATGAGAGTGATGCCAAGTTTCTTACAAGTGATGCTTTTACGAACATTAAACTGTACTTCTGCGCAAGTGATACCCAACAACTGCATTTACGAACGTACCCTTCATCAATAACTTTTTAGGTAAAATCTGGATCTAAGAAGTAGTGGTATTATTAGAAACTACTTCGAAATGGCTTTCACTTGATCTTTAAAAAATTCCGATTTATTAGCCCGTTAAGGGCCAATTTTAAAAATAAATATTTCTTGAAAGATTTTTCTACAAAACTTAAAATTTTGTCAATATACATATTTATTAAAACATAATCAGCCCAATTATGAATAAAAATTCCCCGGGAGTTTTCTTCCTTCTCCCATTTTTCCTATGTAAATTCAATTGTAAAAATGGGAAAAGGGAAAAAACTCTCGGGGAATTTTTATTCGTAATTGAGCTGAATATCTTTAGGGAAGAACACTTACGCCGGTTTTCACAACTTACCGATAGCTTAAAGTAGACTTTAACCGGCTTTATAAAAAGTGTTTCATTATTAAAACTTTACTTTAACGTATAGTGAGCGATAAAGTAAATTAAGGTTCATCCTACCTGGTAGGTTAAAGTAAAGTTGTAATAATGGAACACTTTTTATACGGCCGATAAAATCCTACCCTTAGCTATCGGTAAGTTGTGAAAACGGGCCTTAATCTTTTATATACCATATTATTAGTTACTTCATCATATAAAATTTTAAATTTGTTAAGCTTTAAAAAATTTTATTTTGGAAAATTAGTCAATTTATTTAAAAGTTTGATTAAAAATATATATCTGGTAATCATTTATGTACTTCTTACATATTCATCCCAATTATGAATAAAAATTCCCCGGGAGTTTTTCCCTTCTCTCATTTTTCCTATGTTAATTCAATTGTAAAAGTAGGAAAAGGGAAAAAACTCCCGGGGCTGGTTGAATTATTGTAATATGTACATAAAAAATAAGTGTTCTGCAACGCCGAAAAACCGCAATTCAGAAAAACTTTATTAAGCAAATATCTTAGGGTTTAATAATTATTGTTATATCGACATGATTTAAAGATAAAGACAATTTTGTAAAAAAAAGTCAGCCACGGAGTATAAATATATAAAATTGGCTCTTAATTGGTTAATCGGTGTGCCATAAACGCCATGTGGAACACACTTTAAAGAATTTTCCAATGTTTCCCATATTTTAAAGATTCATTTTATACCTAAAGTGATATGGATAAAATATTTTGAATCTATAACGACCTATAACTCCTGAACAAGAAGCGTTGGCGCGAAAAACATCTTCCTATAGAACTTCTTTCAAGGATATAAAAAAATATATAAATAACAATTTGGTGTTGAGCCGAGTTAATATTCTTGTTTCATGCTGATTCTTTTCTGTTAAACAAAAAAAAAAAAAAAAAAAATTAAGCACTTATTTTTAAAATATTTTTTTATATTAGCAGCACTTTTTCTGTTTTGTAGTGGACAAAAATAGAAATTAGTTTAATTTGACTACAACGACAAAATAAGCACAGACAACAACCAGCAGCCCTGTATCCGTGTCGTCGTGAAAATAATCATTTCCATACGCACACATGAATTCTAGTTTTGACATATTGAAGTCGGTAGCTTGCTGTCTCGAATGTGTTTAAAGCATTACTGTTGTTTTTGTTTAAGCTTTGATATTGTTACAAGTAAAGATTTAAGCGAAAACTTGTTAATTCATTTTTTGACTCCCAAGAAAAACTTTGATAAAGTGACGACATTTTGATTTAATTCTTCAATTATTTTTAATTAAGGCGGAGGCTAATTACCAAAATATTAATCAAAATTAGGAAAAAGTTATTTAAAAAAAATCTTATCTTTTTTATAAAGTGTGGTCCAACAATAATGCACGATATAAATTGTGAGCCACACCTTAACGTCAAGTTGTTTGTCCTATTTAATTTGACATTTCTTTGTTTTAGTGTTTGACAAATTCAAACATGGGGAGGTACACAACTGAACAGGCGTTAAGATTGTTGAAGCCTTTTCCTAAAATGGGCGTTCAATTGAAAATGCATTTCGTGGCACACTCTCACCTCAGTGGACTCGTTAACAAGCAGAATTGCCGCATTTGGACAAATGAGAATCCACGAGTGGTTGTTAAAAAGCCGATGCATTCACAAAAGAGTGACTGTTTGGTGCGGTTTATGTGCTGGCGGCGTCATCGGCCCGTAATTCTTCGAAAATGAGGTCGGCCAAGCAGTTACCGCACAGAAAAAAATATCTCAAGAAAATTTTAAACAACACAGTTTATTAAAAATAAAATTTTAGGTCAACAAACTTTTTGCTTGATTCAATGAAAAAATTGATAAAAATTTACACTTTGCAAAATAGCACTCAATTAAACATATTTAATAATAAAATAATTTAATATTTCTTCATATTTAATAAAAAAATATGAAAGAATGTGGTGATTCTTGAAACATGTAAATACAACCCAGTTTCGAGCCCCAGCTCAGCCAGGAACATTATCAATAAATTTTAATAAAAATTTCATTTTGTAAAATTCCTTTCTTCAGTAAAAAATAATTTAATGAAAATTGAATTTGATGAACTCAAGCCTAACTAAAAATTGAAAATTTAGAGTTCAACTAAAATCACAATTGTTCAAAAAATTTTAACTATATTATGTTTATTTCACCGACAACCATATTATGGTTAAATTAGTTTCTTTAAAAATAGTTTTGTTGGTTGTGACCAGTGTTGCCAGTGGATTATTCGAAAAAATACCTACACATGCTAAAAAAAACCCAACTTTTCCCTACACGTTGAAAAAAATTCCCCTACAAAAATCCCTACGCATTATTGCCTTTAAAATAGAAGAAAATAATTAGTTATAAAAAATTAATTTTACTTGAATATGTTTATTAAATCGTTGACAAAAACTAAGTACAAAACAAAAAAATAATACATATTTATGTACTTTTAATAAATTCAATTAAATCTTTCTACATTGAATAATATTCCAGTGGTATAAGAAAGAACAATTGTCACTAGCGAAATGGTTGGCATATTAACTCTATACACCAATGGCGCTAATGATAGTGTACACCACAGTGTACATACATATCTCTTTCTCCAGACACTTACAGCTGTAACAATTGGTACCCACTACTCGTTAGCTTCTTCGCTAACCCTAACTTATGCAGGAAACATATTTCTTCTATGAAAAATTCTTTGTTTGTCACTAAGGCATTGATTAAAATATCTTGGAAAAAACATATACATACATAGTAGTGTCGCCAACTTTTTAAACTACAAACATATATTTTTAAGCGATTTTATGGAAAATAAAAATTTTTAACCGTTTTGAACAAGAAAATATTTCTAAAAATACGTTTTTTCTGCATTTATTTCGTAAATAAAGCGATATGACGAAAAATCCCTACATATTGCAGATTATAAAAAATTTGTCCGATTTTCCCTACGCTTCTATTTTAGTATCAAAAATACCTACATTTAGGGATTTTCCCCTACTTCTGGCAAGACTGGTTGTGACCATAATAGAACATGTTTTTTCTCTGCGCGTATGTAAATCTTTTTTTGTATTTAACTTCTTTAGTAATAAGCTCCATTATGACATGTTTAAAAATGGCATAATGTCCATTTGCAAAGTGTCTTAGTGCCCACGGACACTATGACACTGGACGTTATGACATGCCAACCTCATTTATTTAAACAAACACAATTTTAATTAGTTATTAAAGTGTTTTTAAAGATATTTGAACAATAATAGACTGAATTTATATTTTTGGTTTAAGTAAAATTAAATACCAATTTTTTATGGAAATTTTTGTAAGATTTTAGTGCACATTTTTTATTTTTTGGTGCATACTTTGGATTTTTTAGTGCATATTTGCGGAGCATATTTTCGATTTGGTAGTGCATGAAAATCTCATCCCTAATAAAGGGTGTTTTTTATAGAGTGATACAAGTTTAAATCATAATAAAACAAAGTAATATATTTTTGATATTTTCAGATAGAAAATGTTATGACATTAATGCTTAAATATGATTTCGGCCATGTGGCCGCCACGGCTGGCGCGTAGAAGGCGTAGTCTGGAAAACCAATTTTCAACAACTTTTAGCATTCTGACCATCATTGTTTTTGAAGCAATATGGGCCAATGACTCCGCCAGCCCATAAAGCGCTCCAAGCAGTAATTTTCTGAGGATGAAATGGTGTTTCGACAAAACCTTGTGGATTGTTCTCACTCCAAATTTGTGTTTCAGCCCATTAACCGAATTATTTTGCTCTGGTGTAGATCGATCCATAATGAAATGTCAAAGCAAACTAAACAAAAATCAAGCATCAGCTGTTAAACGGGTGGCCAAAAAAAGCAGTAATGCCAATTCAAAGTTGTATGACTCCAAAAAAAACACCCTTTAATTATATTCCGTTTAAAATACTGTAATTTTATGGTTTTTCACATTTTATTTTTATATCAGTGAAATTTTCTTAAATACATAGGTACATACATACATTTTAACTATAAATATTTAATTAATTTAAATAAATATTATTGATATTACAAAGTCTGTTGTGCCTGTTTATTGTTTTTTTTTTTTTTTTTGTAAGTGCTCTACTAAAATATTATGTTAATATTTATGACATGTAAAGCGTGGTTGAGTGTAGAAAGAGAGTTGAGAAACGTTATAAAATTTTAATGGTGGACTAGAATTTTCAGTTAAAGACTTTCTTTATTATTAAGAACATCATTTTATTATTTTCTTAAAATAAAAACTATGTGATGTAAGATAAATATTAAACATTTAAAGATAATTCGTTTAATTAAATTTTCTTTAAGCTAATGTTATTATAAATTTAATTTATTAAACATTTTTTTACCAACTGCACAATGTAAAAACTTTTTTAAATAGTAAAAAATGACAGCAAACTTTTTTACTTAACGCTCACTAAGAATATAATTTCATTATAATTAAGTAGCTTTACAAATTACGTTAATTCCAATTAAAATTATTTAAAAAAGTGGCTAAAACACAGCAATCAACTATAAGTAAAATACTGGCTTAAAGTTGCTAAAGTTTTAAACAGCAGAGTCATCAACATCATCGGCATCATCATAATCATCTACACCACCATTAAAATCATCAACAGCATAATCATCATCATCTATGCCGTTATTGTAGTGGTGAAATTGTGGCATTGTTTGTGGCATGGCTTTCCATTGTCTTCTGGAATTGCAAGTGGCTGTGTGGAAGTTTCATTTATTGTAAACCGCCATTGTATTATTTAAATGGTGTGTAAATTGTAAAATATTTAAGTAGTGCACAGTTGGCTAAAAAAAGAAATAGTCTGGCTAAAGAAAGAAAAACAAAAAAATCATTACGGGAGAAAAGTTTTAAGTTTTTTTTCTTGCCCTTTGTGTCCTTTTTTTGCAACATTTTATTTGAAATTTTGGAAATATGAGTGAAGATTAAAAATTAATATGATTATTATAATCTTTGTTCAGTGGGGGCTGAGGCACACACTTCAGCACCAAGTCTGGAGTTTTTTAAAGAAAAAGAAAAAGAGAATGCAATTTCTTTCCTCTGCCTCCTAAAAATTCAAGACTTGACGACTCAAACCTAAAGCGTGTGAATCAGCACTTATGGAAATGCCGAAGTAACATTTAACGGTAATATTAAGTTAAGAACCTTTTTTTTTTTTTTAAATTTTAACTTGTAATGGCTTACAATCTTAATAATATATAAAGAATAAAGGCTGGAACTCTGCTTTTAATCTGATGGGGGATGGGGACTTTTTTTTAATTTCTCGGCAAGCGTGTTTAAAAAACGTCATCGGCTTGCGATACATTTACACACGCACACTCTGTACTCCCTGTTTCAGATTAAAACAATAATAAATAAGTTGTTATAGCTAAATTGTCTTACCGCCCACATTTTGTCGGATGTGTGTACCTAATTTGGAAACTTTTGGTCTCTCCGTAGACGGACATACAGACATCGTTAAATCAACTGCGCTTTACATGTATGTATTTGTTGTGTCTTAAAAGTCTATAAAAAATAATAATAAAAAACCAGATATACAGAAAAACAGACGGACATTGTTTAACCAACTGTGCTGCACATATAAGTATTTTTTATTTGTAGCAAAACGCAAAAAGAGTAAAAACAAGTTAGAGTGCTATATTCGGCTGTGCCGAATCTTTGATACCCTCCACCGACAGTCCGAATGTTTAAGGAGTAATATCTGTATGATGTCTTTTTATTATTATTATCTTAAACTGTGACGATTTGTTATTAATTATGGTTTTAGGAGACTAAACTGTTTTCTGGGAGTAGGGCATATATGGGGCCTAGGTTAAATTATGTACCGATCTTCACGAAATTTTACAGTATCATTTATAGTCCTATAAAATTGTGACGAGCCAAAATTTGTTATGATTGCGTTATTTTTTACGGTTTTAGGCGTACTAAACTGTTTTCCGGGAGTAGTGTTTATATGGGGCCTAGGGTAAAATATGGACCGACCTTCGCGATATTTTACAGTGTCATTTCTAGTCGAATAAAACGGACTTGTGCAAAATCTTATATCATTCCGTGCATTTTTGCATCATTTATGTTAGTTTTTGTAACAAAATTATCAAGTTTTTGAAGGTGGTGGTTCCACATTTTGATTCATAGCTCTGGTCCTACTGAACCGATTTTGCTGAAATTCAATCCCAAACTGCTTAGGATAACTACAAGCAATTTGACACCTAGTTTGTTTATTTCTTTTGAGTTTTTCGAAAGTGAGCGTGTTTTCAACAGACGGACAGACGGACAGACGGACAGACGGACAGACGGACAGACGGACAGACAGACGGACATGGCTAAATCGACTTAGAATTACTCAAGCAGCCAGAATATATATACTTTATGGGGTCTGAGATGAATAATAAAAAAGTTTCACACGGAATGACAAACTTAGTATACCCTCTTCACAACTAATTGTGGTGGAGGGTATAAAAAAATTTTATTTTCGGTGTTGGGTATAAAAACAACAACAACAACAAGGGATTTTATAGAAAAAATTAGAGGCAGTTGTGGTATTTTGCTCATATCTCCGCTATTTATGGACTTATCTGGCTTAATTTCAATAGAAAACAATTCTGGCCTATATGTGACATCGATGTATAACAATCTAGCCCTCATCATATCTGCGGTCTTCGGAAAACCCATTTCAACGGTCATATGAACAGACGGACATGTATATATTCATTAAGAGTTTTTGTATTTTATAATTGAAAGTTTTATAAAAATATAACGGAAATCACAACGTGAGTGCTTGTGTGTTCTTTGATTTTAGTCGACATAATTCTTTAGTGCTGAAAATATTTTAAATAAGTTTCAAAATTTATGTACACAGAAATAATTCTCGTTAATTTTTTTTTAACTAAACCATTAAGCAAAAATAAAATCAGTGTTTATTAAAAATATAGTCAAGTGAATTAAAAGTTTATTTATATCAACAACTTTACTGCAGAAAATGTTGTTAATATCAAAAAATATTTAATTGATACTATTATTTTTTTCATTTACTGGTGCAATTTTAATTAATTTCTTAATTAATTCTTAATTGTTTAAATAAATAAATTGACTCTTATTCGACCTTTACAAAATTTGATTAGTATTATTATTTAATTAAGCTTTAGGTCTCTTTTTTTTATATAAAAAATATTAATTTTATTTAATCCAATATTTCGGCACTCCGTTGTGTGCCTTCTTCAGGGTTTTTTTCTTGAATTTTTGAACAATTTTTAACAAATTTAACAAATTAAATAAATTAAGCAAAATGTCATATAACAATTTTCAATTAAATACAAAAAAGGGTTTTCAATTCAAACCTAATCTATTACAGTATTAATAAATTTTTAACTTCCGTTTCTATTTTTATAAATTAAATGCCTATAATTTTGTGCTAAACTTTCAGTATCTGACTTAAAATTAATTCGCGATATTAATTATTAATTATTTTTCAAATCATCCTAAAAGGATTATAATTAACATGGGTAGAAATTTTATAGATAGGGTATTGAAAATAAGTGATTCTTGTTTCCATATGAATAATAAGGAGAACATTTTTAGAGCATTAAGAGAAAATAGTTTTCCAAAGGAAATTATATCTAACTTATTAAAACAATATAATAACCATAGAATAAACAACTCGAACGGTAATACGAACCCGAAAATTTATAAATCACTAACTTATGTACCAAAATTTTCGGAGAGGTTAGAAAAATCTAATATTTATGATACGGAAAGGTATAAAATTGCGCATAAATCTAATAATACAAAAGGTAGATTATTTATGATGATTAACCAGAGTATACTCATCATCAGGAAAACCAGAAATACGCAATTGCAGCATCGTTTTGAATAATTTAGTTAAAAGAGTTTTTTGCAGCATTTTCACCTTTTTGAAGCATATCTTGATACATGTTCAATTTGTTTAGATGCCTCAAAGTGCTTTCGCAGCGAATATAATTTTTTTTTTTTTTAAATTCTGGTTTACATATGTATTTTCTGTTTTAAATATGTATCTTTAAACCCAACGTGTTGCTTGAATTTCACTATGTACGTACTACATACATGAAATATTCACTCTACAATTTTAAGCTTATAAAAGTTGTCATTAAACATAAATGTCATTTTAAACTGCGACATTTTATACACAAGCAAAAATTACGGAATAAGCAATTACATAACACAGCGTTTACATTTGTCAGTACTGGCAAGACAGTAAGCATATACATATTAGTTCGCAAAACAATGCAAAAACAAAATAGCTGTAAAAGTGTTTATGTATTAGTGAAAAAGTTTGAATGAATTGCTACTGTCATGCCAGTACTGGCAAATGTAAACGCCATGTAAATAGAAAACTAGATATATCTTCTAGTATACCGCCCGCCTCAGAATCACTTTCCTTAAATGATTTATTGATGTCCAACCGTCCGTCTGGCTGGTTGGCTGTCCACGTAAATATTGTACACAAAGTAAAGGGTGTTTTTTTAAGCCCGATAGAACTTGAAATTGTAAAAAATAACACAAAAAATTAAATTGTAATCAAAATTTTTTTTTTATTCGAAAGATCAATACGTGACATTGACATTTGAAAATGATTTCGGGCATATGGGCACCGCGGCTGTTCTTGACGAAGCGCATTCTGGACGTCCAATTTTGGGCCACGTTTTCGAGCACTGCTGGCCGTATGTCACGAATAACACGAACAATGCTGGCCTCCAAGGCGTCAATTGTTGCTGGTTTATCAGCATAAACCAGTGACTTCACGTAGCCCCACAGGAAATAATCGAGAGGTGTCAAATCGCACGACCTTGGAGGCCAATTGACAGGTCCATTTTTCGAAATCAACTTATCGCCAAATTTTGATTTCAATAAGTCGATGGTTGCGTTCGCCGTATGGCACGTAACGCCATCCTGTTGAAACCACATCTCCTCCGGATCAATGTCATCCATATTTTCAAACAAAAAATCATTGATCATGGTGCGGTAACGATCTCCATTGACCGTAACGCGAGCTCCGGCCTCATTTTTAAAGAAATAAGGTCCGATGATGCCACCAGCGTGAAAACCGCACCAAACGGTGCATTTTTCTGGATGTAATGGAGTCTGTAGGGTCTCTTGTGGATTGGTCTCGCTCCATATGCGGCAATTTTCTTATTAACAAACCCGTTAAGCCAAAAATGCGCCTCATCGCTGAACACAATTTCAGCGATGAGGCGCAATATAAGTTGCGCGAATCGACGACTGATTTTCAAAGTAAATTTGGATAATTTCGTAGCCTTGTTCAAGCGTGAGTCTATTCATGATGATTTGTCAGAGTATACTAAAACGATAAAAAAAATATTTCATCAAAATTTAAATTTTTGGGTTACTTTTTACAATTTAAAGTTCTATCTAGCTTAAAAAAACACCCTTTACAATTTCATATATTGTTGCTCCATAATAATAACAATGTACCTACTTACTTTTGTAATACATATTTTGATTAAATAATTTAATTTTTTTGATTTTATGTCAATGCAGTTGGCTTTGCAGAACTAAATTTTCTTATTTTTTTACTAGCCTACATAATTGTTTTTTGAGGGAATTCCCCGGAAATTTAAAAATAAATCTTTCTTTGCCGGAAAAAGAAAAACTCTACTTGTAATTAATAAAAATTGACATACGGTGTTATAGAAGAATTCCAAATTCAAACAATTTACACATGTTTACGTGTCTATTAGCATCAGTATTTGTGTGTGTTTTATTTTTAAAGCAAAAACGAAAAAAAATATATATGTATGTAAATAATTTTTTTTAAAATTTTTGCTTTTATAATTTAATTTCAAACTGGATTCATGGAGGTCAAATATAAATTGAATTGAAAAGATACAGAGATACAAACTAAGAGCAAAAAATAACTTACAACCCGCCTGCCGGACAGCCAGTCAGTCAAATGTTTAACCACATTCAATAGAAAAATAAGTTTTTAAAGTGATAATAAAATCATCGTATAAATTCCATACAATTCCAAATTTATTCAGTCGAGTGGGTGAAAAGTATATTGAAATTATGTGTGTAAGTAAATGTAACTGTAAGCGTATGTGTATGTGTGTGTAGTTTATTTTTAGTTAAAAAGAAGAATATAATTTTGCTGACACAAACTTTTGTAAAACAAGACTAGAAAAACTTATCGAATTCATTTGCAATCAAACACACATACATGTTCAAAAGTTTTTGAACATTTACATACCCAACAAACACGGAGGTTTGATTTCAAATTAAAAGTAATTTGAAATCAAACCATTTCTCAAACGACAAACGTTTGATAATGATTTGAAAATCATAGCATTCTCAACAAAAAAAGGAAATTATTTTCCAATGAGAAATGCATTTATTTTGGACTTGCTTTCAAACGTTATTCACAAATGTTTTTAAAATGTGTAGTTTAATACAATGGGGAACAGAAACAAAAATATTTTTTTTTTTTTAATTCAAATTTATTATTTTTTTTAAATAAACTGTGAGATAAACATTCGGCACCATAGCTAAAAGATGAAATAGGGTTACTTCCGTCTTCTAATTCTTGGAAAGACACAGTACTTGGCTCCTTTTTTGTTTTAAGGATTGTCATGACGTAGCACCGCGATCGTACAACAAACTTATATTTTCTTTACTTTCCCGTTTTATTTTTATTCACACTTTGTAATTAATTTTTTACTCACAAATAATTTATATTTTTAACAAAAAACAAACGTTTTTTGAAAGCCGAATTTACTTCATGTAGCATGAAACTTTTCATGTAGCATGAAACTTTTCTTTAATTGTGCAACACATTTAACTTTAATCGCCATTTTTAGGGTTTACATTAATTTTCGCTTCAGTGCTGCCAAGTTATTTTTTGATTTAAGAAAAACATTTGATAACAATTCGACATCAAATTGATAAAACATTTCCATCTTCCTTTCATGATGGTTGTATCTTATTATGGATTTTCTCCCTCCGGCATCTTGTTATTGCACTCTCCACATTTTTTTTTCTTTGTGGATTTGCATTCTTTTATATTCAAATCATTATCAATTTGAATTCAAATGTTGAAATAAAACAATTGAATAAGGTTTCAAAATTGTATTTGATGTCAAGTGATAAATTCATTTAATATCAAAGGTTTGACTTCGTGTTTGTTGGGTACACAGCAACACACATAAACTCGATTATATTTTTTGACAATGAAAATTTAACAATCTTTTGTGGTTGATTGTGTGTGTTTATAAGTGTGTATTTTTTGTTGTAGGGACTTTCTTTTGACTTTAGTTATTGAAAAATATAAACTTGTTTTTGTTGTTTTTATTTCAAGGATAATATGATGACTAAGTGGAAATTGGGTTAAAATTATCAGTCCGGGTGATTGAGTGTGTGTGTGTGTTCGCATTATAGCATGTGCCACTGATTGTTTATGTTGTTGTTTAAAGGAAATTGTTAACATTTTTATAATCTTGTTAGGAAAATTATTCAGTTTGTAGTTGTTGTGGTATTTCAAGAGTTATCTTCCTTTTTCATCTCTCGCCTTTTCTGTTTTAATAAGTTGTATGTGATTTATTTAAAACAAGGAGGAATTTCTTATTTGTCAGATAATGAGGATCAATTTGTTGAATATTACTTTTTCTTTGTTTAAAAGTTTTTGAATTAATTTGTTTTGTTACTGTTCTTAAGCTCAAACAATTTCTTATGTCCCTATTAAGGGCTTAAAAAAGGATAAAAGAGAAATGTTTTATGTAATTTATTGAGTGTTTTGTTAGTGATTGCGTTAGAGTTAACGATTTTTTCCGTTTTAGATGAGGAACAAATGTGTATTTCAATTAATTCAAAAAAATACATGACAATTTTATTTTGTAATTCCAGCGGGAGTAATTTTTTAGGATACATTTTTCATCAGTTTCTCTTCGATATTATTGAAGAGTATATATATGGATATTTCAAACTATTTCTTATATTTTCGAAAACTCAATGGTTAATAAATAACATAAAAGTAAAGAAACGCAAAAATCTATGCAAATTTTATTATAAAAACAATTTTAATTAAAAAATATTTAAATGTAACTCATTCGTAACTCGTTTGATCGTAAATTGCAAATCGAACGCATTTGTCTCTACCATGCCAAATCACTGTAAGTGAATACTAGAAATATCCCTAAATTTCCAATACCAAACCAAATTTAAAAAAAGATGTATTTGGTTACTAAATGGTCCATGGGGTCATAAAGAATTCCAAAAAAAATCTCATCAATTTTTAACATCACATACAATTTCTGCAAAAGCATTCCTTGCGGCTGCCATTAGGCATGGACGAATTGGGACAAACGTATTTATTGTATTCTGATTGCATAAGGCGATACGCATCACTTAATTCTCTCTTGGAGCCAGGGCTGCCAGATAAATTTGTAAAAAGTCATAAATTTCCTGAGAAAAAAAAAACGATTTTTCGTTTTGAAAAATCGTCAAAAAATCGGACAACTAAAAATTAATTTTTTTTTTTTAAACTGTTTATAAAAAAAACCTAATAAATTTATAGCCAGAGGGCATTTTTAATCATATAAGAGCTACTGGGAGTCTCATGAAGAGCGTTTTTGATCGTTGATGAGCGCATTTTTGATTCGTAGTAGATTCCTCATACTGTAGAAACTGTAACACGAGTAACACAGCGAAAGACGCCTACTTAAATCGTTAATCGATATGGTTTGAGCTGTGGATAAAAATTATCTAACGAGTCTTCAAAAAGCATTTCCAGAATCGTATGAGACTCATGTAGATATTATCTTACAACTCGCGAAATGCCCGCCGAATAATTGTTGAAAATATGATTTATACAGAGAGTCGCAAAAAGTTTATTCAATGAGGGTTTGACGAAAGGTGAACAAAGTGTAACATTGTTGCTTTTGTACATAAGAGATAATCATTTAAAGGTTTTCTTTAGACTTGCACGTTACAGCCGCACCTAAACAAAAGCGGCACACGTTTTCTAGTTGTCAAAAAATGTCATACCCGTACAAATTGTATGAAGCATCCCTAAATAGAGCGGCGTCAACGCTTTGCAATTGAAAATACGCGCTGTCAATCGTTTAGTAGTGAAGTTTGCCGGAAAACAATCAACCACCACCCGAGCTCGAAAGGGTACCCGTTACTATGTCCAAGATAATATTTCTAGCCCGTGCAGTTAAAAGGGTCCTTGAAGATCTCAACACAAAAAAGTCCCCGGGGCCGTATGGTGTTACTGCTGTAGTCTTGAAGAAGTGTGCATTGTCGTTGTCTCGTCCTTTGGCAAAATTATTTGGCTACTTGTACAGGGTGAGAGCTTTTCCTTCATGCTAGAAGGTGGCCAACGTCCAGCCAATCCCAAAAAAGGGTGAGGCTACAAACCTCGAAAACTACCGACCCATAGCAATTTGCTCTACGCTCTCGAAGGTCGTGAAGAGCATGATCAGTCACCAATTGGAAAATTATCTGGAGTCCAATTCACTTTTGTGTGATAGACAGTATGGCTTTCGTAGAAGTCGTTCTACGGGAGACCTGCTAGCGTTTCCTTTGGAACGTTGGAGTCATTCTATTCACCAATTTGGAGAAAGCAAAGTGGTTGCTCTAGATATTTCCTAAGCGTTTGATCGTGTAAGGCAGGGTGCACTCGTTTCAAAGCTTATTGCGTTTGGTGTCGTCAGTGGTGTCTCTCGATTTATATCGAGCTTTCTCAAGGAGCGCTCTATACGTGTTGCTATAGATAGGTTCTCATCGGAGGAGTTTCATTTAAATTCAGGTGTATCGCAGGGCTCTGTTCTTTCTCCTACACTTTTTCTTATTTTTCTTAACGACCTCCTGGGTCTAACTTCCAATCCTATCTATTCTCTCGCAGATGACAGCAGCATTTGTCATTAATTTTCCTTTGATCATAGACCAAGCCTTACTGTGGTTAAAGCTATGAGACAGAGTATGAATGACACACTCAATCTTGACCTTACGAATATCTCCGATTGGGGTCTTGCGAATAGGGTCGATTTTAATGCTCGTTAGACCCAATGTTGCATGTTGACCCACAGACGTCTTGTGGAGTCAGCGTCATCTACATCCATGGGAGGTATAGCTTTTGAGGAATCAGACACTCTTGATGTTCTGGGCATGAAAATTCAATGTGATGTTCATTGGAACCAACATGTCTTTCAAGTGTCGAAGTGCCTTGGTTTCTTAAAAAGGTGCAATAACTACTTCACTCTGCCTGATCTCTTCACTATTTATACCGCCTATATCCGACCAATAATGGAATACAATTCCCATATCTGGGCTGGTACTTCAAGGTCTATCTTGAAGCTTTTTGATCGGGTTGGTTGAAGCTCATCAATGCCAGTAGGGTGTCCAGTTCTATTGACTCTTTGGAGCATCGTCGAAATGTGGCTTGTGCGGCATTGCTATATCGATATTACTGAGGAAGGTGTTCAGCTGAGATGAGCGAATTCATCCCTTGGACGCGGGTGCATGCCCGTAGTACTCGCCTTTCCAGCAGATCACATCCGTTTGTTGGCGACTGGCAATTGTATCGCACAACGCATTTCAGGGAAAATTCGTTTCTTGGTCGAACTAGCCGTATGTGGAATGGGCTCCCGGCAGAAGTCTTCCCAGTCGGCTACAATTTGGAAAAATTCCAATTAAATGTCCACAAACCCTACTCTCTTTTTCCTTCTCCCCATAACCTATTTTGCTAATACAAACACAATGCATTGCATTAGTAGGGGGCATCTACTGAGTGTTGGCTCAAAGTAAAAAAAAAATTAATAATTGCAATGAAGCTATTTTTGGTTAATCTAGCGTTCTTATCTCAAGTTTTATTTATTATTTGTAGGCTTTATTAAACAAGAAAGTTATTACTACTGTTCGTGACACAACGTTGACACTCTTGTTTAGATATGGCATATCAGCGTAAAAGCTAAGCGGAAGAAAACGTTTCGCCTTCCGTTCTTGTTTAGGTACGGCTATTAAGCATTTCACGATTAAAAAACGAACGTGTCAAAAAACTGAGTGATTTTCATATAAATTTTACTACACAATCAATTGCTTGTCACCTGGAAACAACTCATTAATGTTTTATTTAAATTGACTTCACTCAATATTCCTCTACATTAGTAGAAAATAAAAAAGAAAGGCATTTAAAATCACGCCTATCGTTAATAAAAAATCAGGGGTCTAATCAACGCATACGATAGCAAGCAAAATTGATTAAATTTTTCGACACACGATGTCGAAATTTTGCTTTTCCCCATAAATTTTTTTATTGGAAAAACACTTAAAGCTTTAAGCTGTCTTGTTTAAACAATTTTTTTCTGTGCTGCTTACTATAGCTAAAGTCCCACTATCGGCGCAATGTAACAATTTTTGTCGTATTTCATGTGCCGATAGTGTGAACGGTCAAAATTTTTTAATATGCGACAATCTGTGCTGAAATTGTGCTGACTGTGGACAATCAAAATTAACCTTGATGCGCCGATAATTTGAACACTCTTTTGCACAATGTGGAGCAATCAAATTGTTTAATATGTACCGATTTTTATCGGCCACTTGTGTGCCGATCACAGTCGCCAATCAGCGCCGATACAAGGGATGGCAAAACGAAATTTTTTAATTGAACCAACTGACTACTAAAACTTTACTTTTTTGAGCTAAATTGTATCAAAATTACATATGTTTAATCTATTATTTATGTATTAAAACTTTAAATAGCACATTTGTACTGTTGAATGAAAAAAAAACAATTCACTTTAACCAAAACATTGCAGTCGTATCGATGCTGCCATCCCTGGTTTGTAAACATCTATTTACAAAACAACAAGTACAAAAAAAAAGAACAAGTGCAGTAAGTTTGAATAAAATTTAAAACATTTTTTATTTTATATTAATATATTATTTAAAATTGTTAGGAAACATAATGGAATATTCAGACGGTGAATTTCGCGAATTTCTAAAGTAAAATTATATCTGCCAACAAGCACATAAACAAAAACATATGATTCAATTTTCCTAAATTGCACGATAGTGTGACCGCATTGTACCGATTATTGTCGCAATTGAGTTTTGGCCGATATGAACCGAAAAAACTTGTCACAATGTGCGACGATAATGGGACCACCCAAGAATCAATTGTGCAATATTTTAAATATGCGCCGATAAAAATCGGCACAGATTTTGCTATTTGAGCCGATAGTGGGATCTTAGCTTATCTAAACATATAAAAGCATATAAATAAATTTCTTTTTTGGAGACTGAATAAAGTCGTCAGTTTTTAGAATAGATCAGCAATCGGCAAATCTAAATAAATAATGACAGAATTGTCTTTTTGTTGGTTGTTATATTTATGATATCTTGTAATTAAAAATGTGTTAGTGCTACGGGTTCGATTCCCTCCATAGATTCTGGCCTGTTTTACTACTACGCGCACTGGGATGGCTTTTTATAGTTTTGTGCAAAAATTATAAAGACTTCTCCTAGATCATTAAAATTCGGCACCGTGTGTTATATTGAATAAGTTAAGAAAAAAAATGTAATATTAGCAAATATACCTCGCCCACCACACATTGCCCATGCAATCCAATTCGTTCAAAATTCTTTAAATTTAAGCAAAATCGGCAACGCCGCATAGAGCTTTGTCCCCATATAACGAAGGGACATAAATAGAAGGAGTTGTCAAAAATTTGGTACACACGCATAAAATAGCTTAGTTAAGAAAAATATGAATTTTTGGAGAAATCGGTCCAAGGACAGGCCTACCTTCCATGTGTCCTGAAATTGAAAAATGTAATTTTAGCTTCAATTATGCCCACAAAGCTACAAAGAATGGGCATGCTGATACACACACAACTAGCAACGTGTGTGTAAATTTTCCTTTAAATCTTAACAAGGACTGAAGGTCCTGCCATATATCTTTTTTCTTAAAAATGCTATAACACTTACAATCGTAATAAAATTTGTTATGAAAATTGATATTTGTTAGATAAATATGTATGCAAAATTTTGGTAGAATCGGATTATTAATGTGAAAAATACAAAAACATCATTTAATGAAAAATAAGTTAAATACGCTTAAAATGCTCTTGCAAAAATAACCAGTGAGAAAGTATAGTCGGTCAAGCGCGACCATGTGATACCCTATAGCATAGTATTTAAAAACAAATTTCCTAGAGTGTAATCTATTTGGGACCCATGGGCAATCATGGACCCGCCAGAACAAAATTATGTTATGAGGTTAAGATTCATTTAAAAGTTCTTTCTGCCGAATATCATTTAGATATCTTCATCTACATCTATGAGTTTTTTGAATGAGGGTTTATATGGAACCTATGGTTTATTTTGGACCTACCTGGACAACATTTTGTCATGACATAGTAGCTATCGTTAAAGTCATTGTCGCCAATTTGTATGTAAATACTAATATTTTTAAGGAAGCTGGCATTAAAAGCTATTTTCGGGAGAATGATTTGTATGGGAGCTATGTTCAAAAATAGAAAGATTCCAAGAAAAATTTGATAAGCTGATTTTGATTGCAATAAAATTAGTTTGGTTTGGACCAAATTCAATCTTGATACCGATGTAATAAGATGGTTTTTGTAAAATTATGGACCGATTCGTTCCACTTTCAATAGGCTCGGTCCTTGTACCAGTCAGAACCTCTGTGACAAATTTCATCAAATTGTCTTCAAATTTGCGATCTGTATGCATAAGGTTTCATGGACAGCCAGCCGGCCGGACGGACATCGTAAGATCGACTCAGGAAGTGAATCTGAGCTGATCTAACGAATTATTTGGATTTATTTCTTATTATGTTCCTAGTTTATTTTTTTTAAACCAATTCAATATATGAAAATTTGAGCAAAAATCACGAAAATAGCATTTTTTTTAAATAAATTTTTTTTCAAGTTGTGGTAAAATTTTTTTAATTGTTTTTGTTATAGAAAAAAGCCCAAAGTTCAATTAAAAATAAAAATTCTTTATTCGCAACCTAACATTTCCAATATTCAAGGCCAACTAATTCAATGTAAAATAATTTAACTTTAACTAGTATAAAATTGAAGTAGATAACAAATTAACGGATTTTATAAAAAAGTAAATGTATATAATATTTGGGAATTAATTTCTCATGCTAAAATGTATATAATATTTTTTACATTGTACATATGTAGCTTGTATTACGCATCAATTCAATTATAAAGCACTAAACTTGAATACCGTAAGATCTTTTATCGTAAATTTTCTATAATTCTCTTTTGCTTTGATTTGATGATAAAATTATGAGAGCAAATGAGTGTTTTTTTGTAGTTGTTAACTTAAGCTCAAATTTACTTTATAATAAACTCACTCAAATTTACTTAAAAATAAAGTTACAGTAAGTTACAGAATTAGTGTACGGTTACAAAATATAAAATAATTTTCGTACTAAATAAAATTAAAATATATTTTGTAACAGTTTTTCTTCTAGTTATTACAAAACAGTCTAAATGTTCGAAAACAGAAAAAAACCCATAGACTATATATTTTTTTTTTAATATTCCATTAAAGTTAAGAAATTTTTTGATCTTAAGTAAATAATAAGCATTTTTCAAACCATTAAAAGATATGTATAGAAGAATAATTGATCTTAAAAATTTTTTATAGTTGGTTTAGAATATAAATAGTTAGCTTTTATACTACATTTACACCTACGCAAAATCCAGTACTTACGAGATTTCGAGGCAAATCTAGTTGTTTTTGACTAGATTTCCCATACAAAACAAAATCTACTTCGTGACTAGATTTCGATGAAATCTACTCACTAGATCTCGAAGAAGATTTTAAATCAAATCTACAAGATTTCGGCCTAATGTAAATGTAGTATTACAGAAAAAAATTTAAATCTCGTAAAATTAATTTTTTACAATTATTTTCTTGAAACAATAAAAAACCAAGGGCATCTGTGATTTTAGCGCCCTCTTATGACGTAAAATGCAGACAAACACAAACAATTTTTTATACATATTTTGATTTTTGTTGTTTTTTTATTGAACGGTATTAGTTTGAATTTATATTTCACAGTATTTGTAGTTTATTGTCTTTTAAACTCCTGAAAACTATGAAAATTTGAGCAAAAATCATGAAAATAGCCATTTAAATTTTTTTGTTTTTATCAAGTTGTGGTAAAATTTTTTCAAGGGTTTTTCTTGTAGTTATTAAAAAACAGTCTAAATATTAATAATATATAAAAAAAATTTAATCCGTGCTTCAATAAACCACAGTTTTACAACAGTTTTCCTAAAGTATGTACAACTCAAGTAGTTGTTTAGCTATTTTTACTTTAAATTCTCAAACTTTGCCGTCATCAAGCGTCGCCAAAAAGGGTTGAATCTTAAAAATTCATTTGAATTATTTTGTTATCTCTCGATCTGTACATTTTTAAGTACAATATAAGACTTGTTATTTTTTTATTTAGGTCTATGGGCCACAGCACAGTGCGCCGCCGCCCATAAATATCTGTGTTCATTCGTGCTCTTATTAACTACAAAATGATTAGCTAATCATTTGCTTATCGAAAAATTTATATGTATTTGTGTAATTATCTAAATGAAATGTTTGCCCTAATTTTAAATAAACTGTTGTAATACAGTAATTTTGACTTAGCTGCACAATCTCCTTTGCACGATTTGTTGTGCAGGTAAATCAAAAATGCAGCTATCTTAAATGTATTTAGCTGCCTTAAAGTGCAGGTACGCAATTGTGGTTACCTGCATAAAAGTGCATCTTAAGTAAAGTGTTTGAAAGAGGAGTAACAACGTTTTTATTAATAAATTGATAATAACAGTGACGTTCAAACAACCTGTAGTCATTTGTTATGCATTTTTATAAGGAACGAGATAGCCAAGTTGGTAACAATGAAGTGTGGAACAGAAAAGTCGCTGTAGTACAACGTTAAAAATAGTGCTGCAAACTGTCAAAAGTTAAAAACGGAACTTTGTTGCGCTACAGAGCATTCGCCAGCTTCAAATACTATTACAACTACTTTATTCTGTTCCAGGCCTAGGATTTGCTATTTATTTCATATAATCGTGGTAAAGTTGCTGTAACCACAAACCATATGCATGAATGTAGGTACATGCAAACAAAATAAATGAATTATAATGATGCCAATTTGACTTGTTTGCGATTTTTGTTTTTATAAACAGCTGAAATTGGATATTTATGTGAAAAAGTGACCACCATATTTTTTTATGTGTGCAGCTAACTTTGATGTTTTATATGAAAATATTTTAACGCTGCCCAAAAATATGAAAAATGTGCAGGTATACAAATGAACATAAAGAAGGATTTTGAATAATAATTGCAGAAAATATGTATTTTGGGCAGCTAAGTCAAAGTGCAGCTAAATTGAATTTTTTGTATTAAAATAATTTTAAAATGCCAAAAATTTTGGGCACTTATCTTAAATGTGCAGGTAAAGAAAGTGCACTTAAAAAAGAAATTTGTATGGGATTATAAAGAATAGTGCCAAAAATTATCAATTTTGTGCAGTTAAGTCAAAAGTGCACGTAAATAAAAGGCAGTTAAGTCAAAACTACTGTATTCAATATTCAAGAAATGCCTGACCTAAAAGTATGCAATAGTTTTTAAGAATTTGCTTCATGAATAAAATATCCCTCCAAATTTGTTCTTTTTTTCCTAAAACATTTATGTGGAAAAGCCATATTTTGAGTGAAAATTTTTAACTTTTTATTCACAATAGAATGGCGGAAAGTAGGGCAACATTTTTTTCCATCAAAAATCTAAAATTAGTTTACTTTTAGTGGCTTTTGTTTTTTAACAGTTTATTATATCCCCATAATTTTTTTTAATTCATGGAAAAATTATAATTTTTTTTTAAAACATTGAAGTTCAATGGTATTATCGGGAATCAAATATATTTTGAGAAAGCTCCGCTTACTCCGGGTTTGAAGCTGGCTTGCAACTTAGTAGCGTCCAGAATCCTTTACATAATTTAATTAAGAACACGCTTGGTTCAAATTTGTTGCTCTTTATTCTTTCCTCTTTAATTTATTTTTTGTTTATACTCTTATAACTTATAACTAATATAACTTTTTAGTAAAAACTTCTGCTACTGCATGAAGCTTTGATTGTAACACTAGCCAGTGCTTAATATTTCTACCCTCTAACTTCTACCTGTCGTTGATGTTGGATGTTACATATGACTGTTCTCTGAGACCCTCTGATTTCCGGCTGTAAACTACAGAAATCTCTAAAGCCTAGGCCTTAGTCACTGCTCTATACTCCTTCCGGACTTGATTTCAATCTCAGTCAGGATAAGCTGGGTGTAAGTCCTTTTTACTAGACTTATTGTAAAACCTGTTTTATTTAATTAAAAAATGGAATTTCTAAGTTCATGCTGTAATAATATAATACGATATAAAATATGAATGTAACATTTATAAAAATATAGCAAATGCTACCAATATGACACAATAGAACACAAAAGAACACTTTATGAATTGCCTAAATATTTTTTTTTAAAAGGTCTATAAATTTCCTTTCCTTTTTTTTTTGTTACAGATCTCTCCTATTTTTATTGATAAATTTCTAAAACAAACTGTTACATATTTTGCCAACTCATTTGATTAATTTTAATTGAACCACAAATATTTAGATATTTTGTTGACTAATCATTAATTTCCTTTTTTTTGTTACAATGTACATATATATAGTTAAAAAAAGGAATTTCGACATTATTGGCATAATAAATAAAAAAAAAATAAAATAAATCTACAAACAAATACATGGGAAACATTTCGAAGTCAAGCAGAAAATTTCAACAAAATTGTTTTAAACTCTCTAAAGACCCCAAAACGACCTCTGACAAGGAAAAGGCTGATTCAAAGGAATATTCAAATGCAAACAAACATACACAATTACTCGCACTATTTAGATTTAGAATTTTAAATTCCCATAAATAAAAAAAGAACGTTTCGCATCTCCAAGAACACAATTTTCTACCATCTCATATTGAACAAGACTCCAAGAATCCTTCCTTGTTTTCCAAATTTAACTTACGCACAATTTCAAAGTTAAGCTGCTTGAAACTTGACAAAAAAAAAAAAAAAAAAAAAAAAAAAAAAATAAAAAAAGAAAAAACATTTTTACTTAAAGATTTTGATGTGATGCTTTCACAAGCAGAACAAGGGGGAGTTTATTGTAAAAGGGAAATATTGCATGTCTAACCCTACAAAAGAGAGAAATCACTTGAAATTTTCAACGCGTTGTCTTACGCTCCACTAACATACTAATGTGCAAAATGGGTAAAAGAGGAAAAATAAATCGAAAGTTTTAGAAAAAGAAAAAACAATTCTCCTAGCAAATGTTTTTATTTTGTTTTTTATTGTAGGAGCATTCCATCGAAGAGTGTGTTTATGTGTGTGTGTGTGTGTGTGAATGTGTTTGCCTGACTGTTTTAAATCTTTTCAACATTTTTCCTAAATTCTAAGTTTTCATTATCAAACCTCAAAGTTTAGAATGTTTTAAATGTTTTGCTGTTTATTGTTCACTCTAGAGAAATGCATGTTATGTGTGTCTGTATGTGTGTGTGTGTCTGTTTATATAAAAAAGATGAGTAAAGAATGTGCACGAAATAAGATTATACTATTTCAAGTGAATCTTAAATTTAGTACATTGCTAAAAAATAAGTTGTTTATTTAATAACTAAACAAAATCTTAATGTAACTAGGGAACCAAATATGGTTCGATATAATCAAAGGCAACTCATTCTGTTAATATATTATGATAATCCCCAATCATACATGTTTGCCTTAAACATTTACATGTTTAAGATGGAGCACTAACGTTTTGATATTTTTGCCATTTAAAAGCAACGTGGTTTACAAGCATCTAAGAGTCTTCATAAATGTATTTGAAAATCGAACTGAGTAAAGAAATCAAATATGTATACAAAACGTTTGTGTACAACCACATTGACAAATGCTATGCGATACTGCTCATCGCACAATTTTAATATTGTTGTGAGGGTACACGAATTCAAAGAAATACACTTCAATCGGTACTTGTTTCATTCAAAACCTTTCAATACAGTAAGAAGTTTTAGCGTATACTCTCGGTATTTGAGCATAAGAAAAGAGTTTACAAATGTTTTAATAATTTGAATGTACGTTCAAATAGAGCTGTGCAGATCTCTACAAGCATACATACGTTTGTGGCGGTAAATACATTTATATAAGTGGCTATAACAGCCATGAATTATTAATTGTTCTTAACAATTAGTTATATGGCTTATATGTTATACAATTTTTTATTTTTACGCCCACACCACAATAGTGGAGAGGTTATTATTTATTCAAATGTTGGTTTAGTATACCGATCGGATCAGAATCACTTTATGAGTCGGATTTACGATGTTCGTCAGCCTGGCTGGCTGGATGTTAATATGTAAAGTACAAGTCGAAATTTTGGAGATAATTTGATCAAATTTTGTACATAGTAGCGTATTCATTTAATCGGGCTTTTGCTTCAATCGGTTAATCGCTCCTTTCATTAACCGAGGTGTTGGTTAAATCGGTTAATAGTAGGTTAATTCTGTTATTGATCGGTTTACCGATTAAAAACATTTTCTTATAAACTAAGTAACTTCAATAAATAAAAATGCAAAAATTATTTATTATTTAGAGTTTATTAGTAAAAAACAAAACAATTCTTAAAATAAAACGAGCAAACAAAAAACCAATTCAAAAATATGTAACACATATTTTATAGTTGTATTTAAGTGCTTGCAATCAAAAAATTACGGGTAACCTGTCCGTGAAAACCTGGGTTCGGTTCCCAGCTCAGTTAAGAATGAAAAATGATCAATAAATTTTAATTATTTTCATGTTGTAAAATTCCTTTCTTCATAAAAATAAAATTTGATGAACTTTAGCCTGATTAATATATCAAAATTTGGATTAAAAATTTAATTATAATATTATTTGGGATATTTACAAGGTGTGCTATCATGGTATATTGTCATAATGTTCTAATATTTTACAATGGTTTAAAAATATTGTTGTTGCTTTGTAAACAAAAATTGTCCTTAATAAATAGAACTTTGCTTGCTATGTATATTGTGCTGTCGTAATTAATCAGAAGAGAACAGCGCTGAGCGGCTGAGCCGTGCCGCGTTAGTTTTGGAGCCATCGCCGTTGATGGTATAGTTTTATCCGGCTAACATACGTTTTTAACCTGCTGCTAGCAAATTTTGCAACAAATCACTTGCGGTGTCAAATTAGATCGGTTTAGGACTCTGCTGTTTGGTAAACAAACAAAATATGTGACATGCGTCTGAAAAATGGAAAATAGTCAGGTAAGATCTAATTTAATTAAATTAATGGTCAAAATTCGACTATAAATTTTGTATGTAAATATGTATGAAGAAAACCTAGTTCTTCTAAGAATGTATCTGTGGCATTTTGACATTTTTTTTTATTTGTTTTAAATCAGCTGATTTAAATTCAAAATTGCACACTTAATTATGAAGGGTTGTTCACAGTCGAATTTTTTCATGTTATTATTTTAAGACTTTTTTATTATTCATCTCAGACCCCACATCCTATAGTCCTATTCCCTTAATATTTCACATGCTTTTTTGCTTAAAGTCTGGTAATTTCTGGTCAACATTTCGCGTGAAATGCTGTCAAAATGAATATAAAAAAAACTTGTGCGGACTACCTATGAACAAATGTGGATAGAGTTGTACTCTGTTCATTTTGTGAAAAAAGTTTCGAAATGTTTCTGGGAACATTTTTTTACAACTGCGAAATAATGTATGCTGCACTAATTTCACGTGGAAATTCAAGCAAAAGCAAAATTTGATTAAATACGAAATTAAAAATTCAAATAACACAACCGGTAACAGTTTCTAATCCATATTAAATTTTTTAATAAAAAAATATTTTAAGTAAAATACATGTGGGGTTTGTTTACATACGCAAAACAATGTCGCATACTTTGCAGGAATAAAAACGTCAAATTGTACAAACTCTTATGATATGTAACATTGATACATGTCAAAATTTTTATGTGAAATAATTAATGTTGCTCATGGCACAATTAGTAGGTGTAATAACTCACTAATCCAATCAACAGAACCACAAAATATTTAACTAATTCAAAATGTTTTTATTTATTTATTTAATAAAGTTATTTACATTTAATGAATTTATTTGCATTTATGTAATAAAGTTATTTACAGTAGTTTACATTCCACTAAAACACATCCGTCCAACTCCAGCTACGTATGCCAACAAACTCAATTCAATAAACCGTGTTGCCAGATCTCCACAGTAGGTCTGCTCGAAACGCCTGCTGATTTTTTGCAGAGTTGTGTTTTTAATAATAATACATTGGCATAAATGGGCAAAATTTTAAAAGTTGTTTACATATTTTTAATTTAAAAGATTTTGTTATTCGTGCTCAATTCCCAGTTTTTATCTATATATATAAAAATAAGTCCGTATATGTACGTTGCCGAACTAATCATAAACGCGTCGTGCGATTGATTGAAATCCGATAACGCATGTGTGTGCGGTGCGTATGTGAAGTGAGTGTGTTTTTGCCGCAGGCATTTTTTGTACCGCATACTAGAGTTGTCAAAACCGGTTTCCGAAGTATTCGAAAAATCGATTTTTTTCTATTTTTCCGGTTTTTTAAAACCGGTTTTTTTAAAAGGCCGGTTATCGAAGTATTCGTGAAACCGGTTTTTTGATGTCGAATAATCGATTTTTACTTATACTTAATTTTTTCATTATTTTGCGTTCAATGACATTTTTTAGTAACCATTTTCGTTGTTCACAACACTATTTAAAATTGTATCATTCCAGAGTGAATGTTAATAGAAATAAGAAAATTTTCAAGTGGTGAATGATAATAGAAAGAAAAAAGCTTTAAGAAGGCGGCAAAAAAGTTCACACAGTAAAAAGACTGCTGGAGTTCAATATTAAAACAAAATATTCTGTTAATAAGGTAAGTCTTTTGCATATATTTTTGTTTTTTAAATTTAGTTACTTACTTTTTCAGAAATGAGTTCCGTTGTCTGGCAATATTTTAAAAAACAAAAAGAAAAAGGCAAGGCACAATGCTTAAGATGACCAAAAAATTTGTCCTGCAAAGGGTCTTCAACGTCGTCTCTTATGAATCATTTGAAAAAATTTCATCAGATTGCGATTGAAAGCGAAGAGCACCACAATAATATGGAAGCTAATATAAGCGCTCGGTGTACTGATGTCAGTGGAGAAAATTTACATATTTACATTTAACTTACATTTGATGTGGTTACATACGTATATAATATGTATTATTAGTTTTAAGCTCTGAAGTACGTACAAATTTTTTGTTTCACTTTTTATTGTTTTGTTTTACTTTTTTATTAAATAAATAATCTGAAAAAAAACCGAAAAACCGATTATTCGAGACCGGTTTTTAGTAACAAAACCGAAAAACCGATTTTTTCAGAAGTCGGTTTTTTGAAGTATTCGAAAACCGGGTTTGAAAATATGCCGAATATTTGACAACTCTAACCGCATACAGCATTCATTAGTATTGAATACATTTTGGTCGATTGTGTATTGGAGAGCATTGCACGGAGTGATGCAAATAGCAATTTGTTATCATTTCTCTTTTCTCTTTGGACGTCATTGGTGATTGATCTTATCATAATCGATTTTTGAAAATATTAATTTCTTCGCATTTTTTAGTGAGTATTTTGATAAAAATAAATTAATTTTCGTTCTAATCATCGTTTTAATGTGAATATTTTGTTTTGCCTTGCGAAGCAGGCAACGGGCCCGCTAGTTCTTGAAAAAACACTTGAAATTAATTGTTTTCTTTTAAATTAAAAATTTTGTATTCCCAAAAATTAGTTTTGATAATAAACTGGCAAGTGCACGGCCTAAAAAAAACTTACATGGCAACATGCTTTTGCAAGTTGTTTTTTGCATTTTTTTTTTTCTTAACCTACTTACAACTACAATTAGTGTTGGAAGAATTCCAATCAATTGTAGTGGGGAATGTAAGAAGAGATAAACTCACTGTTTATTGTTGATGTTTTTGTTTGAACTTTGATATTGTTACAAGTAGAACTGTTGCTTATGAGTCTTATATGCTTAACAGTTTTATTTGGTTTAATATCTTTAGTTTTTCTTAAATCTTTATTAATGAAGTTTCCTGATGATTTGGCCTAAGCAACCAGTGAAATGCGCATAGGAATAGCTTATCCCATCAACAATAAATTTCAAGTGTTTTTATCAAGAATAAAAACTGGGAATTGAGCACGAATAACAAAATCTTTTAAATTAAAAATTTTGTATTCCCAAAAATTACTGTTGTTTACATTTTTTAACGGCGTTGTATTTATTTGAAAATTGTTTACTTTTTAATATAATTTTTGATTTCAAAAAAATATTTTTCTTATTGAGAAAATAGAACTTAAATTAAATAATTGTGACAAAAATTGTGAATAAAAATTTTAAATTATTATGATAATAAAAAATATAAGTAATAATTTGTTGCTTATGGCCGATTGAATTTATGTGACGATATGCAATATGACGTAAGACTGAATTTTAATTGTTACATTTCTTTGTTTTTTTTTTTTTTTTTTTTGGGAAAACAAATTTCATAAAATTAAGCTTTTTTGAGCTGCCCTGTCAGATTCGTTAAAATTGTACAGTTATTTTTTAAAAATTCAGGTTCGCTTTTTATATTGTCCAGTTATTTGAATTTTGGTTTTTGGCAACCCTGCATGAGAGCTTTGCAAAAAACTATTGATCCGTTTGAAAAGAGAAATTAGCAAAAAAGTTATATACTATGGGTATGTGTGAAACGATAGCAAAGTTCTATGGTGGAATGAAATTTGTTTGTGGTAGAAAATTTTCATATTTGTGCTGTGTGAAATTGTAACATTTTGACAACGTAATATTTTGACATACAGAAAAAAACAATTACTAGTAGTTTTGTGAAAATAAATAAATTAATCAAGGTTTTACCAATAATCATTTCAATTCTGTTGGAAATGAGATCCCAACTATTTGATGAATTCGTTCTAATATATTAACAATTTTTACAAAAAGTGTGGCAAAAAAGCTTATACATACATATGTAAATACTTACATGTTGTATAATTTTTTTTTATTTTTTTTGCCGCTGGTCCTGCTTTCATGTTATTTTTTATTTTGTTTAAACAAATTTGATGAAAAGAAATAATTTTGTGGTTGTCAAAAATTTCTACACTAATGTCAAAATTTATACTAGCCCCCAGGGCTAGTGAAATTTTATTCACCTCAATAGTGTCAAAATTTTACTTCCATGAGTACTTTGCTACCGTTTCACACACACCCTATGCTAATAAACGATGACAGCTGTTATTCTTATATTGATGTTTAAGTAAAAAATTCAACTGCAGGGCATTAATTCTGGCAGTCGTGGTCGATACTTTTTCGATTTGAAAGCAATTTTATTTCAAATTCATTCGATTCTGAACAAATCGAAATTATTTTTTCAGTGTTGTGAAAACTCAACTACACGCTTTACAACACTGAAAATTTGTCAAAAAAACTTGTTAAAAAAACCTAAAATTTTTGGAACAATATTAATAATTAATAATTTTAAGGTGGTCTTTCGAAATTTCTCAAATATTTTAAAATTTTATTAACAACGTTTGAGCGCAGCCCTTAATATGACTTAGAGCCTATTTCACCAATTCTTTTGATATAGCAATTCATATTTAAATATAGTTTTTCATATAATTTAATTCTTATTTGTCCTGAAAAACGAATTTTAAACTAATTAAGTGCAAACGCATAAAGTAATAACATTTTAACGTGTTTTTCGTAAACATTTCTCCGTGCTCATTCTTTTTTTGAGTGTAAACTATTTGCACAAAACACATTTTGTGCGTTTTGTTCAGTATTTTTCTTTAAAATCTCTTTAGAAGTTTTAGCGTATAGAAAATTTATGATTTTATTTTATTTCAGAGACAATTTTCGTAAATTTTACACACACACATTCGCACTCACAGCAAATTGTCGAGGAAGTATAACACAGCAGCAGCAACAACAACTATGAAATAGTACAAAAAAGGAACAACCATTTATAGAACCAATGAATAAACTATGGGGCGTAAAAATGAAAGATCAAAAAATGAAAGGGTTCAAAAAATTTATGTTTAGGGATTTATTTTAATGGCAGCACATTTTTTTTGGTGCTACATTTGTGTGTAAATTTAACAAGAATAAAAAAGAAAATAGGTTTTACTATGAGAAAATCGTGGGAGTTTTAAAATTTAAAAGTTTTTTATTACCAACATAATTTAAAAATATACATATTTTACTTTTATTTGAGCTGTATTGAGATCAAGGGATTTTTCAAAAAAGTTTTCTGTTGGCTGAGAGAAAGGCGAAGGCAACTTAAGTGGAAAGTTGAAATGATAGTTATTGGTTGTCAAGCATTTAGAACAATTGAGGTAAATAAAGTCTAGATAAATTAAATTCTTTAAACTATTCAAGGCATGAAAAATACGTTTTTGAATACTTAACACGATTTTTTAAACGGGCATATTTTGTAATTTAGCAATATCTTTTTAAATACATTATTATTATTTCACCTATCACTATATAATAGTCTTAAATACAATATTTAAACATCAAAAAATGTAAGTTATAAGGTTCTATTTATTTAATGCATATATATTCTTTTTGCATAGTTCTTTGTTTTTTATGGTATAAACATAACTGTGACGAGCGACGAACTTCGCATAGTACGACGAATTCGTCGGCAAGAAATCGTTGCGTAAATTCGTCAAATGAGACACAATAAGTGCGTGAATTCCAGGTAGGTATTAATGTGACTTGAATTTTTTCTTAATTTATAAAAATAAATACCTTGGACGCTAGATTATATAAATATTTTTATTCATTTTCATAGTTTTTAACTAGCAATAATTTTATTAAAATTTCTTTAAAATTTCATAGGTTTACCATATTTCAAAAAAAAAAAAAAAAAATGTTATAGAATCCGAATCCACTCGAAAGTGGATTACTTAAGCATTTTTGGTGTTCTCCATTTCGATTTAGCAAACTCAAATTAGTTTTTGGGTTTGTTTAAAATTTTGCAATTTTTCGCGAGTTTCAGGCATGTTTGCGATTTGTTCCTGTAAGATGTCCGATCGTTTACAGCTTTAATGATTAATAATAAATAGTAGACTTTTTTAACGAATTTTTACCATTCCTAATAGTCTAATGGACTTTTATTCAATTTTATGGGTTCTTTGCAAAATGGATTTTTTTTTGCAAATTTTCGCTATTTTTGCAAACTTTTTTATGTTATTATCGGATATTTTGATTTTTTTTAACTTGCTAAGCGATTTCAAATTAATTTTTGCGATTGTTTAAACTTTGAAATTTTTGCGAATTTTAGCCATGTTCGCGATATAAGCGATTTTAATCTGTAAGGGTTGTGATTCTTTACAGCTTTAACGATTTTTAAAAATATTCGACAATGCTATTATGCCGTTATTAGCAAATTTTTGCGAATTTTCGCTAATTTAGCAATTTGTACCAAATTTTAATCTGTAAGGGTTGTGATTCTTTACAGCTTTAACGATTTTTAAAAATATTCGACAATGCTATTATGCCGTTATTAGCAAATTTTTGCGAATTTTCGCTAATTTAGCAATTTGTACCAAATTTTTGCCATTCCTTAAAGTTTTAGAGATATTTAATCAGTTTTATGGCTTGTTTGAATAATAAAAAATTTTGCGAATTTTCGCAATTTTTGCAAATTTTAGCCAAGTCCGCAATAGAAGCGATTTTCCCTGTGATTCTTTACAGCTTTCACTATTAAGCTGCGGTTAGCTGTCCCTGTCCCAATTTATTCGTCGTTCGTCTGTGTAAGAAATAGAAATAAACCTATCGCAGTGTTCGTTAAGCAGGACGAATTTCGGTCAACGAATGATTGTGTGTATTTTCATACTTACCAATGTACTCTATTTCTGATGAGAATATTCGTTGCGAATAATTCGTCGTACGTTCCAGTTATGTTTCTAGCATTAGGCTTAAATATCTTGTAAATTTTTAAATTTATTTTACCTTAAAACTAAAAGTTTTAAGTGCAAGATACTGCTGCTGGATGACAGACGTCGTGGCCAAACATAAAACCTGACTCGTTCAGGAAGGCTCAATCGCGATGGCAAGGTAAGAACACTTGTTTTTTGGCCAGAATCATATGGACTGATTATGATGCGGGGAAGACCCACGTGCTACTTGGGCTTGGTAGGGACCAGATTAGGGCAGATATATCGGTTATAACGGGTCACTGGTTGAGTGAGACCGATGCAATGTAGATGGGACTGGTTTATAATGACTACTGTAAAAAATATTAGAAAAAGGAGGTGTCCTCCTCATGTTTCACTTTCCCTGTCAATGACCTGATCTTAGGAACATCAGAATAAAGCACTTTCGGAGACTAGAATTGCCTTGCTTGGATGTTTAATCTAAGGTAATACTTAGATCGAACTTTGTTTTCAGCAGGGAATCAAAATTGTTGAAAGACCGCTATAAGAACCCAAGTTAGCCGTCCTCGGCTGCCCATTGGCACTAAAAAATGTTTTAACAAGTAAGCAAGAAAATATGAACAAGTCCGACTATTTGATACCCTACACCACAGTATATAAAGGCACTTTGTCGAAATTTTACACTGTTTGTAACACATAAACAATCATGGAAAAGGTAAAAGATTATATGTTATGACGTTAAGATTTACACAAAAGTTCTTTGTGCCGAAAATTATCTAGATTTCGTCACCTTTGTGTGACTTGTTTGAATAAAAGTGATTTTGGGGGTTAATATGGCCATTATGGCTAATTTTTGACATAACATAACATTTTGTCATAACATAAAAGCTGTCCTAAAAATAATTGTCTCAAATTTTATGTCAATACTAGCATTTATAAGGAAGTTATGACTGTATAACGCTATTTTCGGGAGAAGAATTTGTGTTGGGGCTATGGTTTCCATTTAAATTTTGTTAAATAATTTTGATTGCAGTAAACTAAGTTTGGCCTAAATTTTATCTAAATATGTGTAAACATTATTAGATGTTTTATGGGCACAAGGACTTTTGCGGAAAGAAGTTTGTGTGGTGCCATATGAAATTATAGAACGATGCTCACCATTTTTAATAGCTTCGCCACTATGACAATTGGAACGTACCTAATTTCATAAAATTATCTTTAAACATATAACCAGGCAGCCGGTCAGATGGACGGACGGACATCGTTAGAGTGACTCAGAAAATTATCTTTTGCACTGGCCTTGATTTAATTTCGAATGTTAGTTTTAAGTTCGAAATGTTTTATTGCTTGTTAATGTGCACTTTGTCTTTCTTATATCTCCAATAAAAACAGTCAGACGCTGTTAAATTTGGCGCACATGAAGCCAAGTTAAAATCGCTTGTGCGCAAAACAATGCGTTTGCCGAATATGCGCCTTACCAAAGCCATCGAAGCCCCATCGTCTGATTTGCACCACCTTTGACAGAAACAAGAACACCAATGTGATTTTGAAAAATATGAGCAAATTGTCATTTAGGATGACAATACACCGCACCATGTAGGACACTTAAGTAGATCTAATTGTCACTGTTAAACTGCTTTTGGATTCTTTTTAACCCAAAACCTGCAGTTTGGCGGTTCAATCACTCATTATAAAATTGTGAAAACAGTGAATAAATCGCTCATTTTGCGCCTCTACATCAAATACTTTTTAAGCAAAATGAAAAGGTTTGCTTGGAAAATTTACTTCTTTAAAAAATAATATTGAGCAGAAATTACTTAAAAATTGTATGGATAATTCCACAGAATTTTGCAACACTGTGTGTACTACAATTCAGAGAACTAAACTTAATTAGACTTTTCCATTCGCTAAAAACATAATAAAGTTTTTTCATATAAACTAAAAAGGAACATGATTTAGAGATGAGATGAGTACAACGCACAAATTGCTTTTAACACCTACAACAAAAGCTAATAGAGCTAAACATTTCAGCAGGTATTTGAAAAAAAAACTATTACTTTAACTTCATGTTACTGGTTGTGGCTGGTTGTATGACATCTTGCATTTCTAAGCGAATATTACAACGTCAACCAAATTGGCAGACATGAGATGAGGTGAGTTGTCAACGTTGACAATTTATAATGGATTCATCTTAATTTGTTGTCATGGCAAAGGCAAAACATATAAATACACGAACGAACTGAAAAACACTGCGATGTAATAGTGTAACCCAAGCTAACATTTGAGAGAAATATGTATTTTTTGAAAATCCCGGATATGATTGAGTCTTTTTCAATTATTATAGATTATAAATACTGATGAGTCGCTATCGAAAAAAGACTCGAAAAGGATTCGCTTAAACGCATAAAAATTGATTGATTGAAATGTACAAAAGTCGCAAATTATACATGAAGATGACTATTTTAAAAGTGACATGATGCTTATTTCTCATATTAAAGCGATGGAAAACTGATTGTTGTGATGTTGTTTTTCTTTTTTTGTCAACATTACATTTAGTAGTCGTAAGAAGGTGATAAAGATGTTTCAAACTTGACTGTTTGTTATATTTTTATACCAGACCCGTCTTTATTAAAACGATCGTACCACAATCACTTTCTGAGTCGATCTAACAATGTCCATCCGTCCGTCCATATTTCATGGGTATTGGTAAGGCGAAGGTTTTTTCATGTTGGACATATGATAAATTATGATCGATTGTTTCTAAATTGTTTAGAGGGATTTCTAGTATTAAAAACCCAAATTGCAGCAAGTTACATTAAAGATATACAATTTTTGGTATTTCATGTGTTTTAAGTGCTTTTTGGAAGGTTGCTTTATATGGGACCAATAGTAAGTTAGGAACCGATTATCACAAAATTGCATGGTGTTATTTCTCGCCCTTTAAAGCTACTACGATTTTAAGAGTATGATTTCCCAGAGCGGCCAGGTATTATAGGCCGTGATTCCAAAAGAGCTTGCATATGGACAAACAGCGTACGATCTTTCAGACGGAGATCTACGTTATCCTTATATCGTAGCTGTTTTTACTCACTGACTAACTAGCATTTAATAAATTTTACAGTAGAACACTTTTAATGTTTTGGTTCTTAAATCTAGTCATTTCCTTGCCAAAATACACATGAAATTAGGTTTATGCTTTATTTGGTATAACATCTATTGTTATGTGCTAAATAAAGAAAAAGACAAATATTTTTTTTGTTTTTAAATATTTACATCAATTTTCCAAAAAATTTCAGTTACGTCAGTTACTAAAAACAGCGACGATATGCGCTTGAGAATGTCTGAGGAGGAGAGCAAAGGGCTTGCGATTTTTTATACTGTCGGATAGCCAGGCCGCTCTTAGAGCACTTCCTTCTTTAGAGGTGAGCTTAAGGTTGGCTATGGACTAGGGTATTCATTCGGTTAACCGTTAATCGGTTAACCGATTAATTACTACCCGATTAACTGATCGGTTTATTTAAAATTGGCTTTTTCGATTAACGATTAAGCCGGTTAATTTCAGTCGATTAACCGATTAACCGAAGTAACAATATTTTAAATTTTTTGTAGTATTATCACATATTTTTTGTGTTTTTAATTATTTGTTTTGTCTCATATACAAAAGGTATGTGTTTAGAAAAATATTTTTTCCTTCTAGCTATACATTCTTTAAATACAGTACAAAGTCAGGAAATACAGAAAAAGAACTGAGAAATTAGATAATGTGTATTATGGATTGCTTTCGAGATTTCCAACATCTGCGATAAGTGAAAGAATTTTTTCCAAGTCGAGTTTTATCGAAACTAAAGAAAAGAATCGCTTAAATCCTAAACATTTAAGCCAAATTATTTTTATAAAAGATTATTTTATAAGATCTCCTTAAACTTTTGAAAAATGTATTAATAAAATAATCTCACAGTTTATTTCTTATTAAACACATAACATATGATGAATTTCATTTAAAAATCGAGATAAAACTGAAATTTTGAACCCGACCCCCTCAGATATCGATGAAATTTTGTTCATAGCTAAATTTGATCAATACAAACAAACTCTCATTTTTAGAAATGACTGTTTTGCGATTTTTTGGGCGTGACACAGTGGGAACGTTTTCGAAAAAACGCGAAAATAGTCGAAAAGAGCTCCATTTAAACTACAATAACTCAGAATCGGCTAAACCGATTTCCATGATCTTGGTATCATTAAAAAGATATTTTAACAGGCTTTATGACACGTTTAAAAAAAAAAAAAGAAATACACTGTAAAAAAATTTATAACAAAAAAAAAATTTAACTGACGAAAAAACCAAAAAGATCAAGGGTTTTTTTACAGTGTATTAATTTTTTAGAAAGGTTTATCCTTCATCTATACCATATCAAAAAATAAAAATGGGTTCTTTTGTAGTTTTTTTTATATAATTTTTTAAGTAGTGTCACTTCTAGTAATTGCCCTTATATTTTATAAAAAAAAAAATTTAGGTAACGAAAAACCAAAAAAGATCAAGGATTTTTTACAGTGTATTACTTTTTTAGAAAGGTATTTCCTTCACCTATAACATATCCAAAAAGTAAAATGGGTTCTTTTTTATTTTTTTTTAAATAATTTTTTAAGTAGTGTCACTTCTAGTAATTCCGCAAAATTCTGAATAAAAAAATCAATGTATTCTTCATAATAATTTTCTATTTTGTCATAAACATTTATTACTTTACCCATAATAAAGAGAAATATATATAGAACAAAAAATTCATAATTCATAATTATAAACAGTTTCGAGAAGCCAAGATATCCCATTACAATTTTTACGCTTATATTTTAAAAATTTGAGTGAATATGAATTCAAACAATAAGTACAGATGCATAAAAATATCTAATAAGTGTTGCGCTTCGCTTCGTTAAATAAGTGAAAACGAGGCTGTAAATATAATTGAATATTTTCCAGCTGTCGCCAACATTCATTGTAGCCGTATTTGCGAAACTTGCCGGAATACACTGAGAAAAGCGCGCAGTCGTAATGAATCTAACGTCGAGCAGAATGAAGTCTCAAATTATTTACCAACAACGCCCAGCGATGAAGTTAGCGAAGAATTGAATGAACTTCCAACTTGTAATGCAAACATCGAAACTAAAAAAATTATTTAAAAAAAGAACGTTACCTAAATTTTTTTTTTATAAAATATAAGGGCAATTACTAGAAGTGACACTACTAAAAAAACTATTTAAAAAAAGAACCCATTTTACTTTTTGGATATGTTATAGGTGAAGGAAATACCTTTCTAAAAAAGTAATACACTGTAAAAAATCCTTGATCTTTTTTGGTTTTTCGTTACCTAAATTTTTTTTTGTTATAAAATATAGGGGCAATTACTAGAAGTGACACTACTTAAAAAATTATATAAAAAAAACTACAAAAGAACCCATTTTTATTTTTTGATATGGTATAGATGAAGGATAAACCTTTTTAAAAAATTAATACACTGTAAAAAAACCCTTGATCTTTTTGGTTTTTTCGTCAGTTAAAATTTTTTTTTGTTATACATTTTTTTACAGTGTATTTCTTTTTTTTTTTTAAACGTGTCATAAAGCCTGTTAAAATATCTTTTTAATGATACCAAGATCATGGAAATCGGCTTAGCCTATTCTGAGTTATTGTAGTTTAAATGGAGCTCTTTTCGAACATTTTCGCGTTTTTTCGAAAACGTTCCCACTGTGTCACGCCCAAAAAATCGCAAAACGGTCATTTCTAAAAATGAGAGTTTGTTTGTATTGATCAAATTTAGCTATGAACAAAATTTCATCGATATCTGAGGGGGTCGGGTTCAATGCATCTCGATTTTTACATGAAATTCATCATATATAAATTATAAAAAATGTAATTTAAGTAAGTAGCACATAATTTTTTTAAAAAACAATTATTGAGGTATTATTGTATACAAAAAATAATATTAATCACAAATTTATTATTTTATCTGACAGTTTGTTTTAAAGTTATTTAGATAGCAAATTTGGAATTATTGTGTTTTGGTCCGAATCATAATATTTATTAATGTAATTATTGCGTTTTGTTATGGACCTCCTCAATTAACATAACAAAAGCGAAAGGTATTAACTTAACAAAAATTCCTTACGTTTTACAGTTATCTAAGAGTTACCACCACAGCATAATTTATTTAAAAAGTTGACTTTTTTTAAATTTCTTGTAGCGATTTATTACAAAGATGAGTAATTATTGCATTTTGCTCACAACGATTATATTTGATATTGAATTGCAGTGTAGTTATTGAGTTTTGGAATACTTTTTAATAAAGGTAATAAGGATTTCAATGTGTAGAATAGGATTCAATCAAAAAATCAAAAAACCTAAAAAATGTAATTATTGCGTTTTGTTATGGACCTCCTCATATGTATTACATATTTATGAATTCCTTTTTTGCTCATTTAAGTTCAAGAATTGTTTTGTTTGTTTTGTTATGGTTTATTTTACTAATAAATTCCAAATAATAAATAATTTTTGCATTTTTATTTATTGAAATTACTTAATTTTTAACAAAACTTTATAAATCGGTTAACCGATCAATAACAAAATTAACCGATTAAACCAAAACCTCGGTTAATTAATCGAGCTATTAACCGATTAAAGCAAAACCTCGATTAAATGAATACCCTACTATGGACTCTCTGAATAATCTTGGAAAACACAATGATTAAAATTTGTGTTGGGTACCTGGCAATGAGGGCCATGTGGGAAACGAAAGGGCTGACTGCTTGGCAATCAGGGGCTCTCGTCGTCCATTGAAAGGCTTTCTTCGGTATCCCTCTCGATCACATTAAGGGGACGATACTATCATCGTTCGTACAGGAATCCCTGTGGTAAGTAACTGCCACGGCGAGCAGATTTTGTGAGGTTGATAGACTAGCTCACAACCAGCTAGCCTACCGGGGCACTCTGCTCTGCTGCTGTCCCGCCCTTAGCGACTACCAGTCGGAAACTTTTCGGGGGGAGGGGCAACTAATGAGCCCATATTTAATTTATGATCTTTCAGCAGGCAGGGTAATTGGCTTTATACGTAGCATGTACCTGACATTATGAGATACACAGGCTGTACAAAAAAAGATCCTATGGGTTGTGGTCAGGGCTGCCAGATTTGATGATTTATCGTAATTTTGAAGATTTTTTGCTCCGAAATTAGCAAAGTGTCGATCTTCTGATTTTTTCTAAAAAGTGACGATTTTATTCAGTCACCACAAATAGAAAACTTTCAATGTTTTTATATATTTAGATAGGTTTTTTCCCTTAAAACTTTTATGGGGAAAAGCAAAATTTCAGATAAAGTTTTTTGAGTGTTTTTCATATAAATTTTACTACACGTTTATTAACTTGTGTTGGAATGTTTAACAACCGTACCTTAACAAGAGCGGAAGATTACACGTTTTCTTCCGCTTAGCTATTACGCTAATATGCCATAACTAAACAAGAGCGTCCACGTTGTGTCACGGACAGTAGTAATAACTCTCTTGTTTAATAAAACCTACAAAATAATAAATAAAAATAGAGATAAAAAAGGTAAATTGACTAAAAAATAAGTAAGAAAGTATAGTCGGTCAAGCCCGACCATATGATACCCAGCACCACAGTACTTAAAAACACATCATGCTTATGTGTCCATATAAATATGAATTTCTCTATGTTTAAAAACTTCATTAAAATCGGTTTGAAAGTTTGTGAGAGGCAGAAATTGCCCCCTACATCCCCTTGTGGTCCTATTTTTGAAAAACTGTATAGCTTATGTGTCCATATAGATATGGATCTACCTATGTTTTAAATTTCATTAAAATCGGTTTGATAGTTTCTGAGAGGAAGAAATTTCCCCCTATCTTCCCTCGTGGTCCTACGATTTGGCCCATTTTCAATAGGCTTGGTCCTTGTGCCAATAAGAACCTATGACCCAAATTTTATCAAGTTATCTCCAAAGTTGCGACCTGTACTTTGCGCACAAGATTACATAGACAGCCAGCCAGCCAGCCAGCCAGCCTGCCAGCCAGCCGGAAGGACATCGTTAGTTCGACTCAGAAAGTGATTCTGAGTAGATTGGTATACTTTAAGGAGGGTCTAGGACCACTATTTTAACATCAGCACAAATGCATAATACCCTCTCCACTATTGTGGTGTGGCTATAAATAGGTAAATTACCATTATTTATTAGCAATAGCGGTAAACTTCTCTATTAAACGCGCTGTCAAATTAGAATTTTCCAATTGCAAAGCGTTGCCGCCACGCTATTTAGAGATGATTTATACAAATAGTATGCATACTAACATAACCATAATATGTTCCGAGGCAACCATAATATGGTTGTGGCTACTTGATGGAGGATTAATTCAACCATAATATGGTGATAATAATATGGTTAAATTAAACATATTATATTTAAAATTTTCTTTAAAAATAGTGTGACCACATTTACACATGTTTTTTCTCTGGTTGTGGGCATGACAATGTTACTCTTTGTTTACCTTTCTTAAAACCATTTTCGAATGAACCTTCTGCGACTCTTTGTATAAATCATATGTTTAACAATTATGCGGCGAGAATTTTACGAGTTATAAGATAATATCTACATGAGTCTCATACGATATATGCTTTTTGAAAACTCGTCAGATAATCTTAACCCACAGCTCAAACGATTCCCACAACGATTAAAGTAAGCGTCTTTCGCTATATGATGGAGTAATCTCACTTGTCTTATAGTTTCTTCTGTGTGAAGAATCTCCTACGATTAAAAAATGCGCTAATCGGCGATCTAAAACGCTCTTCATTAGACTCCCAGTAGCTCTAACATGATTGAAAATACTAGCTGGGTATAAAGTTATTATATTTTCGTTTGAATGTTTTTTTTTTTTCTAAAAATCGACAAAGTCAAAAAGTTAAAGAGTTAAAAAAACTAAGTTTAAGTTGTCCGATTTTTCAAAACGAGAATAACGATTTTTTTTATTTTTTCTCAGGAAGTAGATGATTTCTTCACAAATTTATCTGGCAGCCCTGGTCGTGGTGCTTATGGTCTTCTACATACATACTACTTACGAAATTTTGTTGTAAGATTTGTAGTCTAATGGAACTATTAGAGACCAAATGTTACTACAATATCATATTCTGTACGGTTTAAGTCTGAATTTATCGACTTAGAATTACTTAAGGACGCAGAATATGTATACATAATGGGGTATTAGAAGGATATTAAAAAAGTTTGACGCGGATGGAAAAACTTAGTTTATCCTTATTCAACACAAGTGGTTGACAATATGATCAGAAAATGTGCTCATTCACTGCCTGCTTTCCAAACTAAACTGAAAGTTTTTGTTTAGAAATTAATATTAAAAACAAAAACAAATTTAAGTTTTTTTATTGTGGTTTCAATATAAATTCCAATGCGAAAATGTTTATTTTATTTTAAAAAAACAGGCAGTTAATATAAATTTCTATACATGCAGTAGGTTCCTTTTCGGCGCTATTGCATGATAAGAATTTACAAAATGCTTGCTGGGACATGACCACATAAAATTGACTTTTACTGAACATAAAAAATAGACTAGGAAAAGTAAATGAATAATTGCATGCGGCTGAAGGTAATTGTAAGTGTTTTTCTGTTGTGTACCATAGTATTTGTGTTATATGCCACAAACACACACAGGCACAGATACACCCAAATACAAAAACACAAACACCTTTTGTATACAAAAACGTAAATGTATATTTGTGGCTACATAAATATAATTCAGATGCCTTTTTGCATTGCGTGTTTTTGATGCTTCAGCTTCTGCCGTTTTTTTTTGTGTTACTGTGTTCCTATCGTGCACCCATTGTCTACTTTTCTTCGTGTGTGTGTGTGTGTGTGTGTAAGCGGCGTATGAAACGTTACGGTTTGGTGTCAGTTTCTAATAAAAACACGCAACCAAAGTCGACATGCAAAAACCACAATGCACTTATTTAAGTTATATCCTCCAATACGTCTAAAAACATTTATATACATACTCACAAATACATACATGAATACACACGTCTACATGAATCCCCTTAACATAAAAACATACATATACCTTGGGATGGTATGCTAAAGTCAAGGTTTGTTTTTAAAATAAGCAGGAAATTTCACTCATCTGAGGGGAATTTTTCTATTTGTAGTATTTTTTTTTTAATAGCGTATGTCTTTAACTGAAAATATTTAGGGAGCCCAAATAGTAAAGGTCCTTGAAATACAAATTTGTATACAAATTTCTTCAGAGAATTCCGTATAAATAAGTTGTTGCTAAAGGTAAAGTCTAAAAAGGTATTAAGAACTGAAGCATGTTCTAGTGCTCTAAAGTCGGTTAAGCTATACTACTGCCACTCTGTTGAAAAAACTCTAACTTTCTTAACACTACCGGCGACTTTTTTTTACCAAAAATTGTTTTATTTTAAAAGACAAATTGAAAAGAAAACTTATTTTAAATGTGTTTAGAGATAACAGCGTATCTGCTCTGGCACTTTTATAAGTCATTCTAAGATGGAAACTTTTTAAAAAAATATTATTTGATAATTTTTAACACATTTTAAAGTAAATAAATTTCTAGTAAATAGTCGAAACTTTTCGAAACTGAAAAATGTATACACTAATGTCCATATTCATTCAAGTCAAAAAAAAAAAAACATATATCACTATTTACTCACATCACGAAAAACTTTTTCCAGGGACACGTGAAGAATATTCTGAAGAATATCCTTGCCGCTAGGACTGCGTAGATAAGGCTTGTTACTTGTTTTTTTCTGATTGGATCACAAATAGAGTTTTCTTTATGATTCCCTTCACAAAATTTCTTTCACAGTTTAAAACGCTTTTCTATTCCATAAAATCATTGAGATATATCTCTTAACCACAAAACATTTATAATTTTATACAATTTGCTAGATCCACCAGGGGTAAGAACATGATTATACCTAGATTTAAATGTCTTGTGTCGGAATGGCAATTTTTTATAAACGCCGTTCGTCTTTGGAATGGTGTGCCAAACTACCAACAAACAAATAGCAACGCAACTCTTTTTAGGAAATTTTTATTTAAAACTTTCGCTTAGCTTAAACTATTCTTTTTTATTGTTTTTCTTTTTTTTCTTTTTTATTCTTTTTTATTTTAATGTTAAATGTTAACTATTAAAATCTTTTATATGGTAATCCTTATAAACCAATATAATCCTGTACTTTAATTATAAGACTTGTTCTTGTTGTGCAGGAAATCGATAAATAAATAAATAATAAATAAATAATAATAAAAAACGTTTACAAAAATTAAAAAATTACGTCATAAAAGGTTCGTTACCTTCTATGGTACTGTTCCATGCCTTGAGACAAACAGCACCAAGTCCAACAACAAAAGGGGTGCTATTTTCCAAAAATAATAAAAGGCTAACAACATTTTTTTACATTACGTTTCTCTTCAAAATGTGTTATATAAATTGTAGAACTAACAACTGAAGGCGCATCTGCATGTTTTAATAAACTATATTAAATTTTACTGAGAATGATTTGACTTAATAAATAAAACAAGACCAAAATGGCAGTGTCTGAATTTATGTATGTATATTAAAAACAACAGACCTCACTTCACAATTTACAAAAAAGGACTGTCCTTTGCCTCTATTAATATTGTGGTAAACAACAGAAAGTACACTTGATGCCTTAACGTCTAAGCCAATTGGACTTGGTGTTGTTTTCAACTTTTCTATCTCGAAAGCTACATTAGATAGGACTAACGGAAATTCACACATCTATAAATTCCAACAGTATAAAAAACGTTATTTGAAAAAGATGTGAATTGGTGTAGTTTATCTCTCCCCTACAGAACTATTTTTACATTTTTTGGCACTGTTTGCATAATATTAATAAATTAATTTAACCTTTAAAATATACTAAAGTTCAATGATCCCATACGGATTGAAGCAAAACTCGTTTCTTTCGAAAGTTCGTAACAAAACTCGTTCGTTCCAAAATTAAATCCATTTTTTTTTCTATATTTCAGTTGGTTTAAATTTCTAAACTGTTGAGTTATAAGTCAAGAATGTCATAACACTTTAGAATTAAAATAGGTTCAACTCATTTAGTCTATTTAATCGGGCGCTATATGTTTTTTGCATTTTTTCCAAAATCCAAATAAAATGTTTTTGAGCTTTCCTACTCAATGCGCGGCACGTTAGAATTAAAATATCGATTTGAAATTTTTACAGAATCATTTTGTTGCTATATTTAACCATTTAACAGGTACTAAATTAAAAAAGAGTATAAAGTCAAATAAAAACTAGTCTCTTAAATAATGCTAGGTTAGAGTAGGAGTCGGAGTCGGAGTTGGAGTCGGAGTCGGAGTCGGAGTCGTACTTAAAAAATTTCACCAAAAGGAATCGGAGTCGGAGTTATAACTTTTTCGTAACGACTCCACAGCCCTGCTTAAGTGAATAGATTTTTTGTTTACGTATTTATACCCACACCACAATAGTGAAGAGGGTATTATGCATTTGTGCTGATTTTCGCCCCACTAACAATTTTTAGCACGACAATACAAATTTGAGCCCCACTTAGAAATACTATGCGACCACAAATGTCAAAATCAGTCACTTCACAGAGTAAATTCTCGTTATTTTTTTCAAATAAACCATTAATCAAAAATAAAATCATTTAAATAGAAAATTTAATCAAGAGATTTAAAAGTTTTCTTATAATAATAATATTACTGCAGAAAATGTTGTTAATATCAAAAAATATTTAATTGATAATAGGGTGTCCAATCGATTAATTTTGATTCGACAATTTTAGACGATTAATTGTTTGAATAATTTGAAATTGCTAATTTCGATTAGAGGATTAATCGAAGAATTGGTATAAATAAATAAATCGAATAATAATACTATATAGTATTTCTGTTAAATGAACAATTTTTTTTTCAAGTTTTAAGTCGAAGGAAACAAACCGAATCTATGTGTCCGTTGGAATTAAAAAAACAGTAATTTTTAGTGAGTCTATTTAGCTTATATTTTTGTTACATTTTTTCAACACAATTTAATAATTAATTTCACAAAAGAAAAATCGACAAAGGTATGTTAACTTCAAGATTTATATTAATTTATCGGGTATGTTTTAGAAATCGAAATGTAGTGAAATTGAAATCGAACGATAATTTAAATTTAATTACTATTTACAAAATGACCGTAGTTTTTCGTGGCTTAAAGTGTTGTTCTTGCAAAAATAATAGATACTTAAAGAATAAAGTAGATAAAATGGAATATTTTCATTACAGGGTCGTTTTTAAAATTTTCACGATTTTAAATCCACTTCATTTCGATTTCTAGAACACACCCGTATTTTTTAACACTTTAGAATGAGCTTGGTTTAAAAATATTGTACGAAGGATAAATCTAATAATGCTAAATGTAACAGATGTCAAAAAATTTATTAACGTAAATGTTCTTTAACAACTTCACTATTTTACCACTTACACAGTGACTATAACATAGTACTTGAAGAAGATGCTCCACCAACGTAATTAAAGGGGGCTACAAGTGGTCCAATGACTAAATATTTTAAGCAAGATACTTCGATCGATTCTTAAGAGGAAATTATTTGCAGAAGCATAGCAGAAAATGGTGTGTCCATGATAAGTTTAAAAAAATATCTAAGTGCTCGAAAGTGGAGTAGCAATTTGGAGCTACTACATTGACTAGTTTTATTTAAAAAAGAATGTTTATTTACTCAAGTACTAAATTTTTCCAATATTATCGAAAAAAATCTCGTAGAGTATAAAATTTCTGGATTTGGAGTTATTCGATTAATCGATTAATTTTAAAATTTTATTAGTTTAATCGAATAATTTAAAAATACCAAATATCGATTAATCATTAAATCGAACAAAAATAAAACCCGATTACTTGAACACCCTAATTGATACAATAAATTTGTTTACTAGTGCAAGTTTTAACTTTTAAGTTAGTATCACAAATTTTAAATTAAAATCAATTTTTATTTTTTTCTGTGTTGTGATTGGGGCAGAGGCTTTTTTTTTTGAATAATAAATTAAATTGATTTTTACATTACATACATAAATTTTTTTTTATAATTATATTTGTTGAAACAACACCACTAATAAGACTGTGTACATCTATATGTGTATATATAAAAGAGTTGCGTGAGTGACTGACTGACTGACTGACTCATTCATCAGCGCCCAGCCCAAGCCGCTGACCCTAGAAACTTGAAATTTGGACTAGTCACTCCCCAAATCGATCCACTAAGACGGGATTTTTCAAAACTCGAATGTCAGGGGGCTAAAAAAGGTCAAAACGTGAAAATTCTTTAACCTTATGTCTCCAAAACTAAAAGAGATGCAAAATAAATGTCATACTTATCGTTGTTCTTTAGAAAATTAAGCGGACAGGTGTCTGGTACTTTTTTGAAACTCGGAATTTTAGTACTTTTTTGCCACCCCATCTATCTTTTGAACCAATAAACATAGAAACAAAGTTAATACCACATTCGAAACTTATCAAAAAAATACGTTTACGAATTTGGCACTTTTTCGAAATTCGAACATTTAAGGGGTGAAAATCGTAACTATTTTTGGTACTTTTTCTTACAAAACATTTTCCTCCATTCATTGACATATTCGCACTAAATTATGGGCTGCCACTACAATACTGAAATTTAGTGGGGGGAAAAATAAAGTACCCAAGAAAGGAAATACGGAAAATTTGATATTTTTCTTTAGCTTTTTGGTTCTACTAAAGTAGCGGGTTAAATGCTAGAATTTAAACAATTTTAAAACTAGAAAAATAAACTTTGGCATAAAAATATGTCCACGAAGAGAAAGTAGACGCTAACGAAGTAGCGGGTAGAATTATAAAATATTTTTCAAAAAATCCTACTCCATATTTTTTGTTAACTGCTTTATTTGCCTTTTGTTTACTGCTTTGTTTGTAGCATGGATTTGTATTTTTATTGCTTAGTTTACATGTTTTGTGGATTATTATTTTCAAACTAGCGTCTTGTATTTGCTCTCTAAAGTTGTCCTTCGACATAGTGGGCCTGGCTGCATTGCTATTTATTAGGAATCAAATTTTTTCTTTTTAGCAGAGAGGTAAAAACAAGGTGTGATGTAGGGCAATTTTACCACTTTCGATTGTAGCTTTTGATGCTGAGCTAACCTTCTTTCATTGTGATTATATATGGAACCTGAAAATGTTTCTATATAAAGTTGTGCTACCAGTAATCATACTTTTTTTTTGTTGTTACTTCCGCTGTTTTGTGCTTCTGGCTGGTATATGGCTCGACTTTAGAGTTTGAAAAACTTTTTGTCATCTATTTATCATTTAAAGCCATCTAGCTGGCTGTTGTGTCTGCTAAGAACAAAAAGTCACCTGTACACTTTTAGCCATTCCCTTTAATTCTAAAACTATTAAAAACTGTGGTTAGCAGGCAGTTTCCTGTGACATCCACAACAATACTTAATATAATGGAAGAGTAATTTTCACACCTATCGCAAAAAAATGTTATACTCTCTAGGAAGTTGGATAGTATTGCTGCTATATTAAATCTAAGCTTTAAATTCTAACAAAAAAAATTAAATTGTCTTTTAATACCAATGTTGCACTTTGGACTAGCTTGCATGAGATCACGTAGTTTATTACAAAACTCCCACAAGTTGTGTCATTTTACCTTGCGGTTAAAGTATGTATGTAAGTTCAATTTTCAGGGTGTAAATTTAACACAAGCAATCATGCACATGCATGCTTGTGTATAAGACTATGATGAATTATGGGTGTTGTCGCGAATACTTCATATACTTTACTTTTATGTCTTAGTGTTTTATTTTTGTATAGTATTAAAACTTCTAATATTGTTGTATACAAAGTCCGGATACACTTTATGTACATTAATTTTTGTACATAAGTATGCATGTATATATGGATGTGTGTTTACAAATAAATAAGTATTTAATAGTTTTTGTTGTTTTTTTGTTAAAGTTACTCATTCAGAAAATTGTCGATTGGGGAGTCTGGTTTATATCACCTCTCAGTCCTTTGAGGATTTTCACTATTAAGTTTACTTTTTGTGTTATCCGATATAAAATTGCATTCTGCAACATTTTTTGTTTGGGTTTGCTACATTTTTAGTATTTATAATATTCCTGTTGGCAAAGGCAGATTAAATTTTCTTGGAATTCAAAAAGGACAACAGTATGGCATTCAATACTGATGAGAGATTTTTGTTTTTTGTATAAAAGTTGAGTTCCAATATTTTTTACGATATAAAGGAATACAAAAACTGCAATACAAATAAAATTTTAACGATTTTTTTGTGGCGAATTTTTTATAATTTTTATATTAAAAAAACAAGTCAGGAATTATAGTCTTTGAAAACCTATCATTTGATACCCTACACGACCATATTCACAAACAAATTTTCAAAAATCTATCCTATTTATTGCCCATGGGCAATCATGGACCCGGAAAAACAAAATAATATTATGAGGTTTGTGAGGTCGTGCTATTAATACTTCAATACTGTGCACATGAATTTATACTTTATGTTTTAAAAAAAAAAAAAAAAAAAAAGAATTGAATTTTAAAATAGAAATATTTGAAACGTAAGTCAAAAAGAAAATTTTTGTTTTTGAGGAAAAAAAAAAAAAAAAGAAAAATTTTTGAAAAGAGGAGTCGCTTTAGTTTAAAGGTCCGTTTTGTAATTTTTTAAAATATAGGAAATATATAATTATTTTCCCGGAGGTCGAAACGAAATACATCCTTTCATCACTGGAAAGTTTATCCAGTTACGGATAATTTTATATCTGTTTGCCGAAGAGATATTATACAAAGGGCTGGATTAATTTTAATAAAGGATTATATTCTAATAACGTTGTCCGTTTCTTTGGGGTCATCAAATTGCGAACCATATTGGAATCCATGTAACCAACATAAAATTTCCGCTAAATATTGCTCCAAAACGCAGATTATGAAGACCTATTTCTCAAATATTAATGAAAACACATGGACGATGTTAAATTAGAAAATTGCATACAACTTAAATCAACATCTTAAATTACTTGCTGAAGAAATATATAATATTCAAGATTTCAAATTTTAAAGAAGAAACTTTGAAAATTTAAACTAAATTGGTAATATTGATCTACATTTTTTCCACTAAAAATCAGTTAAGTAATTTAAAGTAAAACTAATTTTTTTTTATATATTATCTGAATTATCTAATTTAATTTATTAATGAATTTTTTCTAAATTGTTTATATTAATTGTCTAAATTTTAACGTCATTCATCAACAAAACAAGACACCTGCCATATACTAAGTGAAAATTTAGAATATAAATTTGTTTTAAAATCAAATTATACCAAATTCCAGAGCACACAAGGCCTTATGTCATCGATGGATTTTTAAATGGTGAGTCATACATTATGAGTTTTAATAATTCTTTTATTTGTATTCTAAAATTTTCACACACACTTGATATTCAATAATACGGAAAGCGTACAATTTAAACTAATACACTTAAAGAAAAATATATATACATATATATTTAGTTTTGTAATTTTTTTTTTTTTTAATTCTTTTAACCTTTAACGATTATAATTTAATTGTTGTGTAAAAATGTCATATCTTAATTTTTTTTTCCATAATTAATTCTTTATCCTTATAAGATAATTTTTTTTTTTTTCATTCACTTAGTTAATTAGACAATAACTAATAATTTGGTTATAAATTTATAATTACTTCAAAGAAAGATCATTTTTTTTTTCAAATGTTTAAATTTACACATATTTGCAAATTTTCTTCTTAAATAAATGTAACTTCATATAATTGACTCTTAAATTTTGATTTTATTCCACGAAAAATTTTGATTATTATAGAAATAGTAAAATTTGGGTTATCTTAAACATTAAAAGATAGCATGGTTGGGTGGGTAATGACCTCGAGAGTGTAGACCATCATTTAACTCTTTTATCTAAACTTCACCATGTTATTATATTATTTTTAATTATAAATTATTATTTTTTTTGTTTGTTCATTTTATAAGTGGTCAATATTAGAGGGTATTTTGCTACCTAAATTTAATTTTATGGATCTGGCTTTAACCTACTTTGTTGTAAACAAAGATTCCACCCCATTTCCTGAGCACGGCCGGTTATTTAGGTAGCAGTGTTTTTCAACAAGTAGGAATAAGGAATAAGGAAGACAAGCATCCAAATATTTTCTAGATATCTAGATTTGTATCAGATTTTATGTTCTAAAGTCATATTTTAGCAGCACACTGGCCTACAACATTTTTTTTTTGAGGTTATAAAAGTTATCGTGGTCAAATTTTATATCAAAAAAAGCTTTTTCATAAATAGTATTTCTATACACAGAAAGAAAAACACTCGGGATAAATTAAGTTTATTATACTTATTTTAAGTACGAGTCGTACTTAAAATTCAAGTACGCAAGACACTAATACATACTTAAAACAATCCTATATGGTACTACATTCGAAAATCAATCCCGGAATTTCTTAAAATAAGTACAAAATTATTTAACCAATTAAAAAAAATATTAAACTTTTCGTTGGTAGTGCCACTCTGAGAGTAAAATTGAAAAGTGATCGTTTTAATCTCAACGTTTGTTGCAGACTTCTACAACAACACTACACAAGTAGTTTAATACGATTTGCTTGTTGTGCGTAGAAACAACAAAAAAAAAAAAACAGAAAAAGACGAAAACACATTATTTTCATGTTTAAAAAGTGATATTAAGAACTCTTGCTTCTCATTTAGTTTATATTTTCAGTTATATATGCAAATTAAGTTTAAAAGATAAAAATCATATCGGGAATTACACTGGTGTTTTATAATTGAAATTCTGTAAGGTGTAAAACGGCTAAGTAAATCAGATATAAAAAAAGTCTCCTTCTAATTTCACTTTTGGTTTATTTCCAGTACGAATTTTGAATAATTTTTGGGATTGAATCAACTTAATAATACTTGAATCAAGGGCATTTCCTAATTGGTTCAATCTTTAGGTTTTGTTGTATGTAAAGTAGGGTATTCATTTAATCGGGCTTTTGCTTTAATCGGTTAATCGCTCGATTAATTAACCGAGGTTTTGGTTTAATCGGTTAATAATCGGTTATTTTGGTTTTTGATCGGTTAACCGATTAATAAAGTTTTTTTTAATAAATAAGGTAATTTCAATAATTAAAAATGCATAAATTATTTATTTTTTGGAGTTTATTTAAAAAAAAAAAAAATAACAATTATTGATCTAAAACGAGCAAACAAAAAAAATAATTCATAAATATGTGATATGTATTTTTAAAGTAATACATCATCAGGGGTGTTCTGGAAATCGAAAACGCAAAACGCAAGAATTTTATTGACTGTTTATTGTTGATGTGTTTTGTTTAAACTTTGATATTGTTACAAGTAGAACTGTTGCTATAAGTCTTATACGCTTAACAGTTTTATTTGGTTTAATATCTTTAGTTTTTCTAAAATTTTTATGGATGAAGTTTCCTGATGATCTGGCCTAAGCAACCAGTGAAATGCGCATAGGAATAGCTTATCCCATCAACAATAAATTTCAAGTGTTTTTATCAATAATAAAAGCTGGGAATTAAGCACGAATAACAAAATCTTTTGAAATTAAAATTTTGTATTCCCAAAAATTGAAATTACTTTTTGATGACAAATATTTCCCTATTAAACAGAATTTTATAACTAAATTAAAAAATAGAAACTGGGAATTATCTCCTTTCGTAGGTTACTTTATATTATATTCAACATTTTTGATTTTTCGAATTTATTCTATGAGTAACATTTCAGTTATGTATTTTATAAAGCTTTTTTGTAATAGTTCTATTCCTTAAATTTTAATAATCAATCAATCTTTCTGTACTTGAATCAAGAAAATGCGTACTCACCGTACGATTAATACCGCTTCGGATTGATTTGTGTAGGAGCAATTGAAATATGGACGATTCCAATACAATTTTGGTAAGATGATTTAAATTGTAATAAGATAAGTTTAGACCAAATCTTATCTTAATTACAACACAATTCCTCTATTATAGAAGGAAGCCGGTGCGGGGACTATGTAAGATTACGGAACGATTGTAACCATTTTCAATTAGAGCCTGCATATCAAATTTCATCAAATTATTTTTAAAATTGCAACGTATACTCTGTGCACAATCTTTACATGGACAGCCAGCCTGCCAGCCGATCGGACGTTAGATGTTAGTAAGATTGTTTCAAAATTGCTTCTCCACAGTAGTGGACAGCATATTATGCGTCGTTTCATGTTCCAATCTTTATCCATTGTTTAAAGCCAAATTTCGACGTTATGGTGGGGGAGCGTGTTAAATTAATTTTAGAAGTTTCAGTAACAAGATTTTTTACCGAGAGAGGGATATTGATCCCTGCTTAAAGGCTAGAGACCTGGAATGAAAATTCCTTGGCATTGGTTATTGAATTCGCCACGACGATTCGAGCCTCTACGGCACTCAGAACTTTAAGTTACACGTTGCCAGGGGTGTCTGAGACCATCCTCTACAATCCGCTGAATTGCCCGCCACTGCTTATTTAATTCGCAGTTATCCTCCATACTTGTGGCAAGGTTTTTCACTACCCGCAACCAGCGGAGGCGTCCCTTAGCACCATAGCTATGATTCCCGGAAAGGTTCTTTTATATTTATATCTCCGTGCAAAGAAATCCCGACGAAGAAGAAATATAAAAAATCCCGGGCGAATGTATCAAATGGTCACAATGGTCAATACTACAACCATGATATGATTAATTCATGAGCTAATATTAAAATTTATATCGAAAAATTAAATAATTGGATAAATAACGTGGATTACTTAAGAAAAATTTTCGTTCATAAGTATAGTTATTGCAACTATAAGAAGTCCTCTACAAAAAACTTCGTATATTTTAACATGAGCGGCGTTGCCTGATTTTGTTGCTGGCAACTCAACTTCAGTTCTGTTGCCATCCATAATCGACCCATTAAATTTAGACTGAGTTTTTTTGTTCTGTGCATGTGTATATTTCTTTTTCTTTTTTTTTGGTTGAGAATTGTCATTAATTTATTAATTGTCAAGATAAGATTGCCAACGTTGTTGTTTATTGTTTTCAATTACCCTTTAGAAAGGAAAATATTTCCTCTTAAAGCCTTAAAGAAAATTTCAAGTAGGAAATATCCAATGAGATTGCAAAAAAAACTTTATAACAAAACAATTGTACAAATTTACCATAAGTGCGTTTGTGTTATATTGTTTATATTTAATTAAAAATAACTCAAATACAAATACAACTACACAAACTGATTTTAAATGTATTTGTGTGCTTTTATTTTTCAGCACAAGAGGAGTTAAATGGGAAAAGCAACAGCTGTTTCAAATTAAATGTTTTAATGACGGTCGTTGTCCTTTCTATAAAAAAATAAAGAAATGGTTGGTTCATTTCGGTTCTCAGTTTTATTATTTTAATGATTATGGAATTAAAGCCATTATTATTAACAAAAACAAAATTTAGGAATTGTCTTCCTTTCATATTTACGAATATATAACTATTAAAGTTTGATGGTAAAATAATTAAATTTAATGAGGACATTCGAAAGTAAACTTCTGTGTTTAGAAAATGACTTGAAGTTATGTTAAATAAATTCTTAAATATTTTTTAAATGGCGATAACAAGAAAAAAAAGTATTTTACCTTAAATTTCTTAATCTCTATATAATAAAAATGAAATGTTGTCTGTTGCTGATCGCATAACTTGAGAACGGCTTGACCGATTTGGACGCCATGGTCCAACTTAGGTTTATACGTAAAGAAAATTTTGCCCCGCCCACTTTTACGCCCACTCTTTTCGAGTTACCTAAAACGGCTCCATCGATTTGACAAATTTTTCTTTCAAATGGTCGTATTAATCCATTTAAAGTTTTCATCGAAAGAAAAATTTACCACGCCTACTTTAACGCCCACTTTTTCTATTAAGCGCATAACTTGTCAAGCCGTCAGTTTTGGACGATTTTTCCTTTAAAATTATCGCCATGGTCCAACTTAGGTTAGTACGAAAAGAAAATTTTGCCACGCCCACTTTTTTTGATTTACCTAAAATCAGAACACGGCTCCATCGATTTGACTAATTTTTTTTTCAAATGTTCGTGCTAATCCATTTTAAGTTTTCATCGAAAGAAAAATTTACCACGCCTACTTTTACGCCCACTTTTTCTATTTATTTGACCGATTTGGACGATTTTTTCTTTAAAATGGTCGCCATGGTCCAACTTAGGTTTTTAAGGAAAGAAAATATTTCCCCGCCCACTTTTAAGCCCACTTTTTTCGATTAACCTAAAATCAGAAAACGGCTCCAACGATCATTAGTAATCAGCTACCGAGCGAAGCCGGGACGGCCAGCTAGTCAATAAATAAAAAATAAGTTTTTGAAAATAAAGTCAGCTGAAGGATGCTCCTAGATGGGTCAAATGTATGACCAACCCTACCATATAATTTATTGCGGAATTTCGGTTTTTTTTAGTAATTTTAATAAGCTAAACCGTTTTTGAGTTACGCGAATATTTGTTGGGCAGCCTCCTCCATTTTCGAAATAACGGTATTGTAGCGTGTCATTGTGTTCGACTATGCTTACACACATAATTTCGGTGACATTACATACATACAAACCAGGCGCATGTTTTAGAAAAAATATGCTAGCAGAGCAGATAATCTAGATAAAATATAATAGAGCCAATGACTTAGAAAAGTTTAGATGGAATGGAAAGATATATTGAATAAGGTTAGGTTAATTAAAGAGCACTTCGACCGTTCTTATAAGTGTTTGAATGTTGAAACAACACACGATACACACAAACCAGGCGCATGTTTTAATGTAACATGAATAAAGCACTTGTGTGTCGTGTGTTGTGAATATATCAATACAATACAATTTTATTGGTAACAGTACGATCAACACACATTCGTCCCATATCAATACGATCAACACTCTTTCTGTTGGACGATTGACTATGACATTGTATGAAATTCCCCAGCAAACCGTTACACCTTCCACAGTAAAAGAAAATGCTTGATCAGCATTTATTTAGTATAAAATTGAGAACAATTCCTATGTAAAAGGCAATTATTGTATCAAACAAAAACTGTGCGTACTAGCCACACATGAAATAAATAAATTTTAAAATAAAACAAAAAGACTTTAATTACAGTATATCTCGAAAACAAGAGCTAACCTAAAATAACGGTTAGCACCACTGGATTCAGCGTGCTCGAATTAGGTTAAAACGCTAAGTGCTCGGCTTGTCTGTGTTTTTTTGCAACTAGCAAAATGTACTTATTGCTCAAAATTACAATATTAAAATTCTTTTTTAAGATTATTTTTTAAAAGTTGCGAAAGAAAAAAAAAAATCATATCTTAAAAAAGAAAAAAAAAAACACCTCCTTCAAAGTTTCAGGATTTTTAAAGAACGGTTTGAGGTATTATACAAAAAAAAAAAATCAGCCAAATAAAAAATAGGTTTTTGACGTTTTTTTTATTTAAAATTTTTTTTCTTTATATGGTTTGTAGCCCCAACTATTCTTTTTAAAATGCCATTAAAATCATCTTCGTATGTAAAGTAGTTTTCGAGATATTGAAGAAATAAGCTCAACACATTTGGCTAATTTGACATTTTGAATATGAAAGGAACCTTCTCACACATACAAACAAATTTTATCTGATACAATCATAATGCTTGATGTGAAATTACACTTATGCATTTGGCTTTTTAGATTCATAAAACTTAAACTAAAGCTGCTCTATTTGCTTTTCATTAGGTACAAGCTTAAACATTTGATCTCAATTACATCTTAAATTTATCTTAAGGCCAAATATTTTTTCGAATAGCCTTAAAAGATTTTTATTACGAAAACACATTTGTTTTTTTAACTAGAGTTTTTCTCCGATTCATGTAACATTTGCTGAATAATGATTAAAATAGTAAGTTCCTGGTAAATGTAAAATACAAAAAATAGAAAAAAATCCTCTGAAATCTTTGTATGCAAATCAGCTTTTAGGTAAACAGTTTTAAAATTTGCACAGAAATCCTATATTTTTTAACAACAACTTTTATACCCTACACTTAATAGAGGTGGAAACACAAATCGATTTAAAGGTTTGGAAGTTCATGATTTTATTTATCACAATTATTGTTACTGCAATTATAATGTTTATTTTAGTTTTATGTTGGCATTTTATAACACAGTGCAACACATAAAATGTGCACTTTATTTTGACTTCAGTTTCTAAAAGTACTAATCGAATAAGAAAAACCCTAATAAGAAAAAAAGTCTCAAAATCAAGTTTAAGCCAAAATGTTATTGCTGCTTTAAAATCTAAGTCCAAGCTTAGGATTTTTGCTAAGAGCACATTGGATGACCTTGAATATGTTGCACTGTGTAATTTAATATCAATCCATATAACCATCATATTATTTGAGGCAAACTTAAAATGCGGGATGGTTTTGGACCCTTTTTTTGACAAGCCTAACTCTTAAGATATAAAAGTTTTATGAGTTAATAGATCTAATCTGTTGTTTAAGTATCTAATTGGGTGTTCTTGGTTTTTCCCTGATAGTTTACATAGATCGTTTAGTTTATATTTGCCAAAAAAGCTATTTTGCACTACTAAAAGTGCCGGAAATTCTGTTGCAGCAACACTCAAAAGAAAAATCAATCCATCCGTACACAAATCACTGTTGGGATCTGACAATTTTTAAATTGTACCGTCTCAATGGTAAAATTGTACCAAATTGGCATAAATTGTACCGTCGCAAAATCGTACCAAATTAACATAAATTGTGCCAAAATTTCGCTATAAAATTAACAACCAGACATAGTAGGAATTCATAACACTTTTTTATTTTATACAGAGCCCGAGCATTTGATACTCTACACCACAGTATAAACAGATATATTTTCGAGAGTGAGACCCATGGGCAATCATGGACCCACCAGAACAAAATTATGTTATGAAATTAAGATAAATGTAAACGTTTTTGTGTCGACTATTATTATGATATCTTCATGTATATGAGATTTGATTACCTTTAAGTGATTTTAGAAAGGGATTTATATGGGACCTATAGTTAATTTTGGACCCGCCAGCGCAATATTTTGTCTTGAAAAAGTGGCTATCGTAAAAGTTATTGTCTATCTTATCAAAAAATGGTAAGATTATTTAGATTGCAATAAAATAAGTCTGGGCCTAAATACCAACGTAATAGGATGGTCTTTAGGCACCAACACTATTCTGGAAAGAAGTTTGTATGGGGTTATGTGAAATTATAGACCGATTATTACCATTTTTATTAGGCTTTGTCCTTATGAATTGAAACCTATGTTAAAAATTTCATCGAATTACCTTAAAAATTGCGACCTATACTCTACCAACAAGGTTACATGGACAGACAACCTGCTAGCCAGCCAGCAGGACGGAGGAACATCGTTAAATTGACTCAGAAAGTATTATTTTATGTGTTACACACATTAGCACAATCGCAAATTACCCTCTCCACTATTGTGGTATGGGTGTAAAAATCAAGAAGAAGCAAAAATTTGTCTATATCTCTTTTTTCTCAAAGCCAGAAAAAAGGTAGACACTTGGTTGACAGTTTCACAAAAACAATCGACAAAAGTGGCGATTTGGAGACACTTAATCCTAGGCTTCTATAGGGATACAAGTACATATACTTATGTATGTATGTTTGTACTTTATATGTTAGTATAACATCCGAACCTTAATTAACAGCCGTTCCTAAACAAGAGCGGAAAGCGTTTTCTAGCTGTCTAAAATTCTCATGCCCATACAATTTGTATGAAGCATCCCTAAATAGCGCGGCGTCAACGCAATTGCAATTGGAAAATCCGATTTTGACAGCGCGTTTAATAGTGAAGTTGGCCGCTATTGTTAATAAATAATGGCAAATTAGATATTTTTTGTCAATCTAGCGGTTTTTTTCTCTCCTTTTTATTTCTTTTATGTGGGTTCTATTAAACAAGAAAGTTAACAATACTATTTGTGACACAACGTTGACGCTTTTGTTTAGGTATGGCATATCATCGTAAAAGCTAAGCTTAAGAAAACGTTTCGCCTTCCGCTCTTATTTAGGCACGGCTGTAACAGTAATACAATTTTCGTAAGTACTGGTTACGACTGGAGATATTATTAAAAATGTATTATTGAAAAGAAAAGTGAGTTAATCCACCTTAAAGAAATCATAAAACTTCGTGGGTATTTTTTTTAATTGTGCAAAAAAGGGATAAATTGTACCAGTGTACCAAGGAAGTTTCGATTGTACCAAATTTGGTACAATTGTACCACAAATCCCATCAGTGACTCAAATCAACCCGAAGCGGTATTAATAGTACGGTCAGTACGGATTTTCTTGAATCAAGTACAGAAATATTAATTCAAGTACGGATTTTCAATCGCAAAATACTTAAATTATCCATATTCAATCCCGTTTCATACTTTAAATAATCCGAAATGAGATTGAGTTAGAGAGAGATTGAATAAATGTCAAAATGCGCTTGATTAAGAATTATAAAATTGTTTTAATCCGAATTCGTACTTAAAATAATCCGAAATTTAGAATATTTATGTAAAACTAAGATCGAATCCATCTCAAAATACGATTGATTCAAGCATTATAAAGTTGATTTTATCAAGAAATTAGAAATAAAAAGTTATAATGATTGATTAACTTACCCGTATTACACCTTACAGAATGATAAAACACCAATATCATGCCCGATATGGTTTTTATTTTAGAAATCTTATGTACATATTTAACTAAAAATATTAACTAAATGAGACTCAAGAGTTCAAATTTACTTTTTAACCCATAGTGGTGCAATGTGCAATGTGTACAGAAATAAACACAACAAAAAGTTTTTTTTTTTTTACTTGACTTAAGATTTTCATACTTATTTCAAGAAATTCCGGGATTGATTTTCGAAAGTAATCGCATTTAGGATTGTTTTGAGTACGTTTAAGTTTTATTCGTACTTGAATTTTTGAGTGCGACTTGTACTAAAAGTAATCATAAAAAACTTTTGTAACGTGACGTTACAAACTAACACTATGAATACCCTTAATATTTTTCTTACCACTGTGAATACCCTTACTGTTTACTAAAATAACCGTTTATCACTCATAATTCTCATTTAGTTTTTTTTATTTTTGTATAAATAGATTAAGTTTGTACAAAACAAACAGAGTAGAAACTGGAACTAACCACAGTATTTTAGTCTTAGTAGCTAGTAGTTAATCGTAGATTGCCGACTGCCTTCGCCTTCCGAATTGCGCTGGTGTCAGCATTATTATCAACCGTAGTTAATCGTAGATTACCGACTGCCTTCGCCTACGTTACAGTCCCCCCCTACTTTAAATAAAAAAAATAATAATAAAAAAAATAAAAGGACATTGTGCACAAGGCGAGTTTCGACCAGAGGTCTGCACTACCCGAAGGTAACATTTACCAGAGTGGGATACACTCTGGCTCGGCCGGTGGTGCCATGTGTTTTTTTTTCATCCCTTGTTCCCCCTTCAAAAAGTACTAATTTTATTCCCTTAAAGGTACCCTATATTTTAACCCATCATATGCAATCTGCATACTAAATTTAGCCAAAAGAGAAAAAGAACCAAAGAACCAATATTTCCCCGATTAACCTCTTGAAATGTACTCTAAATTTGAATCCAGGCCATATGCTAACCGTCTACCAAATGTAAAGTAATCGTAAAGCGAACAGCGAAATAATGTGAGAATAAAGAAGAAATCATAAAGAACAGTCAGCTCAGTCGATGCATGACGATATTGATATTAAGACCGAAACCCACCGGCACAAACGGTGCATCGCGGTCTAAACGAGATAATTAAACATTCACATGCATCCAATTGTAAAATAGGTATGCCGAAGATTTTCAGCATAAATGACATATTTTGTCGGAATCTTCCAACAGATTGTGTTTGTGTTGGCAAACTGATTTAAATGGTGTACCCGAAACTACACAGAAAAAAAAAATTGATTTCAATTAAAAAATTTGTGATATTAATTAAAAAATTAATTAAATTTGCACCAGTAAAAAAGTTAATAGTATCAATTAAACCAGTTAATAATATTATTTAATCGTTTAATTTACTTGATTAAAAGTTTAATTCACTCGATTAATTTTTAATTAAAACTGATTATATTTTTGATTAATGCTTTAATTGGTGAAAAATTTTGGAGAATTTTTTCTGTATACTCCTGGGCGACGAATTGTTTTTTCCTTCTTTCCATTATCAATTCTGCCCTCTGATCACAAACAAACATACTATATAATTATTGGGTTTAAGAAGAAAACTAATGTCAGAATATAGCAAATCTTCCATTAAAAAACTTTCAACTGTTGCAGGGTGTTTTTAGATTGGGCTTAATCCAATATCAATATTTTCCTGGTTGTTTTGTTACTGTTTTTGTGTTATTGTTGCTGTGGCTTTTATTGCCATTTCCAAAAAAAAAAAAAAAAATGTTCCACTAGTGACGACTAGTGGCTTAACGAAAATGGGTTTATCAAAATGTATTTCAGTTTTTAACCCAAAAAACTTGCAGTGCGTAACAAATCAATGGCAAAAAGCAAATGCAGCAACAAACATCAATAACAGTTAATAACGGGTATATAAGAAACTTTTGTTATTAAAGATGGTTCAATTGTTATGTGATTAATTAGCAGGGATCCTTTTAACTTATGGCCTTTGATATGCTAATTCCAATATCAGAGAACTGAAAACATTTAGAAAGTAAACGTTAAACGGCAAACCCTTCTGAAGAGAATGTGTGGTTACAATTGGAACATGTAAGGGCCACCTGTCCGTGAAAACCTGATTTCGATACCCAGCTCAGTCAAGAATGAAAAATTATGAATAAATTTTATTTCGTTTCATGATGTAAAATTCCTCTCTTCATAAAAATAATTTAATGAAAATTAAATTCTATGAACTTTAGCCTGATTAAAATATTAAAATTTGGATTAAAAACCATAAAACAATACAATGGTCTACGGCTAATAATTTGTTAGTAAACTCTTCTAAAACTAAGGCGATATTATTTGGAAATTTTAATTTACCAGAGTTGACTGTTTCTATTGGTGATTCTATTATTGATTTTGTTGATAGATTGCGATGTTTAGGAGTTTATATTGATAGGCGCCTTAACTTTGAATAACATATTGATCGTGTAAGTTTTAGGGTAATTGGTACTTTACGTAGGCTTTATTCAATTGGAGTTTTTTTACCAGTTCACATAAGGAGCACTATTGCACATACGATTTGGATGCCTTATGTAATGTATGGGCTTGAGGTTATTTCTGGTACGGTGGCTTATTGTGTTTCTAGGTTAAAACGTATTATGAACATGATAGTGCGTTATGTGTACAATGTTCGAAATAGAATGCATATATCGGATTATGTTCTATGCTTCTTGGGTTGTTCTTTCAGGAGTATTATTTTATATCGTAATCTATTGAATTTCTACAAGGTTATTAGAAGTGGTTTGCCTGTGCAACTTCGGTCTGAATTTATATTTTCTCATTCTAGTAGAAATCCACAAATAATTATTCCTAGATACTCTGTATTTGAACGTTCATTTGTTATAAGAGTTGCGCGCTTTTGGAACATCTTACCTCTTGAACTTCGTTTGTTTTCACATACGAACAATGTTTTTCGCTTAAAACTTCTTAGACACTTGTCATTTTTATAGACTATTTGTTGTTTTTTTTTTTTTAAATATACATATTTTAAACTTTTATTTACGCTTCCTTTTCTTGTTTGATATATAAAATAAAACAATTTGACGTACTACTTCTTATTGGACTACATTTCCATATGATCTTTTTTTACAACTTTTTTGTTTTTTTTTTTTGGCTGGGGAGCCATTGAATGGGGTTTTTTTTCTCTTTTTATTATTATTAGTTATAAGTAAGAGTATGTTTAACTATGTATTAAAATTGAATTGTATTTTTATTCAGGAATATATCTTTGTAATATATGTTAATTGGCCTGGGAGGCTTTTACATATTACTGTGAATGAAATAAATAAATATGTAAATAAATAAAAACAGTTCAATAAAATAACCACAATACTAATTATTATTCGCATATAATTTTATGTGAAACATATTTTTAAAACTGAGTGTTTTCATACAAATTTTCTATGCGAACGTTAACGTTCGAAATTTCTGAACGGGCACTTTATCTTCAAGACTTTAACACATAATTAACCAAATTTAACAGTTTTAAATAAAAAAAAAATCAAGAAACTTATATATTTCTAAAATTTCTAAGAAGTTCAAAAAAATTTATTAAATTTTATTTTCTTTTACAATCCTCAATTTTCTGCTGTTCAAGATTTTCACACCCTGTATTATATTTACATACTGACTCAAATATGCAATGGCTTTTTATAAGGTGCGGATTTTTATGCAAATGTTTTTTTTTTTTTTTTTTTGAAGTAATGCAGTTTGTTATCAGTTATTATTTACAAGGAGGGCAAGGTTTTATATGCAAAAATATTAAAAAATATGCTAGCAAAAGACCTTAAAAAACCTATGGAAAATATGCTGAAAAATAATTAATGAAAATTACTATTATTCATACCAAAATCTCTGATAAGTCCAAGGTGAGGCGAAGCAAATTTACAAATGCTTAGGGAATCATATGTGGTGGTTTTGCGGTAGCAGTGCTTGCACAATTTGAATTTTGTACGGATGCATCTTAAAGCCGCATTAAAACGAAAGCGGAAGGCGAACGTTTTCTTTCGCTTAGCTTTCACACTGATATGCCATACCTAAACAAGAGCTTAAACGATGTTTCACGAATAGTATTGTTAAGTTTTTTGTATAATAAAACCCACATAATAGATATAAAGAATAAAGATAAAACCGCTAGATTGAAAAAAAAAAAAAAATTGCCATTATATATTAAGAATAGCAGCCAACTTCACTATTAAAGGCACTGCCAACATCATATTTTCCAATTGCAAAGCGTTAACAACGCGCTTTTAAAGCCCTTATGACACTACATTTTTTATTCATTAATTGATATAGAATTGATAGAAAGAAACAGTAAGGCCCGTTTTCACGACTTACCTTTAAAGTTCGATATAGTTAACGCTACCTTAAGCACTAGTGAGGAATAAAGTTACCTTTAACTATTTTTCGTTTTCACAACTTCTGTATAAAATAAACTTAACATTTTTAAAAAAGTGGCAATACTAAAGAAAATACCGATTATTTTTGCCAAAATAAAAATACGAACTGGCAACTACGTACTTTTTTTACATATACAAAATATACGAATAATTGGAGTTGCCATATATAAAAAATATGTGAATATAATATGGCAATCTCAAATCTAAACCTTACGACAAAAGTTAAAGGTAGAACGTTCCTGTCTTTAGCTTATTCTTCACTTTAAGGTTAAAGAGAACTTGTGATAATTAAAAACTCATTATCTGTTCGATAACTTCCTACATTTAGCTATCGTTAAGTCGTGAAAACGGGCCTAAATGTTAGAAAGAGCGAACTATAAAAAATGTAAACAAAGTTTTTAGTTTTTTTTTCTCTTGTTATGGTTTTGTTTTTGAGGGATGGCGTTGAGAATTTTTAAAATTGTATCAACAACCTTTAAATATTGTACTTCTTGAAATTAATTTTATTTATGTTCATAAAAAACACCACGAAAAGGTATTATAAATCTTAGTTTAAAAGTATCAACAAAAAAGTACAATTGAAACAACTTAGCCATCCCTGTTTTGTTTATTTTATTAAATGTTGCCAACTTTTTGTTTATGAGAAACTTAACGCTGGGTCTCCACGTTGCAATATTTATTGCTAAGTACAAGCAAAAACGTCGGCAGAACAATGGAGCAATAATTGCTGAATTTATTGCTGGAGAACACTTGAAATTGCTTTGCCATAAATTTGCAATTTTCACCGCGAGTAGTCGTATAAAGTTTTGTGGCTGTACATATTTATAACAAATGTTTTATGTTGTGTTTTGAAGTGGTTGTGAAATTTTCTTTTTTAAATTAATAAAATAATTAATTGTAATTGCCGTAGCTGTGTTTTGTATTACTTTTTTGTTTATTTGCGTTAAAAAAAAGTTGAATTGTTCTATTGAAAACATAAAAATATACAAAAAAATAAATTCGTCGTTTGCTTTTGTTGATCTTGACGTTTATTAAAAAATATAATAATATATTTATTGATTGCTTTTTTAATAAATAAACACACAAACAAAAAACAACCGTACAGAGAAATGAAATGTCAGATAAATTACAACTGATTTGACAGCATATTGCTAAGCAATAATTGCTCAAGCAATAAGAAGAGCAATCATTGCGCAATGGATTGCCACTCATGGCAATATGCGGTCTATACGTCGTAAATTTTATGGAGCAATGAAATTTGACGTTTGCCGCAATAAATATTGCTACGTGAAGACCCGGGGTAAAAACAAAAAGCAGTAAATCGCTGAATTTGCCCATAAACCGCTGATTCAGCAACACTTTTAATATTTCAAGCTTGAAATGTCAATTTAAGTTAAACAATTTTACATTTTTTTTGACATAACTTCATTTTTTATCGATAACTTTAGTAAAATTTTTGACAGTTTGCCATTTATCTTAATACAGCTTAACTCTTTGCACTTGGTAAATTTTTGTATTACATTATATTTGTACTGTTCACCAAAACTTGAACAATGCATTAAAAGTGTAGTGTCATAAGGGCTTAAGGGATTTATCATATAAATTGCATGAACATGACAATTTTCGACAACTAGAATACTTGTGTCGCTTTTGTTTAGCTACGGCTGTTAATGTTCAACTTAACAATCCTCCGTTAAGTTTTTTTGGAAATACCAAATTGGCCGCAACTCGTCGTGTAGAGACATATGCGCGGTAGGCTAACTTGTAGTGAGCTAGTCTATCAGGCCGGGGTTGCGGGTTCGATTTCCGCCAGACACCTTGATTTCATTCCTGCAGACAAGCGTAGAATTAAAAAAAGATGGATAATTTCAACATTTTGCCATACAGCTTCCACGTTGCCTTCAGTGGGAATACTTCGATAAGCACCTCTTCCAGGACGGTCGATCATTCAACCCTGACCGACTTAATTCCTTGCATGAAAGCTGTGGTAGCTGATTTTCAATTAAAGTAAAGACTAGGGATGCGATTTCCATGTACATATGTATTTTGTCGATAGTCTAAGATCGATGTCGACCAATTATCTTTCCGAATCATGAAATTTGAGTTAAAATGGCATCGATTTGTTTTTGCATATTGTTGCATATTTTGGTGAAAATGCATATTTTTGCATATTTTTGTTTTAAATGCATATTTTTGCATATTTTAACATATCTGAGTTACTTTTTTTTTAAATTATAAAAAAAAGTTCTTCAAAAAATTGTATAACAAAATAAAAATTTTTTAAAATACAAGATTTCGACAAAAGATCCTTCAATTTTTAGCCGACGCATATGGTTAAGGCTGCCAATTGGCCTAACATAATTTATCCAAAACTTTTACATGTAACTTGCTAGGCAGGTTTACTTTTGATAAATATAAATAAGTATTTATATAATTTTGCAAATAAAAATTTAAATTATGTAGTTATTTAAATTAAGTTTCAAAAAATATTATTCCTATGAATAACAATGGTATAAAAACAACAATTCAATTTTTTAATTTTTTTTTTGTTTTAAATAGTTTTTAGTGCATATTTTTTATTTTTTTTTTAATGCATATTTTGGAGTTTTTAGTGTATATTTTATACACATATTTTCGATTTTTTACTGTATGAATTTCTCACTCCTAGATATGACAATATTGTTGGAAACTAAAGTGGTTCGAACCCCATAAAAAACGAAAAAAGGTGAGCCAGTCACCCGCTACCATAACATTTTAGTTCAAAATAATTCCAGAAATATTTTGTTTTTTTTAATCCAAATTTTAATATTTTTAATTAGGCTTAAGTTCATCAAATTTAATTTTCATTAAATTATTTTTATGAAGAAAGGAATTTTACAACATGAAAATTAATTAAAACTGTTATTGATAACACTGCTTTACAAATTTTTAATTTGGAAAAATACCAAGAACGCCACAGGCCTAGATGAGTTAATTGGGACCTCCTGAACACGAAAAACGCTGAAATTTTTTGGATATTTTCCCCACGAACTTGAGCTCTGAAAGTGATGAACAAGGAGGAAGATTTCACCAGGAAATGGAAGAAATCGAGAGACGTTACAAATGCTGGTGGGATGAACAAATGATGGCGGACTATTGTTGGTTCCTCATTCGCGAAGATCCATCCGAAAAAAACGCAAATGTTCAAGACGCTCGTCATTTTAATTTAAATTTTTTTAATTTACGCCAAATATAGTGTGTGAGCAATGAAGATGAAAATATTGTCGTTCCACAAAATCCTTAATAAAAACTTGATTTTTCATCAGAATCAAATAGCGCTTAAAATGTTGGTAATTAAATAAACTATTTGGTAAAAAAATAAAACATTCCAGATCTTTACTGAAAAAAACGTAAAAAATAGGCAAATTTTGAAGGTGCTATAACTCAGCCACTTCTTCTCAGATAGAAATTGCATTCAATTACCTTTCCAACGATATGCTATTTACTTCGATCGGTTGAGCTCCACAAGGGTTTAAGTGGGACCATACACCGAAAAACACAAAAGTACCGTTATCATTCTTGACCGTGTCCGGGGCTCGAATTTTTTGCCTCGCCTTTGGATACCATCCTATTAGTTTTTTATACCATAGTTCGCCATTTGTAAGATGATCTTAATAATATATTGCATAAACTTAAAAATAAAAGTTATTATATTAAATGCAAGACTTAAAAATATTTAGAATAGATTTCTTGCTACGAGAAATCATTTGGTCATTAAAGGGGAAGGCTGCGGGATGATACTATTGGCGCCCAGAATTAAATGTCTAATAAAGATGTCACCAAAGACAAAAATGAAGCCATAGACGCCATGAATACCAGTATGCAATATATTATTAAGATCATCTTACAAATGGCGAACCAGGGTATAAAAAACTAATAGGACGGTATCCAAAGGCGAGGCAAAAAATTCGAGCCCCGGACACGGTCAAGAATGATAACGGTACTTTTGTGTTTTTCGGTGTATGGTCCCACTTAAACCCTTGTGGAGCTCAACCGATCGAAATAAATAGTATATCGTTGGAAAGGTAATTGAATGCAATATCTATCTGAGAAGAAGTGGCTGAGTTATAGCACCTTCAAAATTTGCCTATTTTTTACGTTTTTTTTTCAAAATTTTTTTCATTTTTATTTCTTTTTTTTCTACGTTATAGTAAAGATCTGGAATGTTTTATTTTTTTACCAAATAGTTTATTTAATTAGCAACATTTTAAGCGCTATTTGATTCTGATGAAAATGTAGTATGTTTAATGAGAACAATGTTCAGAAATAAATCTACAAAAATCCTTCCCCCCCTTAGTTATTAAACAAACAATTCATGCAATACACTACTGATTTTTTCTAAAATTTTCTCTGAATAGTATAGAATCGCAAGTTTGTGTGTATTGCAGTAAGCAAGCTTTAAAAGCTTTATAAGTTTCACAAAATTTTTGCAAATAGGAAAAGGAAATTGCATTAGGCGTAAGTAAATAACAGTTTATGATTTTTATTGTTGTAAATGCTGTTAAAGAACATGTAAGTGTGTGTTTTCAGAAAGTATTTTCGAACATCAAATTCTCATGTTGTTGTCTCAATAGCACATCCATCATAGATATTAAGGATGCATAAAGACAAATATAAGCATTTCAATATCAAATGAAAAAACATGCAATGAAACACAAAAATTTTAAAAAAAAGTGAGAAATCGGAACGTATCAGTTAGTATGGAACGGCCAACAGATTTGGTACAAAAAAAAAATTTTTTTTTATTTGTATTGGTTACTTTGTACAGCAAATTTATTTAATTTTGCCCAAAATATTTTTTTATTACACTTAAAAAAAAAAATTCATAAATTTTGTGATTTTTTAATAAATGAAAACAAAATTTCGGTGAGAAATTATATTGAAAACAACAATAAAATACGAAAATTTGATTTGTTTTTTTTTTTTAAATAACTTCTCATAAGAAATTTTGTTTTCATTTTTTAAAAAAATCACAATTTTCTCATTTTCTAAAGACAGGCATTGAGTCTGAATTTCAGTTGTAAAATTTTTGCTTTGGGAAACAGGCTTAGAGGCGCTTGCCTTCTCGCCTGCCTTTCAACACCTTTAAAGCCAAACTAAAAATCCTAATTGAAATCCAGCCTAATTTTTGTTTTATCTTGAAATTTAAAAGTTTTCTTTTATTTAACGTTTTCTATTTATTTATTCTATTTTTGATTTGGCGATTTTTCACATCATTTTATAAAATGGTGTTTTTTAACTTCGAAAATAGTACAGTAGACGCTCACAAATTAGAGCTTTTAGTAATTCGAACGTCCAGAAATTAGAATCAGTGTTTGCAATACATTAAACGCTCTAAAATTCGAATTTTAAGTTCTAATTTCAGAGCGTTTTTTTTTTTTTGTTATTTGAACACAAGAAATCCGCAATTTATTTTTATTCTGTTAAAACATGTAAAACTAAAAAGGGGAATTACCAAATTTTAGATGTGTTTCCTTATTTGTTGTTTTTTTGTCGCATTTATATATATATTTTGGCTAGTTTATTTGTGAAGTTCGAAACATGTACATATTTTGGAAGTCTCTATTAAAAAGTGAAAGTGTATCATTCGAAATGTCAAATAAACGTAAAAAAACACTTTATCATCGGAAACGAAGGTCAAGATATTAGAAAAGCTTGACAAAGGGTTTGAAGGGAATATTAATGTTACGACATCTTCAATCAGCTATATCAAATCACATAGAACAGCAATATTAAATGCTGTTTTCAACACATATCAGGAAGCAAGCAATAAATCTTTGCACAGCGCTGAATACCCAAATATGGTAAGTCGTCTGTATGAGTGGTTTAAAGAGAAAGCTAAAAAAATATTTAGCGAGGAATATCCATATAAAGATGAAAATGCATTCCGTGGAAGCAATGGATAATTTTCCAAATATAAGAAACGACACGGTATTTTTAATTTTAAAAAATACATTTAATGTATTGGAGTGAATTACGTTTTGTTTTCTTGTTTTTATCAAAAAAAATTTAAGTAATTTTTATTTTCTATTCGAAATAAAAACATCCAGAAATTAGAATAATTCAGAAATTAGAATTGCCTCAAAAACAAAGCGGTTCTAATTTGCGAGCGTCCACTGTATTTTTAATAATTTTAACAATTTATTAATTTGCACAATTTTGTTTTTTGTTATTTGAACTATTTTTTGTTTAATGATTTTTTATGCGTACTTTACTTTAGATCAGTAACAGCCAAGCACGTATACCTCGATACTTGAGTTTGGTTAGAGAGCTTTTAAAGCTCTTTTTTCAGTACATGTTTTTTAGTGTACATGTTGCTCATTGGGCAAAGTAACATCGACTGATCGTTGTTTTTTTACAAAAAAAAAAAAAAACAGCAAGCATTGTTGTGTGATTGCTTGTTGTACTCGTGTCGGTGTGAAAGCACAAAAGCTCTTTTGTAAAAGCTTGCCCATTGGGCATATGAGCTGGAGGTAACTGCTTTAGATGCTTCAGAGGGACTTAAGGCCGTGCCAGATAAAACTTTTGCTTCGCGTTGCGTTACATATACTTTGACAGAAAAGCGTAAAGCAAAAAGTGTATGTCACAATAAAAACTTTGACAACACTTACACACTGTGTGTTAAAAAGAAAATAAATAAAAAATATTATACTAGAAGATTGTCAAAGCGCGCAAAAAGATGAGAGTTGCCCAACTTTTCGCTTCGCTTTGCGTTAAAAGCAGTTTATGTGACAAGTGCCATATAAACATGTACATTTAACTCAAATGTCAAAGCGTATATGTAACGCAACGCGAAGCAAAAGTTTTATCTGACACGGCCTTTATTCTTTCAGCAAATTGGAAATTATGATAAATTTTTTTAATCCAATGTAAATTTACACAACGTAGACTCGTAAGTATGAGCAAACATTTTTACATGTGTGCGTGAAATTGTTATTGTTTTATATGAAAACAATTTTGACAAGTCGGGTTTTTTTATAGAGCAGCATGTCTACACTCCCAAAGGAGTCTACCTTGTGTTAATGTACCTTGTTTTAATTATTTCTACGTTTAACGATTATAAAACCCTGTTTTTCGCCATTTAAAGATTAACGCGATATTAAAAATTTTACTTAGTTTTCGAGAGACAGTATTGTTAATGTTTGTTTATATAAACGATTTGACTGTTTTTTTTTTATTAGTTTTTAATGTTTTTTTCTTTTTACCACTTTCAGATTTTTTTTCTTCTCTTTTTATATTTAAGGCTTATTTATTTGATTTTGGTTTTAGCAAATTGTTTTGAATTTTTAAGGATTTTTTTAATAATTCTTCTGGTGGCGATTTTTTTTTTTGTTAAGTTTTTAATTTATGAAGTTTGGCGATTTATAAATTTTTTTTTTAAAGAAGAGATGTAGAAATTGTTAATGTTTCTCTTGTTGCAAATTTACTTTTATATTTCTTAAATTTCTTTTGAACTGAAGTTGTTTTTGCGATTTAAGCTTCTTAACATTTTTTCAACATTTTGACGATTTTTATGGTTTAGGCATTTTGTTTGCTAAAATTGCTATTTAATTAATTACACTGTGGAACATTTTTGGGATTTTTGTCTGGGGGGTGAGAAATTCCAAGTCAGGGTGATGGTACTAGGTCAGTATAGTAAAACCCTCAAAGGGTTTGGCGTTCGTATGTGCCAGTTTTTTTTTATGACATTTTAAAGTTTTTCCTTATCTTGATGTTTTTTTGTTTAACATAACTCGAGAACCACTTGTCCGATTTTGCTAAAACAAACTCAAAAATATTTAGAATTACAATTTCTTTAATCCGTTCATATAACGTTTTTCTTTATAATCAACAGTTTTGCCGGTAAAAATAAATTTGTGGAGAAAACAAAAAATTTTTTGGCCTAAAAATTAAAATTTATTTTAATAAATATTGCCTATTTTTAGGCAAACAAATATTTTTTTTTCTCCACAAGTTTATTTTTGCCGGCAAAACTGTTGATTATAAAGAAAAACGTTATATGAACGGATTAAAGAAATTGTAATTCTAAATATTTTTGAGTTTGTTTTAGCAAAATCGGACAAGTGGTTCTCGAGTTATGTTAAACAAAAAAACATCAAGATAAGGAAAAACTTTAAAATGTCATAAAAAAAAACTGGCACATACGAACGCCAAACCCTTTGAGGGTTTTACTATACTGACCTAGTACCATCACCCTGACTTGGAATTTCTCACCCCCCAGATTGGCTGTTGTACTGTGTTATTGGCGTTTTTTGTTTTGTTTTACAGTTGTAGCAATTTTTCATTTTAAATAAATATGTATTTTTTTAATTTTGACGACTTTTTTAATATATAATTATTTGATTTTATTTTGGAGTTTTTCTTAATCTTTTGTAGTTTTTGGCGATGTTTTCTTTAAGTCTCAGCCAATATGTTAAATTTTATTTTTTAATTTGATAATTTAAACTTAAAAGTTGCTTTGTGTGATTTTTTAATTGAAAGATTTTTATTGCAAGTGATTTTTCTATTTTTGTTGATTTTTCCATTTTAGCGATTTTTTTTTATTTGATGGTTGTTCTAATTTGTCAATTCTGCGTTGTAATTCTGTGCTGGAAGTCCCAAACGCAAAACGCAAGAATTTTAAAAGTCGTTTTTTAGTAAGATTTCTGTAATAAAAGAATTTTATGACAAATATTATACAAACATTTCTCTATTAAACAGAATTTTATAACAAAAATTATAAAAATTAGATAAAAAGTGTATTAAAAACAGCTTCCAAATTCTTGCGTTTTGCAATTGCGATTTCCAGCACACCCCCCTTAGTTTAATTATAACACTGCATACGTGTTATTGTGGAGCAATCTGTAGCTGCAGAGTGGCGTTGCTTCATAGAATCCTAGAAGGCCTCAAATAAACTTAACCACGATGTTTCAGAGTGCATTGGCATGTAGCAGAATCTCTCTTAAACTCATGCGCCTCAAAATGAGACTATACATTGACGCCTCTTGTAGAATAAAACATGGTTAATTGATAAGTGGAAAGGGGAAAGTTGGGATAGGTGTCCAACTGGGCAGTGTACTGTCACCACTTCTTCTATTAAACCCTTATGTATTTACCTGGGCTTGGCCAGGCATTTTTTGACTTGTTTTCAATTTTTTTTTTATAATTATTAAATATAATTTTAATATTTAAATCAGGCTAAAATTCATCAAATTTAATTTTTATTAAATTATTTTAAAGAAGAAAGGAATTTTATAACACGAAATTAATTAAAACTTATTAATAACTTTTCATTCTTGACTGACCTGGGAATCGAACACAGGTATTTACGGACGGTGGATCGAAATTTATTGTAAATGATTATCCATTTTAATTGATTTGAATGTTCTTTCTTACATTACGTTTTAATGCAACCTCCCGGAAATTATTTGTAATTGCAAGCAAAATAGTAAATGCTAGCTATCTTGCTACCCTGGGAGCGTTGTATCTGCGAACGAAAGATTGGGTGATGATATTGGCAATCACTTGCAGAAAGCGCGTCAAACATTTGGTCGCTTAAAATCTGTTTTGAAATCACACTCTCTATCTTTGCGTCAGAAAATGGAGAATTCAATGCGAATATACAGTCTTCCATATTTGTACGTCTGCTAAACCTAAAAAACTGCCACATGCTACAGACGAAAAATTCAAATGAATCGCTGTCTTCGCAAAATCCTACGTGTATATTGGCCGAGAACCATATCCAATCATACGCTCTAACTAACAACATCACTAGAATTGCCATAGACTGGAACCCGCAAGGGAACAGAAGAAGGGGACACCCGGCTCATACATGGAAAAGACGGATTAAGGTCGAAATAAACAGCAGTGGCAAGAGCTGGGATGAAGTATAGGAGTAAGCACAAAATAGGGATGTGTTAGTCACCATTTCTATTATATGATTTTTGTCGTTGCGATTATTGTCGTTTCCTCTTTGAAGTCGGTCTGATATCTACATTGTTCGATTTTTCGTCGTTACAGCTTTTTCTGTGCCACCGAACTTAAATACATTTTTCGTCAGATGAGAGGGCTATGAGAGAACGAATGAGCGAACAAAACGAATCGGAGAGTACACTCGCTTGTGTACCCCTTTTAATTTCTCTCGCCCCTCTCGCCTATAAAGTAAGAATCTCAACGACAAAAATCGTACAATGTAAATGGGGACCTACGAAATTTGTTTGGGGCCGTATGCCTCTTGTAGGAAGGATAGAAGCGAAGCTTGTATAAAAAGGCTGGCTTTAATTTAATAGAATTTGCAATTTAGGCGATTTTAGCACATTAATTTTTTGAGGTTTTTGAGGGCTTTATCATTTTTTTAACAGATTCCTGGACATCTCAAATCCATTTGACATGTTTCCAACAAAATCTATACGAAATAAGCCACAAAAAATCTTTAAAAAAGTTTTTTTGCCTCACTAAAAAAGATTTTCACAGATTTCAGTCAATAAGATAAAAAAAAAGAAAAAATTAAATTGACAAAAGATATTTGGCATAAAGGACCAATGAATGTAGTCCATCTCTTTATTTATCTATCAATTTGTCAAATGGTCTCTGCTTCAGAGGTAACATTATACCAAGTCAATTTACAAATGCAGGAACTACATTTGCACAATGCAATACAATGAACAATGGACTGCAGTGGTGCAATAAGACCATCAACACAATCATACAAAAGCCACAAATAGTATCTGTAACTTTGTATCTATCTATCTTCATATGTATCTCTCTATTTGGCTTTAAAAATGAATGTTTGCTTGTTTTATTTACTGAGATACACACTCATAACAGTTCAAATAGGTTTGTTCTGAGGGACAGGGAGAAATGAAAATTTAAATTATTTCAGTGCATATTTCTTGATGCAATATTGACCCCATTTTAGCACCCACTTAGTTTTCGTAACATCATAAACAGTATTAGCAGTAGCAGCTTCAGAATCAACGATATCAAGAGTTTGTTTGTATGTTTGAAATGTTGCACGAGTTTGTAAGTCTGTACTAAAATATGTGTGCGTGTGTGTGTGAATGTGTTAACTAAACAAACACGCACACACTATTTACAGGGTTTGCTGTTTGCTCTTACCATGAGAAATAGTGTGGAAGAGTGTTTGTTTGCCATTGTTTGTTAACCATCTCAAAATGTTGCATTGCGTTGTGTTTATGGTTAAATGTGTTAATGGTGCCATAGATTTTGCAGTCATTAGCTGTGCAGACATACTCACACACATATAAGCAACACTTCTGAATTCGTGTTGGGATTGTATGCGTGCATCGCTGCTGAAGTGTCTGTTGCACATTTTTTGTTTTATATTTTGAGTGAATTGCAGCAGTCGGAGTTGTAGAAAAGTAGTTAACATTTGCGGTTTTCTATTGGGTTTCTTCTTGGTATAAGTTTTCGCATAAAACCAGAAGAAGAAAACAAAAAGACAAAAATTTTATTTACTTTGAAAACTAGCAAAAGATTCGTTTTCCCATTTTTTCTTGTATAATTTGCAGTTAACAATAACTGTTCCCAAAAAAGATTTTAAGTTACAGTAATAAAATCCATTAAAATGGGGAATAAAACTCGTAAGAACACAGTTTGGATTTAAACAAAACCAAAAAAAGGCTGATTTTTAATTTGACTAAAAATAACTGTAAGATACGTGTTTAAGAATCTTTGTAAATCTGACCTATAGAGTTTTGATAAAAAAAAAAAATAAAAGTAAATTAAGCTAAATCTTTTATATATATTTTTTGGTATGGGTTCTTAAAGGTTATATATTAAACAAATTAGGTATATTCAAAAAACCGTCGAAGAATATTAAAAGTTTTCTCGCCAAACAACGTATGTAACGTATGGAGACCCAAACATGCACTTTGAAACTTTACTCCGCAATTGGTGTTAGTTTGGTCACAAGCAGGCATCCCGATGACATTGCGAAAATGGCCATGGCCTGGAACCCACAGAATGAGTAACGGTAGATAGGCTGACCTCGAAATCATACACAGAAGAAAATAGAGTTCAGATTCAGCAAAAGAAACACAAAAAGAAGTTATGTTCATATTTGAATAAGAAAATCGTATATGGGCATTTCCAGGGGTCACGAACGTACGTTCATACGCTTTTGATTTACAAATATTATAGAAAACCAAACTTTTCCTAGCATTTTTTTTACGATTCGATAGCATTTGGGTAGCTCTATGTTTAGTGCGAAAGATGGATTTCGTCGAGTTTAAGTTCTTATAATGATAGTTATAAACATGTGGTCACGAACGTACGCAAAATAGAAGTAAACTTTGGCTTACAGTAGTGAAATGTAAAAATCTGCGTAATGGAACATAATAAAGTGATTTATTTGTTTTAAAAGTGTATTAATGTAGGTCTCCAACCAGTACTTATAAAATAAAATATCTCTCTTGGTTTTGGTTTAATTGGCTTATGTACGGGCCGCGAACGTACGGGTCGCGAACTTACGATTTTTCCATATGTTTTTTTTATTATTATCACCATGCATATTCCCATAAATATCTTCAAATTTCCTTAACAAAAAAACTTAATACTCCTTTTACAATTGATTGTGATGGAAAGATTGTGAAGAAAGAGTGCAAAAAATGTCTTTAGAAGTAGAAAATATAAGAAAATATAAAATTTTCCAGTTTCCAGTTTCCAGCGAAATTTTCTCAAGTAAAATAGCTAAGATATGCTATGAACCATTCTTTTATAAAAACATAGCCTTTTTTTTATAATAATAAACAATAAATGACGATGATTATAAACATTTTATTTTTTTATACTGGTAGACCATTCTGGGGAAATGCCCATATTTGATAAAAAAATTTTAGAATTTTCTGCGTTGATGATTTTTGCGGTAGTGATAAAAAAGTTTGTAGGCAGAGTTACTGAATTTTTAGTCAACAACCAAGTTTATTGAATCAATAAAAAAAGTAGTTGCTCATAATTATTTTTTTCAACAAAATGTTTACGAGATTTGTCAAAATAAATTGTTGGAAATGTTGAATAAATCAAACAAAAGGTTTATCGAATCTTCATTTATTTATTTATTAATTATGATGTGCTAAATCCTCAATTTTTATTCTTTCATAAATACACTTAAATTTATTGTTGGGGGATAAGCGTGTTTCTATACGCATTTCGCTGATTGCCTAGGCCAGATCATCAGGTAACCTTTTTTTTTAAAGATTTTGGAAAAACTAAAGACATAATACAAATAAAACTGTAAAGCGAATGAGAATTATGAGCTATTAATAAATGGTTAACAGTTGTAAAAATATTGTCTTTACTTTGATTCAAATATTTTTTATTGAGTATGAAGAAATATTTCATTATTATATATGTTTTATTAAGTGCTATTTTGCAAAGTGTAATTTTGAAAAATTTTTTAATTAAATCAAATAAAAAGTTAGTTGACCTAAAATTTAATTTTTAACAAACTGTATTGTTAAAAAGTTTCTTGCAATATTTTTTTCTGTGAACTCAATGAATCAGACACAATATTGTGAGAAACAGGACCTATTAACAGATTTGTTAATTCAAACAAAAACATTTGTAAAAATTTAATTGAATAAGTTCGGTTGCAAAATACTCAAAAGTTAAGTTATTCGTGAGTGCGCGAGAATACAATTTTTATATTCACGAACTCTAGTTTTTAAATCATTATAAAATATTAATCTATCCACGGTCACGGTAACTCATGTGGGACTCACGCGTGACTTGCGTAATAAATCACGAAATTGGTTCATCTCTAATAAAAATTAAAGCAGAAGTCGTTAAACACTTTTTGTTGGCAAACTCAACGCTCGTTGTTACTAATTCATACATAAGTTCTAACAGTCATACCTAAATAAGAGCGGACGGAACGTTTTCTTCCGCTTAACTATTACGTTGAAATGCCATACCTAAATAAAAGCGTAAACGCTGAGTCACAAACAGTAGTGTTAACTTTCTTGTTTAAATAAATCCACATGATTGAAATAAAAAATGCCAATAAAACCGCTAGCTTCACCTAAAAACAGCTAACTTGCCATTACTTATGTACAATAGCGACCAACTTCACTAATAAACGCGCTGTCAAAATCAAATTTTCTAATTGCAAAGCGTTGCCGCCGCACTATTTTGGTATGCAACATACAAATTGTATAGGCATGAGAACTTTTGATAGCAAGAAAACTTCGAAAAGTCGGCTTTAATTACAAAAAGTTTTTAGCTTTTTTTTCTGATATTTTTTTCCTTTTTTTTCTCTCAATGTCTAATTTGAACGTGTCACTACAAAAGCACCGTTAAATATTTGACATTTATATTTTCGTCTACTGATGTAGAATTTTGGGCACTTTAACAGAGACTTCTAGTTTTCACGGTACATGAACTTTTTTTTTTTTTTAATTAATCTGTGAAATTAACACCTTTACACCTTTATGTTGAGTGAAATCTGAACCTTTCTTTAAGGTCCCACGATGTGACGATAATCATAGTTTACAATTATAAATATATAATTTATAAATATAATTAGTAGGGATGAGATTTTTATGCACTAAAAAATCGGAAATATCCGCATAAAAAATGCATTAAAAACTCCAAAATATGCATTAAAAAAATAAAAAAATATGCACTGAAAAATTGAGCATTTTCAAAAAAAAGCGTTTGTTTTTTTAGTCTATTTGAAACAAAGCAAAATAAAAAATTCTATTTTTGTTTTTATTAAATTGTTAATTTAATTTAAATAACTACATAATTTAAATTTTTGTTTGCATAATCAAATAAATACTTTTTTATATTATCAAAAGTAAGCCTTTGTCTTTTAAAAAGCTTTTGTACATGGAAAATTATCTCTCAACGTCAATCCAAGTTGAGGCATACTGGAAGGATGCCAATTCATTTGAAGAATATTAATTTTCTAATTCAGATCCCCCATTTGATTCCAGATCAAAAATAGTTGAAATTTGTTTTATTTTTTGAAATCCCGTAATTTGTTGATCTATTTTTCCTTCCACATGTTAATTTTACTTTCTGCCATATCAATGCCAATTAAGTTATTGTTTCACCAATATATTCGAAGCGGGGAAATACAAATTCTAATTGACTTTTGATGTTATTTAAATTTAATATTTCTTTTACTTTGTTTATTGCATGAGCATTGGTAGCAACAAGTTCTTCAATAACATTCTTAAATTGCTCAAAGTTTCTTGAATAGAATTTTGAAGCATCTATCCAGGTTCCCCTTCTTGTTAATACTGGCTGCGGTGGTGACGGTTCCAAGAGATATATTTTATTAAAAATTGCAACTCGTGAAGGAGCCTTTAAAATATTTTTCCCGTATGAAACCAATAAATCAATATGATCGAATCGGCTTCTAACCCATGTGCCAAGCAAGTAAAATGTAACAGTTTTGGATAAACTGTTTTAAGACAATTGGCAGCCTTAACCATGTAAGGTGCTGCATCGGTTAAAAATTGAAGGATCTTTTGTCGAAATCTTGTATTTTAAGCAGAGCTCAAAAAAATTTATTAATTGATTTTTTTAAAAAAAAAATTTTTGAAGAGTTTTTTTTTTTTTTTGTATACAATTTCGAAATTTTATGAAGAACAATAATTAGTATTGTGGTTATTTTATGAAGAACTTTTTTTATAATATGAAAATTTTAAAAAAATATATCACTCAAAAATGCTAAAATATGCAAAAATATACATTTAAAACCAACATATGCATTTTCACCAAAATATGCAACATTATGCAAAAACAAATCGATGCCATTTTAACGTAAATTTAATGATTCGGAAAGATAATTAGTCGACATCGATTTTAGACTATCGACAAAAAACATGCATTTGCATGGAAATCGCATCCCTTATAATTAGCGATATATCAAAATCGACTTTTCGCGAAAAATGACTTTTTTATTGGTTCCTTGCGGTCTCGAAAACAATAGTTGTTCTACAACTTTTTCATATTAGGCCCATCCAAGAATTCACCGTTATTTTTCTGTTGCTGAAGAAAATCGCCAATTAGACCCTCCAAACCTCAAAATGTGACTTAATAATGTTCTACAAAGCAAGCGAATACCTTAAATGTTGTAATCCGGATAGTTCGGCAATCAAAGTTTTGAATATGAGTTTATAAACTCAAATTATTGATTGATTCATTTTCGATTAATTAAAATATCATTTTTTCAATAATGCCAATGCAAACTTAATTTTTTGTATCACAACTCCAGAAAAACTAACCTGTTAAAAAATGATGATAAAACAATTTTATTTTAAACTATTATTTTTTTCTTTACTCTTTGTACTTGGCTTCTTCTTATAATGGCAGATGTTTTTTGAGATAGAACAACTCAAATAAAAATAAGATAAAACAGGAAACGAATTAAAATCATACCAAAATTCATTCTCTTGATGCCATGCTCTACTTAGTTATGATTGCTGAATGTGCACAGCACAGTTAATTCAAATTGGCAATAAAACTGACAAAAAACAAGACAGAGCATACGAAAAAAGCCAAATAAAAGCATCAAAAAAATTTAACTGTCACTGAATGTTCAAGACTGAAATATAAAAAGGAAGATAGAAACAGAAAAGAAACCTAATTGAAGACACGACAGCAGGCCTGAGAAAACCGAATTATGAATAATAATTTCTTTTGCACATGGCTTATAAGTAAAAGACTTTTGCTTTTTGTAAGATGCTCAGTTTTGCCTAGATTTTACTGTTTAGTCTTAAGGTTTTTTTTTTAACGTGGTGTTTGGTGGCTGGATAAATTGTTTAATTTCGAAATAGAAATGAAAAGCACCGGATTGAAATTGCACAAAAAAAAAAAAAAACTATATTTTAGAGATAGAGGAAAATATATGCTAAAATGAAAAATACATGACCATTAAAAATAAAGGAAAAGCATCCAGTACAATGGATTAAGATGGAGAGACGAAAGACTTATAGAAAACTATTATTTTAGATTAAACAAAACTAAATTTTTTTGGACTGATATTTTTATTAACGTTGATTTTTGCCTTTTTCTATTTGAATTTTTCTTCTTATAATTGTAAAATAATTTTACAAATGAAAAAGATTGTTATTATTTAAACTGATTTCAAAGATTAAACGACATAAACCCACATAATAAAATGAAACATATTTCGAAGAAAATTGATCAAGAAAGATAAAGCAGAAAGGGAAACGTTTGTAAGATTTTATTATTATTGCTTTTTTACAATCCGATTCTGTTTTAATAGCAATCGTGTTATCGAGTAGAACACAAATGTATTAGTAAACGCATTCAGAGCTTAAAGTTTTGGTGTAAATTTAAATAATAATTAAAATATCCATTATTTTAATAATTTGAACTCTTATGGCCGTCCATACACAGAAAAAATTCTCGAAAATTTTTCACCAATTAAAGCATTAATCAAAAATAAAATCGGTTTTAATTAAAAATTTAATCAAGTGAATTAAACTTTTAATTAAGTGAATTAAACGTTTAATTAATACTATTAACTGGTTTAATTGATTCTATTAATTTGTTTACTGGTGCAAATTTAATTAATTTTTTAATTAATATCACAAATTTTTTAATTGAAATTAATTTTTATTTTTTTCTGTGTAGCCACATGCACTTCAACAACCTGTTACAACATCGACGTATGAACAGTGAAAGGATTGGAAAGTTACCAGGGAACTTAAAACCGTATGCTAAGGAACACAAAGGGTTCAAGGACCAAAGACGCAAACAATGGCTATCCGACTTCACTATTAATCTTTAATTCTTGCCCCGAGACCTTACAATGATGAACCATTATGTAACTACCTCAACCATAATATTGTGGCGAATATACTCGTCGCAACTCTACACTTATAAAATTATTACAGTAACTGATTGTGGGTTATTAAATTCGTTTTCCGTACTGTTAAAATTGAATAGAAATATAGTTATTTTACGAATATTTTTATTTTTTAACATTTATGTTTGTTATTTAAAAAGCAAACTACCAAAAAAAAAAAAATGTTTTTCCGTATTAATTTTGTTATGTTGTTTGATTTTTGTCGGTTAAAATATATTTTTTAAAAGTAAAAACTATGCAATTTTAAGGAAAATGCTGTTTAATAAATAAAAAGTTTTAAATGAAATGTAAATTATCCGTTTTTTAAACGAATTTTAAGTTGTTTAAAATTAATTTTAGTTTGAGTTTAACAACATAATATTTTGAGTGTATGTCTCTCTGAAGTAATATCAGCTATTAAGTACCATAAGCAGTTTAATAAAATAGCCACATAACTAATTATTGATAACAGCTAAGGCACAAGCCACCTTTTTGGGGAGCAAAATTTTTAAGAAACAGACACCAAATTGCATTTTTTTAAAATAAAATGTCACATTTTTTTGTAGAAAAGAAAACACCATAAGTGTTAAATTTTGCAGAGATTTTCGCACCAATTTTGAAATATGTTTATGTATTATATTTCATAGCTTGGTTCGGTTGAGTTCTGAGCCTTTCATATCTAGATAATATTCGGGACAAACACTCTGATATGAATCTTAACCTCATAGAATAATTTGATTTTTCCGGACCGGTGATTGCCAATAGGTCCCAAATAGGGGACACTATAAAAAACTTGCCTAGAAAATGCTGTTGTGTTGGGTATCAAATGATCAGTATTGACCGACTTTATTTTCTAACATATGTTTAAGGAGTTACACTTAATTAAAAAAAAGTTTCTTCAATAATGGATATGAATATATGTGTATGGGCAACCACAATATCGAGCCCTAACCGCGAAAATAACGTAAGCTCCAAAAATCAAATTTTACAGGAGAGGGTTTTTTTTTTATTATATTTCATATACATTTTGTATGAAATTTGTGATGAGAGCAAGTGTTGCCAGTCATTTATTAAAAAAACCGAAATACCGAAAGCATATAATTTCAGACAAATATAATGTTAAGAATTGCACGCAGGTAAAAAAAAACAATTAGAGACCATGCAACTCAACGAAAATGAAGTCTTAGTATCTTTTGATGTTATTTCGCTCTTTACAAATATTCCAGTATATTCGGCAATTAAAAATATAATGAAAAAATCGGACAAAATTAAAGAATTTACAAAGATTCCTAGCTCAAAATTTTTACACATCCTCCAATTCTGCTTAACGGACAATAACTACTTTGTGTACGAAGAAAAAGTCTATAACCAGATCTTCGGCATGCCAATGGGCAATCCTCTTTCGCCTGCTATAGCAGATATAGTACTTGACACCTTACTTGACGATGCAATCACGGAACTTAAAAATAAAAATATTCACATTAAAAGACAAGGATATTATTCTGAACACTTTTAATAGTCACCACCCCAAAATTAAATTTACAGTAGAACTTGAGAAAAATGGTGAAATAGCGTTCCTTGATAGCAGGCTACGTAGAGAACAAGATTTTATTACGTTTGACTGGTACGCTAAGGAAACTTCATCTGGCAGAATTATGAATTACAACGCGACACAACCCAAAAACCAGATAATTAATATAGCAAAAAATTTTATATCAAGAGTTTTAAACATAAGTGACCCACAATATCATAACAAAAATCGTCAAAATCGCAGAAATATTAATTAGCAATAGTTTTCCTAAAAAATTAATAAATACACTTATCAACGATACACAAAAATATGTACAATTAAAAAACATCAATAATGATAGCAACCCTGAAAAAGACAAACATTTTTACAGTGTAAAATACATACCTGGCGGATAATAGACGCATAAGATAACGGACGGAAAATAGACGCATAAGGACAACAATAAAATCAGAACAAATAAACTTTGCATACAAACCAAATACAACTTTAAGTGCAATATTTTCAAGAGTTAAAGCGCCTATGGAAAAACTACAACAAAGTAATGTTGTTTACGAAGTAAAGTGTAACGGAAGGGACGATCAGAATTGTGATTTAATTTATATATGAACAACAAAACGCTCACTTGAAAAGAGAATGGGAGAGCATCAAAATGACATATTAAAGAAGAGAGAAACAAGTGCATTATCACAACACATGATTTCAAAATCTCACTCCTTTGAAACAGACAAGTGAGAGTGTTGTATTTTGAACGAGGGGAGAAAATGAGATTTACGATAGAAAGCTCGAGAATACAACAAAATATAATGAAAACATTGAACCACAATAACGATATTGACAACATTAGCGCTAGTTATAGAGCCGCAATATAATAAAATCTGTGATAATAATTTTAAGTTGTGCTTTACTGTTTTTTGTTAAATGTTTTTGTGCAATTTAATTTCATTAAAAATCTGATGTTTTTAATGTAAAATAATATATAATTTTTGTACGTTATGTTTGCTTGTTGTGAAGAATATTTTGTATTAATATTGTCCTCTTATTATTTTTATTTAAATAGACGACCCTTGAAAAAATCGCCAAAAAAAAGTGACGAAACGTCGGGTGAAATGTAATCAATTTGTTTTTATATACATCAATTTCATTAGGTCTTATTAGCTTAAAAAGAAAAATAAACTTAAAAAGAAAATGATGTCGCTTACGTTATTTTAGCGGTTAGGGTCATATTATGATAGTGGCGGACAAAACTAAATTTTCAGCCAAATTACTTTAACCATTTTTAAAATATTATTCTTACCTTTTGAATAACAAAAGAAAGACTTAAATGTCCATTTGTCTCACAAGCAATTTAAAAAAGTCCTTAAAAACTCTTTTATTTTTTTTTTGTGGGAAAAACTATAAAATATTTTCTTTGCGTTTCAAAAAAAAAAGTTTTATAGTTTTCTGTGTGTGGTCTCTATTGTGGTGATTTGGATACTTTTTGTTTTGCAATTTTATTCTTTTATTTTTCGATTGCATGCAGTCTCTTTTGTTTGTTTATACTTGTTATTTCTATAGAAGTTTTCTTTACATGTCAACATAACTATTGCAACAATAGTTGCTGGTTGGTGTACTTTTGCTACTTTGCGAATTCTATGTATTTGTTTCAATGTGTCTTGTCGAAGAATGACAACACCAAACTGTTACAATACCACCAGGAACACCAGGCTGTCAGTAGATGTAGAGAAATATACATTTGAAAAACAAAAAACTAAAACTATTTTAAACAAATGAAAGGGAATAAGAGCTTAAAAAAATCCACACATATACTCTTATACTAAAACAGTTAAAGACTTAAAACTAAAACACACACATGGATGAGAGAAAAAGAAATACCCCTTAGGACAACTGTCGCCAACATACACAAGCTCATACACATACTTTTAAACTTATATAAATGAAAAGTATATTTATTTTTTTTTTAAGAACCAAGAAACGAACTAAAAGTTATATGATTGAAAAAAGAGAAAAAATAAAAAAATAATGAAACATAAACCAACAGAACAGAAGAAAAAAAAATCTCATACAATTCATTTTTACGAACATGTCAGTTAAAATGCAACAAAAGGAATTTGGATTGTTCGTTATATTTGCTTTTAGTTTTAGTTACAAAATCTTTTATTTATTTAGTTTATTGTGCCTTCTTACACAACATTTTTATATCAGTTTTAATAGTTCAGAGACCACAGAAGGGTCACCGTCCGGTATGCGGGTTAATGATCATGGAGTTTTTCTCTGACGGCTGTGTGTTGCTGTAAAGTTTACAGGAACTACTGTATTCGCATAATAATGAGTGAAGTTTTTGAAATAAGTTTTATGTGAACTATTAGGAATCTGCAACATGACAGGACTGAGATGTGTAATATTGTCCACCTTTTACATTTTACTTCTTAATATAAAAAGTATGAGTCATTGGGATACTTTGTTGGAATTTGAAAACACAGTGCAAAAATGTTTAACAGAGTCTACGCTGAAAGAAATTTAGAAGGTTAGAATTAATTAATTACACTGTGATGGTAGAAAAAACAGACAAGCTGGGCACCTGACGTTTTAACCTAATTCGGGTACGCTGAAAATTAAGCTAGGCTTCTAATTCCAGACGTATTAAAAACGAAGCTGCAAACAAAACAAGCCATAAATAATAAATATCTGTTAGCACCTTTTGATTTTTAAGAATTAAGAAGTTAAGAATTTCATAAAACACTCTATAAAAAACACACTTTACTACTACTTTTTGTACAGACGCATAAACGCATTAAACGCTTGGTATGGACCTGCATAGTAATAAAATGGTCATTTATTGATAAATCTTGTATGCATTTGTACGTGCTAAAATTTATTTTTCTGCTTATTTTTTAAGATTTTTGTGAGATAAAAATCATTTCCCTAAAAATTTTGGGTTACTACGAAGAAACCACAAAATCCATAAGCAAAGCCACTGCACAGTCTTCAAACATTTTTAGTAAAATTAACTGATTTACAGAAGAGTTTAGAGTCCAAACAATTGCCGACGAAAGATTTGAGACACAAAGCTCAAAAATTTCAAAAACAATAGATCGAAAAAACGTCCTATTGAGCTACTTAGCATGACTCTTCATTACAAAAGGGTTGAAGACACGGTTACTCCTACACCTAGTAAAAATTCTGATAAGTCTACAAAAACTGACCTTTTAAGCGTTTGTGAATATTTTATAAAAATTATCAAAAGTAATTTTTGGGAATACAAAATTTTAATTTAAATGATTTTGTTATTCGTGCTTAATTCCCAGTTTTTATTCTTGATTAAAACACTTGAAATTTGTTGTTGATGGGATAAGCTATAGGAATAGCTATAGGATAAGCTTATCCCATCAACAATAAATTTCAAGTGTTTTAATCAAGAATAAAAACTGGGAATTAAGCACGAATATCAAAATCTTTTTAATTAAAATTTTGTATTCCCAAAAATTACTTTTGATAATAAACTGGCAAGTGCACGGCCTAAAAAAACTTACCTGGCAACATGCTTTTGCAAGTTGTTTTTTTTTTGCATTTTGTTTTTTCTTAACCTACTTACAACTACAATTAATGTTGGAAGAATTCCAATCAATTGTAGTGGGGAATGTAAGAAGAGATAAACTCACTGTTTATTGTTGATGTTTTTGTTTGAACTTTGATATTGTTACAAGTAGAACTGTTGCTTATGAGTCTTATATGCTTAACAGTTTTATTTGGTTTAATATCTTTAGTTTTTTTTAAATCATTATGGATGAAGTTTCCCGATGATCTGGCCTAAGCAACCAGTGAAATTCGCATAGGAATAGCTTATCCCATCAACAATAAATTTCAAGTGTTTTTATCAAGAATAAAAACTGGGAATTAAGCACGAATAACAAAATCTTTTAAATTAATATTTTATAAACATTTTCTAGAAGGATTGATCTCTCTCCATTCTATGCTGTGGTTTAGCTAAAGTAGAGGTGTAGAGATTTCTTTAGATCTTGTAATTTTTCTAGAGACGCACATCCGCTTGCTTACTAGCGCAATGAAATTTGATACCCAACATTTAAGAAAATGGCGCAGAAACACTTAAGTATGCGAATAAGATCTGTTGCATCTAAGAGACTATTTTGCACTGAATCTCTGCAAAAGTACTTTGAACTTTGTTTTTTTTTTAATTTATATTTTAAATATTAACCCCCGTATTCATACACAATTATTAAATTTGACAAACGTTTTTTAAGTCAAATTTTCGTACAAACAATGTTTTGTAAGCCTTTATGTAATTAAACAATTTTTTATGAATACAGTGCCCACGTTCTGTAGCTCCCACGTCGAGAAACTTTTCGATTGATACGTGAGAAATGAAACAAAAATGCCAGATATTGAAAGAAAAAACAACTGGTTTTCTCACATAACTACGTCTGTAACATTTTTGGCGAGTAATGGCTCTCACGTACGGAAATAACACGCCAATATACAGAAAAAGTGCGTCTGTAAAAGTTTTGTGAGAAAGTTCCCGCTTTGAACTTTCAAATAAACTAACGAAAAAAATGGGGTGAGAAAAAAATTTTAGCACAAAAAAATATATTAAAAATGAAAAATGCAATGAATAAAAACACAAAAAAGATTTTCTTCTTGGCTGATTTTTTCAAAAATATGCGAATGTTTTCAAAGCCATTTTGTAAACAACAAACATAAAAGTCGCACTCTACATTATTTGGTAAAGCCGATGGTTGTTGTTTCGTAGCCGTTGTTAAAAATTTTTAAATTTTGGTAAATTTTGGTCTCCGTCAACAATATGAGTGACTGGCGTTCTCAACGCCTGCAATGTGACATCGGCTTTATATATGTAATTGCTTCTTATTATACCACTGGGAATATAATTTGTCATCCTTGGCCATTAAAAACAGCTGATCTTTTTTTAAGATGTATGCGAAGCACAAAAAGTCCAACGTAAACCTTCTTCATGCGTTTGATAAATTCTATGCGTTTTGCTGTGTAAAGACACAACCAGAAGGTGCTTAACCTGTCTAAAGAAACTGTGCGAATACATGTAAATCATATGTGTTATATCATGTTGAACTTAAGGAAACTTTTTGTTAAGTTTTATGAAACTGACATTTGCTTAAGCAAAGTACGAAACTGTTCTTATATTCCGTACGGAATCTGATTTTTTTTTTTATTTTGCTTTGATTTTCTTTCATGCATTTGAGAGGATTTTCATTAATTTTTGACAGTAGCCTAAGCTTTCTTATGTACATTTTGGTTGGGCCTTAACTTGTTACATACAATACACAGATTCCATTTTAATTTGACAGATGCATAAAACGCATCAATGTATAGAATGCGTGGTGTGCACCTCCAGCTTTATATTCTGGCTGTTTCTTACAAAATTTAAAAAAAATATCAACATGCTTGCATCCTGCTGTAACGCTGTTGTTATTTGGAAAAAGCAGATTAAATAAAGTGTTCAATGCTTAGCACACACATGCATTAATATCACAGTATGTTGTACAATATTTTCCATAAATATATCTTTCACATTGCCAATTATAGACCAATACTACTAATATAATTTTATTTCACAGCTTTTATTACATACCTTTGTATGTATGTATTTATTAAATTATTTTGTTTGATTTTATTTGCTTGGATTTCGAAACTTTGTTAGACCAAATCTCTTTTTCAATTTCATGTGCTCTTCTGGTGGCAGTTTGCCTAGTGGGTAGCAAAGATTATCAACAGCAAGTACACTGACTGACGCTGTTGGTCCATTCTTTGAAAAAGCACTTTAAAAAGTGTTAAATAAATGTTACCTACTCACACAAACAAGCACAAATACTTTGAATTTCTAACACATACATATATATAAGAATATTGACACTGCACTCGTAGCATACAATATGAGAGCAAATACAACTACCACTGTCCGATAAACTAAGAAAAACACAGACATCTGGATACATATCGCACTTAATCAACAAGAAGGTATTAACTCAAAATTTAAAAATTTCAGTAAAAGCAAAATAATTTTAATTTTACATTAAAGGCATATGCAAAAGAATTTTTAAACCAACCTTTTCGTTAAAAAAAAAATTGACAAAACAGCATTATATTTCTAAAGCGGGTAGATAGAAATATTAAGTGTCGTTTTTTTCTTCCAAAAAGTGAAAAAATAAAAATTTCAAGTTAACTTCTTCTTGTTGATCAAGTGCCGATATATAAATATATTCCCATACAATCACATTTAAATGCATGTGTTACATTTTTACGTTTCTATGTATGTGTATGTAAGTTGCATTATTTATTGACAGCTCCATTGGCCCCTTGAGTTTGTTTTTTTTTTTTTTTGCTAAGAACATTTTTTGTCCTGCTTGAATTTCGACAAAATTGACATTTTTTCAATGACTTGTTCTAGCGTTTTATTATTTTTAACAAGATTCTTTTTTGTGTCAAAGTTTTTTATTTTTGTTTTTTTTTTTTTTTTTTTTTTTTTGATAACAAAAATAAAATAGAAAAATTGTTATGTGTTAAAATGAAATTTTTTTATTTCTATACAAGTCTGGGGTGATCAAGTAAAAAAAAAGAAAGTACACATTAACAAAATATGCAATAAAATAGTTTAGTAAATATTTGCTTTTGCTAACTTTGAATTTGAGTTCATGATTAAACAAGCAAAACAGTGCTGTCAGTCAAGCCCGACCATATGATACCCTACACCACAGTATTTAAAGACACATTTTTGGAGAGTGCACTCTGTTTAGGGAACCATGGGCAATCATAGATCCGCCAAAATAAAACTATGTTTTGAGGTTAAGATTATTGTTAAAGTTCTTTGTGAAGAATAGTATTTAGATCAGTGTTCGAAAATAAACATTAAATATCGCCACTTAGTGCTTGGTTCGGTAGATTTGTGGAAAACACAAACGCTAAAAGTATTTGTTTAGAAAATCATTAAAAAAATAACGAGTCGTGTTTATCGTCTATAAATCTGTGGCCGTACGGAAAAACTCCACTTTTTGCGAAAAATGAGATAACGCCAAAAATAGAAAACGTGTTTCATTTACTATCACTCTGTCAGATCAAAATTTTAATATAGTTTCTCATTTAAAAGTTATTTGAGAAACAAAAATCAGAAAAATATAAATTTTTTATGTAAAAACCAGATAACTCCATGCATTTTTTGAAAAAACAAGGTAACTCCAAAGTGTCTTAAAAAAACAGAAAAATTAGAAGTTAAAGACGACGTTGTTTCGATAACTAAGAGAAAGAGCAAAATCACAAGCTCTTTGAGTCAAAATTTGGAACCTAAAATTTGCAACTCCTGATAATTCAAAGAATACAGTAATTTTGACTTAGCTGCACAATCTTCTTTGCACGTTTTTTTGTGCAGGTAAATCAAAAATGCATCTTAAATGTATTTAGCTGCCTTAATGTGCAGGTACGCAATTGTCGTTACCAGAATAAAAGTGCAGCTAAAGTAACGTGTTTGAAAGAGGAGAACAAAGATTTTATTAATAAATTGATAATAACAATGACATTCAAACAACCTGTAGTCATTTGTTATGCATTTTCATAAGGAACGAGATATGAACAATGAAGTGTGGAACAGGAAAGTTGCTGTAGTACAACATTAAAAATAGTGCTGCAAGCTGTCAAAAGTTAAAAACGGCAGTTTCAAAGTAGTGTCAACAGAATACGTAGTTGTAGTAGTCGTTGCCGTTGTAGCGCAAAATTCGAAATTTTGAACTTTGTTGCGCTACAGAGCATTCGTCAGCTTCAAATACTACTACAACTACTTTATTCTGTTCCAGACCTAAGATTTGCTATTCCTTTCATATAATCGTGGTAAAGTTACTGTAACCACAACCCATATGCATAAATGTAGGATCATGCAAACAAAATAAATGAATTATAATGATACCAACTTGACTTGTTTGCGATTTTTGTTTTTATAAACAGCTAAAATTGAATATTTATGTAAAAAGTGGCCACTATATTTTTTCATGTGTGCAGCTAACTTTGATGTTTTATATGAAAATATTTAAAAGCTGCCCAAAAATATGAAAAATGTGCAGGTATTCAAAATGCACGTAAACAAGGATTTTGAAGAACAATTACAGAAAATATGTGTGTAGTTTGGGCAGTTAAGTCAAAGTGCAGCTAACTTGAATTTTTTGTATGAAAATAATATTAAAATGCCAAAAATTTTGGGCACTTATCGTAAATGTGCAGGTAAAGAAAGTGCACTTAAAAAAGAAATTTGTATGGGATTATAAAGAATAATGCCAAAAATTATCAATTTTGTGCAGTGTAACGTGACGTTACAAACTTAACCTACACTAACATTTAATGTTACCATTTCAATCCTAACTTTATGAAGTATGAGTAATCCAACACTGTGAATACCCTTAATATGTTAATTAACACTATGAATACCCTTACTATTTACTAAAATAACTTTTTAATCCTATAATTCTCATTTAGTTTGTTTTATTTTTAAATAAATAGAATTAAGTTTGCTTGAATAAAACAGAGTAGATATTGCCCTTAACCCCAGTATTTACTCTCGGTAGTTAGTAGTAGCCGTAGATTAGTCGTATTTAGCCGACTGCCGGTGCCTCCGAATTCCATTCGGTAGCCGACTAAATACCATCCCGTATATAACTAGTAATTAGTCGTATTCAGCCGACTGCCGGTGCCTCCGAATTCCATTCGGTAGCCGACTGAGTACACACCAGTATTAGCCCGTAGTTAGTCGTATTTAGCCGACTGCCGGTGCCTCCGAATTCCATTCGGTAGCCGACTGAGTACACACCAGTATTAGCCCGTAGTTAGTCGTATTTAGCCGACTGCCGGTGCCTCCGAATTCCATTCGGTAGCCGACTAAATACCATCCCGTATATAACCAGTAATTAGTCGTATTCAGCCGACTGCCGGTGCCTCCGAATTCCATTCGGTAGCCGACTGAGTACAAACCAGTATTAGCCCGTAGTTAGTCGTATTTAGCCGACTGCCGGTGCCTCCGAATTCCATTCGGTAGCCGACTAAATACCATCCCGTATATAACCAGTAATTAGTCGTATTCAGCCGACTGCCGGTGCCTCCGAATTCCATTCGGTAGCCGACTGAGTACAAACCAGTATTAGCCCTTAGTTAGTCGTATTTAGCCGACTGCCGGTGCCTCCGAATTCCATTCGGTAGCCGACTAAATGCAAACCAGTAGTCAACGTATTCTTACCAGTAGTGAATACGAACCAGCATTCATACCGTAGTATTTAACCAAACCGTATTTAACCGAACCTGATTAAACGAAACCGTATTTAACCGAACCTGATTAACCAGAACCGTATTCAATATGGTGCCCGGGGTATTCTACCCAGTATTTAACCAAACCGTATTTAACCGAACCTGATTAACCCGAACCGTATTTAGCCGAACGCCACGGTCTCCGAATTCCCGTGGCGTCCGATGTATTTTGCCCAGTATTTATCAAAACCGTATTTAACCGAACCTGATTAACCAAAACCGTATTAAACCGAACCGGCTTAGCCAGAACCGTATTTAGCCGAACGCCAAGGCCTCCGAAATCCTTTTGTGTCCGAAGTAGTTTTAAGTCATTTCTAGCATCTAAGAATGTAGTTAGCCGAACGCCAAGGATCCCGAAATCCCTTGGTGTCCGAAGTATTTTTAAGTCATGTCTAGTATTTAAGACCGTAGTTAGCAGAACACCACGGCCTCCGCATTCCCGTGGGGTTCGAAGTATTTACCACCGTAGTTAGTCACACCATGGCCAGACAACCGTCAGCCGTCGACTTATCAGGGGCCATAGTTAGCCGAACACCCGAGGTTGCGAAATCCTCTCGTGTTCGAAGCGCTCGGCCCAACTAGTCGCAGTAGTTAGTCGTGTGTAAAGCCAACTGGGGGGCGAACCAAATGCTCCGTACTCGGCATAGGTTCGATCGTAGAATTAGATACTAACAAGCCATAACCGAAACCCGTTTATTATCATCTTCTCTGCCAGATCGAACCATCAGCAACTTAACACTGCCCCACGGATCGCCACAGAACGAGCCTTACAGCGCACAGTGGTCGATATACCGAATCTGGCGGCATTTAATTCGAAAATGAATAAAAACAAAGCCTGATGCTTAATTTCGACTATGAAATGCATAATAAACTAAACTCTAAACAATTTTCATTTATTTCAGAGCTTTTTTGTTAAAGTTGCTGATACCTAGCCAACAAATTAGAAATATTTCTGTTAAATTACAGATATATTATTTTGAGTGTTGTTAATATAATTAGTACAAATTTTTTAAAGATAATATATTTGTTTTTAATCTGAATCAGAAGTATCAGAACCAACAGTGTCTTCATGTACAATTGGCTCTGAAAGCAAATTTTGTACATCTCTTCCAATTTCGATGTTGTTCCGGGAGTAGCTAGAAGGTCGTTTGGATAGCGTGGATATGAGAGGATCAGATGAGAAAAGAAGTGAGTGCATTAAATCCTCCATTGTGTTTTTTCTTGAATTTTTTCGTGTATGATGCTCTCTTAAATTTCTCAAATCCTTATTCCGCGATTCCTGTGCTTCTTCTGACATCATGCCAATTGGAAGAGAGACATTATTTATGATTTCAGCACCGTGAATTAATATTTTGTGTACAGAAGATGGCATATAGAACCATGAATATTTGTTTACAAATATTTCCGCTGTTTGCCAGCAAAATGTTTTGAACGCATGTGTATTTATTTTGTACCCGCAAGCCATAGTGCGTAAAATAATGCTGAATCTACTGATTAAGTCCTCACTGACTCCAGTTAAAAGTGCTGCCAATTTTGGTTGTTGAAAAAATCTTCTAGCCGTATTTCCGTTATTAGTATTTCCCGATCCGGGCTTAGGAATATCAACTAATAAAGACATTTCATTTCTTAACTTTTCTTGTATATCTAATTTAGTTTGCTGTACAACAGATTTGTCAGTGCTACGAATTTGCCACCTTTTTATTGGGATTCTGTATGCAATATGTAAAATGCACTCAAAACACCTTATCCAAGCGTGTAGTGTTGACAAGCCATACTCATACATATTTCTATTTACCGGCAGATTATTAATGGCATTCAAGTCATTCATAATTTTTGGTGTGGCTCCGCAAATTCCACATGTTTGTGACGAGGATTCTGAAATTATACTAAAAACTTTGCCATCGATCATTGTCATGTAAAATTGGTGATTAATTTGAAAAGACTCGAATTGTGTTGGAATAATTTCAGTTATTTGCTGTTTCACTTTATCAACTTCAGCACTAACCAACTCAGAAGTTTCTTTTGCGTAAATCAATTTTATTGGTCTACAAAATCGCGTTGAAGAAGGCCGAGAATTCTCCCACAGAATGACACTTCCCATTTTCACTTGCAGTGGCACAATGCATACGGCAAATAAGTTTTCATCGATCCTGTTCGATTCAGGGTCAGAAAAGCTTTGGCGGTAAGTTGAATGTCCGCTACTGCCATCACATCCCCATTTGTATATCGCTGTAATAGCATCTTCATTGAGGCTGACGAAAACTTCCTTCTTTGATTCGACGATTCTTGTTGCTGTATGATCAACCAAGCTCTGTAGAGACACTTCAGCAGACGTATCGGTAATTTGGACTCCAACAGGGTAGCATTTCTTTTTTGCTAATAGCAATGCATCATATGCTGGATATATGTTTGCATTTCTTACTTTTGCACCAGCTTGGATCAATTTGTACGAGTGCTTTGTAAAATCCCCATCCACGTAAAGAGCCAAAGCTTCATCAGGACTGTATGCAATAGCATTTTTGGCTTCTGAAGCAATAGTTTTTTTAATTTTTGCTGCAACCTCGGAATCAGAATGTAGCATGGATACAACTTCTGATGCATTTCTTTTTCCTGCTTTGTGTAAAATAACACGCGTCGCTACAACAAGTTCATCGCATGTAGTTTTTTCTACAAGCTGTGAAACTTTGTTGACTTGTGTTTTAGATGAACAAGCAGTGAACTCTTTTACAGGCCTTCCAAAATTTTTACTAGTTGTCGGCCCAACTAATAAAACTTCACTGTCCAACCAATCTTTATTATGTTTTTCAAAATTCGATAACGATCTGTTGCAGTTCTTCCACTTTTCCACTACTTTGCTTATGAAGCTCCTCAATTTTTTTTTTATTTCTCGGCACTGCTCCTCATTATAGTGCGATTGGTCTATAATATTATTAAATACGTGGGCCTCCACAGCTAAAAATTTTTTAGTAGGGACGTTTTCATTGTGCCAAATCAAAAAAAGTGTGCGTTTGGAAACATTCATTATGCCTAAAAAATTAATTAACCAATAAACGGGCAAGAACGGGCAGATCATTTTGGACGTTTCACAACAACAAATAACCAAATTAATAATCAAAACCATATTTGGACCGAATCCGATCGAATCCCAAAAGATGCACTCCACCAAACTATAGTATATAACACTTCAAATCTGCTACACCAATGTTAACTTCTACAACGTATTTCTATTAAACTAGATAATCACAGATCACAAACATATTTTTTTTAGTTAATACATACCTTGTACTTTAAATAAAAACCTTAGTTTATAAAATTATTAATCAAATGATTTAATATTGCCGAAAACCACGCACTGAGCAATTTGGCGCCAAATTCTTTCAATGCACTTGCTGCAACTCATGTTATATTTGACAGCTAACAGCTGTGCGAATATTGAAAGCAAAACAAATGTAAAAACGCAAATTTGCTCAGTGGAGTATCGGTTATCGATACAATCTCAAACATTTATCGATTTTAAAGTTTTAAAATTTGACTTAAATGCCGTCAGATCAATGATTTCGACCACTGTGCAGCGTGCCGAAAATATCGAGCAGTTTCCTTACATCATCAGCCGTACGTGCATGGAATTATGCTGCCTCAACACCCGTTCCCGCCTACATCTACTCCGAATCTGCCAAAAGCCGTCATAGTTCTAAGTATTTAGCGTAGATTAAGATTTCGTAAATAAAGCTTTGTTAAATAATTGTAAGCGAACATACACGAAAACATCCCGTGTTTCATTTCAAAGGAAGCAGACCTTCGAATTGACCCTGGACAGACTGAGTCATACCTCAGCTGGGAAAGTAAACTGCGTTACAATGGCGCCCGAGCAGGGACCCGATTTCAAGTACGCATCCTGTGGTAAAACCTCACCAGACCACCAACGTAACTGGATCGGATCAAGCACAAAGCAACGAAATCTTATGAACTAAAAATACGCTACCGACGAACCCACGGTAACAGATCTATCCGCTACGGGAGGACCAACTGACAAAAGTATGTCATCAGCAGGAAAACTTATAAGCAAAGGGTCACTGTTGATCAACTCCGTCGTTAGCGCAGCGAACTCACACATCGGAAACGGCAGAAGGCATTCTCGTTTTTTTTGGAAGTGGTAAATTTTTGTTTCTTTTTTTTTTTTTATTTTTCATATATTTAGTTTTAGTTAATTTTTTTTTCTATTAATACAAATAATTTTTTTTTTTAATTAGCTATACACTAGTAAACAAAAAAAAAAAAAAAAAAAAAAACCCTGTAATGGATTTTTTTTTTTTCCCGAAGTAGGAGGGGACTGTAACGTGACGTTACAAACTTAACCTACACTAACATTTAATGTTACCATTTCAATCCTAACTTTATGAAGTATGAGTAATCCAACACTGTGAATACCCTTAATATGTTAATTAACACTATGAATACCCTTACTATTTACTAAAATAACTTTTTAATCCTATAATTCTCATTTAGTTTGTTTTATTTTTAAATAAATAGAATTAAGTTTGCTTGAATAAAACAGAGTAGATATTGCCCTTAACCCCAGTATTTACTCTCGGTAGTTAGTAGTAGCCGTAGATTAGTCGTATTTAGCCGACTGCCGGTGCCTCCGAATTCCATTCGGTAGCCGACTAAATACCATCCCGTATATAACTAGTAATTAGTCGTATTCAGCCGACTGCCGGTGCCTCCGAATTCCATTCGGTAGCCGACTGAGTACACACCAGTATTAGCCCGTAGTTAGTCGTATTTAGCCGACTGCCGGTGCCTCCGAATTCCATTCGGTAGCCGACTGAGTACACACCAGTATTAGCCCGTAGTTAGTCGTATTTAGCCGACTGCCGGTGCCTCCGAATTCCATTCGGTAGCCGACTAAATACCATCCCGTATATAACCAGTAATTAGTCGTATTCAGCCGACTGCCGGTGCCTCCGAATTCCATTCGGTAGCCGACTGAGTACAAACCAGTATTAGCCCGTAGTTAATCGTATTTAGCCGACTGCCGGTGCCTCCGAATTCCATTCGGTAGCCGACTAAATACCATCCCGTGTATAACCCTTAATTAGTCGTATTCAGCCGACTGCCGGTGCCTCCGAATTCCATTCGGTAGCCGACTGAGTACACACCAGTATTAGCCCTTAGTTAGTCGTATTTAGCCGACTGCCGGTGCCTCCGAATTCTATTCGGTAGCCGACTGAGTACACACCAGTATTAGCCCGTAGTTAGTCGTATTTAGCCGACTGCCGGTGCCTCCGAATTCCATTCGGTAGCCGACTAAATACCATCCCGTATATAACCAGTAATTAGTCGTATTCAGCCGACTGCCGGTGCCTCCGAATTCCATTCGGTAGCCGACTGAGTACAAACCAGTATTAGCCCGTAGTTAGTCGTATTTAGCCGACTGCCGGTGCCTCCGAATTCCATTCGGTAGCCGACTAAATACCATCCCGTATATAACCAGTAATTAGTCGTATTCAGCCGACTGCCGGTGCCTCCGAATTCCATTCGGTAGCCGACTGAGTACAAACCAGTATTAGCCCTTAGTTAGTCGTATTTAGCCGACTGCCGGTGCCTCCGAATTCCATTCGGTAGCCGACTAAATGCAAACCAGTAGTCAACGTATTCTTACCAGTAGTGAATACGAACCAGCATTCATACCGTAGTATTTAACCAAACCGTATTTAACCGAACCTGATTAAACGAAACCGTATTTAACCGAACCTGATTAACCAGAACCGTATTCAATATGGTGCCCGGGGTATTCTACCCAGTATTTAACCAAACCGTATTTAACCGAACCTGATTAACCCGAACCGTATTTAGCCGAACGCCACGGTCTCCGAATTCCCGTGGCGTCCGATGTATTTTGCCCAGTATTTATCAAAACCGTATTTAACCGAACCTGATTAACCAAAACCGTATTAAACCGAACCGGCTTAGCCAGAACCGTATTTAGCCGAACGCCAAGGCCTCCGAAATCCTTTTGTGTCCGAAGTAGTTTTAAGTCATTTCTAGCATCTAAGAATGTAGTTAGCCGAACGCCAAGGATCCCGAAATCCCTTGGTGTCCGAGGTATTTTTAAGTCATGTCTAGTATTTAAGACCGTAGTTAGCAGAACACCACGGCCTCCGCATTCCCGTGGGGTTCGAAGTATTTACCACCGTAGTTAGTCACACCATGGCCAGACAACCGTCAGCCGTCGACTTATCAGGGGCCATAGTTAGCCGAACACCCGAGGTTGCGAAATCCTCTCGTGTTCGAAGCGCTCGGCCCAACTAGTCGCAGTAGTTAGTCGTGTGTAAAGCCAACTGGGGGGCGAACCAAATGCTCCGTACTCGGCATAGGTTCGATCGTAGAATTAGATACTAACAAGCCATAACCGAAACCCGTTTATTATCATCTTCTCTGCCAGATCGAACCATCAGCAACTTAACACTGCCCCACGGATCGCCACAGAACGAGCCTTACAGCGTGCCGAAAATATCGAGCAGTTTCCTTACATCATCAGCCGTACGTGCATGGAATTATGCTGCCTCAACACCCGTTCCCGCCTACATCTACTCCGAATCTGCCAAAAGCCGTCATAGTTCTAAGTATTTAGCGTAGATTAAGATTTCGTAAATAAAGCTTTGTTAAATAATTGTAAGCGAACATACACGAAAACATCCCGTGTTTCATTTCAAAGGAAGCAGACCTTCGAATTGACCCTGGACAGACTGAGTCATACCTCAGCTGGGAAAGTAAACTGCGTTACAGCAGTTAAGTCAAAAGTGCACGTAAATAAAAGACAGTTAAGTCAAAACTACTGTATTATAGAATACCCATATTATATCATTTATGAAGCTCTTGATAAAAAGAACACTACTGCCAAACACTCGAAATCTTTCCTAGTAATAGTTTTTAACCCACAACGATCTACCGTACTCTATGTGGTACAGTAACTTTGAAAAATTTTTCGACTTACCAATTAATATTTTTTACTTTTGCAATGATAAGACAGTGTTTTTGTTCAGCTTTACTAAAAAACAATATTATAACCCATAAACTGGGCATGAATTTCATAAAATCGGCCATAAACGGTAAACCTTTTAATTCAGTTTATGCATAAGAACAGACAAAAACTCGGCTTATCAATAAATATAAAATTGTAACGTTACTGACGCCTAAACGCCTGAAGCTAAAAAAAAAAAATTAAATTTGGATAGGAGGTTGGTCTCTCCCCAACTAAGACGGCATTTTTTAAGATATGAAAAAATCTACAGAACTGAAAGAGATACAAAAAAAAATGTAGTAATTATCGTTGCTCTTTAAAAAAATAAGCGGACAGGTGTCTGGTACATTTTTGAAATTCGCCCCTTTTAGGGAGTAAACGGGTGTATTTTGGAACTTTTTTATTACCCCATCTATCTTTTAAACCAATGAACATAGAAATAAAGGGTATATCACATTTGAATCTTATCTAAAAATTCCACATACGAATTCGGTACTTTTTAAAAATTCGAACGTTAATTTTTGAGCTCCCACTACAATATTTTAATTTCTGATACTTTTATGGGGAGAAAAAAGTACCAAAAAGGGGGAAATACGGGAAGCTAAATTCCTTTCTTTAGCTTTTTGTTTTACAACTGGAATTTTCTTAAATTATATGTATTTAATATTTTACATATAAAGATAAAATTCAACATGCAACGTCCTGAGTGGATAAGAACCTGTGAGTGAATTTGTTGGTACTTTTTGTTTTTTTAACTGGTAGTTTCTTAATTTCCGTTAGTGTTGTACCTAAAAACATAAAATTAAACATGAAAGGTCCTCATTGATTGAGGATCTGTAGGAGGTTAATTGGTACTTTTTTAAATTTTCGTTAATATTGCACCTATAAACATAAACTTAAACATGTAATGCCATGAGCGGATGAGAAAAACTGTTTGGTACTTTTTTGTTTTACAAATGGTTCTTTTTTTAATCTATAAACATAAACTTTGGCATATACATTCATATTTTCACGAAAAAAGGGAGATGCTGACGAAGTAGCGGAATTAATGCTAGTGTTTGATATATAAGCATACATAAATAGAAAAAAATATTTTTTGGAAAAACTGGGTAACTAAATTTTTTCGTAAAAAACGGGTAAATTAACGTGCTGAGTCAAATAGTTAATGTTTTTCCACAAATCATTTCATAAGTTGTCTTAATTCCGTAAAATTTAAAAATAATTTGAAAAAAAAAGTTTTTTCGGAAAAACTAGATAACTCCATTTTTCGAAAAGACTAGATAACTGATATTGATTCTAGGTTTTAGGGCCAAAAAATTAGTTTAATGGAACCAGATATCTTTAACACTATTTTGAATTATGTTTTGTTTAATGAGCACGCCAAGAAACATAAATTAATATTAAATCATAAGCGAAATATGTTTAAAACTTCAAGTGTGTTTTTCTCGTGTTTTCAAAAAATGGAGTTATTTAGTTTTTCCATGTGGCCACAGAAATAGATATCTTTATGTCTACAGAAAAAATTAAAAATTGTCTCTAATCACCAAATTCATAGAATCGAGCAATTTCTTGATTTTACGCTTATTACCAAAATTAGTATATAGATTACTAAAGCCCTTATGATACTTGCTATTTTTTGTATTGGATTTTTTTAGGATTGACTGAATGAAACAACAAATGCGAGAAAGAGCAAGAAATACAATATGTAAACAAACAGTTTTTTCTGATTGACATTTCTCATGTATATTTTTTCTTTGACTAAAACAAAAATAAAAAAAAAATGGTAAAAGCTTGGGCAGATGAAAATATTTTGTTTTTGATAAATGAAATGAAGCAGGTGCCCTTCATATGGGATTCCAAATCATAAATTTTCAATTAAAGAATATACTCGATGTAATTCGTAATATTTTTCCATATTTGTGTTGTTTGTGATTCCAAAATAAAATGTAAACAAAACAAACAATATTGCCCACTTTTTGTTCCCACAAAAACCGGTCAAAGAAAGCTAAATATCGCAAAAAAAAAGTTAAAAACCGCTACTGTCGATTAAAAACGAAAAAAATTGGCAACAGTGCTAACATTTAATCTGGAAATGCCAATTTTAAGTTAAAAATTTTTATATTTTTTTTGACAATCTTAGATTATTTATCGATAACACACGTATAATGTTTGACATTTCAAGATTTTTTATGATATAATCAATCTCTTCACACTTAGTCAGTTTTCCTATGCAAATATATTTGCACTGTTCTCCAATATAGAAAAAATACAAAAAATAGCAAGTACCTTAGCAAGTACCTTAAGCAGTGTTCGAAAATAAAAAGTACATTATTAAGCGTTCAGCTAACACGGCCAAGAATGATATCTATTTTTTTAGTAATTGTGTAGACAAACACAACCCTTAATACCTTTCGTAACTATTTTCAAGAAGGAGCCGAACATTATATAGTGTTCTGTTCGTCGTTAAAAAACAGAACCATTATAGTGGTTCTGTTAAAATACATTATATTTTAATGTTCTATAATGTTTCTTTTCTTACATTGATATAGAAATGAACAAACAAAAATTTTAGCAATGAGCGCAGCACGTGTCTGTATAGTGTATATGTTTTGTTTGTGCAAAATTATTTTGCTGGCTTTTTGTTTTTTTTTTCGAATGTGTATTTTGATTTTGTAAAAAAGTATGGTTTTTTTACTAGGCAAAAGCGACGAACAGTAATGAGCCGAACTGAACACAATGAAGTTTGTAGTTAAAAAAAACCGAACGGAATTAAATGTTTTCATCTTTTGTTGAGTTGGATAAAAACAGTATTATTTTTGTGTTCGAAAGATGACAAACAGGGAAACGTTATTTTTTTAATGATTTTCTGAACAAACACTATTAGCGTTTGTGTTTCCACAAATCTTCCGAAGCGAACACTAAGTAGCGGTATTTAATGTTTATTTTCGAACACTGTTACTAAGAATAGTAAAAATTTTATATAGTGATTTTTTTTTTTTTTTTTTTTAATTAATGATATTTTTAATTTTAATAAAACAAATTATCTAAAGACTTTGCCGTTTTAAACAATGTATTACTTGATTTAATTAAATATAGCTTAGGTTTTGACAATTCCCAACAACAATTCTACAAGTTTAACTTTTTTTATTTTAAACGAAAAAATCAATAAAATTTTTGTTATTTATTTAATATTTTAATTAAAAATTTATTTAAAAACAACTAGAAAGTTAATTAAATCAAAATTATATTTTTAAATTCCTTTCAACAAATTTAATTAACACATTAAATTAATTAAAATACTTTTTTAACAATTTTAATAATTAATAAAAAAAAAACTACTGACAATTTTTTCTGTGTTAGGAGAAGGGTTACAGTTAAAGTATTCATATTTGAAACAAATAACTTGTACATCAACACACAACATCTGTCAAAAAGTGAGATAGCCTGAAGAATTAAGCGGGAAGCCTCTAATACAAGGACAATATAAATGTCTAAATACCTAGAGAAGAATAAAAGTATCTTATGCCCAATTTTCAGTATTGTATAGAAATACATATTAAGTTAATTTTCATATTAACTTAAATCGTATTTTAATACAGATTGATTTTTTGAGTTTTATTTGTTATTTTTATTGTTATTTTTTACAAGGTAGTGTTAAAAAACAGCTGTCTGTTATTGCCTCGCCAGTTGTTGTTGTAATAGTGTGAAATTCATGCCATCTTGCTAAGCTTTTACAATGGAAACTTATGTAGAATTTAAATGTAACAGCTTGGTGAATTAGGTTACATTTAAGTGCTTGGTGAAAAATTTAATTTTGTATTTAAATCGATTTAAAGTATTAATGTGATATAATACCAAGCCTAAAAATCGGCCGTTAGTTTGGTAGAAATTGCTTTGTTATCAAAACACGATATCTGTTTTACCAAAAATTTTGCTACGTTAATTTCAATAGGGGTAGCGGAGCAAACCCCGGGCTCTGCTAGTAATAACATAAAAACAACCTCATCAAGTTTTTAATATTATTTACTTTGTTACCAACTCTTAGTTCTTGTTTCCAGGAAATTTGTAAGTACATCAGAGTTTATTACATAAATTTGATGTAAGTTAAAAAATTTCTAAACGTCAAGTGTTTAATTATTTGTTTTGGTCAGCCATTTGTTCATTTACAACTTTTGTTTTATCTCTTTATAAACTTTAGCAATAGCTAATTGCATTTATGTTGTTTTATAATTGCATTTACTTGCTTACCAATTACATGAATGTCCAAAAACATTTATATGAACAAACACACTTGCTGCACGTCTGTCTCTCTCTATCTCTCTCCATCTAACAGATGCAACGAACGCAATTACAGTTGTGGCATAAATTGTGGTATAAATTAGTTTATAGCACAATATAACACATCCATGCATACTCATTATATTAATGTGCTGTAGTGGTATACCAAATGCTAACAGGGAATTTCTGAAATAATAACATTGAAGTGTTTTGAGGTTTCACATGGTGTTCGTTTGCTGTGCTGTGCGGGGACTTGTGGTAGTCAAGAATGAGAGTGAGAAGAGGGGGGGAGTCAGATAAGTAGTTGCTAAAGTAATGGTTTGAAACAAAATTTTGCATATTATAATATTTTACTTAGAATAGAGTTTGAGAGACTATACTAAAAAGGGTCTTCTTAAAGGGACTTCCAAAACTTTGGCAGTTTTTAGCGGCCGTATTGTTAAAGCTACATTTGTAGAAATGGTTATTATTTATTTAGTCTATTTAGTCAAATCATCATCAGATATGGCGTCCAACAAAGGGCAACTCAAATTTTTTTTGGCTAAATCGATAATCTGTTCGGGCAATATTTTTCTCAAAAAGCATCTTCAGCAATGAGGCCGGTTTCTAAATGAATGAGGTAGTTTTCTGTTTTGTCCGTTGCAATAGTATCCGAAAGAGTCACCGTTTGGTGTAGACTTCGCGATGTCGGCCTCAACGGTCTACATTTCTTTAAAAACGACGTTGGCATAGCCATCACCACCAACGGCGAGCTTTATATGTTGGAAATTTACCAACCATTTTACCAAACTTACTAAACCTTAATTGAATGAAATTAACGCCAACGAGAGGGAGTTTTTACTGGACTGTACTATATGCTAAGCATTGTACATTCTTCTAGAGCGATTTAGGGGCCTGCGACTTTACCCTATTGAAATGTTTTTTGTGGGTTTCTTTTAAGCTGCAAGTTAAATGCGAATAAGCCATAATTCCCAGCCTCGACCAGAAACATTAGAAATGGTACATTTCAGATACGCGTCAACCTCCTCCCGGGAGTATATAGGGAAACATTTTTAGGGTACTTTACATCATAGCGCTACATACTCTGGGAAAACAGATGCAGCCATTACCTGGAATTCGGCCGAATTCGAAATTGACAGATTTCTTGCAATCGCGGCTGTCAAAAGATACTATCTGGTACGATAACAGTCAGCGGCGACTGGTGCACGCACAAAGACTATTGGTTGAGGCTCCATTGCGGAGTACGCGATGGTTGTGGATTGTACCCAAAGTTGCAGGAAGGAAGATATAAAAAAGCCTCCTGCGATGGCTGATATTTCACCAATTGTGGGGAATTTCGGTATGTGAGCGGATTTCCCTAGGTGCTGTTGATATTCAAAGGCTGCTGACAACTATTATAATACAGCGGAGGTAAAATTGTACAAACAAATTGCTACACAGAAAAAATTATTGCCGAATTATTTTCAAACAACCGCTTGTTTGAAAATTTTTTTAATTTCTATAAATATTTTTACTGATTCAATCAATATTTTTGTTTGATTTTTATTTAACCAACAAAAATGTGGACAACTCTTCAAAAATAAAATAAACGCGTTATTGGTGTCAAGTTTTCATAATTTTGTATGAAATATTTAACGCTCTTTAATGTTATCGTCTTTTTGCATTTTTTTATTTGATCGTAAGCAACACTTCTTTATGTGAAATATAAGAACAACAACAAAAAACACACACAGTCTATTTTTGGACGCTTTAAAAAAGTGCAACTATAAGAAAAACAATAGCAGACACGACATTATAAGAAACAAAATCCCGTATTCAGTTTTTTAAAACTGTTTGGTTAAATACATCAAATACAAAATTAGAATGATGACGAAAAACATATCGAGTCGGTCTGCTGCCGTTTTTGGTTACATTTCTTCTTTAGCAAAGGAAAGGATACAGCAACAGAGAGTGATAAAGAAAAACATTGTGTTGTGTGTATAAATAAGACTTCGTTCAAAAATTATTCCAACAAAAAAATGTGTTTCAAAGCCAGTCGGCGGCTCTGCTTTGCCGTCACCTTCTCATACAGTGCTTACTTGTGTGCGCGTCATTGCTTGTGCAAAAACTTTTTTTTTTTTTGATTTTGAATTTCAGTAAACTTTTTGTTTGATTCAGTTAAATTATTTGTTTGAAAAAATTAGTGTTTTTTTTCAGTAAACAAAATGCAAATAAATTGTTTGAATATGCAAATTTGTTTGTAGGACCGATTTCAGACAAAAAATTGTTTGATTCTACAAATTTTTTGTTTGAATTGGAAAAATAATTTTTTCTGTGTACCTGTGTGTGTTGGTTGTTGGCAGTTTGTAATCGCATTGTTCGTCACCCTTTTGCAATTTAAAAAAAAAAAAAATTCACGCACCAGTTAGTTTTTCTAAACCAATGCAATATTGAATATTCATAACTTTATATGGTGTTTTTTATTCATTTTTAATTTTTTTCGTTAAAAAAGGTGAAAGATACGTTTTGGTTTGCGGAAAAAATCTTCCCATCTCTAAATATTAACGAAATTTCATGCTTGAGCTATTTTTTGTTTTAAATAAACAACCAAACCAAAAATAAAATTAAAAATTTTCAAAACTTCATTGCGGTTGGTTTGTGAACTTTTTTGACCTAAGCGAAAAAATAAATATACGTTCCCTTATAGTTTTTTATGCTCTTTCGGACTGTGTTATGTCAATTTTTATATTTTAAAAAATTGTGAAAAAGTTATATCCCTAGTGTCCATGTTAATCTTTTCGCGTCGGACAGTTACACATTGTTTTAATTCACACAAAATGGCATTCATAACCCTTTAAAACGAAAAAATGTCAATGATAACTCACATGTTTTGTTTTATTTATGTACATTAAAACATAGTAAGAGCTTAATGACAGACCCTTTTTATAAAATTAAGCTTATTTTAAAAACATTATTCAATGCTAACATTTTGTCGGCTGCTTACGATACATATATTTAAATTTTATCAATATGAATCAAATTAGCTTTACAAATTCAATATGAACCTTTTGGTATAATACCCAATATAAAATAAAATCTTCTTCAATTGCACATTAAGCTAATGAATTAAAAATATCGTTTACCTATTTGAATAAATTATGAAAGTCAATTTGCAAACTAAACAAAATGACGTAAATTGAAATCATTTATCTTGCACTTTAATTACAATTGTAATATTTACACCTAATTACAGTTACTATTATTGCACTTAGACAATTTAAATACCTAAAAATTAATAGAAAGTGCCGTAATGTTTGCTTAAAAGTAATTAAATTTTGTATCTTCAATTGGACGGACTCACGAACGACTGCGGTTTATAAAAGCTTTCCATTAAATCTTACTAAATAATTAACAAAATTTAATATCAAATGTTGGTTTTGTTTTGAAGAAAACAAATTACACTAAACTACAGAATAAAAAGCACGTATTGCCTGTAGGAATCTAAGATTTGTTCCTTTATTTCGTATCACTTATGGATTTTACCCCAAAACATATTCGAATATTTTAAGGCCAAAAACAAAACAGGAAAATTTTTGATACTCGAATATTAGTTACTTTATTCGATTAATTTACCAATTGGAAAGGTCACACTCTCAATAATTTGGCGGAGAGGGCAAATGTATTCCATCCCAAAAAATTTTCAACTGGCAGCGCATCATTAATAGCCAGTTTTTGACTTAAAAATCAGCGATTAAATTAATATTAATCTTCGATTATTAGTCATTTTGTTTGCTAGTTTAATTGCCCAAAGTTGGACAAAATTTTCAAAGGTACGAACAGCTAATAAAAGAAAATATTACTTATAAAAGTACATAAATAAAAACTATTGTAGAAAATTAATAAAGTGGACTTTTTAAACAATAAGGAAGTTTTAAAAATATTTGAGTATTTTAATACGACAATTATAAGTAAACCAAGAATAGGGCCAAATCTTTTTTATTTATTTAATGATAAAGAATTTGTTAAAAAAATCCGATTTACCAAACATTCAACAATGTCCTTGTTTTCATTAACAAGTTATATTAAATATTCCACCTCGAAAGATAAAATATTGATTGATCGTTTTGTTTCTTTTTCTATTTTATTTTTTTCAATATAATATTTTTAAAATTTAAAAATATTATATTGTATTAAAAATATTATATTGTATTATATTGTATTTAATACAATACAAAATTTTCCCATTTTCTTTTTCTTCTTCACGTTACGATCAATCATATGATGACATAACCAAATTGTCAATTTATTTGGCAATGCTAAAAGCTTTAATCTTTCACTCAAAAAGAGGATTAACGGTAGATTGATTTTATTATAAGATTTACTAATCTTATCTTGGTTAAATCTTTCCGTCAAAAACTCACTCTAAGCCAAGCATTGTCGTGTTAGCTTGATTCTGCAAGCAATTTGTTTGAAATGAGTATTAATTGAAAAAAATTATTATTTCTTATTTTAAAACTCTTTCGGCTGGCCCTTTTTTATCAGGCATATCGAACTGCCAATCCTTAATAAAAATTTTCTAAATAAGACAATAATTTCAACTAAAATACGATGGCTTTTCGTTGTGATTTTCTATGGAAAATAATAATTGGGTACTTTTTTTTGATACAAAACTCAGAAAGAAGCTTCAAAAAGGATTACATTCTAAAAAATTCTTCAAAAGCTTTACAAAATTCTATGGTGAAAAGTAATTAAGATTCGAAACTTGTTTATGTTCAAGGAGGAGTATCAAGATTAAAAAAATTTTGATTTAGGAAATATATTCAAGCATACACCGAAAAATTCTCCAAAAATGCTTCACCAATTAAGCTTCGTTCACAATAGGCAGCAAAATTTTCACTGGTGTTCACAATAAAGCAACAATTTTTTTTCGCGACCACACACATTTTAAATAAAGAAACCGTTTGCTAATTTTACCCAGAACAATATTACGTATTTCTTATTATTTGATGGAACATTTTTTTAAAATTTTCATTTAAAAATAAATAAAATTATAAAAAACGTCAGAAACAATTTCATACAAAATGTTGCTGAAGTAGAAGTTGACTCAGCTTTTTAAAAAAACTTTAGTTATATTTTTGTTTTATAAATGAAAGGAAAATATATGAAATACTTTGGGAAGAAACAAGATAGAAGAAAATTTTTTTCATTTTTTAATTGAAATCAATTTTTAATTTTTTTCTGTGCATGCAAATAAAACGATGTCGACAGCGTGATGGTGACCTTAAATGGCAAAAATTGGCATCTTAAAATAAAAAAAAGTTAATTAAAAAAGGTCCTCCGAACTGTGAAACAAAATTGATTGAAGGTTTTTGGATTTTTTTATTTATGATTTTGTTTTAATAGCTTATACATAAGTATGGATGTGTGTACTAGGGTGACAACTTTTTTTGGACACAATTTCTTCATCGCACCACGCGATGGGCAATTAAGTATTCATAATAAAAATAATTTCAGCGTCAAATGCAATTTCTAAAGCTCCTCAAAAAAATTTTTTTTTTTTTTTTAGTTTCCATAGACAATATATATATTGTAAATATATTAAATAAGTAACTGTTTAACAAAAATGTAAAGCTATTTGCAAGTTGATTTACATAATGGAAAAGTATCTTGTGCAACTTTTACCTGCAAAGTTATTTTTTTCTGAAAACTATCACTGTTTTATATAATATCCGCCAAGCAACTCATCTATTACAAGATTCATAATTTCGCGATTTTTTTGCGCCGTTCTTCCGTACAGATGGTAAGATCTTGTTATACTCATGAAATTATTAGAAAATACTTAAAATTTTGTTTTTAAATGTTAATTTTGTATACTTAGGAGAAAAATTGATACTCAAAACTTCATCGCGTTTGGTGCGGAAACTTTTTTATCGATCGCAAAAAAGTAATACATCATGTCTTAATAATTTTTCATGGGCTATACGGCTGGCTATGCGATGAAGAATTTGATATTCGCAAAAATTGCAAAAAGTTATTACCCTAGTGTGTATGTTATTTAAAGTTTATTTTTTTGACGTGAGAGTGAGTGAAAACCTAAATACATGTTTGCCATGCGCAACGGTGTGGAAAACTGGACGATTAAAGTTAAAATCGCTTAATCATGCGTTACAGTGAGTCAAACCCCGTTACGCGTACTTACGTTAGTATATATATTCTAATCGTGAGTGTGCATGACCGTAAGTTAAAAACAGGCACGCGCACTTTTGTGTTTTACAAATATGCCAAATTTCATTAAATTCGGAAATTTTTTGGAAAAGTTATTGCATATTTTATTAAAAGGATACTTGACAGGACCATAGGTCCTTTTCACAATAATGCTTAAAACTAACTTACAAAGAGCGATAATGATGTGTATAACAATAAAAGTTTATAAATTTTTAGGTTGAATAATATAGCAAATAAATATATTTTTATTTTTTGGAACATGAGCGGAAGACATGTCCTTGGTTTGATTTTTTTTCATAACTTGAATATTTCTTATTAAGATAACAAGAAATTTCAAAAGGCTGCGCCAACTTCTTCTATTTTTGTCCCACCGTTTATGGGAGCGATTAATAGTGCGAAGTATACTGTAGGAGTAAAAGGGATCTAAAGAAAACGCCCATGTTCGGAAACTCTCGCGTCGAGAAACTTTTCGATTGAAATGTGTGAAATGTAACAAAAATGCCATAAATTGTGTAACTGTGTCTGTAACTTTTTTTGGAAAGCTGTCACGTAAGGAAATTACTCGCCAATTTACAGAAAAAGCATGTCTGTAAAATATCTGTCAGAAAGCAAAAAAAAAAAAATAAAAAAAGCAATATGCGAAGAATAATAATAATATTTTGTTCTTGGCACATTTTTCATTGTTAAATTATTTTGCGTTTACCATTTTTATAAAATAATACAAATGTACTCAAAGCCCGTTTGCAAACAACAAACATTAAGTCGCACTTTTCATTATTAGGTATAGCCGGCGGTTGGATTTTCGCCGCCGTCGTTGAAAAATTTTCAGTTTTAGTAAATTTTGGTCGCCGTTAACGTATGTGTGATTGGCGTTCTCAACGTCTGCAATTTCACATGGGCTTCGAGTGGAATATTATGACATTTGTAACGTAACTACGTAATCTCTTTTGATAGTTTTTTTTTATCATGAGTTGCAGACACACCTTTTTCGCGCTTTTCGGGAAACGATGGAATATTTTGTTTTACATTTTTTCGATACGAGAAGTTCTCACTAAAGTTACAGAACATTGCTACTGGCCTATTAATATTATAGATTAACTACTTTAATTTTTCCTGTCGCTTAGTGTAAATGAAATTAACTAAAATTACACATTTTGTTTTCATAAAGACAATTAATATTTATCTAACTGTTCAAGGTGCATTAATAGTTCTGCTTTTAATTAACTTTATTTTCTCCAGGAAAATGTGAAAACATTCTATGAATATGTTGTAGTTAATAAATTTAGTTTCATATGTAAAGAAATATTTTGCTTTCTAACACACACACACACACACACAAGATTGTCAACTTTATTTCATGCAATGGAATGAAAAGAAATGAAATATTTACTACCATTTTAAGTCATTAACATGAACTTTTGTAATATTCATTGAGTAATTTACATACACTTACTCGTACATATAAATGTTTGTGTAGTGTATTTACTGGACATTTGTATAGAGTTTATAAAGTATAAGAAAAGAGCGGTTTTGGTATTATAAGGAATTTATTGTGGATTAAGCAAATTTTTGTGTGTGCTTTACACACAATATTGAATGCGAGTGTTGTCTGAAGAATTTTGGTTTGCAAAACATGTTTGCAAAAATTAAAGCCCCCGCATATTTATTGTGTATCATAGTATAATTTTGTAATCAAAGAAAATATTTAAAACTAATACCTTATATAAAAAATTAAAGCCGAATGCCCTTGGAATTATTGGAAATTGAAAACCATCACCCGTTTTTAAGTTTTCTAAGGCAAATGATAATATCCTTTTCAAAATAAATGAAAATAAAATGCAAAAACAAACATTTTAAAAGGATAAATAGCTTTGTTTTGTTTTTATTACATTTTATTGCAATTGTTCAAGCATGGGAGAATATTTCAAAAGAATGTCCTTGAAGCTCCTTCACATACCTACACACACACACATGTATGTACATACATCTATTTATACAGACCATGGTTTTAGTTTTATATGGCCTGTTAACTATTTATACAATTTTATTGTTATTAACCACAAATGTGTCAAATGTGTGATTTTGTGTCATTTATTGTTTTTGTGTTATTTATGTTTTTCAATAAGAGTTTCTAAGAATTTCGGACTTAAAGAAGGGGTATATTTCCTAAAAACACTTTTATTGTTTCGAATACAAATATTTTATTTCATTTTCAGTGTTGAGAATTGAATGTTTTTTTTTTTTTTTGGAAAAATGTTTATTGTACGATTTTAGCATTAAAAGGCAAAAAAAATGAAGGCTGCATAGATACAAAAAGAGATATTGTAAAAAAAGAACGAGTCAGATTAACTAAACTACAGTTTCCCTTCTTAGTTAGTTGGTATTATTAATGATTTTCAAGATGTTCATTTGTCTTTTAACATTTTATTGTTCTTTTTATAAGTCCTTTTTTGATTATTGTTGTGGTTATTTTGCAAATAGAGGATATTTTACATGTTTCTTTAAGCCGTTAAAAGAACAAAATATCAAGAGCATTAATAGATTAAATGAAATGAATGGCATACATGATGTTAAGCAAAATTTTTCAAGCAGAAGATAAGAATTACCGAAATTTATTTGTTAAGAAACTAATTTATTAATTTATTGAATTTCGAATGTTGATAGTCTTGTAGGAAAAGTAATTTGTGTTTTTCTGAATCCCAAATGGCAAACTTTTGTTTTTTTTTTTTTTTTTTTTTGATTTAAAAACAGGGTCCAAATTACGCCATTAAATATCGACGTTCCCATTTAAATTGTATTGTAAATTCGATTGATATCGAATGCCTTATTTTTGTGTGTATTTTCTTTTATGTGTTTGTGTTTCTTTAAAAGTTTAGTTTTACTTTATGAAATTATTCAAACGCTTAATTTCAGAAAACGTAGAAAAAAATCGCTAAATTTAATTAGTCTGTTATATCAAAGAAATTTCTTTAAATTTACTAATACCGTTTTTTTTTTGTGTTAATGGAAGGCGACAAACGTTTATGAACTAAAAAGGTTATCCACCGGCCGAAATTAAACAAAATTTTTAAAACTTGAAACATTTTAATTCCAAAAACTTTGAAATCTAACCAATTGCTCCTAGAACCGACAAAGAGCCGAACATTATAAAATTAATTAGCGTTTAACTCACACATCCTGGAACGACATCTATTTTTTAGTGTTTGTGTAGACGAACACAACTCTTTTTACGGATCGTAACTATCTTCAAGAAAGAGTCGAACATTATAAAATTATTAAGCGTTCGGCTCACACATTCAGGAACGATTTCTTTTTTGTTTAGTGTTTGTGTAGACGAACACAACCCTTAATACCGTTCGTAGCTATTTTCAAGAAAGAGCGGAATATTATATAATGTTCTGTTCTTCATTGAAAAACAGAACAATTGTAGTGATACTGTAGAAAAACATTATATATAAAATTTTTTGTTCATTGATAAAAAAATGAACAAACAAAAAATTTCAGCAACGACTGCAGCACGAACAGCTTGTGTATGTTTTTGTTTGTGTAAAATTTTTTTGCTTTCTTTTTGTTTCTTTTTTTGTATATGTTTTTGCAAAAAATTTTAGTTTTTTTACCAGCCAAAAGGGCGTTAAGCACAACTAAAATGAACGAACTCTAATGAGCTGATCCGAACTCAATGAAATTTGTTGTTTTTTTTTTTAAAGATGAGAACAGTGTTATTTTTGTGCAAGTAAGATGCCAAACCAGGAAACGTTATTTTTTTAATGATTTACTACAGAAACACTATTAGCGTGTTTTCCACAAATCTACCGAACCGAACACTAAGGGGCGATATTTATGTGCTGTTTCTAGGTGACAGGCAATTGATTGTGTTTAAAAATTTATATGAAAATCGCTCAGTTTTTTAACACCTTTTATTTAAATTTTACTACACAATCAATTGCTTGTCACCTGGAAACAACACATTAATGTTTTTTTCGAACACTGATTATAATACTTGTAATAGAAATATTAATCATATAATGGTTCTTAATAACTTTTTATCTTCACTAACTTTAAGCTTATTGCCTATAAAGAAAATCAAATCTTTCTATCTTTTGAACGTGTAGTAAAATTTATATGAAAACCATTCAGTCTTTTGAGTGTGTTTCATATAAATCTGTGTAAAAACAGCACATAAAAAACTAATTTTATATTTTTGTTTGTTTATACAAATGAGTTTTATATAATCAAAAGTAAAACTTTGTGCGGACGCAAAAAACATGTGTACGTAGAAAATGATCACTCAACGTCAACGGAAGTTAAAGGAGTATACTTGAAGGATGTCAATGCATTTGCACAATATTGATTTTCAGATCCCACTTTGATTCCAGGTCAGCTCAAAAATAAATGTTATTATTTCTTTGCAAAATGTTTTGGATTTTTGTTTTTTACTTGTCGGGCTATCCTTCCCTCCGCATTATTATTTACCTTTCTGCAATATCAATTAATATGGCTTGAATATTAAGTAAATTAAGTCCATCCTCTAATTTAGTTACTGTTTCACCAATATATCCTTAGTTGAAAAATACAAATGCTAATTGACTTTTGATGTTATTAAAATTTAATATTTCTATTTAAATTGCATTATCGGAATAAACAAGCTCTTCAAGAACATTCTTTAATCGCTCAAAGCATCTAGCCAGGGTCCCATCTTGGCAATACTGGCTGCGGTGGAAGGGAAAAAATTGGAATATTGCAAAGCGATGTAACCTGTGTGTCAAGCAAGTAACTTGATACAGTTTTGGGTAAAATATTTTTAGCTCATTGGCAGCCTTAAACAGGTAAGGTGCTGCAGAATAATCGTTTGTCGAACTCTTAAACATTTTTTATATTCCCCCCTATTGCTAATGTCAATGTCGACTTAAATGGCGTCGACACCGCAGTCATGGCATTACCGCCGTCAATATTTACGATTTTGTCAACAAAGTTTTTACCGTCGTCAAGTGAAATTGTGACAAAGTTCTTACAATATATTTAAAAAAAAATTTAAAAAAATATATTAATAATATTTAAATGGAAAAAATAAGCCCAGTTTGGCAAAAGGATTTCAACGCAGCTCAACTCCTAACAATTTCAAAAAAGAATGGGAGGAAATAACAACAAAATTAAATTCAATGGGACCACCAATTAGAGACAGCGAGAGTTGGCAAAAGGTTTGTCTAGAATACTTTTTAAAAATATAAATGTTTAAATTTTGACCATTTCAAGGTGTGGAGGGATTTTAAATGTAAGTTAAAAAAAAAACTAACTCACTACAAAAATCAATGCAACTGGTGGTGGTACATATAAGCAATTACCGCTTTCGCATCTGGAAGAAGCTGCAGCAAATTTTTTACAATTTGAGAAACAATTGAGTCCTGGAGGTAAATTACAAGGAATAGTTTCTGGTGATGATATTCAAATAGAAAATACTATATCTGATTTGGATGTTACAATTTTGGAGGATGATGAAAACGTGCCATCAACTTCGACAAATGTAAGAAAAAGGAAACGGACGATGGATGAACGGAAAGAATTGTTTGAAAAGCATAATGCCATTCATAAAGAAGCTTTTCATGAGATTTTCACAAATACAAACCAAATTGTTTTATTACTCACGTGTTGTCCGGCAAATTGAAAATGGATGATCTTTGTCTTATAACTTTCCTCTGAAGCTGAATCATTTCTTTATTTTCTTCATCACTACTTTCAGAGTCAAACAAAAATAACATTTTACACGAAAATTTAAAAAATAAATTAATTTACTGTCAAAATACATAGGGATGAGCAATTTTTTTTTAAATATCGATAACATGTCGACATCAATATATACATGCAAATTAATACCGATTTAATGTCGAGTTGACGTCGGCGTCGACTAAATGTGACGTGAGCTTAAAATTAACGACGCCGTCGACAACGAGTTTAGTAATAGAGGGGATTAAGTAGAGCTCCAAAGGAATTAATGTATTATTTTAAAAAGTTTTTGTTTTGCGCATTTGAAAATCTTTGAAGAGCTTTTTTCATAATATGGAAATTAAAAAACAAAATCACTAAAAAATATCAAAATATGCATTTAAAACCAAAATGTGCAAGAATATGCAAAAACAAATCGATGCCTATAATTATAAGTGTTGATCGACCTTTTTTGATTACTCTAAATAGTTTATATATGCGGGATTCACAAGGTGTCATATTTCTTAAAATAATAACATGAAAAAATACAACTGTTGTGAACAACCCCTCATAATTTAGTGTGCTATTTTGAACCTAAATCAGCTGATTTAAGCAGACATCAGAGTACTTAGCCGATCTAATTTGACGCCGGAAGTGTGTTATTGCAAAAATTGGTAGCCGCAGATTAAATTAGGATGTTAGACGGAAAAAACTATACCATCAACGGCGACGGCTACAAAAACTAAAGCGGCTCGTCTCCACTGCTCATTGCAGGAATCTTCTGATTAATTACGACAGCATAATATGGAGTTAATATAAGATACTTTTTGTTAACAAAGTAACAACAATATTTTTAAACCATTGTAAAATGTTAGAACATTATGACAATATAACATGATAGCACATCTTGTGAATACCCCAATAGTTTAATATATGCAGGTTTTCAAGGTCATTAATTTAATGTAAATAAAAAATTATTTATTTCATTCTCAATAAAATTCGAAATCGATGCCATTTTATCGCAAATTTTTTGATTCAGAAAGATAATTGGTCGACATCGTTCTTAGACTATCGACATATTACATGCATTTGCATGGAAATCGCAGCCCTAGTAGTGATATATTCAAGGCTGCGATATGTTGTTGTGCTTCTAATCAACATTTTGTAAGTTTGTTTATTTACATAAGCGATTTTTACTCTCAATTGAATTTTTAAATGATTCTAAATTAATAATTAATTGGTGAGTGTTTGTATTTCTAATTTATTAAAAAACACAAAGGAACAAAATTGATTTTTTTTGTTCGCGGCCTGAAACTTTATTGCAAATTTTCACTTATTTGAGGTCGCTGATTTAAAATCTAATCCACATTTTTCTCTATCAGCTCGACTTTTCGAGATATACCGTTATGCCCAAAATTAAGCCACTTTCACTACATATATTGGAATAACTTGAAAACGGTTGACCATATTCAGATCAAAAAAATCCGAAACTCGGCAACAATATTATCTTTAAGCGTTCTGACATTGTTTTTAAATGTGCTTAGTAGTATCGTTAAAGTTTTATAAAATAAAAATTAAAAAAAAAAAAAAATGTTTTTGTTCTTTAAAAATGAGTTTTGGTCTAAAAACATTTAGTTAAACAAATTTCGAGTGAACCCAGTAAAAACTTCGCCTACAATATAATGTGTTAAGTAATCAGAAAAACCTAAACGCACTACTTACAATTCTAATGAACGCATTCAAAATTAAGTAATTATTTTTTTACCTATATACATCCAGAAATAAGCAGTTATAAATAGAAGTTGTTATAGAAGCAGTTATAGAAGAAATGAGAGAAGCTATTCATTTTGAAAAAGTAAGCGAAGTTATTACTGGGAAATGAGCTTTATTTTATTGCAATCGGTGCAGAACTTTTGATTTTGATCACAACTGGGTTCGATTTCCGTGGCAGTCAAGAATGAAAAGTTAACAACAAATTTTAATTCATTTCATGTTGTAAAATTAATTTCTTCATAAAAATAGTTTAATGAAAATTAAATTCAATAAACCTCAAAAGAAATAAACTTTAGCCTGATTAAAATATCAAAATTGATAAAAAATTATAGTAGAATGTGGTCGAAATTCGCAAAAATATTAATAATAACTTCTTTGTTAGTATTGCAACATTTGACCGAGCGTTGTCATGACGGATTATAACGGCTTCATGACTTGTGGCATATTTCTGGCCTTTTTTAGCCAATGCTCTCTCGTTTTTTAGCCTGATTTAAGCAAATCATAATAGATGAGAACCTTCTATATATATATATATGTCCTTTATTTATCTAAATATAAATAGAATTACATTTCTGAACACCATAAATACTTAAATAAAGTTCAGTGTGAACATAGGACGTCCAATCAGATGAAATGTAGAGCATTACTTAAGTGGCTTAGAAATCCCGCTTTATCTTTTTACTTCTGATTAGGCGGTCTTTACGAACAATATTTTTGCGCTTTGGGGTCACTAAAACATATTTTATACGTCTCATTGCTTTAACACGTTTTCCTTGTTTTTTTTTATGAATCCTTCTGCCTGTTAACTTTTTTAACTCATTCTGGAAATAGTTCTGATATTTTTTCAAGGTCTGCTAGAGTCTCTCATCATCAACAATCATCAATTTAATATCGTCAAATTTGTTGGCTTCCTTATCTAGGATCTATAAGCCGCAAAAATTTTCTCCCACTCATTAAAATTGGTGGAACATATTTACGATTGGCTTTAGTCAGTGTTAAGCTGTCTTGTGGACTCAAGAAGGGCTGGACGAAAATTGAAATTGATAAGCTTCCTGAGCCGAGAAAAGCTTAGATTAATTTTATTTTTCCTCAGAAATTTAAATAACCCAATAGTCAATGACAAAAGAAAAACCCAAGATTTAAGAACAAGGTTTGGAAATTTTATTTAAAATACGGGCTTCTTAGATGACTGTAAAAAGAACAAGGCCGAAATTTTTGCAAATGCACAGAATGGAAATGACATTTTAATCACTTGACATACTTATAAAGTTAGGCATTGTGTGCAAAAGAGATAGGCGACTTTTATTATATTTAGCTTTAATATACACTGCGATAGAAAAGGGAAAACATTACCCATAGCAGCGTATATGACAAATGCCATTGGCATTAACAGCAGTCGGCAGTCGGTGTACGCTTCAGCTGCACCGACATTGTTTTTTAAGTGGCTTAGTAAATCAAAACTTCTTTTTTTCAAAGCAAAAAAAAAATTTTGCTAACAAAAACAACGACCACTATCTGAAAACTTGAAAACTTAATGAAAGCCACCCAAGCAACAAAACTTAAAACTTCTGCAAGAAGCAGGATTTTTAAAAAATTTACAAAACTTGGTGCCAGATGTTTGATGCCGAAAGACGATTTTGAGTATCCGAAATGCTGCTTGAATACTATAAAAAAAATTAAAATATTTTTTGCAGCGAATTATTACTGGTGATGAAAAATATATCCACTCTGATTAACCAAAATACAAAAAAGTGTGATTTGCAAAATGCTTAACTTAAGTAAACAAACCATTGAAATATTTTAGTTTTGCTGTTTTTAAAACACGTGCGCAAAACTCGTTAGTTTAACTTAAGCCTACAGTACACGGAATGTAAAAAGCTATATGCGCATGTGGTTCTGACGTAATTTTGACGTCACTACAAAGCCACAATAGCAGGTTCGTGATGTGTGATGACGAAAAAATTACGTCAGAACCACATACTAATGTGACTTTTTACATTCCGTGTACTATAGACTTCACATTTAAAACAAATTTTGAAATTTTAATGTAAATAATTAGTGGAGCTCAAGGTCAGTTTTTTTATTTTTTTATTTATTTAAAAAATGTTTCCAATATTTCGAGATCCACTGGATCTCATCTTCAGGGTACTACAATTATAGTTAACAAAAATATAAAAAATAAAAACATAATTTTAACATTAAATGAATACATATTGTCCCACTGTGTCATAACAACATATAAACAGAAATAAGCACACAAAAATGAAAAACTTACAAGAGGAACAATAATAAAAAAAAACACGTCTCACACGGTTTTACATTTAAAACTGCACTAATTCTTTATTCTATTTTTGTTTATTATATGTCAATAATGTTTTGCTGAGCTCGTCTCTAAATCGCTCTTAAAGTTCATTCGGTACTCTTTGCTTGTGTTTATTATATTTAACATTTCTAGTGTATAGCGTCTATGGTATTTTTCCTCTCTTTGTAATATCTCCACATATTCAAAGTTTGGTGTGTGCCCTTTTTCTGCACAATGGGCTAGAAGTGCGGTTTTTTGTGTAGAAGTTTTATTTATATTTTTCAGGTCAGATTTATGTCCTGCTAATCTTGTCTTAAGTTTGTTTTTTGTTGTACCAACATATATCTTTTTACATACATTGGTTTCGTCACCATTACAATTTATTTTGTAAATCAAATTAGATTTTTCCATTTTGTCCAGCTTACTTTTGGTGTTTGAAAAAAGTTGTCGTAAAGTGTTTATCTAGGTGCTATTTTATAGTTTTCCTTATCATAAATGTCAGATTTTTCAATCCTCTCGGATATTCTTGGCACATATGTCATTGATTTATACCATTTTTGATTTTCATCTATTTCTTTGGTTTGTTTGTTTTCTACTTGTAAGAGTCTTTAAATAATATTGTCTGGGAATGCATTTTTCTTCAATATGTCTTTTATTTTCTTTTTATTATCCTGGTGAAAAAGTTCATCACTTATAGTTAAAACTCTTTTTATTAAGTTGTTAGCGGTGTTCATAATAATGTTTTTTGGCTGGCACGAATAAAAGTTTATTATTCTACCTGACGATGTAGGTTTTTGATACCAGTCTATTTTCAGTTTGTTACCCGATCTAATTACCAGGGTATCAAGGTATGGTAATTGTCCATTTATTTCTTGTTCCAAAGTGAATTTTATTTGTGTATGGAAGCGGTTCAATTCCTCTAGCATCTCATTTATGGCGTTGGTTTTTACAATACCAAAAAGGTCAGCCACATATTAAGTTATAATTTTCGGTTTACAGTCCAATCTTTGAATGCAAGTCTCCAAAAGCTCCTCCATCACGATATCGGCCACGATAGGGGACGCCGGTGATCCCATAGGCAACCCCTTCCTTTGTGTGTAGATTTTGTCTTTATATTTAAAATAACGATTTTCCTTAATACAAAATTGTAATATTTTAAAAAATAAATCTTTGGGTATTGTTGTCAATTTCTCGATCTCCTCCCACTTATCTTTGATCACGTCAATTGCAAAATCAACCGGTATGCTCGGAAAAAGCGATATTACGTCAAACGAAACTAATTTTTCATCATCTTCTATTGCACAGTTATTTACCTTACTCCTAAATTGCACCGCATCCCTTACATTAAACTCTGAATCAACTGTTAGTTTCTTCAAGATATTCATTAAAAGCTTACATAATTCACTAGATGGTGAGTTTATTGATGCACAGATTGGTCTAAGTGGGAATCCTTCCTTATGGATCTTGGGTAATCCATAAATTCTTATTTCTGTTTATATGTTGTTATGACACAGTGGGACAATATGTTTTCATTTAATATTAAAATTATGTTTTTATTTTTTATATTTTTGTTAACTATAATTGTAGTACCCTGAAGATGAGATCCAGTGGATCTCGAAATATTGGAAACATTTTTTAAATAAATAAAAAAATAAAAAAACTGACCTTGAGCTCCACTAATTATTTACATTAAAATTACAACAAAAGGTCGAACAACACACATATTGAATACAAATTTTGAAATTTTTTTGCCCAAACCCGAAATGAAAATATTTATCATTGTAAAAGAAATATCAATTTCAAATAATATTTTTTCTTTTTTGATGCTTTTTATATACAAAAGGGCTACTAATATTGGCCTAAGTCTAACAGAACAATATTTAATTATTTTGCCTTTGTCATTTGATAAAATTTGTTCAATTTTTCCCACTTGCCATTGACATGACAATACTTTAATAAAAACCCTTAACGTTGCCAATAGAAGCAAAAAAATCATAAAATTCTTTTACAAATAATTTACAAAAGTACCATAAAAAGGCATGTGTGTATTCCTAGATTAAGCCCACCTGACAAAGGTCTCTTGCATTACATGCCCTTATCCCTAACCTCTCTTACCAATCTACGTTTAGGATATAAAAGAAAAACTTAGGTATTTCTATTTTAATTTCGAAATTATATTGACCCTTGACATCTACTTGTTTTGTTTTTATTGGGCAACAAAAGAAGTTTATTGAATTTAAATGAAGGACGTCAGAAATAACGTACTATTTGCTATATTTTTTTTTTTTTTTGGTGCTGTTGCTTAAATTTACACAAACACTTCAACGCTAAATCAACTAATTAAAATCCACTCAAATTTGTTGCCATCGTAGCTGTTGCCATAGCTGTTGCCTTAGCTGTTGCTGTTGCTGGTGCTTCTGTTGTTTTTCATACCGTTATTAAGGCAAAATGTCTAAACAATTACAACAAGTGCCAAAATAATAGAGCGCGCAACAATAGGAAATTAAAAACTCTAAACGAACAATTTTGAAACCGTTAAAAAGTTTTCTATTCAAAAGTTTGCCAGGATTCCAAGTACTTGACGACTAACGGGGCTGTGTATTTTACACACTTTTTCAATTGTTAAGTATAATTAACCATAACGGGTTTTTAAATATTTCGAGTTTGTTTTTGTACGTAAAGACATATTTACACAGGCAATTTTGGGCAAAGGGGTGTTTTGAAAGTTGTGTTATTTGAAATAAATTGTAGCAATTTTGAATCTTCTTAAATGAAATTATTTATGACGATAATTAGTATTGTGGTTATTTTGTTGAACTATTTATGGTTTTTAATCCAAATTTTTAATATTTTTTAATTAATTAGGCTTAAGTTCATTAAATTTAATTTTCATTAAATTATTTTTATGAAGAAAGGAATTTTACAACATGAAAATTAATTAAAATTGTTATTGATAATCTTTTCATTCTTGACCGTGGCCGGGATTTGAACCGCGGCCGGCAGGTTACCATGACATGTTTCGATCGCAACCACTCGATCTCCTCAGATGGATTTGCCGTTTTACACTCGCAGCCATCGACGACTGCTGACGTCAATAGCCAAACATCAATCCTTAAACCAAATTGTATTTTAACCTTTGGTAGATTGAAGTTTGCTTTTTTGAATGATTATCCATTTTAATTGATTTTACATGTTCTTCCTTACTTCTGTTTTTTCGTACTTTTGTCAAGAATTTTTCTTGAAGTCCAAAGTACATTTTTTTTTTTTGCTTTTTCATTCTTGTCTTTCTTTTTCTTGTTGACATTTTTCAGCACAACTTGAAGGACAAATGAACACATAGAGCTCGTACCTTAGCTTTTAATAATAACTAGTATTGTGTTTATTTTGTTGAACTATTTATGGTTTTTAATCCAAATTTTTAATATTTTTAATTAGGCTTAAGTTCATCAAATTTAATTTTCATTAAATTATTTTTATGAAGAAAGGAATTTTACAACATGAAAATTAATTAAGATTGTTATTGATAATCTTTTCATTCTTGACCGTGGCCGGGATTCGAACCGGGATTCGAGGGTCAAAATTTGAAACAATTGTAGGCTTTATTTATGGATGTCTCTTTCCATCTCTAGTGTTTCTGAGAAAACTTAGTTTCACGATTAGCCCCTTTGTAAAATGAAGTTAAGGTTCACATTAATAAACCAACACATTAAGCCCAGCAAAGGTGAATGGGTTCTTATGTGTTGGTTATCTAATGTGAACTTTTACTTTTTTTTCTTGCGTTTTGGTATAAAATTAATAAGTTTTTTCGACAATAAATTTCAGTTTATCAATAGTATGATATGGGAATTTAGCACATTTAAACGAAACATTGTTAATTAATTCTTTGAATCCCAAGAAAAACTTTGATAACTAATATGCATGTGGCAGTGTAAATAAAACTGAACTGGCAAAATAAAATAAAGTAATTTGTTTTTATTTTTGTTTTTTCTTTACCCACTTACAGCTACATTTATGGTGTTTTCTTTTCTACAAAACAAATACCACATTTTAAAAGGTGCTTTTATAAAATGTCTTGCCTTACATGTAATAATGCAATTTTTTATTTGACGAGAACAAAACACAAAATTGGATCGCCCTGTTTTTAACAGCTGACAAAAAGTTTGTTCTTCAATATACAAAAAAAAATGTACATAAATCAAAAAGGATGTTCTTCAAAATATAAAAAAAATACACATAAACCAAAATTGGTTAATATATTAATATTAAATAAATAAATAAATGAACAAAATGAATTACCAAATTCCAATTTCTTTAGTTTGTTTTTCATAAAATATGTAAACAAGAAAATACCTTTGCCAGATTGCGAATTTATTAACACCAAGTTTTTACGATTTCTTGATTTGACGTTTTTTTTCAAAAACAATTTTTTAACACCGAATTCATTTAAATTTTATGTCACTGACAACCTACCATTAATAATGTAATGCTTTCTTTTGTTTTTACTATAAAATATTAGACAAAAATACTATTAAGACTTAAAAATTTTACTGTCCTGATAAGAGGCGATTTTTTCCCAACTTCGTCTGCTAACCCTTTATATAAACAGAAGCCATCTTTTTACAGGGCATTATCAACACTCTCGATTTATACGGGGCGTAAAGTGCCTTATGACATTTAAGGGTGAATTTTTTTAGAATAAAAAACGCTGCCTTATGACATTTAAGGGTGAATTTTTTTAGAATAAAAAACGCTGCCCTCTTAGAGAGCAAATCATTTTTAAGAAACGAACGCCAAATTGCATTTTTTTAAATAAAATGTGACATTTTTTGTAGAAAAGAAAACACCATTAGAGTTGACAAAAAATCAACCAATTGTAGTCGGGACTGTAAGAAAAGATAAACTCACTTTTTATTGTTGTTGTTTTTGTTTAAGCTTTGATATGGTTACAAGTAAAACTGGGGCTTATAATTCTTATTCGCTTAACAGTTTTATTTGTATAGTATCTTTAGTATTTCTAAAATCTTTGGATGAAGTTTCCTGACGATCTGGCCTAAGCAACCAGTAAAATGCGCATAGGAATATCTTACCCCTTCGACATTAAATTTCAGTTTATCAATAGTATGATATGGGAATTTAGCACATTTAAACGAAACATTGTTAAGTTTTTTTAAAATTTTAAAATGTTAGCGTGCGGTACAAAGCCAATCTCCGAAAAATTTGTACATAATTGTTTAATACATTTATTTTTTTTGTATTAAAAAACAGTTGTTCATTTCATTTTTAAAATATTTTAAAAGCAAAATATTCGTTTCATAAGCCTTAAATATTTTTACATGAATAAGACCTTAAATATTTGGGCTTTTACCGAATTAAATGTTTTTCCACATACGATCACAGAATTTCATTAGGTTACAAAAGGTACATTTGTACCTTTTATGGGTTGGAAGATAGATGAAAACCTCTTATTAACCCTAAGAAAACTTTTCTAGTAGTGGTGGGTACACACATTTTGCATGGAATAACTCATACTTTTACAAAAACCTGTACTTATTATGTTATGTAAACAAAATGAAAACGTAACAAAATCCATCTAAATTAATCACAATGCTGTGAAGGCTTTTAATAACCCGCCTTTGGAAACACCCAAACCTCAAGCCTCTTTTCTTCTTGTCACGAGCTGTAACAGCAAACGAATAAATAAAATTTAATTTACATTTGTATGGTATCAATGTGTTGTAGCGCTAAAATGGCATGAACTTATGTCTTTTAATTAACCAGCAGTATAGTTTACACATAAATTCGTTACTAGGAGAAGGCTTATTTATAGAAATTCCAGTGAAAATAAACTCACATTTACAACACATTCATGGAAAACTTTGATTTGCAATTAATGAGTACTTGGGAATATATATAGAACACAATTTTACCAGCGAAATAGTACCAGAAGTAATGCAAATACCTGCAGACATATAAACATACACTTATACTCTTACACAATAAGAACACTAAAACAATACATTTCATAATAATAAGCCTAAAGCATTAAACTTTCAATAGTTCACTGTATTGAAGGGCGAACTTTATGTTTGAATTTCGACTTGCGCCTTTAGGTATGCTACATTTTTAGGGAAAATGTACAGTATTAGCCGTTAGGCCGATTAAAGTTAATTAGTGCCGGTTCACACACGTCAAGTTTGACTTGTCAAGTCTTGAGCTTTTAGGAGAGAAGGGAAAAGAGATGGCCATTTCTTTTCCCCTCTCTCCTAAAAACTCAAGACTTGACGATTTAAACTTGACGTGTGTGAACCGGCACTTAGGAGTAAATAAGAGTTTTGCCTGAATACTTAATTTCTTGGGATAGCAAAAAACAATTTTGAACTATCCGAAATCCATGGAGTTCCATCTGTACAGATAATTAAAAATTAATATGTGTTTAAATTTCAAAAATTATTCAAGTCTGAAATAATTGATTCTTAAATTGAGCTTTGGTTTTTATTTATCAAAAATTGTTAATACTTATTTTATTTAAAATAAATATCACTACGTGACAAAATTTCAACAAAGCCGTGACCAAATGAATCTGAAAGCTAATCTTTATGTAAATTTTTCCGCTGAATCATGAATGATATGAAGTCAGAATTGGCAAAACAGTTTATGAGATATTCCAAAATATCCGTTATTTGTGTTTTTAAAAAAGATGATATGACTAAAATGCAAATATATATGAATATTAGTCAACAAATGACAGAGTAACAGTGGACAAAAGTTCAAACTTCATTAAAAATTTTATGATTTTGTTAAATTTTGCTCTTTTTAAGTTATTTTTTTTAAAACAATGATTTGAAAATCTTATGGCCATTTTCTCATTAGGGGATCATCTTTTTCCCAACGAAAAACTGCACATTAAAGAAATATGGTTTTCTCAATGTCTCATTGCTTCTATTTTGTCGCAATGCTAACCGGCACTCATCTGCCAATTATTTTTTTAACTTTTATTTGACGTACAGATAAATTCAATCAGCTGACTCCCAACTTTTACACGTATTTTGGGTGGTGTTGCAAACTCAAACCAATGTTTTTTGTCGGTATATTGAGAAACCCAAAATCGTTAACGGACAGTTTATCGGTATAATAAATTTATGTTGACATTAAGTAACAGACAGTTTGTCGATACATTAAGAAAATGGCCATTAATGTGTTATTGCATGCGACATTAGATTATTTTTATATGAATATTTTGCGCCCAACAAGACATAGATTGGTACAAAAATGGCAAAGCTATAGAAGATTTAGTAAATTAACCCACATAGAAAAACAATAGTTTTAAGCTATTTTTACCATTTATTTTTACTAAAAATTTTGCTTTATATATTTATTTGTTGTGTTTTTCTTTGATTTGATACAAATCGAAAAGTGGGTTCATTCAATTAATCTTCTGTAGCTTTGTCATTTTTGCACCGATCTGGATCATATTGGGCACAAAATGTTTGTATTGAAATAGGCTAATGTCGTAAGTGATAAAACTTAAAGAAATTTTTTGGTTAAAAAAAAAATAACTTGAAAAAAGCAAAATTGCAGAAAATCATCAAATTTATAATGAAGTTTGAAATTTTGTCCACTATAACTCTGCCATTTATTGACTCATCTTCACAAATGACCCACGCTTATTTTAGACATTTTATAACCTTTCACAAAAAGAAAAAAACACATAATCCGTTTAAAATTTTTTTAAATATTTGCATTTCAGTCACATGATCTTTTTTTAAAACACAAATAACGGTTTTTTTGGAATATCTCAAAAACTGACAATTCTGACTTCATATTCGGATTCAGCGGAAAATTTTACATAAAGATTAGGTGTCAAATTCAACAAATTGTCACGTAGTGTATTTAGTTTTAAACACTTATTCTATTTGTGGGGAGGGTAGATTAATAATTAGACCTATTGGGCCCATTGTAACTACCAAAAAAGAAAAAATATGAGCATTATCTTAACACTCCGGGAAGGATTTATGTAAAGGGACTCTTAAATAATAAATCGATTTTGTTAATTTTTTTCAAGCTGATTTAACAACTTTTCTGTCATTGTCCTGTACTGCCGAGAAGTCGGCTGCCCGAAATGGAATCCGACTCCTTTGACGGGTTGCACAACATCCCTTCGTTGAAGTGGAGTGCGTTATAATTTTCGTTAGTATTTCTGGCTGGTTCTAAGATGGGGATTTGGTTTAGTGGAACTCCATGGCACCACGATGGGTGATTGGGTCTATGTATATTATATGAGTACTAACTGCCATTTCTACCTTACCAAAATCTATCCTTGTTGGCTGTTTCATGCGGCCGCTATCGTGCCAAAATTATCGTGTCGAGAAGACATTTTAATGGATGCCATGACAAGTAAAAGACCATTTTGTTGTGTTTTTAGTATTGTTAGCAACACTTTGTTCAAAAAATAAACTGGGCAAATTATGTTCTTCTAGCGTATATGGTGTTGCTATTAAGCCAAATCCTTTGTTTCGGGAGGTACAAAAGAGTAACTTGTCCATAATTGGACCATTGTAGGGAGCTATATTCCGGCCGAAAGCTCAAAAAATTGTCTTGGACTTTTGAAAAATGTTGATACAATATTACAGCTAAAACTTTAAAACATGTAGGGTGAATTCCTAAACGTCATTTGCAATACACCCAAACAAAGTCATGCCATTTAAACATTGATAATGTTATACGTCCCAAAATGTATAATAACAAACTGGTATCAATAATTTTGTTGATGCTTTATTGACATTTTTTAGAAAGCAAACAAAACAGCACGTTACTTTGTTTTGAAACAGTATCAAAGCCGCATCACTGCAAGGAAATTTTATGTTTTGAAATTTACCCGTAAAGACAAATTTCGATCACAGAATACAGCCTATTCTGACTGCAGGAGTGCCAGATATCCCACGTGCACATGCACATAATGGTGAACATAGCTTAAAAGATATCGGCCACACGCGCAGAACTCGTCCGATCTGAAGAGCGCTAAACACCTACAAATGCGAACAGAATTCGTGAAAGGAAACTTTTTCGCCCAGCACTGGCAGATTTGATTAACTATTGGTAGTTCATATAAAAATATGAAAATTCAATAAATAAATAATAAAAACAAAAAATTTCCTAGGAAATTTTCAATAAATTCCCGGGAAAGTGAAAATTGAAAACAAAGAAATATGGGAGGGGAAAAACTCTCGAACTATTTCAATGGTAAGGTAATTAAAAGAAAAATGTTTTTAATTACATTCATTTGATTTTCGTAAGAAGCTTTGAAATTATGTATTAGAAAACCGGTCAAAAATAAATATGATTTTCAATAGAATACTTAAAAGTTCATTAATTAAAACAAGGACATACAAGAACATACAGATATTAATGGAAACTGAACTGCCACACTTAGTCATCTTCAACTAACATCCGTTTCCATAACAAAATATTTATTAATTTCCTTTTTAAAAAACACTCTCGTTATTTCGTTGAAGAACAATTCGCAGTTTTAATTAATAAGGAAAGCATTTGTTAAACAATATTTTTTTCGTTAGATTTTTATTAAACAAAAATAAACTTTTGTTCGATTGTGTGTGTTTATGGTAAATTGTTAACAGATTCAAACAATTTTCTACTTAAACGAATTTTTAACTTTTAAGCCTGAAATTTGTGTAGACTATAAATGGAAAACGATTTTTTATTTTGATGCTAATTTCTATTATCGTCAGGAATCTTATGTATTTGGCATACTAATTATTTGCTAAAGCAAAAATATCTTCAAGTTTATTTGAATTCAAAAAAAAATTTATTTATGGCAGCAAAGAAGAAAAAAGCCAACTTATATTGGATTCATTAAACAGGGTAGCGCAAAATGAGATACGTGTATGGCTTAAATTGTTTATTACTTTTGGATTTTTGCAAAATTTCGGTAGTAGCGGCCATGACTTTATTTCGAATGTTGGTATTTTGTTGGGAAATGTTTCTTGGATCGTTAACACTTATCCTTTCTTTTAAAAAAGGCTGATTTTTTTAACGTTTGGGTTATTTGAAAATCGAAAAAAAAACTTTGGCCAAAGTGAATAAAATATTTATTTGGGTCGGTAAACGAATACCAGTGGCTACGCCGTCGGTGGTCCATCCGGCATACTTTTTCCAGCATTCCGGTAGAAATCTCACCAATGGCATCTGCAATGTTATCTTGAAGGTCTAAAAATATGGATGGCTTATCCCTGTACACGAAAGACCTAAAGTTTTCCCACAAAAAATAGTCCAGTAGGGCCAAATCGCATGATCCTGGCGGTGGGCCGACTATGACGACCATAGAATGGAAGTAATTTACGAAACTAATTTCTCATACCCCGCGATTTTTTAATGATTTGCAAGCGTTGTTTGTTTTTTAGTCTCTTTACACATGAAATAGCGAGCCTTAATGAGCACTTTTGGCATTGCCACATGTCAGGAGTCTTTTTTACGCTGAAATAAAACAGCTAGGAGCTGTGGAATCCAGTGAACACTGAGAACAGTTAAAACGAAATAATCCTTTTGAGGCCTCTGCACGTTGCAACTGGTCGTATTTGATTTCTTATTCCGAAGAATTGGTTGCACAACTTGATCATATTGTACAACAAGTCGCAACTTTTAGTGACCGCATTTCCCCGAATATGTTCCTCATCAAAGCCATTGTGTTTATCTTGTTTTCCACAACTTATCTTACAGAATTATCCAATATTGTGCTTTTTGTATCACCATTGGCAGAGTTTGAAGTACCAAACCAAACAGCTGCAGTGTTCTTTTTTTTTTGTCGCTGTGAATACAATCTGCACATTAAAATGGCAACAATATTTTTTCTTTATTTATTCCAGTCTATAGATTAAAGGGGGTTAATGGAAAAGTGACGCGAATACAAATGAGTTATCATATTGTACACACAGCCAATCCTTTTCAAATGACAACCTCACCCTCTGTCCAGAAAGGACTTGGTGACCCCTGTTTTTGACAAACGAGGCCCTGTCGACCGATCTTAGGCGGTATAACCTTAACAACCGCACAGAGGAAATTCTGTTGCCAACCTGGAGTGTCAGCGAACCCTGAATGGCCAAAGTGCGTCTTAGGAAGTAAGAGATCGCGAATACTGGATCCTCTGAAACACTGGCTCCAAACACAGCACGTTTGGGTGCTTAGATAGCAGCCCTATCACCAAACTAGGGAACGAAGGCTAGCAACCTACGTTTCTGAACTTAATTGCTAACGAATCGCTAAAAATAAATCAAAATGGCGCCCTATGCTCCAATGGGAGTTAAAGGAACATATATATAATATATATATATAGATTAAAAATCCTTACAGACATGAGTGCTGAAATTAGAGTAAAATAAATTAAGAATTATTTTATTAATTAATTTAAACTAGTGTTCGCCTAATGGTAAAAATTCGACCATAAATTTTTATGTAAATATGAAGGCAACAAAGTTCATCTAAGTATATATGTATTTATATGTCTCGAGCATTTATTTTTTCCGGCTAAGTGGATCGATTAGGCAAGGGACCAACCTCCGGTTCATATTTTATCTTCCACGTGAGTTAATTTAATTTGGTAAGTTAAATATAAAAAATATCAAAAAATCCCCATTATCGTGGTTGGCATACTTAAAATACACCTGCGACTGTTTGGTAATAGATTAAAGAGAACGTAAACTTATTTTCTTTAATCTATTATCAAGCAGTCGCAGGCGTTTTTTAAATTCGCCAACCACGATAAGGGTAAATAACAATTGAAAAACAAAAAAGTATCAAAAAGCCTTCTTTATAGTTTCTAATCCACTCAGGACATTGCATGTTTTGTTTTATGTTTCTATGTTTAATATTCACGAAAATTAATCAAAGTACCAGATGTAGAACGAAAAAGAACCAAAAAGCTCCCTCTTATACATTCTTATTCACTCAGGACCATGCATGTTTAATTTTATGTTTGTAGGTCGAATATTAACAAAAAAGTACCAACCTTTTTCATCTTATAGGTTCTCACTCTCTAAGTAACCTGCACCTATTTAAAAAAATTAAAAAATTATTACATGATGCACGGGAAAGTAAAAGAAAGAAATTTAATTTTCCGTAATTTTTCTTGATTCTTTTTCTCCCCACACAGAAAAAAATAAAAATTGATTTCAATTAAAAAATTTGTGGTTTTAATTAAAAAATTAATTAAATTTGCCCCAGTTAACGAATTAATAGTATCAATTAAACGTTTAATTCATTTGATTAAGCGTTTAATTCATTTGATTAAACGTTTAATTCACTTGATTAAATTTTTAATCAAAACAGATTTATATTTTATTTAATGCTTTTTCTATGCATAGAGATTCGGTTGACAAACAAAAGCAGAAAGCGTTCTTAACTGTTTTGCCTGTGCCGATATGTACATCAGATTTATATAGTTGAAGTATTCGAGAACCGGTTTCTGAAAAAAGTCGAATAATCAACCCCCTATTTTTTATTACTTTTAGATAATTGAAAAAACTATTTTTTTTTTTTTGTTCTGCATATGTGTTAGTAGCAAATTTGAACGCTTATAATCTGAAATTATTGAACAGATTTTAATAAATTATATATTGTGCACTTCTGTGAGTAAATTCCTTGTATATTTTGTATATTTTGTTGAAATCGGTTGGCATACAGATGAGGAAAGTGTTCTTAACTGTTTAGTCTTTGCCGATTTATACATAGATAAACAAAATTTTTTTCTTTTTAAAACATCGTTACTATCAGAAAAGTCAATGAGATGATATAGACTATTTAATTTCACGCAAATTTTACGAAAGGAGTCGTTGTTGGCTTAAACAAAACGATAATACCTTAAATTTAACAGCTGAAAGTTTCGTGTTGGTCTAGCTGGAACATTTAAGCTAATTTTACTCAACAATAATGTACGCTGTATCAACACAATGGACATTCAATTCAATTGATTTGGTAAGTCTTTCAATTCTGTAGCTATTCAGGTCCGCAAGTCCTGATTACAAAAATGATTAAACAAATAAAGAAACAAATCGTCGTCTTAATATGCAAACCTGCTAAATCCACTTTTTAAGTAAATTTAGATTTTGATGCCGTCGACCAGCATGTGTTGGTTTTCTTCAATTTGAGTCTTGAAGTGTGTAAAACCAACTATATTTTTGGTTTTCGTCTCAAGCTGCAAATAGGAAAAATAAAAAGTTTTTTGTCTCTTCTGTAAAATGTGTTGAAACGGATTTAGCAAGTTTGCATATTAAGCCGACGAAATATTAATTAAAACATTTACAAGGAACTGAAGCTATACACATGCTCATTCTACGCCACCCTGTACAATCTTATTTTCTTGTAGATTTTGTTTGTCTTAATCTGCTAATACATATTAAAGCTTGAAATAAAGGAATTTTTTAAAGAAAATATTCTGTTTTAATTTGCATATCGATAATTGAATTTTTATCGTTTTCTGTTTTTAAAGAGAAAAAAAACTTTTATAACAAAACTAAATTTTGTTTATGAATTAGATTATGTTTTCTTTTAATTTTTGAAGATTTTTTAAATGTTTTTTTGAAGTGTTCGCAAAGTTCTTTAAAATTCATAAGTAAGTAATTTTTTTTTTAAGTTTAAGGTTGACCCTGCATACTAATATTTTCGAAGGCTAAGTCACATAGAATCCTGTTTGTTGCACTTTAGACATTGCTTTTTTCAACTGACAACTAAGTTAATATATAGCTTTTCTTATAAGCTTTGCCCCATTTGTTCCATATCGTACGTCTTCGTAAACGCAAAGTGCTAAATTTGGGCAGCTTTTAACGTACGTTGAGTTATTGAAAGCTATTAGTTTGTTTTTTGATTTGTTTTAATTTAAGTTTTGTGACAGCAACATTAAAATAATACAAATAAACTAAAATTAAATAAGAAAAAAATTAACTTGATATTGATTAAATATCAGTTATCACAGTATTCATTGCGTGTCCCTCCTCTGGTAAGTTGAAAAAAGCGACTTATAGAGTACAACGGATTCTATGTGACACGGTCTTTGAAATATTCCGTATACGTTATACTCTTTGTCAAAAAACTATAACAATTTTTGCTTGTACTAAAAAACTTCACCTTTTTGTTGGTAATTTTTCTTTTTTTTTTAACAATAAAACAATGAAACTAGTTTCTTTTTTATCAGTACAACAAACTTTAACTACTTTTGTTTTGTTGGTCAAATCATCATGCCGAAGGGAAGGCGATCTAAAAAAAATTACTCCAAGAAAACAAGCTAGGAGAAAGAGAACTGGGGATTGCGCAGACCGATAGATTTTTTTTTTTTAATTTATGATATACGTAAAGATAACTTAGGCACGATGAAATAACAATAGCACTATTTATTTCATTGATATTGTCGTGATAAGTAGTAGGAAAACATCAATTAAATTGTATTTAAAGGTTTCCTTTATCCAAAAATTAAACAAAACTGCCTTTCAAATCACTCTACAATTAAAAGGAACTGGGAAAAATAGAAGCATTATCTTCAAAAAACATAAAAATAATATCAAGCCCTTACCGCAAAAATCGCTTAAGCGACATCATTTTCAGTTTTCGTTTTTTGAATAAATGAGTTTATTGTCATCATCTTATAAAATGTCATGGTTACTTATGATACCGTTACGATTTTATAGCAAAAACAACTAAAATAAAAAAATAACCCTTTCCTGTAAAATTGTGTTTTTGTCGCTTAAGCATTTTTTGCGGTAAAGGCTCGATATTGCTTAAGTTCTTATCGCAACCAAAAAATTAATTTATATGGGTTATCAAAAAATTCTTAAGAAAATTCTCCAAAATTTTTTACCAATTAAAGCATTAATCAAAAATATAATCAGTTTTAATTAAAAATTTAATCAAGTAAATTAAACGTTTAATCAAGTGAATTAAACATTTAATTAATACTATTAACTAGTTTAATTGATACTATTAATTTGTTTACGGGTGCAAATTAAATTAATTTTTTAATTAATATCACAAATTTTTTAATTGAAATAAATGTTTATTTTTTTCTGTGTATGCTAAAACAGAAAGAAGTGTATGAAAAATTCGTAATCTTTTAAATTTAACTACCGATATCGTTAAGGAATCGAAAAATCTCGATTACTTAAACGAATATTCTCTTTTTTAGTCAAACAAATATTTTCGTTAAAGAATATGTATTAACTACAAAAATCGGTAAAATGTTAGAACGGTCGCATTGAATTCAGGCCCAACAAAATAAACAAAACAAAATATCTCGGGATTATATAGTTCGAGATTTAGAGATTTCGATTTTTGATATTCGGAATTTAAAAATAATACTCAATTTGTCATTTCAGGATTCTGAAAATAAAAGATTTTGATACTATTACCTTATCTTAATATGTATGGTAAATGTATGCAGTAAATGTAACAGGATATAGTTGTCATTGTTAACAAGTTTTGTATTAATTGAAAAATTAAATAAGTTTAAATTTTTTTTATCAATGAAATCCTTTAGTAGAGCCTACAAAAAAGTTAGTGACATATGGTGGGCTCAGAGCTGAAGCAAACAAAGTCTAAAAAGCAAATTCAAATATATTTCGAGATTGCGTAAATGAACTCGAATAAATTTCTGGTGCCACTGGCTTGGGTTGATTATCGTTACGTCAGGAACGAAACACTTTTTGATTTAGTCCGTTAAAGAACTGAATAGAGTTAACATTTGCGCAGACTATCAAACCAGTTTTGAAATACAGATATGTATCATATTTTATGACTTGGTTCGGCTCAGCTCTGAGCCCTCCATATGTGGCTTGGAAAATAACGGACTTTGAAAATTTAAATTAAAAATGTTTGACTTACTTTTATCAGGCTTCTTTGAAATATTTTTTTTGTGAATTACTTAAGCCCTTATGACCAGAATGTACTAATAAAGTGACCTCACAAGCACAGCTGTTTGCAGTGATTTTCTTCGTGTGTGACTTTTGTCGTCATTTTTTTTATTTATTTACTTTTTTTAATAAGGCATTTTGACATTTGCCGTCTCAATTCTAGCAACAAAATGCCTGTTGTTTTTTCTATTGTTTCATTGTTGTAGTACTGAGGTCACTTTGTTAATACATTTTGCTTATGACACTACAAGTTTTATTCATTGAATTGATAGAAAGGAACAGTAAATGTTGGAAAGAGCAAACTACAAAAAATGTAAACAACAATTTTTTATGACATAACTTAATTATTTATCGATAACTCTTTGAACTTGGTAAATCTTTCTATTATAAAGGGTAGTTAAATTGTAAGGGCCAATGTTGAATGTGAACCACAACTAAACGCCAAGTTTTTTTCCGAATTTTATTTGACATTTCTCTATTTCAGACTTACTCAATTTGAACCATGGAGAGATACACAATCCAACAACATGTTAAAGTTATCCAGACTTATTATGAAAATGGGCGTTCAAATCAAAATGCATATCGTGCACTTCGTGATTTGTGATGAGGCACATTTTCACCTCAGTGGATTCGTCAATAAGCAGAATTGCCGCATTTGGGCGAATGAGAATCCAAGAGTGATTGTCGAAAAACCAATGCACCCGCAAAGAGTGACTGTTTGGTGCGGTTTATGGGCTGGCGGCATCATCGGGCCGTATGTTTTCCAAAATGAGGCCGGTCAGGCAGTTACTGTGAATGGTGTTCGCTATCGTGAGATGATAACGAACTTTTTATGGCCCGAATTAGAAGATATGGATGTGGACGATATGTGGTTTCAACAGGACGGTACCACTTGTCACACAGCTAACGAAACAATGGCTCCTTTGCGTTAAAAATTCAATGGCCTTGTTATCTCACGTAATGGCGATGTCAATTGGCCGCCAAGATCATGTGATTTGACACCGTTGGACTTTTTTCTTTGGGGTTATTTGAAAGAAAAGGTGTACGTCGATAAGCCAGCAACAATTCAAGAGCTAAAGGATGAGATAACTCGGCACATTAACGGCATAGAACCTCCATTATGCCTCAGGGTCATCGAAAATTTGGACCATCGGATGGAGGTGTGCCGCCGTGGTCGCGGCGCCCATTTGGCCGATATTTTGTTCCATACATAATTGAGTAATACCAATATATCATAATAAAATAAAATTACAATAATTTCCTAAATAGTTTGTGTTTTATTCAAAATCAACATCGGCCCTTGAAATTTAACCACCCTTAATTAACGGCAAAAATCGAAAAAAATGTAAGAACGGTCGCATTGAATTCAGGCCCAACAAAATAAACAAAACAAAATATCTCGGGATTATATAGTTCGAGATTAAGAGATTTCGATTTTTGATATTCGGAATTTAAAAATAATACTCAATTTGTCATTTTAGGATTCTGAAAATAAAAGATTTTGATACTATGTATTACCTTTTCTTAATATATGGTAAATGTATGCAGTAAATATTACAGGATATCGACCCCTTTGCGCGAAATTATCGTATGTTACAAAAACCAAATTTTACAGGACAGCCATTTTTCTACTTTTCTCTGCATTCACTTGCAATATCAAAATGAAAATATACAATCAATTTTTGGAGCAATGAAGTGGAATTCGCCTACAATATTTTGTCAGGTGACGTCTCTTTGAATGTAGAACAAGATTACATCAAAAACTCAATTTCAAAAAAATTGGCATATACGATAATGTCGCGCAAAGGGGTCGATATAGTTGTCATTGTTAACAAGTTTTGTATTAATTGAAAAATTAAATAAGCTTAATTTTTTTTTATCAATGAAATCCTTTGGTCCATCCTACAAAAAAGTTTATTACATATATTGGGCTCAGAGCTGAAGCAAACAAAGTCTAAAAAGCAAATTCAAAAATATTTTGAGATTGAGTAAATGAACTCGAATAAATTTCTGGTGCAACTGGCTTGGGTTGACTATCGTTACGTCAGGAACGAAACACTTTTTGATTTAAGCCGACTTTCGCACCAGTTTTGAAATACAGATATGTATTATATTTTATGACATGGTTCGGCTCAGCTCTGAGCCCTCCATATGTGGTTTTGGAAACAACGGACTTTGAAAATTTAAATTAGAAATTTTTGACTTACTTTGATCTAGTATTTTGCATTTATAAAACACAAATTTATCAAGCTTCTTTGAAATATTTTTTTTTGGTGAGTTACTTAAGCCATTATGACACTACATTTTTTTTTCATTGAATTAGTAGAGAGAAACAGTAAATGTTGGAAAGAGAAAACTATAAAAAATGTAAGCAACACTTTTTTTTTCAGTTTTTTAAAATGTTGTCAACTTTTTGTTTATGAGAAACATAAAAACAAAACAAACAAAAAGCGGTAAATCGCTTAATTTGCCCCTAAACCGCTGATTCAGCAACACTTTTAATATTTAAAGCTTAAAATGTCAATTTTAAGTTTAACAATTTTAAATTTTTTATGGCATAACTTAATTATTTATCGATAACTTTTTAAATTTTTAAAAGTTTGCTGTTTATCCTAGTACAGCTGAACTCTCTGAACTTGGTAAATTTTTCTATTATTTTATATTAGCACTGTTGACCAAAACTTAAACAATGCATTAAATATGTAGTGTCACAAGGCCTTAAACAAATGAATAAGTTTTCTTCAGAAAGAATTTTGGAAAAATCTTTTGAAATTAAAAAGTGACATTCCTTTTTATTTAAAATTCTGTGTTTTTCCTTAATATTTTTTAACCTTTGTCCAGCGGAAAAATTTTACAACGTTAAAAGGTGGTATGGGTACAATTGTACCCTTATATACTTAACACGACTTTCCTAATAATATAATTAAATTATTCTGTTCTTATTTAATAAACAAATGATAGAACAGGCCCGTGGCTAAAAAAAACTTATTTTACGTACACATGTATACGTTTTTTGCAATTATTTTCTTGTTTTTTTCTTACGCCTTATATGAAGGTACAATTGTACCTCTTCAGCCTTTTAGGGATATCAAGTCAAAAAAGACTTATTTCGGTATGATATAATCAAAATTTTTTTTTTAAATTTCAAATATGTAATCCGTAATAAAAGTTTAGAGATGTCAGAAAATTTTAGATATCTAGTATTAACGAAAAAAAAGTTATTGCAATTTAAAAACGAAAAAGGTACAATTGTACCTCTTCCGCCGGACAAAGGTTAAAGAGTTTTAATTTCAATAAATTTATATTATTGTTTTTGGGGTTGTTTAAAAAATCTTTTGCACAATAAAAATCACACTCGAAAAAAATACAAAACCGGTTGCTTTCATTAACAATTTAGAATTGAACTTTATTTTAAAAATGGTTCTTAACAAATTTTGACAATATAACAGTTGGGAAATTATTTCCCAAGCTGTTTGACGTTAGATTTTACTTTTTAAATAACCAGTAGCTTAAAATGATTAATTCATTTCCAAAACTTCAAAATTCAAGTAAAATTTAAATACATAATAAAAATATTAAAAAAAAAATGAAAAATAAAATTAAAAAAGCTGTTCTGGCGAAACATTCTGAAGAGCCTTTTTTAATATTTATTAGGTAAAAAGGCATTTTAATTATTTATTATTTTAAGGGTATTTTACACTACCAGACAAGTCTTTCGTATTTTGTGAAAAATATAACCCTGTCACCGATTTTGGTAGATTCCAATCCCGTTATGCAAAGGATAACTATAAGTTATTTAATACCAATATTGTTCTTTTCTTTTGAGCAGTTCAAAAGTGAGCGTGCTTTCAACAGACGGATTGACGGGTAGACAAACGCACTTGGCTAAAGCGACTGATAATTGCTCAAGGACCCAGAATATATATAATTTATGGGGTCCTAGATGAATATTAAAAAGTTCTTACACCACTAGTGGTGGTGGGGGGTATACAAATTTTCTATTTAATTTTTTGGAAATTATACCAAAAATCATTGGATTTTGTGAGAGCAAATATCTCTAGGCTGGTAGGATAGAATGAAAGGGGTTTTAATCAGTGTTCGAAAATAAACATCGCTCCTTAGTGTTCGGTTCCGTAGATTTGTGGAAAACACAAACGCAAATAGTGTTTGTGTAGTAAATCATTAAAAAAATAACGTTTCCTTGTTTGTCATCTTTAGCACACAAAAATAATACTGTTCTTATCTAACTCAACGTAAATATGAGAAACTTTAATTCCGTTCGGTTTTTTTCTTAAACCACAAACTTCATTGTGTTCGTTCGTTTCTGTTGTGTCTAGCGCTCATTTTTTGCTGGTAAAACAATCAAACATTTTTTACAAAAACAAAATGCACACACACGGAAAAAAACAAAATTCCAGCAAAAAAATTTTGCGCAAACAAAACTTATATACAATACACACACAAGCTGCTCGTGCCGCGGTCGTTTTTAAATTGTTTTTGTGAGCTTATTTCTTTATTAATGTAAAAAAGAAACACTATAGAACATTTAAATATAACATTTGTCTACAGTATCACTACAACTTTTCTGTTTTTTAACGAAGAACAAACAGAACACTATACATATAATGTTCTTCTCTTTCTTGAAAATAGTTACGAACGGTATTAAGGGTTGAATTCGTCTACATAAACACTTAAAAAAAAAAATAGATATCGTTCTTGGGTGTGTGGGGGCTAACGCTAAATAATGTTCTGTTTATTTTTGAACACTGGTTATAATAATATTTCTAATAATATTTTTTCACCTTAGATTTATAAAAATATATTTTCATTTAATTTTTTCATTTTTTATAGCTAACCCATGTTTTTTATTTGAATTTTGATTCCATTATAATAGCAGTTTCGTTATTTTATCTCTATTTTTCTACATCAGCTTAATTTTAGTTTTTACTTAATACTCTAGTCACTCATTAGTGGTTTAACTCTATTCTTTTCCATGTAAAAGCTATTTCTGTAGTTTGTAGAGTACTAATGGGTGTTTCCACAGAAAAGTCTAATTTTTGTCACGTTACGACACCAACAATTTTTAATTGTTTCTCCAAGAATAATGAAAATATTATTTACTTATTTGCATTTTGGTGTAAAGCGCAACTAGCTTTACATCTAGTGAAAATAAGGAAAAATTTTTACAACATGGATCTAAAATACAAGACTAATTGCTTGGTGTCGTAACGTGACAAAAAGTAGACTTTTCTGTGGAAATAACCATATGCAGTTTCATGTAAGAAAAACTTTTAAGTGCGTATAATAGTTAAGGGTGTGCTGTAAATAACCTTAAAAATAGCTTCTTAATTTGCAAATAAAAGGCATATATGATTCTCTACATGTTAGAATGGAATAAGAGAAAAATGTGTTTTTTTTTAAAATCAACTTTTATTTATACAATTTGTTTTAAAAGAGTCCCCTAGATAACACATGCTCTAAATTTTAATAGGTTTAATCATTGTTTTATGTAAAATATATATTAAATTCTTTGGTCTTGTTGTTGCTAACATTTCAAATACAAAAACAACAAGTTCTATTCTGTTCATAGACAATGTATTTTATATTTTTTTTCCAACTACTTCTATTAAATACATTTTTGTTCCTGGGGTTTTATAATTAAGTGTTTGGTTTTCAGTATTATTTTCTGTTAAACATTTTCTATGTAAAACAATTTGTATTAATACAATGTGTATACAATATATTATGTAGGTACACTGTGCTTCACTTAAATAAGGTCTAATATGTGTTGCAAGCTATATAATTATTAACAACGTTTGGCTTTTAAAATGCCATATTCTAATTGAATTAATCTTGATTTACCCATGCGTTCCGAAAAATATTTTTGTCCGGAAAAAAATTTTTTATATTGAGTTTGACGTCTTACTACTAAGAGAGTGAGAAATTATTTTGTTCGGCAAGTTTTTTCTTGAATTTCTTTAATTTTTATTTTTGTTCAGAACGAAATTTTTTTTCAATTTGTAAATAAAAGTTGAAAAGTTTACTTATGAATTCGTATTTAAGTGATCGTAAGCAATTTATTTCATTAAATAATAGAAAATCTAGCGTGCAGAGTATAAATCAGGGTGTGGCTCAGGGGTCTGTTCTGGGGCCATTAATTTTCTCTATGTATTTAAATAATCTCTTTAGTAAAACTGATTCTCAATCATGTGTAGCATACGCATTTGCTGATGACATACAACTTCTATTTTATCAATACCGATCATTGACTGAAATGCAAACGGAAATTAATAATACACTTAGAGAAGTGGAAATATGGATGATGTCAAATAATTTCACAATAAATTCGTTAATGCTATTAAATTTGGTCCATCGTCAGCTGGGCAAATAAAGATTGAAGTTAGTGGCTCTGTAATAAATATGGTGGATAAGATAAAGGTTTTAGGTGTCACATTGGACAGTAAGCTTGATTACTCTGATAACATTAATATTATTTGCTCTAGGGTAAACTTTACTCTTCGAAGATTATACTCGCTTAATCTTACTTTGCCTTTTCATGTCAGATATAAGGTTGCACATGCATTATTAATGTCTCAAATTTTGTATTGTTTAGATGTTACTTGCTGCACAACATCAACATGTGTTCGAAGAATCCAACTATTGGTCAATAAGATAGTGAGATTTGTATTTCAAATTCGAATCAGAAACCATGTTTCTATATATGTTTATCGATTTCTCAAATGTTCTTTTAATGAATATCTTACCATAAAATTTTTATTAGGCTTCTATAATATTGTTAAAAATTCATCACCGTCGTTTTTAGCTAATCGTGTAAGTTTTGTTCATTCTTCTAGGAATACTCAAATATTTATTCCCAGAATAAACAGTGCGTTTTATGAGAGATAATTTTTAATAAAAACTGCTCGAGTCTGGAATACTCTACCAAATCACTTGAACACTTTTTCTTTTTCATCAATGGTTTACAGGAAAAAGCTTTTTGAATATTTTAGTCGAAGATTAATTTGAAGGGTAAGAAAAATGTGGTAAAATATTAAATATAGCGGAATAAAAAAATAAAAATGTGTATTTTGGGCATCACTAGGTCGGTTAATATGTCGCTATTTTGTAATTTCTACTTCTGTAGTTAAAAATTGTCGCCGTATATAATGTAATGAAATATTATAGTTTTAAAATTTTGTTGATTTATATATATTTAGTTACTTAGAGTTGCTGTTATAAGCAAATTGAATTACATACTCCACTGTAATATCTATTGGCCACATAAGGGCTTCTTTATTACAAAATTTAATAAATAAAATAAAAAAAAAAAAAAAATAATAAAAAAATGATTTGTTTTTGCTGAATAATTAAATAAAAAAAAATAATATAGCCAAAAACAAAACAATCACTTTCCTTTTTCCGTCCACATTCTTTAACACACTTTTTGCAAATAATTCAAAATAAGTAGTGAACCATATGGTAGCTTTGTTTTTTCGGATAAATTTTCAGAAATTGGTAAATCGTTTTGCAGAAAACAAAAATATTGTTTGGAACGCATGGATGAATCCACCTTTATTTATTTCGAAAAGGGTTCAGGTACAAAAATAAAAAGTTTTCAGGAGACACAAAAAACTGAATATCTCTTAAACCATTTGGCTTTTTGAAGCAGAGTTTTATTCTAAAAATTGTAAGCCTATGCTTGTGTTATAATAGAAAAAACAAAAAATTATTTTAAGTAATATTAAAAGGAGAAAATGGTCATAACGATTTCCGGAGATGAGCTCTTTTCGAAAATAATTTTTGAATTTTCGTTGTTTTAGCAGCAAAATGGTATCTTTAGTGTATCTAAATTATTGAAATATAAATATATATTTGCGTTATAAGATAAGACTTACTAACCACTTTGCAGATTATTTAAGAACTGCAACGAAAACTTTTCATTATAGAGAAACAATAAGATAATTTCGGTACATTTTTTTTATCTGTTTTTTTTTTTTATTACAAAACATGAACATTCATAAAACAAAATCGAAAATATTTCATCAAGACAAGCATATGAATTAGAGATTTTTTTCTATTTGTGCCTGTGAATACATGTCGGTTGGCCATTGCAGAATGTCCTTATAAATATTTTGGAATTTGGCAATTTGAATGCCATTTTCCTCTGAGTAGCTGCATTCACACATTTTTAAAATTAAGTTTAACAAAAATTGTGGTATTATATTATTTTTTCTCCTGAAACAATGTTCACTATTCAGATTAATTTTAATAATGGCAAATTAAAAAAAAAAAAAATTTATAACAAATTGACCATATATTCAAAACTTACCTTTCACTGTAAAAATTTTGAATGCAAGTTTTTTTTTAATTGCTAACTAAAACAAATTAAATAAATATGGAGATGCCCCCTTTTCGAAATTCAGTTTAGAAAGCCACATGTTTTTGACCTCACAGTAAATCGGTCTATATGTGTACCTTAAAAAACAGCAAAAAACTCAACTTCCAAAAAGTTTTACCTGAGCCCTTTTTGAAATAAATGGCTAAATTCAAATTATATTTTAAAAACCAGCAATTTTAAATATTTTAGCTTAAGAAACTTTGGAAACGAGTTCTTAATTACACTGTGCTAGTTGAAAAAATAGACAAGCCAGGTAAATGGCGATTTAGCATAATTCGGGTACGCTGATTCCAATGGTGCAAACCGTTTTTTTAGGTTAGCTCTTGTTTTCGAGGTATAGCTTTATTTTGAAAATGCAGGAGGTTGCACAACATATATTCGCGTAACTCCAAAAAATTTTAGTTAATTTAAATTATCCCGGCCACGGTCAAGAATGAAAGATTATCAATAACAATTTTAATTAATTTTCATGTTGTAAAAAAATAATGAAAATTAAATTTAATGAACATAAGCCTAATTAAATATATTAAAAATTTGGATTAAAAACCATAAATAGTTCAAAAAAATAACCACAGTACTAATTATTACTAAAAAACCTAAAATCCGCAGTAAAATTTTCTTTAAGAAAAGTAAAACTTTTTTCTAATATGATTAGTGGTTTTAGAAACATAATTTTTTTTTGGAAAAAAAAAAATAAGTTTTTTTTTGGAAAAAAAAAATAATTTTTTTTGGAAAATTTCGAAATTTTTGTTTTTTAAAAATTCATAAAAAATTGGACCAACCCCACTTTTTTTTCATCCCAATCATTTATTTTGTATATACCTACCCGCTATCTCCATTCTTTAAATGGGCTCCCATACAAATTGTTCAATGCAGACTAGAAATATATTAAAAAAAAAGTCCCATAAATGCCCAGGAGTCGCCCAAAGTAAGACAAAATGTCTGACCAACGTCAATTAGTTTTTTGTCCTTAACATTTTCTCGATATATACTTGCCCCTTATCACCACTTTTTAGGGGGGATCCCATACAAATATTGCGTCTTATAAATTTCTTAAATTAATTAAAATTTTTCCACTTTTGTGAAATAAAATCAAAAGTTGGAAACATATTTTATCCTCTTAAGACCCGAACACTAACCCACTGAATTTTTACATTTCTTATATATTTTTTATTCCTTTTGGGGAGTAAATAAGACAACTGTATATTTTTTTTAAATTTTTTATTTGAATTCTTAGAAATTACTGGTGCACATATGTGTACCTCAGGTTTTAAAATATGAATAATTTCAACGTAAATCCTTAATTTCTTAAAATTTGAACTGAACCGATTGAGTAAAGGGCTTATTAACAATTTTTTTTATCTTATGAGGTGTAATTTAAATTTCGGTTTTTATTTTTTTTTTTAATTTTTTTTATTTAAAGTGGTAGAAAAAGAGGTGCACATATGTGTACTTCAGGTCTTAACGATTAGTTATTGAGGAAAAATGTCCAAGCAGTGTGGTTTTTTCAAACTGTTAAATTCAAATGTAAAAATAATGGCTAAAACTTCTAAGCCCTGCCATTTTTTGATATTTTTTGAAGCGCAGTAGCTTTAAACAAGTTATAAAACTGTTTCTATTGGTCACACGATGTCGCTAGTCTTTAAAATTTGTAATAAGTTAAGGTACACATATGTGTACCCATGGTCTGAAGAGGTTAAATAGTTATGGCTTGTTTTGTTTGCGTTTTTTTATATGTTTGCAAAAAATTAGAAGCCTATTTGCATTTTCCAATTTTTTATGATTTTTTAAAAAACAAAAATTTCAAAATTTTGATAAAAAAAATTGTTTTTTTTTCCAAAAAAAAATTATATTTGTAAAACGACTGCTCATAATAAAAAAAAAAAATATACTTTTCTTAAAGGAAATTATATTGCGGATTGTAGGTTTTTTAGTAATTTAAATTAACTAAAATTTTTTTGAGGTACGCGAATATATGTTGTGCAACCTCCTCTATTTTCGAAATAACGCTATATCTCGAAAACAAGAGCTAACCTAAAAAAACAGTGGGTACCATTGGAATAAGCGTACCCGAATTATGCTAAATCGCCATGTGCCTGACTTGTCTAATTTTGCAACTAGTACAGTGTAATTAATTAAATGAAGAAAACCTTAAAAAATTCAAAAGTGAAAAGTAAAAAAATCAACAATGAACTTTTAATTTCTGCAAAAAAAAAAAAAAATGAAATTATCAGAAAATAACTATTATGTTTGCAAAAAAAATTGTACTTTCCCAATATCTGATTAACAGGTTTTGATTTTTTTAAATTGCTAAAATTTAATTCTTTATCGAAGTGATTCGCAGTGTATACTCTATATGGTTTTGTAATAGTTGCTATTTTTTAGAAACTATAATTAAACAAAAATATAAATGCAAACAAAAAAAAAAAAAAAAAAAAAAAACAAAATAATTAAAAACATATAAAGTGATTTATAATATAATTAAATGAAACAATAGAAACGATTTATTACAGATAAAAAAACAAAACTGAAAAAAGTATAGGAAGCTTAGTCTATGTTCACTCTTATTAAATATTTGACCAAATAAGCATAACCATTACTTTTGTAATAGTAAGTGAGATATAGCATGGTCTTTTTATCTCAAAATAAAACTAATTATACTGCTAGACTGGAATGATAATAAAAATAAATATTGCAATTAAAGGAAGTTATCAGCCATGTCACAGAGTACAATTCCGCGCGGCAACGGAATTCTTTCCATATTTCAGAAAATGACGGGGGCGGGTCCCGTTTTTTTTGTCAAATATTTGCCAGGTGTGACCATAGCTTAACAGTTTTTTAAAAAATAATTTGTAATAAATTGAATACAGAACGATACAAATTTAATTTAAGAAAAATAGTTTTAACAAAATCTCTTAATATATACTCGAAAACTAAAATCTAAATTAAAACTTTTTTTATTGTTATTTTACAACAAGATTATAAAAACAAATATTTTATTTGAATTTATGCATTTTTATAATAAACAAATTCAATTTGATATTTTTGTAATTTATGTATATAAATTTGTAAATTCAATTAAATAAGTGTTTGGTCATAACGTATGAGTAATTTAGTAATTTAATATTAAGTATACGAAAAGCAGAGAAGCTTCGTTGCAGTTATGACATGCAGCATACTTTTAGGAGATGAATATTACTGAGACGTATGATTATGAGAACTATTAATTGTTTTCTATTACGCATACTTAAGCGGCAGCAATTAAAAGCAACGTTATTAAAGGGATGATGACAAGGAATGTAAATCGGCCCAATTCAAAATATACAAATATAACGCTACTGTGTATGCGATGTTTGAAGGTGGCACAATATATTGAAAACAATCAGAAGATATTTTCATGCCCAACGAAAATAAGTCCAATATACTGTAACATTGGAAAATGTGGTTTTACTTATAGGTTATGGTTTTTTTTTTTTTTAATAAAAGCTATGAAGCATTTTTATTGAAACCATTGTGCCACTTATTGCTCAATATAGGGCGAAAGCGTTCGATACCTTGATTCATTCTTCACGTATGCTGTGGAACTTGTCAGTAAAATTTTGACACGGTATGTTCACCTCTAGCTTTAGCCATTCGGCTTTGCATCGTAGTTGTTAAATGTTCTCTTATTGCTTAATTCTATAAACATATATTTAAACGCTTAAAGGTTTTTTTGCTTATTTTAATTACTGCTAATAAGAATAAAAACCTTTTAGTTGAGCATTTTGGGTTACTTTCAAGAGGCTTCAAAATCCAATAGTAAAGCCACTGCTACAATCATTTACGCTTCGAACTTTATTAGAATGAATAAATGAATCAAGAAAGATAGCAAATAGTTTAAAGTCCCAAAACTTTGCGACTAACTTAGCATTTGCTCTGAAATAAAGATTTGAATGCTTAGAGAATAATAAAACCTATTGCTTATATAAAATTTTTGACCCTTGTTGCAAAGAACGAATATTTCAAAGACTTCTATCATATCGACAAAACGGGCTTTTGAGCTTCTTAACATGACTCTGTATTCTGAAATTGTCGAAGACATGTTCACCTGTAAATTTTTGACACTTGTTGCAAAGCACGAATATTTCAAAGACTTCTATCGTATCGACAAAACGGGCTTTTGAGCTTCTTAACATGACTCTGTATTCTGAAATTGTCGAAGACATGTTCACCTCTAAATCTACTAAAAAAATCTGATAAGTCTACAAGAACGAGCCTTTGGAGCGTTTGTGGAAAACTTATAAAAGAATCCAAAATGGCTGAGCCTCTGTCCATCATATGCTGTTTTTCAGCTAAAGGAAAATTCAAGAGATATCTTTGATCTCCTAATATTTCTAGAGATGAAGATTCACTTATTTACTGGTGCAATGGCGTGTTATAGCCAAAATTTAAGAAATACTTAAGGTTTCAAATGAGCTCTGTTGAATCTAACAGACTATATTCCTTTGCAGGTGTGGTTTAAATTTATTTGCAAAATTTTTTGTCTCCGCAAAAGTTAATTGATCTCATTAATATCAATTTTAAATGTTAACAATCTCAAACACAGTGATTTTTTTTTGATAAAAAAATTATTTTTGGTGAGTTTTGTTAATCTTAACTTGGATCCTAATTCAGTAGCGTATCGGTATCGCCGATATCTTTATACTCTTCGTCGAAGGTGAAAGGGTATATATAAGTTTGTAATTTCTACAATATTGATCTTAGACCCTATAAAGTATATATATTCTGGATCCTTATGGGAAGGGAAATTCAAATCCCATTGTTTGTCCGTCTGTCTGTTGAAATGGATTTTCCAAAGCCCACAGATATGATGGGGGCTTGGTCGGTATATATTTATGTCAGGTATTCTTATTATGTATAATTTTGCTATTGAAATTCAGCCAGACCGGTCCAAAAATGCCTGAGATATGAGCAAGAAACCGCGACTACTTCAAATTTTTTCCAAAAAGCCCTTGTTGTTGTTGTATTTTTATTACTTTTTTCTGTACATCTGGAGAACGGCTTGAGCTAAAGTTTCCAAATTAGGTACAAACATTAAGGTTATCTATACATAGCATCCTACAGAAGGTGCGTGGTACCTACCGTATAGAAAAAAATCAAAAATTATTTAAAAACCTGACTTTTTGGGCTGTCATATAAGCTATGGTTACATCTTATATATCAAAAGATCGGATCGGATCTTTAGTAGAAAATATTTGCTGAAAAACTCGGAAAAATCGGTTCAGATATGAAAAAGTTATGATTAAACTATAATTTTTTTTTTTTTTTTTTAAATCCATTCTCAAGAACCATAGATTTTTCTGAGCACAAGCTTTATAATTTAATTGAACTGTAAACTCTAAAACACTTCGGTATATGAATCTGTCAAATCGGTTAAAAAATGGATGAGCTATAATTAACATACTGAAATCCCAAAAAATACTCTTTTTTATAATTAAGTTTGTCTCTTAATATATTTAATAGCACGCAAACATGTGCAAATAATTAAGTGAAATTAAGCGATGTATACTAGATATATAAATGCACATATATGTAGATATACTTATATATAAACTTCTGTTCTTTCCCAACCAAGGTGAAGGGTATATAAGATTCGGTAAAGCCGAATATACCACTCTTACTTGTTGTTTACACGGGTTTAAAGGGTTTGAGAGAGATGGCTCTAGAGCGCAAACGATTGTAAGTAAAACACTTTTAATTTGCAAAACGTTATAAAAATTTATTTATTTATTTAGTATTTAAAGGGTAATGGTATATGTAGTTTTAAGGGTTTTGTAGTACATAGATATATTTATTTGTAGGTTAAGTTCATTAGCGTTTTTGATTGTCTTAAGTTAAAAACACTAAAATTCATTTACTTTTTTTTAACACTTTTGGTTGTATTTAACTAAAAAACACTTTTAAGGCTTTTATTATTTATTATTTAAAAACACTTTTTCTTGGGGGGGTTTGTTGGAGCTTCACTTCGGTGTTTGCCTTCTTGTCGACTTCACTATCGGTATTATTGACTGTGTGGTTGGCAGCAGTTCTTTCCTCAGCTGTTGATGGGGGCGTTAATGCTGTAAGTGTTGGTACAGCAGTACCTTTTTGTTCACCGTGTGAACACTTGTTTTAAGTAGTATCGGCAAAAAAGCATGTCGTTAAATCCCTTACACCCTACTTTTTTCGTACCATTTACAAACGTTTTGTTTATAATACGCAGAATATTTACTGTAGCCTTTTGAAATTCTACGAAATTTAAGAATTTGTTTGATTATAAGTTTTTCGTACACAACTTTTATTGTTTTACGAAAAAAAATTCTAAAAAAGGAGTATATTAAGCTCATATCACATAACCATAACCATACAAAACAGCTGTTTAAACCAACCTGATGGACAACACTGTATTTGCTTATAGGTGACTCACCATAACGTTTATTAATTATCTTAACCACACAAACCAATTCAATTTTGGTTTCTTAGGTCGTCTTTACGGCTGTGGCATTATGATTATGTCACGTCTTTAAATTTATATTTTATTCTTTAAATTAATATTTGATTTAATATTATTCATTAACTTTTCTAAATATTTAACTAAAATTATAAAATATATTTTACTCTCTACGTTGCGAACCAATGCACAGACAGTTATTTGGCCTTTAAAGTCGCTCAAAATTAAGTTTTTTATATTAGCGCTGCAACTTTTTTACTGTTATTTTAAAGTCAGGTAACCCCTCCAAACAATACAACCAACATGGCGTGATGGAACCTTTCACTAGCTGCATGAAGTCAGTCGGAAGTTACCGTTCGCCAAACGAGCTCGTGTGATTGTTCGATACGGTCAAAACTTTACTGTCTTCAAATATTAATTTTATGGTGATAAAGTAGATTTTGTGTTAGTTTCTATCTATTTCTATGGATTGTGTACAATCAGCTATGTGCTTTATCTAAGACGTAAGTTTTACATTGATTCTAATTACTTACTAGTTTTTTTTTTTGCCCTTAATGGTTAATCTCTACAAATGCAAAAAAAAAACACGTCTTCTTATATCACAAAGGTTTTTAACTATTTCTGTTCATTTCTGAGCTTAAAGCTTGATAGTATTTTGTAGAATAGACCCGCCAGAAATTTAAAAAGCAAAAAACAGCCACCCCAATCCACCCCTAAATTTTTACCGGTTTTTTAGTACATGGGCTTTGAAAACTAGGTTAATCAAGAACTTCAATAAAATGTCATTTTTTTATTACAAAATTTAGAGACCAACTAGGCTTATTGGTGGACATACCTAAGGCAACACTAATCATGGGAATACCAGTCGCCGCTTTTTTGAAGAATACGAAAGATCAGCAGAGATATCTGGGATTGACAAAAATTTAGTATACCGGTTAAAAATAATACTAGAGGCCATGTGCTTTGGTATTAAAATAAACACCGAAAAGTACGAGGCTTACTGTAAGTAAACAGCTGAATTGTATGTTTCCCTTTATCAATTTCTCCCTATGACACCGACATTGCACAAGGTGTTGCGCAGAGGCGCCTCTGCCAATGGAACAACCCGTAATAAACATGTTCGCACATACAGGCTGGATTATTCTAGAAAATTTTCAAGAATAAAATTCAACCAAGATGTGCTAAGCAGGTTGCTTTTAACGTCAGACCCTCATCTGACAGGAATGAGGAAGACCAAATCGAAAAAGAAGAAACACTTTTTGATTGAAGTCTTAAATTTACTTGAAGAAAACGACATTTGTAACGTTACTATTGAAAATGAAGACGATACTGCAGAACATGACGAATAAATAAGATTTATAATTATGTTTTTGCCTTTTTCTACACTGAAATACCTTAACCTACCTTTAAGTCCAATAAAATACTAATACAAAATTATAAATGAAAAAAATACTAATATACAATTTAAAATAAAAAAAAAAAATATTTTTGAGCGACTTTTAGGGCCAAATACCTGTCTGTGCAATGGCTTAAAATATACGAATAAATTTCATAATTCATTAAAAGTTATTTTATATTTGATATACATTTTCGTAGATTGCACGCAAATTTTAATTTCACACCATGTCTTGAACAGTGTACGATAATTTACGTAAAAAGATGGCATGTATTTTTTCGATTGCAGTCTTAAAGTTACGGTCAGTCAATTAAGCGTTGAAATGAACATGCAACTTATACAAATGCTGGTTGTATAGTACGGTCATTGTCAACAATTAAAGTCAACGTTGTACAGCCACTTGTGTGTATAAAACAAAGACCTTTTGAAGTTTTAGAACATAAGCAAGCTTAAGGTAGAAACAGGGAACGGTAAGTAAATTGAGTCAATAGTAAGCAAATGTTAAAAAGTTTATAAGCAAACAGTATTCTTAAGTTAGTTTTTTAAAAATTCGCCTTGGTAAAGCAAAGAGAAGGAGAAAACAATAAATATATTAGCCAAGGAAGAAAAACTAGGATAAGAGAAATAAAAAATTTGTGATCCAGCTCTCACAGAAAACTAAATCAATTATGGAGTTAACAACGGGATTTTCGAAATAACTCAAAAAAGTATTCTTTAATTAGGCTCGAGTTCATCAAATTTAATTTTCATTAAATTATTATCTTGAAACATGTAAAGATCAACCCGGGTTCAAATCCCAGCTCAGCCAGGAAGAATTATCAATAAATTTTAATAAAAATTCAAAGTTGTAAAATTCCTTCCCTCAGTGAAAATAATTTAATGAAAATTAAATTTGATGAACTCGAGCCTAATTAAAGAATATCGAAAAATTAAAAATTAACAGTTCAACTAAAAATCAAAATTGTTCTTAGAAATAGCTATGGCACAAGCTCTAATGTTTACATTTGTACTTTAATTTGTACAAATAAAAATGTCGACGAAAGTGGACAAAAAAACATAATAAACAAATGTATTCAGGTTTTCAAGACAAAGTCTTGACAGAAAGAATACTAAAAAACAGAGGAAAAAGGAGGCAACATGTAATTTGAAATTTAAGTGATAATAACAGCAAATTTCGAACCACCAGTACTACTGGTTAAAGATTGATGTTTGACTGTTGGCTAACGGGCACCGCAGTGGAGCAGTGGGTAGAACACAGAGATCTTCTGACGATAGAAAGTGGTGTTTCTTGAAACATGTAAAGATCAACCCGGGTTCAAATCCCAGCTCAGCCAGGAAGAATTATCAATAAAAATTTTAATAAAAATTCAAAGTTGTAAAATTCCTTCCCTCAGTGAAAATAATTTAATGAAAATTAAATTTGATGAACTCGAGCCTAATTAAAGAATATCGAAAAATTAAAAATTAACAGTTCAACTAAAAATCAAAATTGTTCTTAGAAATAGCTATGGCACAAGCTCTAATGTTTACATTTGTACTTTAATTTGTACAAATAAAAATGTCGACGAAAGTGGACAAAAAAACATAATAAACAAATGTATTCAGGTTTTCAAGACAAAGTCTTGACAGAAAGAATACTAAACAAGTAAGAGTGCTATATTCGGCTGTGCCGAATCTTTGATACCCTCCACCGACAGTTCGAATGTTTAAGGAGTAATATCTGTATGATGTCTTTTTATTATTATTATCTTAAACTGTGACGATTTGTAATTAATTATGGTTTTAGGAGACTAAACTGTTTTCCGGGAGTAGGGCATATATTGGGCCTAGGGTAAATTATGTACCGATCTTCACGAAATTTCACAGTATCAATTATAGTCCTATAAAATTGTGACGAGCCAAAATTTGTTATCATTGCATTATTTTTTTCGGTTTTAGGCGTACTAAACTGTTTTCCGGGAGTAGTGTTTATATGGGGCCTAGGGTAAATTATGGACCGACCTTCGCGAAATTTTACAGTGTAATTTCTAATCGAATAAAACGGACTTGTGCAAAATCTTATGTCATTCCGTGCATTTTTGCATCATTTATGTTAGTTTTTGTAACAAAATTATCAAGTTTTTGAAGGTGGTGGTTCCACATTTTGATACATAGCTCTGGTCCTACTGAACCGATTTTGCTGAAATTCAATCCCAAACTGCTTAGGATAACTACAAGCAATTTGACACCTAGTTTGTTTATTTCTTTTGAGTTTTTCGAAAGTGAGCGTGTTTTCAACAGACGGACAGACGGACAGACGGACAGACGGACAGAAGGACAGACGGACAGACGGACAGACATACGGACATGGCTAAATCGACTTAGAATTACTCAAGCAGCCAGAATATATATACTTTATGGGGTCTGAGATGAATAATAAAAAAGTTTCACACGGAATGACAAACTTAGTATACCCTCTTCACAACTAATTGTGGTGGAGGGTATAAAAACAGAGGAAAAAGGAGGCAACATGTAATTTGAAATTTAAGTGATAATAACAGCAAATTTCGAACCACCAGTACTACTGGTTAAAGATTGATGTTTGACTGTTGGCTAACGGGCACCGCAGTGGTGCAGTGGGTAGAACACAGAGATCTTCTGACGATAGAAAGTGGTGTTTCTTGAAACATGTAAAGATCAACCCGGGTTCAAATCCCAGCTCAGCCAGGAAGAATTATCAATAAATTTTAATAAAAATTCAAAGTTGTAAAATTCCTTCCCTCAGTGAAAATAATTTAATGAAAATTAAATTTGATGAACTCGAGCCTAATTAAAGAATATCGAAAAATTAAAAATTAACAGTTCAACTAAAAATCAAAATTGTTCTTAGAAATAGCTATGGCACAAGCTCTAATGTTTACATTTGTACTTTAATTTGTACAAATAAAAATGTCGACGAAAGTGGACAAAAAAACATAATAAACAAATGTATTCAGGTTTTCAAGACAAAGTCTTGACAGAAAGAATACTAAAAAACAGAGGAAAAAGGAGGCAACATGTAATTTGAAATTTAAGTGATAATAACAGCAAATTTCGAACCACCAGTACTACTGGTTAAAGATTGATGTTTGACTGTTGGCTAACGGGCACCGCAGTGGTGCAGTGGGTAGAACACAGAGATCTTCTGACGATAGAAAGTGGTGTTTCTTGAAACATGTAAAGATCAACCCGGGTTCAAATCCCAGCTCAGCCAGGAAGAATTATCAATAAATTTTAATAAAAATTCAAAGTTGTAAAATTCCTTCCCTCAGTGAAAATAATTTAATGAAAATTAAATTTGATGAACTCGAGCCTAATTAAAGAATATCGAAAAATTAAAAATTAACAGTTCAACTAAAAATCAAAATTGTTCTTAACTCAAAAAAGTTTTTATTTTTTTTTGTACAGAGTTTCTGCTCTAGTTACTTCTCAGTGAAATTATCATACCTGCAGAATAAAAAAATGTTTTCTTATTTTTTAAGACCTTATACTATGTTTTATGTTATATTTAGTTTTAGCAAAATGCGATTATCTTCGGCCGCTAGTGGTTATAAATGTGTTTCCCTGTTTTAAACTCAATTAAAGTGTAAAATAAAATAACACAATTCCAATGTATGACACACACTCATTTACAGTTATGCTTTTATACTCTTACCCCGCTATCATTTGGCTATTTTTAGTGAATATCACCTAACTGAGTCTTCTCAGATCACTCTTGATGATCAAAATCTGATTTATCACTTAACGGTTGAAAAAGTATTCATATATGATTCACTCATATGCACAAAAAGGAATCAGAAAACTGTATCATAATGATTCTTTAAGGTGATTCATCGGTAGGGTATCCTTTTCCCACAACGAGAGTATTGGTTATATTTGTCTTGAAGCTGAGTCCTAAAATATAAGATTATGATAAAAAAAATGCTAGCTGGGTAGTGACAGTTAGGGATTCTAATACTGAAGGCTTTTCGATATTCCGGTATTGAGGAAGTCTCGATTTTTATAATTTATTTAAAACATGAAAATAAAAAAATGTGGTTGTTTTTTTTTTATACAAAGGAAGTGAAACAGGTTTTTATTGTTTCAATATTGAACAATTTTATTTAAACATTTTTTATTTAAAATAAACATGAAACCAAGATAATTTTAAATAGAGTCGATACATAAAAACAAGTTTTTATGAATTCAATATTGAACAATGTTATTTTAACAGTGAATAATATTTTAATATTTTTCATTTAAAATTAATTAGAAATAATGATAAATTTAAATAAAGGGCATACTTTTGCAGAAATTTACTATGATTCTCAATCAACATTTCGCCATGATAATTTAACATTGGTATTTTTTTTTTTTTTTGTGTGTAGAATAAAAACTTATGTCAATAAACGCGCACTGAAAGTTTTTTTATTTCATTATCAAAGCAATTTTTGGGAATACAAAATTTTTAATTTAGAAGAATGTTATGACTTGTGATTACAGATATAAACTTAGGAGCAATAATTAGTATTGTGGTTATTTTGTTGAACTATTTATGGCTTTTAATCCAAATTTTGATATTTTAATTAGGCTCAATAAAAAAAAAAAAAAAAATAAAAAAAGGAAGGAAGAACATGTAAAATCAATTAAACTAGATAATCATTCAACGCAAATTTCGATCTACCAAAGGTTAAATAGAATTTGTTTTAAAGATATAGTCAAGACTGCCAGCAGTCGTCGATGTTTGCGAGTGTTAAACGGCATACCCCTCTTTTTTTTCTTTTTTTTTTTTTAATCGTTTATTTCTTTATTCAAATACTTAAATTTCAACTATTATAAACACCGAAACATGTTAGGGTAACCTGTCCGTAAAAGCCTGGGTTCGAGCCCAGCAGCAGTTAAGAATAAAAAATTATCAATAAATTTTAATTAATTTTCCTGTTCTAAAATTCCTTCTTCATTAAAATAAATTGATGAAAATTGAATTTGATGAACTTTAGCCTGATTAAAAAATCAAAATTTGGATTAAAATAATTAGGAGCTCTAACTTTTTGAACATGTCGCTAAACGTATGTGCCAGAAGCGAGGCTATGTAACGCCAGTATAGACTGCAGAGAATTTTGATTAAAAAACACTAAACAAAAGAGTATTTTGAAGGATTTATAAAACAATTTCCATCCGATTTGGGTTTGAATGCCCCTAATATGTACTTTAGGGGATAACTTTTTCCAATTTTTTGCAAATATGAAAATGGCCCTAGCATAGTCGAATAGTCCATTGAAAACTAAAAAAAACAAGTAAGAGTGCATAGGTATAAATAAATATTAATTGAGCCACGCCAACTTTTCATTTCGTCATGCTGAAGAATAAAAAAATAACAAAAAATTTATATATGTTCCTAAGCCCGTTTCCTCTTTTGCCAACGTTGATGTTTGAAATTCGTTTTATAATCTTAAAATCGTTTTTTAGAACATAAAAAAATTTAATAAAATAAATGAAAAAAAATTCTTTTTGAGATTCGAACTGGCAATATCATCAGTCTCAGGAGAGAACTTAACAACTCGGCTACGAATGCTTTTACTGAAGAAGCGTTAAATTTAAATATATTGAGTCTATGAGTTTGTTTCTTAATATAAGCGGCATATCATATACATGCATTAATGTGTATATGGATGCGTAAAATTAAACACATTACAAATAAAATCCACCACCCACTTGTAGTGAAGGGTATAAAAAAACAACAACAAAAACCACATTACCAACACTGTATTACCATAACCACTGTATGACCGTAGATACCAAAATTGAATTGGTTTGTATGGTATGTTTATGTCGTTTTGGTAATACAGTGTTGGTATGGTAATGTCACGTCTAATTGGACCTTAAAAGGAAAAAATTTGAGGCAGTCATGGTTTTTTACTCATATCTCAGCCATTTGTGGACCGATCTTGCTGAATTTCAATAGCAAACAATTCCAAACCATAAGCGAAATAAATGTATAATAACCTGGCCCCCATCGTATATGGGGTCTTCGGAAAATCCATTTCAACGGACATCGTTAAATCAACTTTGCTCCTCATAAGGACCCAGAATATATATAAACTTTATACGGTCAATATTATAAAAATTACAAACGGAATGACAACTTGTGTACCCTATTCACCACCTGTGGTGAAAGGTATAATGATATTAATTTTTAGCGGTTTTCAAAAAAGGTTACCCACAAAACGCGGTAAAGTTGGATATTATTTTTTTAAATTTTATTTGTACATATACATTTAGCCAAAAACTTTAGCAAAACAACACGCACATTAAATTTGAAATTCATGCCCTTTAATTATTAAGAAACTTTTTAACAAATAGAAAGTGGGAATTATTTCCTTTCGTAGGTTACTTTATATTATATTCAACATTTTTTTTATTTTTCGAATTTATTCTATGAGCTAAATTTCAGTTATGTATTTTATAAAGCTTTTTTGTAATAGTTCTATTCCTTAAATTTTTAGGATTGACATACATAACTGAAATTTAGCTCATAGAAAAAATTCGAAAAATAAAAAAATGTTGAAACTTTTTAACTTTTTTTCATTTATTCATAAAATATTTAAGATTTTTTTATTAAATTTTTTTCTTTAGGGATTTTAGAAAATCGCTTTTCAAACGACTCAAACAAATTGTCTTCGTAAATAACACAATATTCGCCATCGCCTAGTGCTAGGGCCAAAATTTGGTTATACCCCTAATGTACATATTTGCTGTTTTTCCAATGTCCTGCCTTTTTTTAACTCTTTTTAACTTAAGAATTTAGTTTTTAATTTTCACCCCAAAATTTATAACTTTTAATTGAAACCATTCAAAATTTTAATGAGAAAAAAAAGTATTAAACTGTTTTTGTCAATTTCTAAAACTAATTGCCGCTTTTACTTCATTTTACTTTTATTCTACAAAGACTTGCAAAAAAAATACTTTAAATATTTTCCAACCGGAAATAAGATCTGTAATGGCCTTTTCCGTTTGATAAACAACAACAACAACAAAAGAAAAGCGTACAACATTTTCTGTTTAGTAAGTCTTTGAAAATTGTTGAAATATTTTTGTCGATATTTCCATTTCAATTCCAACAACAGATGCTTTTATTTCGCTTCAAAGGATGGGTTGCTGGTTATTAAAAAATTTATGTAAATTCAACTAAACAAGTGGCCAAAAGTTACAGAAAGACAAGTTATACAACCTTTAATAGAATACATTAACCCCCACGTAGTTGTTAGTGTTTTTCTGCTGTTCTGTGAAAAGTTCAAGTACCATCTTAAATTAACATTGTTGGTGTACATAATGAAACAAGAACAATAATAGTACAAGCGAAAGTTAAGACAAGAAAATAATAAATATAAATTTTTATTAAAAGTACTTACAAACAGCTTTAGGGGCCTTTTCTGTTAACTCGAATGTCTTGTTGCCTTTCGAGTCTAGTAACTTTAGCTGTTGCTGTCGTTATTGCTACCGCTGTTGCTATTGAAGTCTTTATTGTATGTATGTAACATAATCAAGCTAAAGGAAATGTTTAATATTTAACAACTTTTAACACAAATGAAAGTCATTAAGTCGTAAATTTAGAAATTATTTATCTACATTTATCGTTTTTTTTTTTATACCCTCCACCACAATTAGTTGTGAAGAGGGTATACTAAGTTTGTCATTCCGTGTGAAACTTTTTTATTATTCATCTCAGACCCCATAAAGTATATATATTCTGGCTGCTTGAGTAATTCTAAGTCGATTTAGCCATGTCCGTCTGTCTGTCCGTCTGTCCGTCTGTCCGTCTGTTGAAAACACGCTCACTTTCGAAGAACTCAAAAGAAATAAACAAACTAGGTGTCAAATTGCTTGTAGTTATCCTAAGCAGTTTGGGATTGAATTTCAGCAAAATCGGTTTAGTAGGACCAGAGCTATGAATCAAAATGTGGAACCACCACCTTCAAAAACTTGATAATTTTGTTACAAAAACTAGCATAAATGATGCAAAAATGCACGGAATGACATAAGATTTTGCACAAGTCCGTTTTATTCGACTAGAAATGACACTGTAAAATTTCGCGAAGGTCGGTCCATAATTTACCCTAAGCCCCATATAAACACTACTCCCGGAAAACAGTTTAGTACGCATAAAACCGTAAAAAATAATGCAATCATAACAAATTTTGGCGCGTCACAATTTTATAGGACTATAAATGATACTGTGAAATTTCGTGAAGATCGGTACATAATTTACCCTAGGCCCCATATATGCCCTACTCCCGGAAAACAGTTTAGTCTCCTAAAACCATAATTAATAACAAATCGTCACAGTTTAAGATAATAATAATAAAAAGACATCATACAGATATTACTCCTTAAACATTCGAACTGTCGGTGGAGGGTATCAAAGATTCGGCACAGCCGAATATAGCACTCTTACTTGTTTTTTTTAATTTTAGAAAAATATTAAAGTCGCAGACTGCAAAGCATTTGCTTACACAAATTGTATTTTAAATGAAAATTACAAGTCAGTTTGTACTTGTTTGTTAAATAAAATATTTTAATTTCTCTAAATGTCTGTCAGCGATGAAGGTAATTTTAAGACTATTGTTATAAGGTTCTTAAATTTCCAAGTATTTTCTAGGTTTTATAGCAAAATTTTTATATTTTAATAACAATTTTATTTTAAAGTCCTATAAAAATATATTGAAAACTTTAAGTACCTTTCTGCAGAAAATACTAAAATTTTATTACTAATTACCAAAGTTAAGTTGGCTTACTTAGGCCAGGTTTTTGAGATGTTGATAAAGTTTAAACTTAGTTTACCGAAGTCTGAAACTCGGATTTTTCTGGCGAAATCTGATTTTTTTTTATTATTTCATTAAAGACCAAAATTTTAAGCAAAACTAAGCTGTTCGTCAAAATTTTGTATACAAACTTGGTAATGGCGGCGCAAATCTGTTTTCTGATTAACTAAACCTAGTTTAACTGAGCTCTTAAGAACCCAGACTGAGCAAGCCGTTTTTAATTTCATTATTTATTCCACATGTGAAAATAGGCTTCTACAAGGTTACTCCAACTTATGCTATTCGTACATAATACTTTAATCTCATTTATCGATTTATTAACTCTCTTAATTTCTTGTGAGATTGCCTTGCGCTATGTATTTTTCGGTCAACCAACCGGTTTCCTTGGGGGTTTCATTCTAATGCAGTGCGTTATACTGCCTTGAAGTGACCTATCTATTTTCACAGGAACCGTGCAAATTGTCGTACTGTCGTTTCTTTGTTCATTAGAATCTATAGTTGAGTGAGGTTTGCCAAAAAATGCGTAGACACTTATTTAAAAAGACTTGTAGTCAATTTGTTATAGCCCTTGTAATAAATCATTTCCTGCTTCCATTAAGCGGTGTAGACTTCGCACATGCGTTGAAGATTCGGATCTTTTCCTTCACGATATTTGCGGAGATCGCCATGTTTTATTTAGGCGACCGAAAGCCAATCTTGCTTTATTTAACCTATTGGACACCACCGTTAATCGTCATTATGCTGCCCAAATAGTAAAAAGAGTTGATCGGTCTGATACGCTGATTTTGCGTATGGATCTCATTGTCAATAGTCGGGTGATACGCATGGCGTGGGGCTTTTCGATTTCAAGGGCTACTGTATTGGCCACCTCCACCAGGTCGTTTATCTTGTGTGACATGAGGCAAATCTTATCGGCAAAATATAATTCTGCTAGGTGGTTGTAAAGGTCCCAGCCGATACCCCTTCTTTTTTTTTGGTGTAATTTTTAACATTACTGCGCCTCAGACAACAGCAAAAAGTAGTGGGGACAAAAGGAATCTTTGTTTAAGCGCCAGTGTTTGTGGTGAATTGTTCGCTGTTCAAATTGTAACGAACTTGGAGTGTGGTGTCGGTATTCATGGCTTTTATGATGGTGATTATTTTGGATGCTAAGCCTATTGATCTTAGTGCTTCCTATTGTGCCTCTCGTTTTATTGAGTCAAAATCTTTTTTAAATCTTTAAACACTAAATAAATAAAGTGGCGTGCGCCATTCGAACAATTGATCTGTGATCAGATGAAGCATGTTGGTCTGATTTAGGCAGTTGCGGTCAGATCTAAGACCTGCTTGTCCGTCATGCAATTTGCGTTCAATGCACTTTAATAGATTTTTTATTATTGTTACAGCGCCAATTATGAAAACGCCAATTGTTGCAAACGGTTAAGTCGGTTACATCTACTTTATTCTTCTTTAATTTTAGTATGTCGTCTGTTATCTCTTCAAAGCTAAGATGGCGGGTAGGTATTTCGATTTGACTGTTTACATTTCTTGCAGTGAAGAGAAAATCTGAGGCGATATTAACCCATTTTTCACGAAAAAATATTTTTCTCAAACATAGGTGTTTCGCTAAATTTCATATCATTGCCAGTCGGAGATGATCTAATAAAACTACCTGTAATGAAACTTGGAAAATCTGGTCCATCATTTATCAAAAAAGAACTCGGCGGGCACTAAAGCTGTCTAGACTTCCCTTGAGGAACCTTATTGCGTTTACAGCTGGCTACCTCAGGAAGATAATTGCGATTATAACTAGCCACTGGGCTATTGGAAAACATGATCAAAGGCTAGGGCGCTCGTACAATGATCTATGTAGAAGTTGCGGTGACGAGGAGGAAGAAGAGTCAACGAGACGTCATCTCTGTCATTGCCCTGCATTCGGCGACCTGAGATTCACACTTTTTGGTCGAAGAACACTTAGGGACAAAACTTGTCTCTCCGGTGAGAATGTCAACAGCCAGGTAACATAGGAACCTTGCGAGACTGGACGTAAGCTGTGCTGAATTGCGGCTGCCAATGAAACCTAGCCTTTTATTTTCTTATGACGTTTACTAGTCTATGAGTTTGTTTTATTGTACTATGTTTTTTTTTTTAAGTAAATCCAAATTTATTTTTGTGAATAAAAGTTTCTCCAATAGCTCCAGAGCTAATGTATTTGAATTGCTTTTAGATTCATTTGCGTTTGTCTTTCCATATCATATGAACGTAAAGGGTCGATCAGATGGATGCCGTGTTATTTACCATTATAATGTTGAGGAAACTATATATACCATTTACTTTGCATAGAAGCGTGCTTCCCTATTCAAATCAATAACCAAAAAATACCTCAGCATATAACTAACATCAATATTTTCGATGGATCTTATAGAGTATTCATTTTCTGGGTCCATAATAAATTCTCAGACATTTAAACGATGTCCATCTGTCTGCTAAAAGTACGATATGATTCGCAAGAGAAGTCCTCAGAAGATTAAATTTGGGTCAAATAAATATTAGACAACAAAATCGTTTTGATAATAGTGTACATGAAAATAGTGTATATGAATTTTTGATATTAATGTTTATGAAGTTTGATGATTGTAAAAAGTTTAAAATCTGATCAAAAAGCTGTAACAAAACCACCTGAACAAAAAAATCTGATCAAAAAGCTATAACAAAACCAATTGAACAAAAAACTGCCTTGCGGCGTACTGTACAATAACAGGACACCAACTACATTTTAATAATGTGAGCATCTTACTAAGAGATACACAATGGAAATGTTACATATAGTAAACACACGAACAAACTTATGTCTCTATTTCCGATGAGATTTCGCATATATACACACTGTTTAATGATGACTTATTTAAAACACCCTGTAAAATATTAACGGTCCTTAAATTGTTATTTACTTATTACTTATGGTGTTTTCTTTTCTACAAAAAAATGTGACATTTTATTTAAAAAAATGCAATTTGGTGTCCGTTTCTTAAAAATTTTGCTCCCGAAAAGGATGAGTTTTTTATAATAAAACAAGCCCTTTTTGGGACCAAAATTTTTAAGAAACAGACACCAAATTGCATTTTTTAAAAATAAAATATCACATTTTTTTGTAGAAAAGAAAACACCATTAGTGTTTCATTACATTCATTTTCCTGTACTTAACCTAGCTTGCTAAATAATTTGTAAATCAATAACATTTACTCTAGTTTCGATCGCCAAAGGGCAAACATCAAAAGAAAAAGGGTAAAATGAAACACTGTGACTCTCTAGTGTTTAAAACATAGAAACAAATTGTATTGTGACCCTTTAATAAAAGACAAAACCCAACAAACAATTAATAATTCAATTATCAAAATCAGGCATCAGAAATTAAGAACCGAAAACATAAAATTTAAGTTTTTCATTTGAAAAATTCAAAACTCATAAGTACAAAATAATTTTTTTTTTCTATCAGTTCAAACAAAATTAAGAAACACAAAAAAAGATATTTATTTTTGAAGTACCAATATGTATTTTGTACATGAAAAAATATTTATTATTGGTGTTCAAAAAATATTTTCACCTGTACAAAAAAAAAAAAAATATTTTGTTTGAATTGTTCTTTAAAGTTAAAAAACAATAAAGTTTTTAAAAGAACGTTTTAAAGAAAAATATTTTTTTTGTTTTTGGAAACTTACATTAAGAACTCAAATTTTGTAGTTTAAATTGTGAATTTTAATTAAATTTATAATCACCCCTATTATGAAAATGCAAATTTAAAAGAAGTTATGGGCACAAATTTTATTAGTAAATTAAACGTTGCAAAAATTCGCAAAAGTTTGCTAAAATAGCGAAAATGTTTAACTTGCGACGATTGCTTCATAGTGCAACAAAGCTACGCAAAAATTGCAAAAGTTGGCAAAAATAGCGAAAATTTGCGAAAATTTTTAATATTTCAAACAATACATAAAATTTATTGGCAGTCCCGAAAACTATAAGGAATGGAAAAAATTCGGTAAAAATTGCAAAATTAGCGAAAATTCGCAAAAATTTGCTAACAGCGGCATGATAGCAGAGTCTTCTATTTATTATAAATCGTTAAAGCTGTAAAGAACCAGAAACTTACATGAAAAAATCGCTTCTATCGCGAACATGGCAAAAATTCACGAACAAATCAACATCAGAAACAAACTCTAAAATTTATTTGAAAAAACAATAAAAATAGCTTAACAGCGTAAAAAACCATATACATATCTATATAATCCTATCTCATAATTTGTATCTTTGTCATGTTCAATTTTAAGTTTGCGGTTTTTTCTTTTCATGTACAAAATAATATTGTATTGAAAAAATAAATATCTTTTTTGTGTTTGTGTTTTATTTTTTTTAAACTGATGGGGAAAAAATTTATTTTGTACGAAAAAATTAAAACTCTTTTTTAAGAACTTTATTATTTTGAACTTAAAGAAACATATCAAACAAAATATTTTTTTCTTTTTTGTTTTTTGTACAGTTTAAAATATTTTTCGAACACCAATGATAAATATTTTTTTAAAAACATAAAAAAAAACGTTTTCCCGTCCTTGATCAAAATCAAATAACTTGTGAACTTAGAATTAAATAAAACTTAATCAAGGTATATTTACACAAGGTAAACTCGTTGGCCCATATGTTTGTCAGCTGTTTACCCATAAAGCTCAGTTAGTCTTCACTTTCTGTTCTGTTACGAATCAGCTGATGTGTTTTTGTTATTAAAAAACCTGTGAAATTGATTAGTTTTTCTGTTCTGTTGCGGTTCAGTTTGTTAAAATCAAAAACTTGTTAAGTAATTGTAAGTGACAGCAAAATAAATAATAAAAAATACATTTTTGTATTGAAATAAACTATTTTTTTATTTTAAGAATTCAAAAAATTTAATTTCTTCAAATTTATGTGCTTAAAGTTATTGAAATAAAACAATGGATGGTGCAAAACTAATAAATTTTGTCATAAATGGCTGATAAGTTGCTACAGAAAAAGTAACTATTACAATTTCGTAACAGAACGGCACGGAACGGAACAGAAACAGAAAGTAAAGACTAACTGAGCCTATAGTTGGAACCACAACGTCAAATTGCGTGTATATGAGCCAAAATTTGTACATGTGTGCGTTAAATTGTTTATGTTTTATATGAAGACAATTTTGACAACATGGTTCCTTTTATAGAGCAAAATGTCTACACTCCCAAATGAGTCTACCTTGTGTAAATATACCTTGAACTTAATATTAAAATTAACAACATAAAATTCAAAGCCTTTTTATTTACAAAATTAAAGTTCGATCCCAAACACATAATAAACAAAAACCGAAATAGAAAACAAAAATAAGACAAAGTCGATAGAACGAAATCAATGGGGCAATATCAGTTGACGAAAATATGACAAGCAATGAAAACGTATCAACTTTTTTGTAGTTTTTAATTTTACAGTGTTTTAAATGTATGTATTGATAAGTGCTATGATAAAAAATTTAAATGTTAAATTTATGTGTATTTTGTAGCCCCTGAAAAAGACCATCAATGTATGGTCGAAATATCGGATGAAAAATATTTCCTGTACACTTTTTTTGCAGAGCTTGGCGCGGGCGTTCAGGAGCTTTTGGCAACGCAGGACTCTGCATGCAAAGTACGAATGCGATCTCTGCTCGAAAGTTTGGTAGCTGATGTCGCCTATCGTTAGCATTAGGCTTGTTGATTCTGTTGAACAAAACATAGGCGTTTACCATGGCTAAGTCAAGCAAATGTACGAACAGCCGATTTGTATACTTGTTGCTCTTCACTGGAATTTTATATCGACCTATAAGACCATCCATGAGTTCGACTCCACCCATATGGCTATTATATTCATGGATTATATTAGGACAATCGACGTCAATAAATTTTTTTTCAGAGCGAACAAAACGTGATACCTTTGTTTTTGGATTTGCTTCATTGTGAAAAGGTTTCGTGCCTGCGTAGGTCGATGCGAATCGCACAGCCTTATTATCTTTCCAAATTGATAAAGAAATTTCGACTCCATAAGCAGAACCACAAAACTCGGTAGAATATCCACGTGGTTGTTTCTTGATATCGTTGTCGGTTGGCAGCTTACAATTCGGAATGCGATTTGCACGAATAGTCCCCAAGGAATAAATTCCGCGTGATTTTAGATACACAAGAAGTAGCAGTGAAGTGTAGTAGTTGTCAAAATAGATTATGTGGTTTTTATAATCTGGAACATTGCGTGACAATCGAACAACCACATTTGCTGACGCTCCAAGGTCTGATGAGCCATTTCGCACAACATTGTCTCCTGCGCCGCAATATATTTCGAAATTATAGCAAAAGCCAAAAGAGTCACATAAAACAAACAGTTTTATCCCCCATTTGTGTGGTTTATCAGGCAAATATTGTCGAAGAAAAGTCTTCATCTTCGTGGCGCACATTTGTTCATCTACACATAAACGTTGGGTCATTGGGATGGATTGAAACTTTTCATTGAAATGGTTTACAATTGGTCGTATTTTATACAAAGGATCATGGTCTGCAACATTCTTCGCTGGCAGTTTACTGTTATCATTAAAATGCAAATTACTTCGTATTTTCTCAAATTTATTTCTTGGCATAGTGTTTTGGATTGTTTGGAACGCATATTCGCCCCAATATGCCCGGACACTCGGATAGCGAAAAACGGACATAAAAAATAAAATGCCAATATACTGACGAATTTCTGAATTGGTTGTAACAAAGGAAGTTGTAATATCTTTTTGAGTGGCATATAAGTTTGATTGTTCAACAATATGATCAATAATAGTGTCGCCCCAAAGGTACTCGAAGCATTTGAAAGGTGTATCCAGTTTTTTGAGATCTTCTCCTAGTTCGGGCTCAGAAAACGCAATCGCAGAGTTATCCAGTACTATGTTATTTTGGCGGCACAAGATTTTCTTGAAAGAGGGAGGCTAGGGATCTATTTCAAAAACCGATCCAATAAAATCCCCTGTTTGCCAAACACTACTATCTTTAGGCTGAATGGTATTTTGCTCAGCAGTCACACTGCGTTTGTGTTTCTTTGATGGAGGAGTATTTGAAGCAATCGAAGTAGAAGGAGATAAAAAGTTTGCCAATGACGCAGGACTTCCGCTAGAAGTTACGCTAATCTCTGATACCAGCATCGAATCTGATAAATTCACCACTTTATCTATCGTCTTATCAAATCCAACGTTGATATTGCACTCCATCTCGCATGCAACATCATCCAAATCGTCTTCCATATCTTCTTCGTCAGTATCGCTCTCGAAACTCATCAAATCCAAAATTTTTCCAATCTCTTCATCTGAAAGCGATGACAACTTTTGAATTTGTCGACGCTCCATGTCTATTATTAACAATTTTTTTGGCTTTAACATCTCCTGGAATTTTGATTTTTAAAACTTACATCATATATTTTTTTTAATCAAATTTTCCCAAGACCGCCTGCAGACGGGCAACCTTCCAAGATCAATAAAAAGCTTGTGAAAAGTTTTTTTCGTTTTTTTTCTCTTTTTACTTTCTTTACATCACTAGCAATAAAACAATAATTTTTTCCTTTAACTGAGGAAAGCTTTAATATTTCTTTTAATTTTTTTAAAATTATACTTTTTGCAAAATAATTATTCTGTGCGTACTTCACGAATTTTAAACTTCAAATGACCGTAAAAGCTGTCCAAAGCATCAGCATTCGTTAAAGATGCAATAAAAGCAATTTGTGGACTTCCCCGAATTAGACAAAATACAAAACAAAAGCAAAACTAAAATTTTAAAGCAAATAAGTGAGCAATAAGTTTAGCCCGTCTACAGGCGGTCTTGGGGACTAGAGGGTTAAGACTAAGCACATCTTTTCTGCATGAATGTCAAAGTAATTTTTGGAAATACATAATTTAATTTTAATAAGATTTCTGTATGACGTGCTAAATTCCCAATTTTTTTATATTTGATACCTTGTTAATCAATAGCTTGATTAACAAGGTAACACAGTTAGATCTGCTTAAAAAGTGATTGTGGGATGCTTTTTATAGAAAGCATTTTATTTTTTATTTTGTTTTTGATGGTCTAAAATCATCTTTTTTTTTATGTCCGTTTAACCGTTTCACCACTTTTTTTTTTATAAAAAAAAAAACATGTTTATTACCATTTTCAGTGTTTTATTATTGATACTCTTAGTGATTTATTTAAATATTTATTTATTTGTTGTGTTTTTGTTTTCTCCACCACTTGTCATACATGAAAACAAACAGCGATAAATCTTAGTTAATTAAAGTGATTTTATGAACAGATATTTACCATTTTAAATGTAATTAGTTGTTTTTCGCTACTGTGGTTGTTGTAGTTTTTGCTGCTTCTGCTGATACTGCTGCTGTTGTTGGTTGTAGTAGCCATTTGTATTGTTACATACATTTACAGGCACATAAATTTATTATTTGTGTTGTTGTCTTTGTTATTCATGTAATTTATTATAAGCTTATGTACTACAATATAACGGTAATAATACTTACATACACTAACATGTTTTTTCTTTTTTGTTTATTATCAGTATATATGAGAGTGTATGAACGTATGTATTGGTTATTTATATTAAATGGGTGCCTGAGCAGCGTTGTCAACTTTGCTATTTTAAAACTCAACAAAATCGAGCAAAAATCGCGTATTTTTAAAAAAAAAAACACAAAACTAATATATTTGTTATTTAAAAGTTATAGAAAATTTTATTTTATTAAATTATTTTCACAAAAAAATAGAAAAGAAAATAAAAATAAATTAGGCTTAGTGCATCAAATTTAATTTTCATTAATTTTTTTTTGCATCATGAAATTAATTAAAATTTTTTTGATAATAATTTGTATTGTGGTTAATTTATTGAACTGGTAATGGTTTTTAATCTAAATTTTGATATTTTAATCACGCTTAAGTTCATTGAATTTCATTAAATAAAATTTTATTTTAGCTAATACGGCCTAAAGTTCTATATGTAATTAAAAATGCATTTCATTACATATTTTCCCAACATTGAACAATTATTTGTTGTAGACAAACATAAAAAACATTAAACATGAAAATTAAATTAAACACAATCTTAAAAATTATATCACAGGTTAGTTATATTTTTCATTAAAGTTAATTTTCATTAAATAATTTTTATGAAGAAAGGAATTTTACAACATAATATTAATTAAAATTTATTGATATTTTTTTATTCTTGACTGTGTTCGGAATTGAACCGAGGTCTTCACGGACAGGTAACCCTTACGTTTCAATTGTAACCACACAATTTCTTGTTTACATTTGTCCTTCAAATTATGCTGAAGAAAAAGCAAGACAACAATATGAAAAACAGAAAAAGGTACTTTGGACTTCAAGAAGAATTCTTGACAAAAAGTAAAAAAAAAAACATGTAAATCAATTTAAATAGATAATCATTCAAAAGCAAATTTCGATTTACCAAAGTTAAATTACCATTTGGTTTAAAGATGGATGTTTTACTATTGACTGCCAGCCATCGTCAATGGTGGTGAGTGTTAAACTGCAAACCCCTCTGAAGAGATTGTGTGCACAGAAAGAAAAACACTCGGGAAAATTAAGTTTTTTATACTTACTTTAAGTACAATTCGTACTCAAAATTCAAGTACGAATAACAATAAAACGAAAATAAAGCAATCCTAAATGTGATTTCTTCTGAAAATCAATCCCTGAATTTCTTAAAATAAGTAAACAAATTCTTAAACCAATTAAAAAATAGATTAAACTTTCCGTTGGTTTTGCTACTCTGAGAGTAAAATTACAATTTGAGCGTTTTAAGCTCATTTAGCTTATTAAAGTTTGTTGCGAACACTACAACAACACTAGGGTATTCATTTAATCGGGCCTTTGCTTAAATCGGTTAATCGCTCGATTAATTAACCGAGGTTTTGGTTTAATCGGTTAATAATCGGTTAATTTTGTTATTGATCGATTAACCGATTAATAAAGTTTTGTTATAAATAAGTAATTTCAATTAATAAAAACGCAAAAATTATTTATTATTAGAGTCTATTAGTATAAAAAAACAATAACATAACGAACAAAAAAATTCCTAAACTAAAACGGGCAAACAAAAAAGTAATTCATAAATACGAAAAACATATTTTATAATTTATACATAATGTTTTTATGTATTTATTAAAAAATAAACTGTGAGATTTTTTTATTAATTATTTCAATAGTTTAAGATCTTATAAAATAATCTTTTGGAAAATAATTTGGTTTAAATGTTTAGGACTTAAGCGATTCTTTTAGTTTTGATAAAACTTGACTTGGAAAAAATTCTTTTACTTATCGAAGATGTTGGAGAAATCGGAAGCAACCCATAATACAGATTCAAGAATGATAAGAACAAGATTACGCATTGCCCATGTTTACAAAATGCCACTCTTTAATATGACGTAACTTTAGTTTATTATACACATGTTTGTTTGCTTGTGTTTCTATATTTTAGTTGTACTTATACGCTGATGTGACGTAAATGCGCAGAAACATTTAATTTTTAAAAGCTGAATGCGTTATCTTTGTTTCTTTGTATCATGATACAGATTATCTAATTTCTCAGTCCTTTTCCAGGATTTCGCTCAACATATAAAATCTTCCATTATGCCATTATTTCGGTTAATTTTGTTAAAGATTGTTCGTGTTACAATCGAGAGTTTCTTCTTCATTATCTGACACATCCTGGCAAAACTCAGCACCGAATATTTTGCAAAAAATGTATTTCCGAACCTCTAGCTTCTGTTTTTGTACCGTATTTTAAGAATGTATTGTTCGAAGGAAATATATTGAAAAAAAAAATATTGTCCAAACATATACCTTTTTTATATGAGACGAAGCAAATAATTTAAAACACAAAAAATATGTTATAATACTACCAAATTTAAAAAAAACTTGTTACATCGGTTAATCAACTGAAATTAACCGGTTTAATTGTTAATCGAAAATTGCCAATTTTAAATTAACCTATCAGTTAATCGGGTAGTAATTAATCGGTTAACCGACTAACGGTTAACCGAATGAATACCCTAAACAACACCAAACAAGTAGTTAAAAAAAGATTTGCTTGTTGTGTGTAGAAACAACAAAAGCAACAGAACAAGATGAAAACACATTATTTTCATGTTTAAAAAGTAAAATTGAGAACTCTTGCTTCTCATTTATTTTATGTACATTAAATTTTTTAAGTAAAACCCTATCGGGAATGATGCTGGTGTTTTAAAATTGAAATTCTGCAATGGTAAGTAAATCAGTCATAATAAAATTTTCTTTTTAATTTCACTTTTGGTTTATTTCAAGTACGAATTCGGGCTTGAATCAGCTTTATAATACTTGAATCAAGCGCATTTTGGGATTGGTTCGATCCTAAGGCCCAACTTTAATATGCATAATCTGGCTTAAGCCACTGTCAAAAATAACAAAAAAATTAAAAAAAGCATTAAAAAATAAAATAAAATAAAAAAATATTTTATTCTGAACGGAAAATGCGATCTGTTTCGAACATTGCTTAAGCAAATGAAAGTTTCATAAAATTTTACAAAAAGTTTTCTTAAGTTCAATATCGTTCGACACATATAAATCACATGAATTCGCACCGTTTCTTCAACCAACTTAAGCCGATTATAGTTGGGCCTTTAGTTTTACTTAAATCAACCTCATTTTTGGATTATTTTAATTACGAATTCGGAATTGAATATGGATAAGTTAAGTATTTCGCGATTGAATAATCCGTACAAAATTTAAAGAAAAACATAGCGAACAATTCTGCATCACAAACTCCGAAATTTAATTTTTTTGGTTATGATGATGCAGCAATTGAGCAATATTTAAAAAATTAAAGGTAATATGTGTGTTTCAAGTTAAAAATATATACATAAATAAGTATTATAATAAAATAAATTTTTTATTGAAAAAGTTATTCTAACTAAATTTTTTTTGTTTACAAAATATGTTAAATACATTTTCTGAAGTTACTTTGTAGTTTTTAAAACTGCTACCTATGAAAATCGTTTCTTAAATCATTCACTACGTTACTATGTTCTTATTTTACTCATAGCTGAGAAACTTCTCTCGCAACTAGCAGAACTACTAGAAAGGCCTATTGCCAGTTGTTAACTTTTGTAAATGTTTGGATAGATATTCTTGTCAATTTTGGATTTTAGCATATTCAAGCTAAATTGTTTTTCGCTGGATATGTTTTAAATATACTCTTAAATACTAATGAATCACCATTCATAAAGAATTTGTCAGTGCCTTTCATATCTAATTCAAAGAAAACGTTTACAACTTTAGAAAATAGAACGTTTTGGCATCGGCATTCGCTATTAGAAATTATGTTAGCGATTACTGGAGTATATATTTATTTAACTTCCAATAATCAAATGAAGGAATGTCATCAGGCAGATCCAGATATTTGCTTTTACCTTTAGTTGATATTATATAAAAATCTTAATAAAAAGAATTTCCTTTTTTCTTTCCGAAGCCTGTACTAAATCCAATGATATATTATTTTCCTTTGAAAAGTTTTCAATATCGCTACAAATTTCATCAAACTTAACAATTCTCTATAAATATTACAATAGTAGCTAGCGGTATTGTATCATGAGCTTGTCCAAGTGTAAAATTTCCGTTTAAAAAAATTATTTCACAAAGCTTATCATTTAAAGAGTAAAATTAAAGCTAAACAAACTGACAACGAAATCTGGTTTCGTACACAGAGAAAACAGATTCGTGATCACAACCAAGTTTGGCGTCAATCGAATTTCGTCAGTTGCATGTACTATCACACAATTCGGTTCCAATTACTGAAAATTTTGTTGCTTAGCATAATAGTTTTGATAGCAACATTTTAATTTTAGTACACTATCAGTCATAACAACAGATATTGTTAATTGTTAGTATGATTATTAGAAACAAAATTGTGCTTATACCCTAATATATGATAGCTGCAACTGAATTAACACATAATTGGTGTTCATAACAAGATATTTGATTGTCGCTTATTTTACTGTACGATGTCCTAGGGCAGGACCATATAACCCAGCTTGCATTACAAAGGGGAAGTCTTTTAGCTTTGAAATCGTTTCGAAACGAAAACATGTCGTTAAAAAACGAAGACATGTCGTTTCACTGCAAATTCTTCTTAATAATGACATGGTCCATACTTGCACTACATTGGACCAGTCCAGGATCAGAATGGATCAAGTAGTCCAATATAATTTGCAGGGTATAAAGAAAATAATACATACATACATACATATGTACGTGCATTCGCTCATACCTATAAGAATACGTAAATTACTTGCCCTTATTTATTAAGGTTTTGCACATTTTTCATTTTTGACCGGAAAGATATTTTTTAAATATAAAATTAAAAATTATTTTAATATATCAAATATTTTGACAGAAAATTTAGTAAGCAATTGGAGCTTTTAACTATTTTTTGGTTGTGAATTCCGAATAATTATATTTTCATTTGTTGTATTCGAATTGAAACTATTCCAACAATCAATAATTAGCTGCAATAAATGAATTAACATTTATATTACAAAATTTATTGACGAAAGCAAATAATTGACTGCAATGACCAATATCCAGTATTGCCCTATTTTAAATTCGGTTGTGATTCTTACCATTTGTGCTCATATTTAGAACTAAATAAAATTAATTATCATAACTAATAAAAGAATTGAAGGAATCATATTTCAGTTAGAACAACGTTTTAATAATCAAGAGAATTTAAAATCAGTTAGAACTATACATTTTTAATAGTTGCAATAATAAATTATGCTACTTGATCAATATTTTATTACTGCAACCGTTTCCCAACCAATTTGTTTTCTGTGTGCAATTCAATATTCCAAGAGCCTTTAATGTATTTTTTTTCTTGCTTGGTGTATTTTTATTCTTGCTTGGTGTATTACCTTAAAAGGACTTATAATGATGGCATAATATATAGTTATTTTTTTATTTTACAAGTCTTGGATGGGCAGAATCAGGTATGGGTGGTGTTTTTCCACCCCAGCCACAACTACGCCAATGAGTGCCACACCAAAAATATGCAAGCACTGAAAAGTTAGTTAAAAAACCACTGATCTCTGACTACACAGAAACAATTATCAGTAGTTTCTTATCATTAAAAAAATTTTTTTAAAATTATTTAAATTTCAAGAATGTGATAATTGAATCAAATATTTTTTTTTTTTTTTTTTTGTTGAAAGAAAATGAAAAATATAATTTTGATTAAATTAACATTTAAGTTGTTTTGAATAAATTTTTAATTTAAATATCAATTAAATAACAAAAAATCTTTATTTATTTTTCGCTTAAAATAAAAGAATTTAAACTTATAGAATTGTTGTTGGGAATTGTCAAAACCTGAGCTATATTTTATTAAATCAAATAACGCATTGTTTGCAACAGCTAAGTTTTTGATTATTTTTTTAATTAAAATAAAAAAAAAAACAGTTTTTATTGAAATAAAATGTTAACAATTTAAAATTTTAGTAATCAATATAATCATTTTGGTAAAAGGTGAAAACTCAACAAATTGTTTGCTTGATTCTAAGAATTTGGAATGAATTTGGTGATTTAATTTTTCTTTGAAAAGAATTTTTCCTGTCGAAAGTTTTTAAAAGCACTAAAAACGGTGTCAAACGCACCAAGTTGACAACGCTGTGTCTGAGTTGTTTGTCATAAATATTTATGTTGGTATGTGTGTATGTATTTTGTAGAAGCACACATACATATATTTTCATATGTAAGTTTATTGGTTGCATTAAGTGCAATCACATGTTTGTGGCATTTTAATAACAAATAACATTTGCCAAAATGGATTTAATGCAATTGATAAAATTTGCATGCAATTATTTATAAACGCAAATACACGCATACACCCGTATAAAAACACCATACAAATGCTCTTACACAAACTTTTGCATTGTATATGTGTAAGTGTAATTGTCTTTGGCCATTTTTATTTTTTATGTTTTTAATATTTCGCATGTACGTGTGATGAAGTAATTTTATTTTATTGTTATATTTTTCTAGTATATATATTTTTTTTTTTAAATAATTTGTATAAATTTTACTAAATTCTTTACATAAACTGCGTAATATTATTTAATAAATTCATTCAACCGATTGTAAATTGTATACAGATTACTTGTAGATGTGTAACCAGTTATTGCTAAATTAGTTTTTATGTAAATTGATTGAGAAAATAATAATTTAAAATAAAGAAGAAAAATTTAATCAAGCATTATAATTAGAATATGCAAATGATTAAAATGTATTTGGTATTAATAAACTTAAAAATAAATTTTTAAATTATAAAATATTCAGGGGTGTCATGGAAATCGTAAACGAATAACGAAAGAGTTTTAAAAGTCGTTTTTCAATAAGATTTCTGTAATAAAAAATTTTTATGACAATTTTTGGACAAATATTGCTTCATTAAACATAATTCTTTAACAAAAATTGTCAAAATTAGATTAAAAATTAATTAAAAAGAACTTCCAAATTCTTTCGTTTTACGTTTTCGATTGCCATGACACCCCTGATTATTTCATTTATTTGCCTTTGATTTTGAAAGTGAAGTAAGTCCATTCATTTATTGTAAAAAAATTAAAATATGGGAATTATTTCTTTTCGTAAGTTACTTTATTATACTCAACATTTTTTATTTTTCAAATTAAAACATAGTTCACAATGAGACAAACAATTTCGTTTTTTCTTCTATCTTTTTTCTTCCCATAGTATTTCATATATTTTCCTTTAATTTTTTGAACAAAAATGTAACTAAAATTTTTTTAAAAATGAAACTTCCCAGTAAATACTTCGCTTACTTTTTCAAAATGAATAGCTTCTTCCATTCATTATTAAGTAGCTTTCTTCTTTAACTACTTCTACAACAACTTCTATAACTACTTCTTTCTGGATGTATGTTGGTAAAAAAATAATGACTTACTTTTAAATGCGATCATTTTGGGACACCCCCTGTAAAATTCATTGGTTCTTGCAGTAGAATTGTAAGTAATGCTTTTATGTTTTTCTGATTACTCAACACATTATTTAGTAGGCGAAGTTTTAACTGGGTTAAGTTGAGTCTACTTTAAGGCTAAGGGTAGACGAGCAATTTTTTTTTGGCAATTATTGCCGTAGCAACTATCAAATTTTATTGCCAACACTAGGTATTGACGTGTGGACTGCATAAATATGTAATTGAACCAGCTATGGGCAAATTTAAAAAGAGCGAACGATGTGTATAAATACACAAAAAACAAAGAGCAAAAGAGCATAAAATCAACAAATGCAAACGTAAACAAACCAATACAATGCCACACATGCAATGCTTTCAATGAAGTGATGCCCCCATACCTGATTTGAACACATGTTCAGTAGGCTGCCAGGTATTTTTCAAAGTTGTTATTTGTTTCACGCCAAGTCTCAGATTGGTTTGAATTGCGAAAGAAATAGTCCCTTGAAAATCTTAGCTCAATCGGATGAGGAGATAGGGTGCCCATAGCCCCCCCAAAATTTTAAAAATACCTGATTTTTGATTTTGATTGTCAATAACTTTGTTAATATTTATTTTACAAAAAAAAAATTGTTGGTAAAAGTTATAGATCAAACTCTGAGGAGCAACTTTTGCTCACAAATTTTTTTTGTATCTCTAATATCTACTGAATTAAAAAAAAAAAAAAAAAATAAACGAAAAATCGTGGATTTATTCATATGTTTATATGGGTGATTTCATTTACTTAAGTATACTCATTACATGAGAAAAAAAATTGATACGTGGATAATTTAATTTTATTTGTGGCAAGTATTTTTCTTTTTTTTTTTTGGTTGTGGCTTTGGTTTTTGTTTAAATTTGTATAGTTAAAAAAGAGATTCCTTATTGCAATTTGGAAAACGTAAACGGGAATCCTTAACAATTTGTAAAATATATTGTTTTTGTTCTTCGCTTCTTGATAAAATATTATTATAATCCTGCATTAATTTGACTCCCCTCTCAGCAGTATCGTTCACTACTTTTAAACCTGAAAGAGCTTCGGTGAACTTTTTGTTACTCGGCCACTTTGTGATGGTTGTTTTTAAAAACTCTTCACACAAATCAAAACGCTTAAAAAAATGTTTTAGTTTTTGTATTCACAAACTGCGCAATACCTTTTTTGATAACATCAGCTACGTTCAGAGTGTCTATTAAGGCCTTTTTGCTGTTAATATCAGATTCATTCTTCAAAGCTTTTACCATTTTTTTTTTTTGTTTATGTTTCGATTGGTACATTTTTGTCAAAAAATGGCAAAGCAACATTTTCTGTGTCTAAATACCACAGGTGACTGCAAAATTGTTCCAAAGCTACGGTAGCAATTTCACTTTCAACACTTCGATATTGACTGAATACTGCTAGAAGCATAAAATCGTGATACGGAGCTGTTATAGGTGATGGAGCGCAAAACCAAAAAAACAGCGTACACTTTGGCAATAAAAATAGAAATATCGCAAACAGCATTTAGTTCAACCTCTGTTAAATCGAACTCGTCTCTAAATACAAATATTTTTAAGGTGTATGTTGCCTTTGACATCCATCTTGCGTGATGCATAGCGCCTGGAGCTCCAAATTTTATACCGGATCAGGCTGGTGTTTTTCCGAGAAATATTAGAGCAAGTTCGATAAATTCCCTATAGTCATCTCGCGGTTGTTTTTCCTGAAGAACTTTATTAAGAAAATTTGTAATTCTCTCTACATCACATAACCTAATAGCATTTTTAACTTTCTCATTTTCGATTCCGATCCTAAAAATTTTCAATTTTTAATGATGGCCAACACTTCTGAAATCGTTGAAATATTTGAACATTAGGACATTCTGACTTGCAAAATTTAATATCAAAAACGCTTTTAAGAATAAGTTCAAAGATGTGATGCCTACAAGCAAACTACAACAGATCCCTCTCTAGTATATTTTCAATTATGGAACAAGTTCCATTGAATCGTCCAGTATTAACTGCTGTCGTATCGAAAACCAAAGCTTAAACATATGAATAGATCCATGGTTTTTCGTTTACTTTTTTTTTTAATTCAGTAGATATTAGAGATACAAAAAAAATTTGAGAGCAAAAGTTGTTCCTCTGAGTTTGATCTATAACTTTTACCAACAATTTTTTTTTGTTAAATAAATATTAACCAAGTTATTGACAATCAAAGTCAAAAATCAGGTATTTTGCAAATTTTGGGGGGGCCATGGGCACCCTATCCCCCTCACCCGATTTAGCTCAAATTTTCAAGGGACTATTGCAATTCGAACCAATCTGGGGGTTGGCGTGAATCAGATTACTTAAAAAAAATTTTCCCATATAGATAATTGGCACCCTAATGTTCAGCAACAAATGTTATAATACATTGCTGAGCAATTATCTTTTAACACAAGCTGTCAAAATCAATTATCAGTTACAAAAAAGGAAAGTTTTAAACTAAAACCGTACACAATTTAAATACAAAATTTACAAATTAATAATAAAAAAATAATTAAAAATAAATTGGTTGCCAAAGAAAATGAAAAATAAACATAGAACATTTCTGTGACGTCATGCAGTCGACGTTATTGCTTATGTTAACAAATACAAATTGCCCGTATAGACGTAGGTTTACTTCAGCAACAATTTGTATGAAATTGAAACTGACGTAAATAAATATTTTATTTAGTTTTGAATGAAAATTTCAACAAAATGTTTGAAAAATAATAATAAATACATCATTGTTTTGTGGGAAAAATTTGCAAACGGTTTCTTAATTGCAAAATTATGTTGTTGCGAAAAAAAATTGTGTCTCCGTTGTGAACAGCATGAAAATGTTGCTGCCTATTGTGAACGAAGCTTTCTTCTATCAGCTGAAGAATTGAAGAATTCATTAAACTGTTTGTTTAAGATTGATTTTTTATTCGTAAATTGATTGGGTACTATTCAAGGCGAATACATGTAAACGGTGGTGGCGATACTTTAACAAGTACAACACCAAACATGGTACTTTATTTGTTGCTTTCGTTGATCGATATGTAAAAAACAGAAGCAACTTTTGATAATACTTTTTCTAAGTAAGAATAAAGTAGCAGCTGCAAAATGAATTGGTACTATTGTTTAATGTTTTGACTTTGAATGAAGGAGAATTTTATAGAAAAGTGAAGACTTCTTATTAAAGCCACCCTTGGCAGGATGCAGCTTTGATATCGAAAATATTTATGTATAATTCAGCCTAATCAGTCCACAAATGGCTGAGCGCTTGAGCAAAAAAACATGACCACCTCTAATTTTACCCATAAGTCTCTTGTTGTTGTTATATATATATCTGGAGAACGGCACGAGCCAAAGTTTACAGATGAGGTACAATCATCTTGGTTATCAATACCCAACATCCAACAAAATTTGAGCGGGTTTGGAGAAGTGGGTGTTGCACAAAATATATTTATTTATTTATTTCTATTGCACCATGATGAAGGGCTTAAAAGATACGGCATAGCCGACTTTAGCCCTTTTATATGTTTCGTCTGAAATCGACTTTAGAGATGGCATTTATATGAGACCTTTAGAAAATTCTGGACTTATCAGCAAACTATTTTCCGTGAAAAATCAATACCAACATTAATTAGGAAGTTAAAGCATTAAAAGCTTATTTCGGGAGTGCTTTTTGGATGGGATGTTTTTTCAAATAAGAACCGACTTTACAAAATTTGAAATTATGGACCGACTCTCTATACATAATAATCCCTGTGACAGCAAAAAAGTATTTATAAGATTTTATCTAAATGTTTTCTTGATTGCAAATTCAAATGTATTTTATTTGTACATTTGTAACTTGTAGTTTTGAGAAACAGGGCCCTGTACTTTGCCACAAGGTTAACACGAATAGAAATTAAACTTATTTTAATAATTATTTCCATATTTTTTATATGCAAAATTTTTTTCTATCTTATAAAACACTAGCTAATCCTGATATTGCGCATTGATAACGAAGCAACTTGTATCAGATTTTAAATTTATAATACTGTCGTTCTCCAGATATTAAGACATTTATATTGTCCTTGTTTGGGAGGTTTCCAAGCTCAGTTTTCCAGTTCAGCTCAATTTTTGACAGATGTTTTGCACTGATAGCCAAAATATTTGTTTTAAATTTGGAAACCTTTTATTTAATCGTTCTGAAAGTAGCTGTTCTACTGCCATCTACATGGATGTATTGACATTGCTATGCTGGCGTATTGATTTTTGAGTGCTGCCATTTTCTGGTGAGTTTTAGTACTACTTTTTGGTGAAACTTCTATTTCTGTCTTTGTATGAGAGGTGCAACACCCATTTTAAGATTTATATATACATGTTTGTAGCCTATGTTAAGCGCCGGATAATCTTGTAAATACTGTGAAAGTTTCAAAAAATGGGTTAAGTACTTTAGGAGTCTACAAGGAACCACCAAACAAATGCATTTTAGTTTTTATGTATGGACATTTCCACCAAAAAGTCTACTTTTTAGAACGTCGCGTCAACAAGCTGTTTAAATAGGTTCTCAAAAAAATGTTATGTATATTTTACTTTTTTTTTATTTTGATGTAAAGCTCTATATTAAGTAACAAAAATGGGAAAATTTTAAGCCTGTATGCACTAAAATATTTTCTGCCGTATTCATAAAAAATTAAAATGGATTTGAAATGCATTTTAAGAAAAAAATTTATGGAAATTTTGCCTTAAAACACATTTCAAACGGCAGTTTAAATTTAATAAAGGTTTACAAAACAAATTTTTTATGAAAATTTTCCTTAATAAATGTTTGTTAAATTTATTAATCGTTTATGAATACAGCTTACAAGCTTTCACAAGCCTAATTGTTTGCTGGCTTTACACGATTGCGGTGTTGTCAATGGACTAGATCGATTGTATTTTATATTCCCAAAACCAAACTTTGTAAAATATTTCGCCTATCTTCCATACAATTAAAGCGGCTCATACAATTGCAATAAAATTTTTCAAATTTACGTATTGTACAATTATATCGCTAATGTGTATGTGATATTCAAAGGTGGCACTATATATTGACAACAATCAAAAGACTTTTGATTTTTATTGCACAACGAAAGGAAAGTGAAATGTGTTGGCAACATTGTACAATGTTATTCCTATAGGTTATGTTCACCTTTTTATTGAATGAATAAAACCATTGTGCGACTTATTGCATACTATAGGACAAAATGGAAATAATATGGCGAATATCATATACAATAATATTGCAAGTGTATGGGCCGCTTAATACCCTAGAATTCAGTTTTAGCATAATAGCGGTTGCCGAATAGATACGAGAATATGTGTAATACCAAAATTAAAAAATATTACTCATACGTACAGATAAACTAATACAAAAATAACAAAATAACAAAAATTATTAAAGCCCTTATGACACTACATTTTTTATTCATTAATTGATATAGAATTGATAGAAAGAAACAGTAAATGTTAGAAAGAGCAAACTATAAAAAATGTAAACAAAGTTTTTTAGTTTTTTTTCTCTTGTTATGGTTTTGTTTCAGGGATGGCGTTGAGAATTTGTAAAATTGTATCAACAACCTTTAAAAATTTTACTTTTTTACACTAATTGTACTAAAAGATTTTTTTAGTTGAAATTAATTTTATTTATGTTCATAAAAAATACCACAAAAAGGTAATTATAAATCTTAGTTTAAAAAGTATCAACAAAAAAGCACAATTGATACAACTTAGCCATCCCTGTTGTGTTTATTTTATTAAATGTTGCCAACTTTTTGTTTATGAGAAACCCAAAAACAAAAAGCGGTAAATCGCTGAATTTGCCCATAAACCGCTGATTCAGCAACACTTTTAATATTTCAAGCTTGAAATGTCAATTTTAAGTTAAACAATTTTACATTTTTTTTGACATAACTTCATTTTTTATCGATTACTTTAGTAAAATTTTTGACAGTTTGCCATTTATCTTAATACAGCTTAACTCTTTGCACTTGTTAAATTTTTGTATTACATTATATTTGTACTGTTCACCAAAACTTGAAAAATGCATTAAAAATGTAGTGTCATAAGGGCTTAAGTAATAAAAGATAATTTTTTTTTTAAATTTTTCTATTATTTTTAACAATTTTCTTTATTAACATGTTTGCAAATTGTTATATTTGTTTTATTTGTAGAAAATTATTGAGTTTATCATATTATTAAAAGTTTGTTATAATAATTAGTATTGTGGTTATTTTGTTGAACTATTTATGGTTTTTAATCCAAATTTTTAATATTTTAATAAGGCTTAAGTTCATTTAATTTAATTTTTTGTTATAATATGATATTAAAAAGAAAATAAAAAATTATATGTTTTTGGTTGAAAATCTTTAAATATGGATTACACTGTGCTAGTTGAAATAATTGACAAGCCGGCCACATGGCGTCTTAACATAATTCGGGTACGCTGAATCCAACGGTGCTAACCGTTTTTTTTTTTAGGTTAGCTCTTGTTTCCAAGATATACCGTTATTTCGAAAATCGAGGAGGTTGCATAAAATATATTTGCGTAACTCAGAAACGGTTTTATTGAAATGATTAAAAAAACCAAAAATTCCGCAATTAAATTTCCTTTAAGAAAAGTAAAATATGGCCGTTCAATGAAATTTGGATCCTTCAGCGCCTGGGATGCCCCTAGATGGGTCAAATGTATGACCGACCCCACTTTATTTTTCATCCCAATCATTTATTTCCAACATTCCTAGCCGCTATCTTCATTTCTTAAGGGGGCTACCATACAAAATAGTCGATGCAGACTAGAAATATATTGAAGAAAAAGTCCCATAAATGCCCAGGAGTCGCCCCTAGATAGATTAAATGTATGACCCACCTCAATTAGTTTTTTGTCCTTAAAATTTTCTCGAGACATATTTGCCCCTTATCACCACTTCTTAGGGGGGGGCTCCCATACAAATACTGCGTTTTATGAAATTCTTAAATTAATTAAAATTTTTCGAATTTTGTGTTATAAAATCAAAAGTTACTAGCAGATTTAAATCATTTATGGCTTTTTTTTAGATTCGTGTTTTATATGTCTGCAAAAAATTAAAAGCCTAGCTGCGTTTTTATTAATTTTAAAAAACAAAAATTTCGAAATTTTTATAAAAAAAATTATGAATTTCAACCAAACATATATGGCATTTTAATTAAATTCTTAAATTTGGCCCCTGCAGCGCCTAGGATGCCCCTACAAGAGTCAAATGTATGACGAACCCCAACTTTATTTTTCATCTCAATCATTTATTACCAGCAAACCTACGCGCTATCTCCATTCTTTATGGGGGCTCCCATACAAAATGTTCAATGCAGACTAGAAATATATTGAAAAAAAACGTCCCATAAATGCCCAGGAGTTTTTTGTCCTTAACATTTTCTCGAGACATATTTGCCCCTTATCGCCACCCAAAATCTGACGTCTACAATGCGATTCGTCAAGAAAGGCCGCGGTGCCTTAATTAATCTTACAAATTAAAATTTGTTTTGATTAAAATTTAATTTTTTGTGCTTTTTATAAATTCAAGTTCTATTGATCTTAAGAAAACGTCCTTTATTTTTTTATTCAGGACATTAGTAACAAACTTCACTTTTCTACTCCAACTGATTTAATTTTCAATTCACTATATTTTATTGAATATAGTTCAAATCTGAACTTGTTTTTTTATATTCACAATACTTAGTCAAATATAGGGTGTTTTTTTTAGCTGCATGAAAGCTTAAAATGACAATACAAAACAGAATTTTTATTGAAATTAATTTTTGTATTACAATCTGGTAGATTATTTCATGGCATTTATTTTTAAAATATGATTTCCGGCATATATCTGCGGTAGCTATGAGTTACATGGTCCCTTCGATCAGTCCAATTATTGACTACTTTTTCCAATTCATATGGCTATATGGCGCCAATATTGGTATGAATATTGGCTTCTAATGCTCCAAGAGTTGCTGCTGCTATGTCGGCATAAGCCAATGACTAAATAAAGCATAAAACACCAGTGAAGGACTCCTTCTGGAAATAAATTTGTCACTTAATTGATTTTGCAATAAATCGATTGTTAGGCGCGTTGTAATTCAAGTTTCGCCGTCTGGTTGGAACAAAATAAAGCTGATGTTAGGCCGATTAATTTTAAGAAACAAAATTTTAGTCAGCATGGCTCGGTAGCGCTTGTCATTTACCGTAACGGCAGCATCTTGATCAATTCGAAACTGCGTGTAAATCTCATCAAACAGTGAATTTAAGTGGGTGGCGATTCGTTAGCAGCTTGAGGGTTAATGACGAAGCCATTTGACCAGAAATGAGCTTCATTATATAGACAAAGTGCTCTATGAACTTCGCGTACAGATTTATTTATTTTTTTAAATAAATTGCCAAACTTGCTTGCCAAACCTTAGTGAACAGAAATGTCAACACAGTTTAAGATTCTCTTAAGCCATCGTTTTCGATGTCGAAAGTTCTCAGGCAGCTAAAAAATCACCTGATATATTCTAAAATATAATTTACAAATTTTAATACCTCAGATATTCAATTATTATAAGAATAAAGTAAAACCAAATTAGAATACCTTAATGCTTAAACCAAAAATAAAAAAATTAAAACAACAATAAAATTTAATTTAAACATCAAAAGCTTTTCCACAATAGATTTATCTAAATCTAAAATAGTTCTTGAGTGACAGCAGAAGAAGAACGTGAGTTTTAAGGGAAAAATGTGAAAAGTTTCCATTTCGCTTTAAACGCGTCTCAGATATTCTACACATTTATCTGTGAAATTAAATCTTAATGCCACTAAAAATCAAACAATAAAACTAATGCTTGACAGATATAGAAACTTTATATCTACATTTACAAAAACTAAAAAAATTTACACGCACACAAACGAAAAGTGTTTTCGTGTGTTAGGAGTTGTTAACATTGATGATAGTCGTCCTTGTTTATGGTAGTGAGGTGTATGAGTTCATAGATGTGTACGAGAGTATGCGAATAAATGTACAATCTAGTTTTAGTGCCATATAAAATGTCTGTAATCCCTCGCTTTTTGCCAAACCAATCGTGGGAATGACTCTCTTTTTCGGTAAATGCCAGTGATTGTGTGTATTTCGGTTTTATATTTTATGCTGTTTATCATTAAGTCACGGAGTCATAAAAATACCACAGATCCAAATTTGCCAAGGAATTTTTGTATAGTTCTATTTTCTTTGCGTATTACGTTGGATTTCAATGCTTGATGTAGTTTCACTAATGTTAAGTCTTTGGTTGTTGAGGGAGTGGGAGGGTGTGAAAGCTTTTCCCTTTTTGTTTGAAGAAAATCAACCAAACAGCTTAAGTAGACAAAATGCGCGTTAAACCACAGCTGTTACAGTTAAGACACCACCAAATACTATTTTCTCTACAAATTCGCAATAAAGTCCATATAAGTAAATATACATTTAAATTGATTTACGAGGCAAGTACCTAAACGTTTTAGAAAAAAACTAGGCTTTTATGAACAAATTTAAAAAAAAAACCATTCTAAAAATCAAACTTTTGAAAAGTTAGGCTTTTGTAATAAGTAAACATTTTGCAAAAAGTTGAGCTTTTTCGAAAGGCTTGAGCTTTTGTAAAAACCTTAACCTTCTGTAAAAATTGATCTTTTGTGGGAAAGATAAGCCTTTTTAGAAAAGTAGGGCTTTTGTGAAAAGCGCTTGTGAACCTTTGTGAAAAAGTAAAGCTTTTGAAAACAATGGAGCTTTTATGAAAAGTCGTACCTTTGTAAAATACTTAACCTTTTTTGAAAAGTATTGTACCGGCTTATTCATATACAAATTCTCGCCAATTTTTTTTTTTTCAATTAAACCATTAATCAAAAATAAAATAATTTTTAATTAAAAATTTAATAAAGAAAATTAAATATTTATTTATATTAACAACATTACTGCAGAAAATATTAACCATTGATTTGTTAACTGGCATAAATTGAATTACTTTTTTAAATAATATCCCAAATTTTTTAATTGTAATCCATTTTAAATTTTTTCTGTGTTTAAAAATCAATAAATTTTCAGTAGAAAAAGCAACTACAACTGTTTCGAAAATTACGTCAGATATTTTTTGTGGCAAGGTATGACCATTGTTTATCGTTTTCTTGTAAAAATGTAAAATTTATGTAAAAAATTGAGCTTTTGTAAGAAGTTGTACTTTTTGAAAAATTTTAGCTGCGAAGGAAAGCTTAGCCTGTGCTAAAAATGGAGCTTCTAGATATAAGTTGAATCTTTGTAAAAAGTTGATGTTCGAAAATGCATCACTGCGCTGTATTTAATTTGCAGCGCATTCGTAAAAGCATCACTGCAAATGTCCGCTGTTCGAAGAAACATAAAATCAGATGATGCGTAACAAAATCCAAAAAATGGCGGATGCATGTTGTGGCAAAAATTTTACCAAACAACCATTTTCATCGTCTAATTTGCATCGTAAACTAAACAGAGATACGTATCAGCCATCAGATGCAGCGCAGAGATGCAATAACGAACAGCCCTATTGTACGAAGGTATAACTTTTTCCAACTTTCACTTAAAAGTTCAACTTATTAACAAAAGCTAAACTTTCTTTGAAAAGTTTAATTTTTTTCAATGAAGTTAAACTTTTCCCAAAAGCTTAAAGTGGCAAAATGATAACACTTTTGCAAAAACGATAGACTTGTGTGAAAAGTTAAGCTTTTGTTAAAATGTTAAGCAAAAGTTCTTGTGAGAAATTTAGACTTTGGCCAAATATATTTTTGTTAAGGATTTATAAAAAATTTAGATTTTTATAAGAGTTGAGCTTTTTTTTTAAAAAAAGAGCTTAAAAAGAAAATGTAAGCTTATTGTAAAATAGTATAATCAAGTATTTATTGGCTTATAAGCTTTTCAAATTATAATAGAAGAGAAGATATCACAGACTCAGTCATACATACATGCATACCAGTGTACATATTTTTTCAATCAACAATTTTATTGTCTAATAAACTTTTCTGACTGACTCCGTATACATCATATAATTAATATAGAATAGAACACATTACAGACCCAGTTATACATGTTTACATGCTTAAACACTTAATCGCCGAAAATTTCTCCATACTGCCACCAGAAACGCTTGCTTACTTCCATAAACATGCATAGACATGACGAAAGGACATGGTGGCATTTAAATGGCTTGTCTGTTAGGATTTAATTTGATCTGTATTATTTTTTTGTGTATGTCTGTGCGTCTGCATCTAATTGTATCTAAGTCTGTATATGTAATTGTAGATTCCAAAAGTGTAGATTTTATTTCGAATTTATGTGGGTATGTGTAATTTTTTTAACGAATTTTAATTGAATTTTATGACTTTGCATATAAATTGAATATAAAGTATATTCTTAAATTACTGCTCATACAAAAACACTTAAACATTTTTTAAAGAACAATGAAATTAGTAGCAACTAAGGGCTAAATCAAGTTGGAACAGGAGACTTGTGTATATTTAAATATACGATCAAAATATAAGTATAACCATAATGTTTGAAAAGAATAAGAAAAGTAATATAATAAAGAAATATGTACATTTTTATTTTATGAAAATACCAACTCAAATCTGCCATAAAACTTCAAAAGTGTTTGGCCTTAATACTGATTTAACTAATCTCAGCCCTTGACACTATAAAACTTAAGGCCTGTGTTTTTGTATAACAAAAAGTTTTGATTGTGTTGTATTCTATTCCTTTGAAATTTTACTTAAACCACTTGGCTATACAGTGAATAATGGTATATTAACTGTGTATTTACATATGAGTATGTTGGCATTATTTGTTAGCGGTTTAGTGGTATTGTTGTTATATTTCTTGATACTTTATTCTCTCCTAATTTTCAAAAAAACAAGCCCACAAAAGAATGCGTTTCTTTGTTTAGAAATATATACAAGGGTATTTGGTTAATTTATTTAATTTATTGTTAATGGGCTTTACTACAGTTTAGCTGTTGGCAAAAAAACAAAAAAAAAAAAAAAAAAAAAAAACAAAAAAAAAAAAACAACCATTTTAAACAACGAAAAAATAACAAACAAAAAAAGGAATTTAGTTTTATGCATCCCCACAAACACATTTGTTCATATTCATATACATTTTTTTAGTGATTAAATCATGTTAAATGAGTATGTTTGCATGTTTTTATAACTACAACAAAAAACAAGGTCTTGTATTACTTTTGTAACACATGGAAATAATTGTCGATTATTATTTAAGTATAAGTATATGGGCAACTCCACGCATAAGTCTCACATGAATGAAACAAAAAATAATATCGGATTTTGGAAGTAAAAATACTTAAGTATGGTGGCAACAGTATGATACTTTCTGGTTTTTATAGTGGCATCAATTTTTCGATATATTTTTAAAAAATTTGACAAAAGCTTACAGCTCAAGAAAGTGGTTTTTTGTTTACAGTTTTTGTTTTCGTTTATTTATTTTTAACTAACCCCTGAAGATGGTCAACAAAGTTGACCGAAATATTGGGAAATATTTTTTTTTTTTGATTTCGTATATTCTTGGGGGGGCCCCAAATCGGTTCAGTTTTATTTTAAAAAAAAATACAAAAAAATTTCATAGTGATAAGTTGTGTTTTAGTTGGTGCGTCCGCCCCTCAAAGTTTGCTTCAAGACAATTTATTCAAATGTAATTTGTTTGCATATGACTATCTCTTTACAAAACATTTTACAAGAATATGATATATGGCAATAGCCCTTCTTGTAAATAACATTAGCCTTAAAAAAAGTGTTTAGCTAAAATATATTTTAGAAAATTTTTTTAATATCTAATTAGGCTTAAGTTCATTAAATTTGATTTTCATTAAATTATTTTTATGAAGAAAGGAATTTTACAACATGAAAATTAATTAAAATTGTTCCTGATAATCTTTCATTCTTGACCGTGGCCGGGGCTCGAACCCAGGCCGGCAGGTTACCATGACATGTTTCGATCGCAACCACTCGATCTCCTCAGATGGATTTGCCGTTTTACACTCGCAGCCATCGACGGCTGCTGACGTCAATAGTCAAACATCAATCCTTAAAAACGGCAAATCCATCTGAGGAGATCGAGTGGTTGCGATCGAAACATGTCATGGTAACCTGCCGGCCTGGGTTCGAGCCCCGGCCACGGTCAAGAATGAAAGATTATCAGGAACAATTTTAATTAATTTTCATGTTGTAAAATTCCTTTCTTCATTAAAATAATTTAATGAAAATCAAATTTAATGAACTTAAGCCTAATTAAATATTAAAAAAAATTTGGATTAAAAACCATAAATAGTTCAACAAAATAACCACAATACTAATTATTTTAGAAAATAATGAAGAAAATAACAAACAAAATACCAAACATTTTATATACGTTTTTTATATATAAAAGGGGGATTTAATGTCAAGTGACCCAATTTTAAAATCAATGTCTTCCGATTTCGATAAAGGTTTATTCCAGGGCTGTGGAGTCGTTAAGAAATAGTTATAACTCCGACTCCGACTCCTTTTGCTGATATTTTTTAAGTACGACTCCGACTCCGACTCCAACTCCGACTCCTACTCTAACCTAGCATTATTTAAGAGACTAGTTTTTATTTGACTTTAAACTCTTTTTTAATTTAGTACCTGTTAAATGGTTAAATATAGCAAGAAAATGATTCTGTAAAAATTTCAAATCGATATTTTAATTCTAACGTGCCGCACATTGAGCTTTAACCTATAAGTTACTAACATATGAGTAGGAAAGCTGCAAATATTTTATTTGGATTTTGGAAAAAATGTAAAAAACATATACCGCCCGATTCAATAGACGAAATGAGTTGAACTTTTTTAATTCTAAAGTGTTATGACATTCTTGACTTATAACTCAACAGTTTAGAAATTTAAACCAACTGAAATATAGCAAAATAATGGATTTAATTTTGGAACGAACGAGTTTTGTTACGAACTTTCGAAAGAAACGAGTTTTGCTTCAATCCGTATGGGATCATTGAACTTTAGTATATTTTAAAGGTTATAATTATTAAAATTTATTAAAATTATGCAAACAGTGCTAAAAAATGTAAAAATAGTTCTGTAGGGGAGAGATAAACTACACCAATTCACATCTTTTTCAAAAAACGTTTTTTATACTGTTGGAATTTATAGATGTGTGAATTTCCATAAGTCCTATCTAATGTAGCTTTCGAGATAGAAAAGTTGAAAACAACACCAAGTCCAATTGGCTTAGACGTTAAAGGCATCAAGAACTCGCCATTGCATTTTTCCGTTCCTTATTCAAAATTATTATTGTCCAAGACCGAAATTTGAAATTGCAAGTCTTTATTACCTCTCCAATTTTCCCTAAAGTGAGTAGATAAAAGTATTCTCAAATCATTTTTCGGGTTAACCCCCACATTAATGGGAATTATATCTGGAACAATGTCATGTATTTTTCCGAGTTCCTTTTCCTTTTATTCTATTATAATTCACCTTGAAGGTTGGAACTTAAAATGTAGTTCACTTAATGCTTTCACCACAGGAGCTACAGCTGATTTCAAGTCATATTCATGAACATGGCTACAAAAATATTTGTTATTATACGATAAATAAAAAACCACATCTTTACAAATTTAATTTTTAAATTCCTTAATTCGGCTCTATTTCATTAACGATATCTTGGCGAAATTCAAATAGTGAACCCGCTGGTTTTTGTTACAGAAATTTGAGGTCACATTAAAACATAGAAAAGGACATGCTTCGAGACAATCTATATAACTATTCTTATAAATTGTCAAAATAAGATGTTATCTCAATTTTTTAATTTTTTATATGAAAAGTTTACTGCTCCTTATTTTCTGACTTCACAATTGACTTGGCCAATTCCACTAATTTATTTAAATATCAATTTATGTTTAAAATTTGTTTTTTTATGTCAAATTAAAATAAAATTATAAGAAAAATTATATTTAAATATGAGTTGATATTTAAAAAGAATTGGAGAAATTGGTCATTAAAATTTTTTATTTTGAAAAATATTGGAAAAATTTTAATGCAAAAAAGTCGGAGTCGGAGTCGCTAGTTTTTGTGGGTACTTCGACTCCGACTCCGACTCCGGTACAAAAACCTCAACTCCTACTCTTCAACTCCGACTCCGATTCCGACTCCACAGCCCTGGTTTATTCTATTGGATAGTAGTTTAAGCACAAATTTTCAACAAGATCGGTCAAAAAGTTTCTGAGTTAGAAGGGGTAAAATTTTGACTATTTGGTCATACAGGTGTTCTTTCTCATCCACGTAGCTTATTTTCTATTGGTGTAACCACAATTTGTCCCAAGTAGCTTAGATAGCTATTTGATCAATCTTTAAAAAAAAAATTTCTTGTTTTTTTAAATTTTTTTATTTGTTTTTTTTAGCCAAGTTTTAAAATTATAAAAATTTTTTTAAAAAAACAAAAAAATTTTTTTTAAATAATTGATCAAATAGCTATCTAAGCTACTTGGGACAAATTTTGCTAACACTAATTTATGTCGTCTTGTAGCTAAGTACAAGAAAATTCGAAAATCTGAAAAAAAATACTTTTTTTAAATGGTCCAGCTCACGAATGGTCAACGCTAGAACCAAAATATTTTGGGAATCATCATAAAACATATCAAGCTTTATTTTCAAAGGGGTAACAAAATCACTTTTTTTGGAGTCGCTCTAATACATATATTAGTGTGGCCGTTAGTTGTATGGAGAATTTCGTAAATTTATTTTTAAGTCTGATACTATAAATGCATGATGCAAATGTCATTAATAGATTAATATGTTTTCATTTAAAAAATTAATCTATGTGTTCATTTGTCCTTCAAGTTGTGCTGAAAAAGGTCAACAAGAAAAAGAAAGACAAAAAAACAAAAAATGTACTTTGGACTTCAAGAAGAATTCTTGACAAAAGTACGAAAAAACAGAAGAAAAGAAAAAAACATGTAAACTCAATTAATATGGATAATCATTCAAAAAAGCAAACTTCGATCTACCAAAAGTTAAAATACAATTTGGTTAAAGGATTAATGTTTGATTATTGACGTCAGCAGTCGTCGATGGCTGCGAGTGTAAAACGGCAAATCCATCTGAGGAGATCGAGTGGTTGCGATCGAAACATGTCATGGTAACCTGCCGGCCGCGGTTCGAATCCCGGCCACGGTCAAGAATGAAAGATTATCAATAACAATTTTAATTAATTTTCATGTTGTAAAATTCCTTTCTTCAAAAAAATAATAATGAACTTAAGCCTTATTAAAAATATTAAAAATTTGGATTAAAAATAATTGAAAAATGAAAAAATTTGATACCCATATTTACAAAGTGATAAAATATATCACGATTTTCGCGTTTTATGTGAATAATTACAAAAAAGAAAAAAATAATAATAATTTACATTTTAATAGTTTTAGTTAGGCTTGAGTTCAATTAATTTAAAGAATGTGGTGATTCTTGAAACATGTAAATTCAACCCAGGTTCGAGCCCCAGCTCAGCCAAGAAAATTATCAATAAATTTTAATAAAAATTTTATGTTGTAAAATTCCTTCCTTCAGTAAAAATAATTTAATGAAAATTAAATTTAATGAACTCAAGCCTAACTAAAAATATTATTATTAAAAATAAACAGTTCGACTAGAAGAAATCACATTAATTTACATTATTTGAAAAAAGATTTAATTTGAAAAGCAGAAAATTATTACCACATACGTAGAATTTGTATGAAAACCCGAAACGAAAATATGTTTTTAGTTAAATATCTCAATTAGTAGGCCGCAAGTGGTCAAGATTTATATACCATTGGATGCTGCTTCAAAAACTCTTTTCGATGATACCAAATTTTATTTATGTCGTCTTGGAGCATAGTAAAGCAAAATTCGAAAAACTGAAAAAGACCTTTTTTAAAAATGGTCCAGCTCACGGATGGTCAACGCCAGAACCAAAATATTTTGGGAATCATCATAAAACATGTCAACCTTTATTTTCAGAGGGGTAAAAATCACTTTTTTTAGCTCCATACACGGTGAGTCGGTCTAATATATATTAACATAAACATTTTTTTTAATCGAAAATGGATCAAATAGGTCTATTTTTTCACCTAGACTCCTTACAAGTGTTCTGCGACAAAGTACTTTTTGTACGGTAGTATTTACGTGATCTGTTTATTACCTTTTTATACCCACACTACAATAAGGGCGAGGTCTTAATGCATTTTTGATGGTGTTTGTTTGTAAAACCGTAAAATATTGGTCCAAGACCCACTTATCAGAATTAGTTTTTGAATCGTGCTAACGATGTCTGTCCTTCCACAAGTCACAGTTTTGCAGATAATTTGATGACCTGTCATTAATAGATTAATATGTTTTCATTTAAAAAATTAATAAGTAAAAATTTAAATTTATCTCACAGCATCGAGGGTTTGAAAACGGTTCTTTTGCTTATTTCCAGGTTATTATAATTATTGTTAAAGCTAAGGCACGAGCTCTATATGTTCATTTTGTAACGAACAACTTATTCCTTTAATTATCACGGGTCTGCACACCTAGCTATGCTTCGGTCTTAGCTCAAGGAAAATGGGCGTAGGTGGTGATAATAACATAAGGGTAACGTTACTTTAATTAAAAATTTTTATGTGTGCAGTATTTACAAAAAAAAAATTATAAAAGAGGTACAAAAGACGAGGTGAACAAGTTTCTAAATTTTGCTGCTTAAACGGGGATCGAATGGTGTAGGCTTACCCCCTTGGTCAGTTTCCCTCCCTACCATGCTGACTATCAGAGTATCTTATCAGCCCATTGTTCTACCTACTATTTAAAAATCCCTACATTTCATCAACCATTTTAAATAATTTTACCAAGTCATTTTAAATTCTAGTAAATTGCAAAACTAACTTTATTGACAAACATTATTTTCGTAACACAAAGTTAATATACAACATTTGGGGTATTATGGAAATTTCAATTTATTGTCTAGGGTTACATCCCTTTAAATTTAACAAAATAAATATCACTTATTGACAAATGCATGTACATATGTATCCAAGTAGATACATTATGAAAAAAAATTTAATAAAAAAAATTGTAAACAAAGTGGATCAGCAATGTGATATTTTTAACATAATCAAAACAAAAAGCAAAAAATTTTTGGAAAGAGTAAAGAGTACTTATTATTAACTGGAAGGTTTAGTGGATCATATTTTAATTCATTATTTAAGTTTCATTCATACATTCTATTTGTCTTCTTTTATTCTCTTTTTTTTATGACTATAAATACTCCAGTTATTAATAAGTATTCTTTTTCTACAACAACAATTAAAATAGTATGTTAAGTAATAAAAAAAATTAAATAAAGTTGTAATTTTGTGAACTTACGTAGTATTTGCATCCATCGATGTCAGCAGGCCTGTTGATTTGGTGGATATAATACGAATTATGAAGTTGTTTTAATTGTTGTAATTAGGGTGTTCATTGAGAATTACTTTTTGCTGATGGTTTTGTTAGTATTATGGTTTTAGGAATGGTTTTACTTAAATTTTTTTTTTTTGCAATTTTTAATAATTAGAGTAAGAGTAGTTTAGTTATAAATGTTGTTTATCAATAAATGCAAATAGTGGGAAGTTAGTATAATTTATAAAAATTAATAGTATTTGATTAAAAGGTTCATTATTTAATAATACCATTGTTCTTTTTTTACTTTATATACATACATTAGAAAATTTGGGTTATTATGTGATTAATTTATAAATTGTGTTTAACCAAAAAAATAGCCTATTATTTGTTAGTGATTTTTATCTAACATTCAAATAGGTTAAAAGAGTTTTTTTTTTCTCTTTTTACTAGGTTCACGGCACTATGGTTTCAATTGGATTATCATTAAAGTTTTTAAATTATCTAGTTGTTAGTTGTAAGCATGGAGGGAAATTTTACTTGTAATTGTAAAATTACAAGCAACGTGGCCCCTGGTAAGGTTATGGTGAATCACTCCGGGGCACGAACGAGATATTTAAATGCCCCAAGCACAGAAATTTCCTACAGTTGTAGCAGAGATTGTGGGTGTTACAAAAGTATTGCCTAAACTTTACTGGTTAATTAACTCACCGTGTCCAATTGGTATTCGGGTGTTGTTATACAAAGACCCAGGTTCCATACACCTTGAGGAATGAACCCACTTGTGGGCGTAGGAACGTTTTCTTTTCCTTTATCTATGCCTGCTGATTTTTAAATACTTATAGTAATCACTGGTAAGCCACAATAGTATTTTGTAAAGCAAATATTTTAATTTTGTACAAATACTTTTTTATAGAAAAAAAACTTTTCAACTAACACCAGTTTTATTTTTAAGTACAATTCCGATGATGTGTGGTCAGAAAGACAACTTTTATTAAAATGTGCTTTTCAATTAAAGAACGGTTTACCGCTAGCCTATGCAAAAAAAAAAAATGTGTTAAGAACAAAAAAAAAGTCGCGTACTCTCCAATTTTTCATATTCTTCTTTTGTGCGTACTTTGGCTCTGTAACTTTGATTACGTCAATAATCTAACATACGTTATTGAAATACTGCACTATGCATCTATCTAATTATGAAATTAACCTATAGCCGTTATTTTCAAATGAGCAGGGTAGTTTGTCGATATAAAATAAAGTAAATCGTTAATACTTATCACAAAGCAGTTGTTTATGGAGGTGTACCGATGAAAAATAACTGAAAAAAAAGTATTACCAAATGTCTTTTAAATGATAGGTGGATTTGTTATTGCTATTTAAATCCTGCAAGACGTAGTACACGTTTCCCTTTTTCTCGACAACTCGACTCTTAATGCCTACTGGAGCCAATTTTGCATTAAAATGTTTCAAAAGATTGCTTTGGGCAAAGTTCCTCCTCGTAACAATTTGGCCAATTTCAAAATTACGGGACTTAGACCTTAAGTTATATGCATGGGAATTCTTTTCGTAGGAAGCTTTCATATTATGTTTAATTCTTTCCCTTATACTTTGAAACTTATCTACCTGAGATAGTTTTGCCTCTGGCTCAGACAACATTTCCAAATTTCGGAGGGTTTGATAGTCCCCACCATGGGTTATCATATTTTGCCCGAAGACGACAAAATAAGGTGAATATCCCAGACTTTGGTGAAGGCTATTGCGAAGAGAGCAATTAATGCTACTTATAAATAAATCCCAATTGCGCTGGTCCTCACGAATATAAGAGCGTAGAGCCTCATTCACCGACCTATTCACCCTTTCGCTAGCATTTGCCTGTGGAGAATACACAGCGGTACATACGTGATTTATAGCGAGTTTTCCTAGAAATGATTCAAACTCCTTGCTCTTAAATTGACTGCCATTGTCTGATACGATGGTTTCGGGTACCCCAAAGCAGTCAAAAATATTTTCCCTCAGGTAGGAGATAATGATTTTAGTATTAAACTTTTTAACTGGCTTTAAGAACGAGAATTTGCTAAAATGGTCCAGGACTATAAAAACGCCAATATTACCACTTCGACTTCGGGGATATGGGCCTATCAAGTCCACATAAAGCCTTTGGAATGGTCTATCGGATTCAGACATTTGGCCCATTGGAGGTCGTAAAGTATGTGTAGGTGATTTCGAGGTCGTACACAACTCACAATTGGTGACATACCTCCTGACGTCAGAAGCCATACCTGGCCAATAAAAATACCGTCTGATTCTGTCCAGAGTTTTTGATATACCTCCATGGGAAGCTGAAGGTTGATTATGGGAGGCAATAAGAACATCATCTCTTAGCCCTTTTGGTACCAATAATTTCCATATAAACATATCATTATCATTTCCCCTTTCAAACTCTGTCTTATGGTAAATAAATTTTCCCATAATTTTAAAATGAGGCAATTCTTCTTTTGCTAACTCCTTTCTTAACTCAACATATTCCGTAGACTCAAATTCACTGGACGCTAAATCTATTATCGGCAAAGATTCCAATTCAACCTCCTCCACGGCCATATCGTTGCCATCATGTGCGCGAGATAACGCATCCGCCACAACATTATCGCTTCCCTTTCGGTGCTCTATCGAAAAATTGTACCCTTGTAATTTAAGCGCCCACCTTGCTAACCTACCACTCAAATCTTTTTGGCCCATCAGCCATTTCAGGCTAGCATGGTCCGTCACTACTTTAAATTGGTGTCCCTCAATATAAGCACGGAATTTCTTAATGGCTAAAACCACCGCTAAACATTCCTGCTCAGTTACTGAGTAGTTCCTCTGGGCCCTATTTAGTTTGTGGGACATAAACGCTATTGGGCGTTCCTCACCATTGTCATCGCACTGAGCCAGAACCCCTCCTACCCCATGTTGACTAGCATCGCACTGGACAATAAAGGGTTTGTTGTAGTTTGGGTGCGACAGAAACGGAGCCGTCGTCAGGCGCTTTTTAAGAGTATCAAAAGCCTGTTGGGCTTCAGCGTTCCAAATAAAGTTTTTCTTTTTAGATAAAAGTTCAGTTAGGGGGTAAGTTATAGAAGCATAATCGGATACAAACCGCCTATACCACCCAGCCAGGCCTAAAAATTGGCGCATTTGTTTTATCGTTTTTGGAACGGGGTAATCAGTAATTGCCCTAACCTTGTCTGGATCCACCATTAGAGTTCCATTTCCCACTATATATCCCAAATATTTTACACTTCTTAAGCCAAATTTACTTTTATCGATATTAATTGTGAGTCCTGCTTTTCTTAGTAGGGAGGCAACTTGAAGAAGGTGCACAATATGCTCCTCCAGTGAATGCGATACCACAAGTAGATCGTCCAAATAAACAAACACGTGGCTTTTCAAATCATATGGTATCACTTTGTCCATTAACCGACACATTGTTTGTGGGGCATTGCAGAGTCCAAAAGGCATCCGCACAAACTGATACAATGGTCGGTTGGGGACAGTGAAGGCTGTTTTTGGACGGGACTCCTTTGACAGTTCTATCTGCCAAAAGGCGTCCTTTAAATCTACTTTTGATATAACATTCACTGGAGGCAGTCTTGATATTAAGCCGTCGATATTTGGGATTGGGTAGGCGTCTTTTACGGTAACCTCATTTAGCTTCCGAGAGTCAAGACAAAATCTTACTTTCCCTGGTTTTATCAATAAGACACCTGGTGAAGACCAGGATGAGTTTTCGGCTACCTCTATTACACCCATCTGAAGCATCCGATCAATCTCCTCACATAACACTTTTTCCCTAGCTGGCGATATGGGGTAGTAGCGCTGTTTTATTGGCGATGCCGTTCCGGTGTCAATAACGTGCTCAATAAGGTTAGTTTTGCCCAAACCTTCTTTCTCAAATGAGGGAAAAGAAGCAATTGCTGCGTTAAGCTTGCGGTTTTCGTTTGGATTCAACTTTAAAACATCTGGATCATCCTCTTCGAGTATAATCTCATTTATATTAGGGTACCAAATTTCAATACCAAAACTTTTCCAAAAGTCGATACCGCATATTAAATTCTGCTTCAGATTTGGGACTATTAATAGTTCTATCTTTCTAGATATATTATTGTAGTTGAGATCTACGAAAATCGAACCCACGACCTGTTGATTATGCCCATCCGCGGTCTTTACGTTTCCCTTAAATTTATTATAACTCAATTTTCCGTTCGATAATATTTCCCCAGCCAATTCTCCCCCTATACAGGATTTATTTGCCCCGCTATCCAAAAGGGCCAATATTGTCCGGTTAAAAATAAGTACGTTAATGTATGGTCTAGAATCTACCCCATTCCTAACAATACCTGAAACTATAACGTTTCTTAGTTGTTTTCTGCGTTTCCAAAAATCTCTTATACGTAATTTTGACCGTAGTCGTTTTCTTGAGGTAGGTGTTTCGAAAAATATTCTATTACGTATTTTTAAATAGTTCTCCAATCGTTCATGATATGGCAAAAATTTAAGTGGATGTTGTACGTTTACGAAATTATCATTAGGAACTTTTGTAGATTTTAAAATTTCCGGGGTCTTAATAATAGTGGTATCAGTTAATTTTTGATTCGGTTCTGTGGATGTCCGCCCATTTTCGGACGAACATCCTGAACAGAGTTTTCCGACTTTCTTTTGCAATTGGAACACGTTGGTATATAATTATCTATGGTTCCACATCCATAGCAAAAAATGCGTCTGGGAGCGACACAGTCTTGGTAACGATGGCCAATACCATCGCAATTCCAACATCTTGCAAATGGTTCATGTATCTCATTTACTAGCGGTATATTTTCCTCACCCTGAGTCTCTATTACATCCTCAGGAATAAGTTCTGATACCTGAATACGTTGAAATTTTTGTCTATTTGAGGAATTAGCAACTAAATCATCAAAAAACTTCTCGTGCTTTCTAGCCTCTTTTCTCAGTGTAGATAAGTCGCTAATATTTAAATGAAGCAATTCATGACGTAAATCAGTTTTCAAGTTTCGAATTATAATTTCGACCAATTCCGGTTCCCCTATAGGTACCCTAAGTCTATCACTTAAATACATTATGGATTCCACAAATGAATCAAAACTCTCATTACCTCGTTGTTTTCGACGCCTCATATCGTCTTTTATGTCATAATCGGTGGTGGTATCTTTAAATTGCCTACGGAGAGCCTCACAGATGTCAAACCACACTAAGCTTGAATCGATTTGCCGATGGTACCTCCAAAACCATTTTAAGGCCTTGCCCTCAAATAAGGAATGTACATGCTCACAAAGCAATTCAAAATTGCCATTTAGGTGAATGGAAGTAAGAGTGTTTATTCTGTATATAAATTCGTCTACAGAAATACCATCATCCGATCCATTATACCTAACGTGCCAATTAAAAATTAAATTTGAAATTTTATGTGGGTCCAAGGCCACACTACCAGGCCTACCAGACAATTGTATGGGACCACTTCTTCTATTGGCGGCTGTATGTCTAAACGATTGATTGTCCCCAAAGGGATTATCCTCTGGCCAATCCATAGGTGGTTCTGAGGGCGCATTACGTAAATTTGCAGAGTCAATATTACCAGAGTTATGTACCCCCGAGCTATTGGTTAAATGTCCTTCTGGGTTAGGTATATTTTGGAGACCGGTCCCTAAGTTTAAGTTCTGAAACATTGACCTCAACTCATCTGTTATAGAGGCAGAGAATTCGGTTCTAAAAGTATTTAAAGATTCTGTTATTATCTGTTGAACTTTTTGTTCGGACATATGATTGTTCGAAAAATTTGTTGTCCGTCGCCTATTTACAGGTGATGGAACATTATCTAAGAATCCTAATCTTCTTTGGTTTTGTTGAGCATAGGATCTGGTATTAGGCCTATCTCGTGGGATTGCACCCCTATTGCGAGATGTGGATGGCTCAGTTCCTAAGGAAATCGACTGTTGAGAATTTGTTTCCAACGGACTACAAATTTGTCTACATATGGGACAAGTTTGATTAGTCTCTAACCATCTGGTTAGGCACATGTTATGAAATGAATGGTTACATGAAGTAACAGTTCTATTATACGATTCCAGATTGTCACTACAAATTGTACATATAGAACGTTCAGGCTTTTCTACACCCTCAACACCCTCAGCACCTTGAGCTTCGGGACTATGATTGACAGGCATTATTGTGGTATGTAACAATTGAAAATCAAAATATATATATACCTATATTTATTTATTTTGTTTTTTTTCTTTGTTTATACGTAAATAAAATAAATGTGTTTTAATTTAGAATTCGGTTGACTACTTTGTAGAGATAATATAGTAGGTCTGCAAGAATACACAGGTTTACCTATGTAAGCACAGCAGCATAATTTAAGAAACAAAAAAAAAAACCCAGGAAATCTTTATTATTAAACTGATTTAGAAGTTTTAAAAAATTGATGTTAAAAGTTTAAAGTACTAATGGTATGCAAACGCATGAAACATTTAACAAAAAAAATCCAAAAGTATAAAAATTTTAAAGGCAGAAATTTGTCATAAAAAAAATTCTAGTATATAATGAAGTGGTAAATCTTTTCTTTAGAATCCAACTACATTTTTATAACTATTTTCAAATTTCATATTTTAGTAAAGATAAAGAATTTGGAAGTGCCTTGTCGATCGGTGAACGTACTGACAAAGATAGCCATATATCAAATCCAAACGACTTTACACGCCAATAACTGATTTGTTGTCATAAAAATATTTTTAAAATGGGAGCTTTCTTTTAACTATTTTAAGTTTAAGGTGTTAATAAACTGGTATTTGAGAGCCCCACGTTGGGCGCCATTTAATTTCTGTAACGAACAACTTATTCCTTTAATTATCACGGGTCTGCACACCTAGCTATGCTTCGGTCTTAGCTCAAGGAAAATGGGCGTAGGTGGTGATAATAACATAAGGGTAACGTTACTTTAATTAAAAATTTTTATGTGTGCAGTATTTACAAAAAAAAAATTATAAAAGAGGTACAAAAGACGAGGTGAACAAGTTTCTAAATTTTGCTGCTTAAACGGGGATCGAATGGTGTAGGCTTACCCCCTTGGTCAGTTTCCCTCCCTACCATGCTGACTATCAGAGTATCTTATCAGCCCATTGTTCTACCTACTATTTAAAAATCCCTACATTTCATCAACCATTTTAAATAATTTTACCAAGTCATTTTAAATTCTAGTAAATTGCAAAACTAACTTTATTGACAAACATTATTTTCGTAACACAAAGTTAATATACAACATTTGGGGTATTATGGAAATTTCAATTTATTGTCTAGGGTTACATCCCTTTAAATTTAACAAAATAAATATCACTTATTGACAAATGCATGTACATATGTATCCAAGTAGATACATTATGAAAAAAAATTTAATAAAAAAAATTGTAAACAAAGTGGATCAGCAATGTGATATTTTTAACATAATCAAAACAAAAAGCAAAAAATTTTTGGAAAGAGTAAAGAGTACTTATTATTAACTGGAAGGTTTAGTGGATCATATTTTAATTCATTATTTAAGTTTCATTCATACATTCTATTTGTCTTCTTTTATTCTCTTTTTTTTATGACTATAAATACTCCAGTTATTAATAAGTATTCTTTTTCTACAACAACAATTAAAATAGTATGTTAAGTAATAAAAAAAATTAAATAAAGTTGTAATTTTGTGAACTTACGTAGTATTTGCATCCATCGATGTCAGCAGGCCTGTTGATTTGGTGGATATAATACGAATTATGAAGTTGTTTTAATTGTTGTAATTAGGGTGTTCATTGAGAATTACTTTTTGCTGATGGTTTTGTTAGTATTATGGTTTTAGGAATGGTTTTACTTAAATTTTTTTTTTTTGCAATTTTTAATAATTAGAGTAAGAGTAGTTTAGTTATAAATGTTGTTTATCAATAAATGCAAATAGTGGGAAGTTAGTATAATTTATAAAAATTAATAGTATTTGATTAAAAGGTTCATTATTTAATAATACCATTGTTCTTTTTTTACTTTATATACATACATTAGAAAATTTGGGTTATTATGTGATTAATTTATAAATTGTGTTTAACCAAAAAAATAGCCTATTATTTGTTAGTGATTTTTATCTAACATTCAAATAGGTTAAAAGAGTTTTTTTTTTCTCTTTTTACTAGGTTCACGGCACTATGGTTTCAATTGGATTATCATTAAAGTTTTTAAATTATCTAGTTGTTAGTTGTAAGCATGGAGGGAAATTTTACTTGTAATTGTAAAATTACAAGCAACGTGGCCCCTGGTAAGGTTATGGTGAATCACTCCGGGGCACGAACGAGATATTTAAATGCCCCAAGCACAGAAATTTCCTACAGTTGTAGCAGAGATTGTGGGTGTTACAAAAGTATTGCCTAAACTTTACTGGTTAATTAACTCACCGTGTCCAATTGGTATTCGGGTGTTGTTATACAAAGACCCAGGTTCCATACACCTTGAGGAATGAACCCACTTGTGGGCGTAGGAACGTTTTCTTTTCCTTTATCTATGCCTGCTGATTTTTAAATACTTATAGTAATCACTGGTAAGCCACAATAGTATTTTGTAAAGCAAATATTTTAATTTTGTACAAATACTTTTTTATAGAAAAAAAACTTTTCAACTAACACCAGTTTTATTTTTAAGTACAATTCCGATGATGTGTGGTCAGAAAGACAACTTTTATTAAAATGTGCTTTTCAATTAAAGAACGGTTTACCGCTAGCCTATGCAAAAAAAAAAATGTGTTAAGAACAAAAAAAAAGTCGCGTACTCTCCAATTTTTCATATTCTTCTTTTGTGCGTACTTTGGCTCTGTAACTTTGATTACGTCAATAATCTAACATACGTTATTGAAATACTGCACTATGCATCTATCTATTTATGAAATTAACCTATAGCCGTTATTTTCAAATGAGCAGGGTAGTTTGTCGATATAAAATAAAGTAAATCGTTAATACTTATCACAATTTGACCTTCAAGTTGTGCTGAAAAAGGTCAACAAGAAAAAGAAAGACAAAAAAACAAAAAATGTACTTTGGACTTCAAGAAGAATTCATGACAAAAGTACGAAAAAACAGAAGAAAAGAAAAAAACATGTAAACTCAATTAAAATCGATAATCATTCAAAAAAGCAAATTTCGATCTATCAAAAGTTAAAATACAATTTGGTTTAAGGATTCATGTTTGACTATTGACGTCAGCAGCCGTCGATGGCTGCGAGTGTAAAACGGCAAATCCATCTGAGGAGATCGAGCCGCGGTTCGAATCCCGGCCACGGTCAAGAATGAAAAACTATCAATAACAATTTTAATTAATTTTCATGTTGTAAAATTCCTTTCTTCATAAAAATAATTTAATGAAAATTAAATTTAATGAACTTAAGCCTTATTAAAAATATTAAAAATTTGGATTAAAAATAATTGAAAAATTAAAAAATTTGATACCAATATTTACAAAGAAATAAAATATATCACGATTTTCGCGTTTTATGTGAATAATTACAAAAAAAAAAAAAAAAAAAACAAAAAAAAAAAAAAAATTACATTTTAATAGTTTTAGTTAGGCTTGAGTTCATTAAATTTAAAAAATGTGGTGATTCTTGAAACATGTATATTCAACCCAGGTTCGAGCCCCAGCTCAGCCAAGAAAATTATCAAAAAGTTTTAATAAAAATTTTATGTTGTAAAATTCCTTCCTTCAGTAAAAATAATTTAATGAAAATTAAATTAAATGAACTCAAGCCTAACTAAAAATATTATTATTAAAAATAAACAGTTCGACTAGAAATCACATTAATTTACATTATTTTAAAACAGATTTAATATGAAAAACAGAAAATTATTACCACATACGTAGAATTTGTATGAAAACCCGAAACGAAAATATGTATTTAGTTAAATATCTCAATTAGTAGGCCGCAAGTGGTCAAGATTTATATACCATTGGATGCTGCTTCAAAACCTCTTTTCGATGATACCAAATTTTATTTATGTCGTCTTGGAGCAAAGTAAAAAAAAATTCGAAAAACTGATAAAATACCTTTTTTAAAAATGGTCCAGCTTACGGATGGTCAACGCCAGAACCAAAATATTTTGGGAATCATCATAAAACATGTCAACCTTTATTTTCAGAGGGGTAAAAATCACTTTTTTAGCTCCATACACGGTGAGTCGGTCTAATATTTATTAACATAAACATTTTTTTTAATCGAAAATGGATCAAATAGGTCTATTTTTTCACCTAGACTCCTTACAAGTGTTCTGCGACAAAGTACTTTTTGTACGGTAGTATTTACGTGATCTGTTTATTACCTTTTTATACCCACACTACAATAAGGGCGAGGTCTTAATGCATTTTAGATGGTGTTTGTTGGTTACACCTTAAAATTTTGGTCGAAGACCCACTTATGAGAATTAGTTTTTGAATCGTGCTAACGATGTCTGTCCTTCCACAAGTCACAGTTTTGCAGATAATTTGATGAAAGTTGGTACATGGGTTTAAATTGTCACAAGAACCAAGCCTAATGAAAATGAATCGATGCATAATTTCATATAGGCCTAATACAAGCTTGTTGTGTTCCCATAAACCATTCTATTATATTGGTATATAGATTAAATTTGGTCCAAACTTGTTTTATTACAATTAAATCATTTAACTTAATTTTCTCTGAGTCGTTCTATATATAGAAATTAAAATATATTTTTAAAAAAAGCTCCCATACAAAAACTATTCCCGTAAATAACTCTTAATGCCATAACTTCCTTAAAAATAATGGCATTGACATAAAACTTCGCGACAATATATTTTATAGTATTTTTTATATCTCACCAAAATCACTCTCAAACAAAAATGTTCATATCGATTAATATAAACATGAATCTTAATTTTATAGCATAATTTTGTTTTGGTAGGTCCACGATTTCACATTGGGGCCTGTGGTGTAGGGTATTACATCATCCGACTTGACTGACAATTCTTTCTTACTTTTTTTATTTGAACTTATGGTGGTGGTGGGTATCATAGATTTGCTACGGCCGAGTATATTCTACTCAGTTGTTTTTAAGTCCTTCACAAACATATGTACAATATAAATACATTTGGGATATTGAATTCGCTATGGCTGAGAAAAGAGTAAAGATAAGTATTTTAATGAATTCCACTTTGGTTTAATTCCACTGCTGGAAAGAAGTAGATAACAAGCAACGAAACTAAAATTTAATAATGTTTCGCAATTTACTAAATTTATTTATATGGCCTGCAATTAAAATGAAACACTAGTATTAATTAAAGATTTATTGATAAATTTAATTTAATTAAGGTTATGTTGTAAAAGTTAAACCATAAAAGTAATAAATAAGGTGCTTTAAATTACTTGTAGTTTCTCGTAAGCATTTACGATATATGATGATAAAATAAATCACATACTTTCACATACGATGAACACAATGACTGTTTTTATATGGTACCCATCTAGGTATATTAACACGAAAAAGGTATTAAGAATTCAAATATTTAAACAAACTCCTGGATCGTCGTTCTTTAACTTAAAAGAATGCGAATTCAGATTCTAGATTTATTTTTTTGCTCCTTTAATACTCAAAAAAAATTTGCTTAAACTTCAACAATCACAACATGCGCACCCCGGTACGAAATACAATACAGTACACTTTATAGGATAACACAAAACACGTTTTAACTGTCCAAAAAATTCAATAAACTAAATCCTGTATCATACAATTACTTAAGTTAAGTTTCCAAAGTGTTATTATTATAATACGGAGAAGTCTCATTTACATATTGTGTATGACCAAAAATGTTCAACTGCTATACTAAAAAATACTGTCCTGTATACAAAATTTTAAATTTAGCCGTTATGCAATACAAAGTTAAAAAATTATATTTTTACATAAATATAATTTGATACGCTTTTAAAACGTTTAAAAATTTAATTTTATTTCATAAAAATATTGATTATTAATACATTATAGTATATGGGTACCCGGGTACCTTGGGTGCTAAACAATGTGGATAAAGTTGGGTATTGGGTTAAATAGCATTCGGGCATAACAACGTAATGGCTATGGTTTCTAACGGCCAAAATTTCAATTAGAGCTGGCGAGAATATAATCCCCACCAAGCCAAATAAAATATGCTACTCGACTCATGACAGGAAAACAATAGGATATCGGGCATAATATTTCTTCGTTAAATATATTTATCTGACAAGAGTATAACACCCACTGAGCTAAATAAAATCTCGTCGCCGGCTACTGGATAAACCCTTATACAAAATATGCATAAGCTAGCTTAAGCTACTGTCAAATAATAACGAAAAGCCCGTCAAATGCATTTAATACAGTGTTCGCAAATAAACATTCAATATCGTTCCTTAGTGTTCGGTACGGTAGATTAGTGGAAAAGCCAAACGATAAAAGTGTTTGTTTAGCAAATCATTAAAAAAAAAAAACGTTTCTCTGTTTGTGATCTTTAAACACAAAAATTATACTGTACTTATCTAACAAAAAGATGATAACATTAAATTGCTTTCTGGTTTTTTTTAGCCGCAAACTTCGTTGTGTTCGGTTCAGCAAATTAATGTTCGTTTGTTTTAATTGGGTTTAGTTCCCTTTTGGCTGGTAAAGAAAACCAAAATTTTTTTTACAAAAACACAATACGTATACGAAGAAAAAAAAAGCCAGCAAAAAAATTGTGCACAAACAAAACACATACACAATACACACACAAGCTACTCGTGCTGTGGTCGTTGCTAAAATTTTTTGTTTGCTCATTTCTTTATCAATGTAAAAAATAAACTCCATAGAATATAAAAATATAATGTATGTATGCCTACAGAACCACTACAATTGTTCTGTTTTATCACGAAGAACAGAACAATAAAGAACAATATTTACTTTCTTGGTTGTGTTCTAAGACACAATCACCAAAAATATAGATATCTTTTGTGCATGAGCCGTACGCTAAATAACGTTCTGTTTATTTTCGATTATTAATTTAAAATAACAAAATCAAAAATATCTAATATCGTATGGAATGTGCGATCAGTTTCGCACTTTTATAAAATTTAACGAAAAGTTTCCTCAAGTTCAAGATGGTTTCGACACGTATGACCAGTGTGACCAAATCTAAGGATTTATTTAAGATTTATTTGAAACAATTTAGTAAATACATTTTAGTAACGTATTTTTGACAAAATTGAAATATGAATATGGTAATTTTGATATTTTTAGTTTGGCTTGAGATCCTCAAATTTAATTTTAAAGGACCTATGCACCACTGCGGTGCTTGCCAGCCAACAGTCAAACATCAATCTTTAACCAGTGGTACTGGTGGTTCGAAATTTGCTGTAATTATCATTTTTAATTTTATATTACAAGTTGCTTCCTTTCTTCTGTTTTTTTTTCGTATTCTTTCTGTCAAGACTTTGTCTTGAAAACCTGAATACATTTGTTTATTATGTTTTTTGTCCAATTTCGTCGACATTTTATTTGTACAACTTGAAGTACACAAATGTAAACATTAGAGCTAGTACCACTGGTTAAATATTGATGTTTGAGGGTTGGCTGGCAGGCACCGCAGTGGTGCAGAGGTTAGAACTCAAAAGAATTCTGATGGAAGAATGTGGGGATTCTTGAAACATGTAAATTCAACCCAGGTTCGAGTCTCAGCTCAGTAAGGAAAATTGTCAATTAGTTCTAATAAAATTTCATGTTGTAAAATTCCTTCCTTCCGTAAATATTTTACTTAAAAATATCAAAATTAGAATTAACAGTTTAACTAAAAATCACAATTGTTCTAATGAATATGGCAATATTTTTAAAAGTGGATAGATTTTAGTAAATTTTAGTAGCTATAAAAATTTTTATCTTGGGATAAAAAATATATATTTTTTTTAATGCAACTATCTAAATTCAATTTTAACAATGTGAAATTTCTTTGTACTTTTAAATCGCATTCCTAAATTCCCTAAATTATTTTTTTACAAAACAGGTAAGATGTTTCTTAAGATAAGAATTATCAATTTTAATGCGAATTTCCTTTTGACTGCGACTATTTTTAGTCGAAATTAATTATAATTTATAAAAAAAAAAATTAATTTCAGTCTAAAAACCATTCCTCAAAATTTTAAAAATAAAGCTAAAAAAATCCAATGTCATTTTATAGCAAGTAAATCAAGCCCGACCATTTAATACCCTACAACACAGTATATACAGACAAGTTGGTCAATCATGGACCTGGCAAAACAAAATTATGTTATAAGGTTAAGATTCATATGAGAATCAAGAATTTTCAAATATTATATAAATATAAAAATCTTTATGAATTTTTTTCTTCTTAAAGCGATTTTGAAGAGCGGGTTTAAATAGAACATACGGTCAGTTCTGGATCTACCACCAAGAATTTTTAACATGACGTAGTAGCTTTTATAAAAGTTACCGTCGCCAAATGTTATATTAACACCAACATTTAAAAGGATGTTAAGGCATTTGAAGCTATTTTCGGGAGTGGTTTTTGTATGATGGTCAAATATGGACCGATTATAAAAATATTTTCAACATAATTTGAAGCTAAATACCAACATAATAAAATTAATAGCAAAGGACTTATCAGGAAAGAAGTGTGTATGGGGTCCATTTGAAATTATGGCACGATTCTCACCATTTTCAAAGCCTTCGTTCCTATAAAAACAAAATGTATGTGCCAAATTTCATTAAATTATCGTCAAAATTGTGACCTGTACAAGGTTACATGGACAGACAACCAGCCAGACGGATGTTAGATCGACTCAGGTTACATACATCAGTACAAACGCATATAAAATATAAAAATTCTAAATAAAACACCAAACACTTAATGAAAATTTTGCAGCTAAATCACGCGGCCCTATGCTCCTTGCGGGAGTAAAAGGAAAAAATATATATATATAAATCAAAAGTTGTGGTGCCAAAATCAGCTGCAAAAATGCCAAAATGGTCACACTGCATATGACACAGCTGTCTTCGCTTTATGCTCTGAACTTATGTTCACAGTGTCGTATGAGCCCATTGGCGTTAAAGACAGGGTTTATTTCCGAACTTTAAAAAAGTTAAGAACTTTTACACTAAATGGTTACTGAAATAACTTTTAGCCGGAAGTCGCTGGAAATAACAATAATTGTCATCGGAAATTTCTGAAATTTTAGAGCTATTTCAATCTGTGTTAATTTTAATATTAAATATAAATTTAACATTAAATCATAACAATATGAATTGGTCGATTACATTCATTAACGTGTTTATGTTTACAAATATTCTCTAATATTTGAAAAGTGCAAATATTAGAGGATATTTACCGAATATGGTCGATTTGAATGCCCAAAAAACCCAATCTTGTGTGCTGACGCATTAATGCGCGAGTGGTCTCTCAAAGTGATTTACATGTATATATTTGGGGATATTATTATTTAGAAATCAAAATCTCCGAAGTATTGGGCATAAAGATTCAATATGATATCCGATAAACAGAACATATATATTCAAGGTGTCGATGGAATCATTCAATTGCCTCGATTTTAAAACTCGGTTTAAAACGGTGTAAGTTAAACTTCACTCCATCTGATCTTCTTACTATTTATACTATCTTTTTTCGACCGCGTATGGAATACAACTTTCATGTGTAGGCCGGTGCTTCAAAGTCAATTTTGGAGCTTCTCGACCGCGTGCAGGAGAGGGCGAAGGCTCTCATTGGTGAAAGTAGAATATCCAATTCTCCCTTGAGCACCGTCGCAATGTAGGCTGATTTGCCTGTTTTATCGGTACGAAAATGGGATGTGTTTTAACGTTCCCGAAACCCGTACGTTTGTTCGTAATACATGTTTTTTCTCAAGAGCACATCCTTTTGTGGTCTATTGGCCGGTGAATCGTACAGCGCATTACAGGGGCAATTCGTTTTTTGGCCGGACTGTTCGTATGTGGAATAACCTTCCTGCTTAAGTCTTCCCTCTCACTTTCAACATGAATAAGTTCAAGTAGAATGTTCACAAACACTATTCCCTCTATCATCCTTCCCATTACCTATTTTCCTAGTTCTAGCATAATGCAATGCTTTAGTAGGGGTCAATTCCTGAGGGCTGGTCTGGTCCTTTCAAAAAAAAGTACAAATAAAATAAGTAAAATATTTGTAATTGCAAGTGTTTTTGATTTAACGCGATTTTTAAGTCTCAAAATTAAATTTTGTATGTTTTTCATGTTTCGATTACGTTAAATTCTTGCATCGAAAAATTATTTCATATTATTCGTTAACATTATTTTATGCGAATCCGATTTACACGTAAATCGAGACTTACCTGTAGCTTTTTGTCTTCTCTAATATTTGACAAACTGAAAATACTTAATTCGATTTTAAAACGATATTTTGCTAACTTTAGAAGCCTTTTTAACACTTTCTTATTGAAACTTTGAAATACTGTGTGTGCGGATTGTACATTCGTATAAGTATTTCAATATACATATGTAGTTCTGTACATACAAATATCTAACTAAATACACTTAACAGTGACTCTTAGCATACGTTTGTTGTCTTTGCTCATATTTTCTAACAATTCGTATGATGATAACACTTCTAGACAAACAACGAATTGGTGTTTCTCATACACAACTAAAACACTTCATTCATGGTTAAGTGCATGTCTAGTATACTAAATGCTCGCATCTGTATGTATTCGCATGTGTATGTGTAGATAAAAGTGTAGTCCTTTAGCAGCGAAAAGATGCATTTTTTCTGGTTTGTTTGACTAACTTTTGTGATGTATGAAATTTTATACAGTTGGGAGTGTGTTTGTAATTGCATGCGTTTAAGTGTGTGTGTGTGTGTGTATAGAATTTGCATAAAATATCATAAGTTTGTTTACATTTCATAATATTGCAGACAAGTTCGTTAATGTTGCTGCTTTTCATGCTGATGTTCTTTAATGTTAAATGGAAAAAAAGTGGCATCAACATTAAATTAGCATTTTAAAAACGTTTGTCTTTTTTCTTTTCTCTTTTTCTCTTTTGCACCAACGAATGCTTTTTCGCTCTTGTTTTTTTAAATTTTTTTTTCTTGATTTGTCTTGTCAAGACTTTAAGCATTTGTTAAAGTAGAAAAAAATAATGATTTTAACTTGACTTGACTGATTTATTCAAGGTACGAGCACAAAAATCATGAAGATGACGATGAAAAAACTTTCCAAAACATTTTTTTTTTTTGAAGCACTACTTTTTAAAAGGTACAAGTGTTAGGCAAATCAATGCACAGGTGACGCCATAAAAGTATTATTTTGTATTAAAAATGCAATATTTAAAGTTAGACAAAAGGGTTTAATTCAGAAACTACAGTTTTTCGGATTGTTTATATAAAAACTATTTAATTTATTTATTTTCTAAAGAGCAAATGATTAACATGCTAAGCAGTTGTGCTTGATTTTTGTTATTGATACCAAAGAAAAGATAAAGAAGCGAGTTAAACCTAATCAAAAATCCAAAACGTATTTTTTTGACTCAACACCTTTTTGCCTAACGTCAAAGAATTTGTATGAATTCTATTAACAGAAAAAAATAAAAATTGATTTCAATTTAAAAATTTGTGATATTAGTAAAAAAATTAATTAAATTTGCACCGGTAAACAAATTAATAGTATCAATTACACCAGTTAATAGTATTAATTAAACGTTTAATTCACTTGATTAAACGTGTAATTCACTTGATTAAATTTTTAATTAAAACTGATTATATTTTTGATTAACGCTTTAATTGGTGAAAAATTTTGGATAATTTTTTCTGTGTTGTTTATGTTAATTAAACAGCTCAACAGCCAATTTGGCTGCTAAGAAAATCCAAATCCTTCTACTTTTAACCTGACTTGGCATTTCTTTCCCAAACCTAGACAATTACCCCAAAAAATGGGCCACATTATCAGTTCACAGAAAAAAACATTGGTTTGCAATTAAGAAAAATTTATGATATTAATTAAAAAGTAATTAGTATTGTGGTTATTTTGTTGAACTATTTATGGTTTTTAATCCAAATTTTTAATAATTTTAATTAGGCTTAAGTTCATTAAATTTAATGAAAATTAAATTTAATGAACTTAAGCTTAATTAAAAAGTTTACTAAATTTGCACCAGTAATTGATTAAACGTTTAATTCACTTGAGTAAACGTTTAATTCACTTGATTAAACGTTTAATTCACTTGATTAAACTTTTAATTCACTTGATTAAATTTTTAATTAAAATTGATTTAATTTTTGATTAGTGCTTCAATTGGTAAATAATTTTGGAGAATTTTTTCCGTGTATGGAGCGGTATTAAATTTTCACATAACAATAAAATCTTGTCGAAATATATCAATAAATTTTTTAACAAATAGAATCTAGGAAATATTTATTTTCATAAGGTACTTTATTATATTCAACATTTTTTATTTTTCGAATTTAATCTATGACCTAAATTTCAGTTATGTATTTTACAAAGGTTTTTGTAATAGTCCTATTCCTTCAATTTTTAGGAATGACTTTTATTCACTACCAGACAATTATTTTGTATTTTCTTGTTGCATTGTACCTTAGTTATCCTTTGGATAGCAATGAAATATATTGTATGCACAGAAAATTTAAAATTATTAGACACCAGCAAAATGTTATGCAATATTTGTTTTCTTAGCTGTGTGACATATGGCACCATTCCGTTGGATATATCATCCAGGTCCATATCCTTAACTAATGGCCCCGAGAAATCCGTTATCATCTCGTGAAAGCGAACACCATTCACGATAACTGCTTTCCAGCAAGGCTTTTAAGATCACCTGTAATGAATTCGCCTTACTTCTATGCTACAAAAACCGATGAATGTATTTTGAGTTCGTTTTGTTAATTTTTCTTTCAATAATAAATTCATATATTTTACACTTTTAGGAATTTCAAAAATCCGCGTAAAAAACTGCCCCCAAATCATAACAAATTCCATTTCGACCAAGCTCTACCGCCCAAACCACAGTAGCGCTCCAAGTGTAACAATATTTAAGTTAAAGTAATTTTGTTTTTGTTTCAAAGAAGCAGACTAGAGCAAAAAGTGATATATGTTGGAAATATAAGTTACATCATGCATTTCAAGTCCGCCCATACCAAAACAATAATTCAAGTATAAGTTGCAAATGCATCACTTAAACTTACCAACCCATACACTTGAATACGATAATAAATGAAAGGAATAGAAGTTATTGTTTGTGTTGGTGGCAGTTGCTTGCTATGGCAGTGGCAAGTATAATGTAAAGTTTAAGTAAAGTAAAGACAATGCAATTGAGCAATGTTGGAGTAATAAATTTGAAGTGTTTTTTATGCAATGGAATAAGTATTCTTTGCTGTTTTTGTTTTCTCTTTTTCGAGTTATTTTTCTTCATTTCATTTCAGTTCATTTTCAATTTATCTTTTGTTGCATAAAAAGTAATAAAAATGAATAAAAGAAAGTGTGCTTTAAAAGGAAATGTTAAAACATCAATATAAGTATTCTTTTGAATTGTACGATTTACTTTTGTCAATGAAAACTAGATATTGCTTTTTCTAGGAAACCAGCTCGTACACATAAACGCGTTCTTATTCCGGCACACGCACTTGTAAATGGCTTGTCAAAAAGGAAGAAAAAAACCTTGTTTTTACCTTTAATCTTTTAAAAGCTTTTGCCGGCTGTCCATGTATTCGAGTACACTATGTCAATGTTAGTGATAAAGTTTAGCTTAAAGTCTCGTGAAAGAGTTTAAATAAAATCTAAAGTTTAAAATTTCAAAAATCTTTGATAATCGCATATGTCGGCTTACGTTTATGAGGGCAAATTTAGTAATTGTCAATCGTACACTGTACCAGATTTAAGAAAATGTGTGATATTTCTCAACAGGTAGTCCAATTCCTGATAGAATTTTACATGTATGTTAGTGTGTATGAAAGTCTTCGCAAAATGTCAAGAGATGCTGTTTGACATTTTTGGGATCATATTGACAAATTGGGTATATTATTGGTGCAAAAGTATATGTACTGTTGCAAGCCACTCGTATAAAGGAAATCTAAAAATATTGAAAATAAATCTATTTCGTGCCATTCCTACTTTTCTTATCCCGCCCACATTTCATCGGATGTTGTGTATTGATAGCCAAGGTGCTTGTATCATATTTAGAAACTTTGACTCTGCCACGCCCATATTATTGATCCCTTCCATATTTTTAGAGAGTTTGTGTTTTGATAACCCAACTATGTGTAGCAAATTTGACAGTTTTTCTCTTGCTGTTCTTTAGATATTAAAAATCTATTTTGTGCCACGCCCACTTCTTTACTCCCGCCCACATTTTGTGAAATGTTGCCTTTTGATAACCAAGATGATTGTATCTAATTTGAAAACTTTGGTTTTTGCCGTTCTCCATATATACAAAAAAAAAAAAAAAAAAATAACAAAACAAGCGATTTGTGGATAAAACTAGAGGCAGTCGCGAATTTTTACTTATATCCAGTGCTGCCACAACGAATACAATTTTTACAACCAAAATTTTTGAAAATGTTACCAAATGTAAAAAAATATAACCAAATTTAAAATGCTTTTTATTAATTGAGAAAATCATTAAAATCATTGTAATATATTGTAACACAAAGGTTATTTGCACTTTATAGTAAAACAATAATTAGAAATATAGAAAACAAAACAAGAAATGTAATTCTTTTACATATTAAAAAAATAACGTGAAACTTAATTAAAAGTTTTTATTTATTTGAGACTTTTTTCGTACAAAACTTATTTTTATTTTTTGGGGCCCTTTGCTCGTCCAATGAGAGTTAGAGGAATATATAAAAAAAATATATTTAATATTTTTTCATATGCCAGTTATAAATAAAAAAAATGGATAATAGTTTTCCGGATTTTAGCTGTTATTGGAAGGACTGTCAAATGTGGCGATTTCTTTATCCTTTTGTCGATGGAAATTTACGTTTGGCGATATGGCGATTATTTTGCCGAAATTTAAGACGATTGGCGATATGCGAAATGCATTTTATGTAAATATTTTCTAATTTACATATATCTAAAATATTATAAAAACTTTTTTCTGTTTTGTGTAAATTATATTTCAAATTTATAATTCTTCTTTTTAAAAAATGTTTCAAAATTGTTCTAATATATCATAACGCACATTCAATGGAGAAAAAGAGTCATATTCTTTTTCCCCATTGAATGTATCAAAAGTTTTTTTTACCAAATAATTATCTTAAAAAACATTAAATAAATATACATACCGACGAGTTATAAACAGTAAAATTTCAAATTTCTTCAAACTTACAGCCATTTCTTAAAGAAAATTCCATAAATTTTAAAATTATATTGATAAATCAATGTAATTTTAAAAAATCTTTAAAATTCTTACGTGTATTTTCAAATATGTATATAAATAAACTTCCTAAGTTCAGAACCTTAAACTTATTTTCAAGTTTTTAAAAACACTAAAACGACTTTTGTGTAATTTTTCAGTAATTTTCTAAAATCGATTCCGGATGATTTTATGCACTTCCTACTTTAAGTACTAATTATCTTTACTTCTCTTAAAATCAAGAAAAACTTCATTTGTTTACGATTTTAGATCATGGCGTTTTTAATATAAAAATCACAAATGGCAATATTTTCTTACCAAAAATCTTTAAAAAATTATTTGGTTGCTGTTTTGAAAGGGATTTTAAAAAACTTCCCTTCATTGGTAACAAATAATAAAAAAATCGAAGTACACAGTACAAATTATTCGAGCTCGTAAATAATTGTACCAAGAAATACATATTCGTTCGTAATTATTATTGTTTTAGAAAAAAGTAACCAAAATGAAAAAAATATTCACATCTACACATTGAAAAAAAATATAACCAATTTTGGTTAGAAATAACCAAAAACGGCAGCTCTGCTTATATCTCAGCCATTTGTGGACTGATCGGGCTGAATTTCAATAGCAAAATTAAGCGGAGCTAATACGCAATAAATATATACCAAACTAGACCCAAACATTTCCGGGGCCTTCGGAAAACCTTTTTCGACAGACAGAAGGAAGAATTTATTTGCGTTAACCCTTACGAGAAATACTGTTGAAATTACAAACAAAATGACAAAATTATATTAAAGTTTGAATCGCTAAATTAGTTTGTTTAATAAATATAAGATTTAAGCTATATTTAATTGTAATCTCCAATCGTAAAACTGAAGTCGAAATTAAGAAACTCTTTTCATAATTATTTCACATTTAACTGTAGAAAATAGAGTTCGAATTCCAAAAAATTCTTTTTTTTTCAATTAACAGGATTTCGTTTGTCGTGCTTTTTTTTGTAGAAATTTTCTTTAGTTTTTTAAAGAACGAAAAAATGTTTTCAAATATGTTATCCACTTGTTTTTATTTTTCCTAAAAAATGCTATTCCAAATATCTTTTTAATGTGTCATGCTGTAACAAAGACATTTAATTTTCACAAAATCGCAAAAATATAAAGTTATAATCAAAGTTATTTACGGGAATACAAAATTTATCATTAATACGATTTCTGTATGACGTGCTAAATTCCCAATTTTTCATATTTGATAAATACACTGAAATTTATTGTTGAGGGAAAGCTAGCTTCTATGCGCATTTCACTGGTTGCTTAGGCCAGCTCATCAGGAAACCTTTTCCTAAGATTTTAGAAAAGCTAAAAATATTATACGAATAAAACCCCAAAGCGAATAAGAATTTCAAACACTCAAAGTCCTACTCGTAAGTAACAATATCAAAGCTTAAACAAAACACCAACAATAAACAGTAAAGTTATAATATTCTCATTTCTACAAAAGTTTAATAATACAATAAAGTAAATTGATTTACTCAGAAAAATATAATAATAATTAAACAAGCTCAATGTAACATCGCTTGTTCAGCGTATTATTAAAGTTTCAAGAACAGCTTGTAGTCACTTTGTCAACGTTTGTTTTAAGATTGACAGCGCACTGTTACGATGTTGCGTCAACAACGTCTCAATAAAAAATTGTAGTTTAAGCGAAGCAGGTTTGTAAGGGAGAAATTTAAGAGTTTCGCTTACCATCTCGCTCACGGAAGGCATAAATTTTATATGGTGAGTCCCATTTTGAAGCAATAAATTTTTGACACAAAAAGCGCTTTATTCAACGCATATACAAACTGGTGAGTGTAGCTATCAGATATACACACTGAATTTTTTTTACAGTTATTTTTTAGTATTCTCCCTTACAAACCTGCTTCGTAGTAAGGGAATGCCATGGCACTTGAAATGTTATTTTTAATAAAACTTGCTAGGAGTTCGTTCACTTACTTTACTGCATTTCTGTATGTCTTATTGCGTAGCGCATAATTGTGCGCTTATTTTTTTAAATGTACCTTTAGTGCTTCGCAAAATGATAAAAATTTTTATTGGGAAGTGCAAGGAAGGTTCATTAGGGAGAGTTATCATTGTTCACCCATGTAATGTCAAATTATTTTATTTGATTTTTGACGCTTGTTTTAATTTTTTTCCTTATTTTCTTTTGTTTGACGTTATATGGGTTTTAAATTGAGAACAAAATTTCTTATGACTATACCTAGTACTTATTCTACCATGGTTATATTCAGTTAAGCAATTATAGTAACAAATATATGACAAAAAATCCAAAAATACGTACTACAAAATTTCTGTGTATCTATTAAATTTTATTACTGACAAAATTAAAGAAAAATGTAATCAACAAAATAAATTTTTTGCCAGTGATCGGAATTCGACCATAATTATTTATGCATCTATGTAGAAAACATTCATATAAGTTTAAATGAATTTATATGATTCGAGCATTTGTTTTTTTTTTTTGTCTTAGTAGATCGATTTGGCGGGGGACCAACCTCCGGATCATATGCTCTCTTCCACTCAACTCCCTAAATGTTTAATTTAGTTTTGCAAGTTCAATAATTAAAAAAAAAAAAACGGAAAAATTACCAAAAAGTCTCCACGTATAGTTTCTTAATCTCTCTGGACACTGCGTGTTGGATTTTATGTTTCTTGGTTTAGTTTTAATAAAAATTTAAAAAGTACCAGTTAAATAACAAAAAAGTACCAAAAATTTCTTTCTACAAATTCTCATTTACTCCCGAGATTGCGTGTTTAATTTTATGTTTCTAGGTTAAATACTAGGGGAAATTCAAAAACTACCAGTTAAAGAACAAAAAAGTACCAAAAACTTCCATCTTACCTTTCATGTTTAAGTGTATGTTTCTAGGTCCAATATCAACGGAAATTCAAAACGTAACAGTTGAAGAACAAAAATGTACCAAAAAGTTCACTCTTATAGATTCTTATCCTCTCAGGACATTGCATGCTTAATTTTATGTTTCTAATATTAACGAAAATTAAAAAAGTACCAGTTGAAGAACAAAAAAGAACCAAAAAGCTCCACCTCACAGATTGTCATTTACTCCGGGCCATAGATGTCTAATTGTATGTTTCCAGATCTAATATACCTAAAATTCAAAAAGTACCAGTTGAAGAACAAAAAGTACTTACTTTTTTCATCTTAGTACTCTAGGTTCTTATTCACTCAAGAACCTGCAAGTATAATTTATGTTTCTAAGTTCAATATTATAGAAAGTTAACAAATTATGATATTATTATATATGATGTCAAAGAAAAATACAGAAATTCATTTTCAATATATCCCTTTTTTAATACTTTTTTCTCTCCATTGAAGTACCAAAAATTTCCATATTGTAGTGGGAGCCCATAACTTAATATGTATTTATGTCAATGAATGGAGAAAAATGTTTTGTAAAAAAAGTAACGAATTCCGTTAAAGTACCAAACTTGTATTTGAATTTTTTAAAAAAGTTACGAATTTGGTATTATTTTATTGTCTTAAAAGATAGATGGGTTAACAAAGAAGTACCAGTAGTGCGATTCTTTATTCAATTTTTACATAATTTTAATTGTTAAAAATATTTAACAGCAAAGTTAGTGTAGTCGTTAAATATACTAATTAAGTAACAAAGATGCCACCTGATGGAAATTATTAGCTTTGTTGTTAAAATTGAGTTACTGAATTGCTGTATTGTTAGCGCAAGCAATAAACTGTGTCGGTAAAATTAACTCTAACGTTAATCGTTAAAAGTTTGAGAATTCCACTACAGGTTATATTCGTTAACTTCCTAAAAGACCAGCATATCAAAAAAAAGTACCAGATACCTTTCCGCTTCATTTTCTAATGCACACCGATAAGAATTAAATTGTTTCTGTATCTCTTTTAGTTTTCGAAAACCGAATTTGCCCATTTTTACCCCCTCAGCTTTTATTGAAAATATATTGTGGATATTGTGTACCTTTCAAATGATATTTAGGCTGAGTTCCAAAACGTCGGTTGCAAAGCAACTATCTTTTTTAAATGCATGCTACAATGCAACCGTGTAGGTTATTACAATTCTATTTGTCCCAATGTGCACCAAAAAAGTATTTAATGAGAACATAATACAAAAGCTGTGCATTATTAAACTTGAATATTTTTTTTGACTTGTGCTGCAAAGTATATTGATGTTTTGGAACTCAGCCTTATTTTGAGGAAAGTGTTTTAAAAACACTGTTTTTGACTGTTTTGCCTTTGCCGATTTATATTTAAGATGTTAAATGCTGTTTGATCAAGCAAGCGTTATGCAAAATCAATGAAATGTTAAAGAAGAATAGTGGTTACGTGAGGGGTGAAAATTGTTTGTTAAATGTGACCACAGCTTTAGTCGTATTTAATTTATTTATTTATTCGAACTCGCTTTGTGCGACAACATATTGGGTCTCATGCATAAAAACGAGTAAAAGCGCTGAGTTGAAGCAGGTGAGCAATTGCTCATAAAGTAGAGTCCTATCAAACAGCAACAGCTTTGGCTCAATTTCGTATGCATAAAAAAGAGTTCAAACCAATTGCAATTACTTGAGCAAAGGGAGTTAAAACGTGTAATTGTTATTGAAGTGTAAACATGTCGTCAAGTGAAAGTGAAGTAGAAATAGAACTAAATAATAATAATAAAGTAGAAAATGACGACATTTCTAAAATAAAACAAAATAAATATTTATTAAAAAAGAGTCAATTACCAAGTATAAAAAATAAAAAAAAAAAACAAACTCTAGAAGAATGTGTAAAAGAAATTAAGCAGAAATTTGGAATTGAATTAACGGGAAAAAATATAATAAAAAAAATAGCTAATATGAAATGTCGTTTAAAAAATAAAATAGACATAAATAAAACAGGCAATAAAAAAATAAATTTAAAAAACTGGGAAACTGATTTGTCACAACTGCTTTTTGCTAATTCAAATCCCTCAACAAACAAACTTCCAGGTAAGTGTAACGTTATCGAATTCAAATTTTGTTGTTGATTTCGCTCTTCGTTTATTTTTTTACAGTTCATATCTCTCTTGGAACTAATGATGACAACTGTACGTTTGATACATTAGAAGAGATATCAGCAACAACATCCTCAGAAAGAAAAAGAGCAGCAACACCAGTAGCAAAACATCAAAGAAAGCGACGTTGCACTGATAATGATGACCAACCTGTAATATTTTTTTTTATTTTATTTTACATTTTGCTATATGTTGTTTATTTTGAAGGTTAACAAAAAGTCAACAGCAGTTTTGAGTCGCTATGAAACTGACCAGAGATTTGAATTTTCAAAGTCTGCAGAGGCTTGCTTTAATAAAACAAAACAAAGTCCTTTCTGCAAAAATGCAAATTTTGAAAGAAGAACTTGTGAAAAGAAACTTGCAATTACATGAATTTTGATTTTTATTAATATATATTTAATGCCTAAAATTGAATTACATATGTTTTTTTTTTGTATAAAACAATGAAATGTATTTACGTTTTTTTATTTTTATAGACCAAAAAAATATTTAAGATTTCCATTTATATTATTTGTATAATAAACTAATTTGATAACAAATTTGCGATCATCATCCTTTTGTTTTTTCCAGCTTCTGAATTTCTTGCTCTTTGTTGTTCGATATCATTTTCTCAGATGCTACTATCATCAAACCTATGCATTTATCATTTTATTATTAATTAAATAAAAAAAAATAATAATTAAGAATACAAACCTGTACAATTTTTTATCCTCACTTGCTAAATTTTTTTTACGCTGTTGATAACATTTTGTATTTCTTTGCGGTACAAAATATTTAGCCATGATTCCTTTTTAGTGGACGCGAGTCAACTATAAGGCATGCTCAACAAAATTTGAGCAAGAGCCCACAAAAGAAAGCAAAAGCTTGTTTTTATGCATATGAAAATGAGCACATGCTCATCTAACTTAGTTCAAACTGAGCAAGACGAGTTCAAACGTAAGCAGTGAGTAAAAGCAAATTCATCAAATTTTATTATGCATACGACAAGCACCTTTTACTCAAAAAAACGAGTCAGAGCTCAAGCTCACGTTTTATGCATGAGACCCATTGTTTTTAATTTAATAACATGGTCCTGTTTGCTCCAATAGCGTTTGTATTCTCGATTTGACAAAATTTTGTTATAAATTTGACAACAGCTGTTATCAGAATAAACTAAGAACTTAACATTGTCGTTTTGATAGTTACCAGTCGTTGCTAATTTTGTTTAAAAAGGAGAATAATAAATAACTAAAATACTTATTAAAAGTAAATCCTGAAAAGTGTTTAGTTTCTTAACACAAACAATTTAGACTTTTAACAATATCTAACATATGAGTTTCTAATTCTTAATTTTTTATTTAATGCATAAATTATTTAAAATGTGTGCTGCATTAGAGGCGTAGCATAGATACACATATTTTGTTTTAGGCTTAAAAAGTTTGTACAATTGCTGCCTTTCTAACAGATAAAGTTTCTAAATTTTGCTATACACAAAAACCATAAAGAAAAAAGCTGTCATGACATGCCGTTAACTAAAATCTAAGGCAACTATCTGAAAGGCAAACGAATACTTATGTCCTTATGTAGATACACTCATTTGGATATATCTTTCCTATTTATCTATGTTTTATGTTTTTTTTTCTGCTTATTTTGCGGCAATAGTGTTATAAAAAAATAGGAACAGAGATCTTCTCATTTATGTTATATGTGACTCTTACTTACAAACACATATGCGAAATATAAATTTGTGTGTGTGTATGTATGTTTGTAGTGCTACGAATAAGCCAAATGTTTGTGGCTTGAAAGAAAAGAAACTATTTGTTTGTTCATCTTTTACTTAGAACTCATTTTGCCCACAAAAAGTATGGCTGTTTGCGTACAAAAGGCAAATCTACATTTAGATATCTGTTAAAAGGGTTTTTAGAAAAGAACTGCTAATCACATTTGTTTAAGATTTAACGTATAACCACACTTAGAGAAAGATAATATTTATGTTAAGGTGAGAACAACCCTTGAGTTGCTACCGCAACAACATGATGACACAATCAGAGCTCTTTAATGCCAGCGCAACCATATTTATTATGCTCGCCCACAACCATTTTTAGGTAACCATAACAAAAAGGCTGTACTTTTGCCAAAATTGGCGGGTTTCTTGTAAAGCATTATTAAAAATTGATTAAAATGAGATGCCATTGTAAGTTTTAAACCTTTTCCATGACTTTGGAATGATATTGCCTTTGTACCAAAATAACTGCTTATTTTTAAGACAGGAATGAATCAAGCCCATAACTTTCTTAATCCAAGGGTAGTAAAGTGTTAAATGCAATTGGTACTCAGATGAGCCAAGGTCTATAGTTAAAGGTGGGCAAGCCAAAACTTCAAAACTCCCACTTTCTAAATGGTTTTTACTCGTCTTGCAACATGTAAACGACTGAACATAATCAAATATTACGGATACATGTCTGATAACATTGGCCAATGCTTGCTTCAGTTGTCTTCCATTTAAAACCCCCGTGATTGGAATCCCAGAATTAAGAAAACTACAAAAATCCCAACAATAAGGTCTGCCACAGAAATCAATTTCGATCAAAAGTGGAATTGATTTCGTATCTTTCGTATCTTGCTTCACACTCACTTTCGATCGAAATTTCTGTGAAATGCCAGAATATTCGGTTTTGACTGTGATGCAATTGGTTTAATATTATATTTTAAAGTATTTTTTGTATGCAAACATGCTTTTCTTCTAAAGCTTTTCAGCAGCATTTCGGACATAAGAATTAATTTTTTAACGTCTTTGTTAATTCTTTTGCTTTCCGGTTAAGTCTTCTGCTCTCAAAAATTTTGAATCTGTATGTTCTTCCTAATGTTTAGAACAATCTTCATGAAGTAATGCCTTCAATAATTGTCTTAGAACCATTTTGACTGACCTGTAGGGTCCTTTCCTACCATGTCAAAATAAATACAGCCATCTCCCACAAGTTGAAGGTAATGAAACATGTTCAACATAAGCATTGATCCTATTTGGTACCACGGGAGTCAGTTGTTCTTGGTGTCTCGGCACCTTAAACAAGATAAGGCCCTCGAAGTTATACATATTTTTACAAGAGAACGCTTTTCGCCACGAAAAGATTTTTTTTTGCAGGGAGCGGTTTTTTTTATTTTTAATACTTTTTACACAAAGATATACCTTTTACGAGAATGAAACGTTATTCAGATAGTCAAAATAAGTGATGATGATCGGAAGATGGAGAAGTAAGATGGGGAAAATGGAGAAGAATGCAGAAGAAAAAGTGATTAAGAAGATAATTGGAAGTTTACATGATTAAAGATAAAGACTGAGTAAGGAGTACCGCAAAGTATTAGAGCTTCCAGGACAATGTACTAATGAATAAAAGCACTCACCACACCCAGGCACAATGAACGAGTGTTTGAAATATGAATCCCTAACGCTCAAGACTGATTGAGTGAATAAGTCGAACTCACGCTCCACAATGTAATATAAAGGAATGGAGAACGAAAAGAAAGTTGAAAAGGCAGAAGAAGATGGAGCAGAGGATGGATAAAAAGAACATGATTACTCTCATAATTAATAATGTTCTTTTGCACAAAAGAATGAGATTAAGCCAACACGGCAGGTGCTCAAGTAAATACTTTCTACTAATAAGCATCGGCAAGCAACCAATGTTATTTTTTTATTATTTCCTTTATTCATAATTATTATACACAAGGATTGTGAATTAATTAAAAGAAAGTTTATGTAGTAGAACAAAGGGCACCTCCTGGGATTTTATAATTCGTTTTCATGAGTTACTTCTTATCTAGACGAAACATAAAAACCTATAGGAAAGCATGGCTGGAGTGCTATGGGACGCCTCCACAGGTTGCGGATAGTGGATGACCCTAACCACGAAGATTGGTGGGAAACTGCGAATAAAAAAGCAGTGGCGGTGAGTTCAACGGATAAGGATAGAGAGTCTCAGAAGGACACGCCTGGCAACGTGTATCTTTAAACTCTGAGTGTCAATGAGGCTCTAATCGTCATGGCGAATGGTTGGCGCCATTAAATAACCAATGCCAAGTTTATAAATAAAACGGTTTCCCTGACCCATAAAACAGGTTGGGCTATGTGCTAATACCTCATACTCATAAAAAGCAAATTATTACTGAAACACCAACAAATTTAAGAAGCAACCGATGTGCTTCAGGATAACTTCCAGCAAATTTTGTACATGTACAATTTTTGTTTTAAACCAAAAATTTTAATTTAATGACAAATTAAGAATAAATAACACATGTTTACCCTCATTTAGCCGCTTATTCTTTTATTTGTTTTTAAATAATTAGTATTGTGGTTAATTTATTGAACTGTTTATGGTTTTAAATCCAAATTTTGATATTTTAATCAGGAAAAGTTCATTGAATTTTGTTTCCATTAAATTATTTTTATGAAGAAAGGAATTTTACAACATGAAATGAATTAAAATTTTATTGATAATTTTTCATTCTTGACTGCACTGGGAACCGAACCCAGGTTTTTACGGACAGGTTGCACTTAGGTTTCGATTGAATTCACTTAATCTCTTCAGAGGGGTTTGCGCCGTTTAACACTCCCAGCGCAGTCAAGAATAAAAATTATCAAGAATATTTTAAATTATTTCATGTTGAAAAGTTCATTTCTTCATAAAAATAATTTAATGAAAATTAAATTTAATGAACTTTAGCCTGATTAAAATATCAAAATTTTTGTTTTTCAATTTTTGGGGGAAAAAAAAAACACTTTGGCCAGCATTCAGGCATTTTTTTTCCTAATTGTCTTTGCTAAAATTCAAAAATTATTTTCCAATTTTACATTAATGAACTTTCGTGAAAATAAATTAATTATGGTATTTCAATTTAAGAAAGCAGTTTTCTTTAAACTAAATAAATTTCTTCAGTTTTAACAAATGGAATTAACTTTAATCCAGACTGTTCCTTTCGATTGTCCAAGACACATTCTTAATATTGTATTACCCTTTTCCTTATATTTTTCTTTTTATCATCTGTTCAAATCTGCTTTAGTTTCCAAGTTTGTTTGGCATGAAGAAACCGGCAACTTCTTGTTAACACAACAGTTGGTAGTAAAGTAAATGCGTTACCATTTCCGTAAAAGATAACGGAAATGTGAATTGCGGTTGTATACTTTGGCGAATCACACCAAAAAGTTTTAGCAGTTAGATTCCCTTTTTCGAAAAGCAGGATAATATACATTTAAAATATTTATGCAATTGTAAGTATGCAACTGTGTACGAGTGAATGTGTGTGTGTGTGTGTGCTTGTTAAAAATAAAGTTCATTCTTTACGACACTAAACATTCATGTGTCTCCAAATACACACTCATGCAATATTTATTCATACCAGTTGAAGTTTTTAGTACACACTTTTTTCTCACTTTCATAAACATTTCTACACAAACACTGGAATATTTTTGTTTCCCAGCTAGCATTTTTTATGTCAATGGAATCTGATAGGAATCAGCTTAAGGAGGAAAATAACCAGATATAAGCTCATTTTTCGATCATGCTCTCGGATATGAGCTCATTTTTCGTTCATACTCTCGTTGTGACAAAATGGGAACCGACCGATGAATAACCTCAAAGTATCACAAATACAATTTTCTGATTCCTTTTTAAGCATACACTGAAAGAATTTTCTTCAGAATACCAATGAATTTTGACATTAATCCCATGAAAAATTGCATTAAAAAGGAACCTTTGCAGCGCTTCGTTGGATCAATGAAATATGTTTCATTAAAATGTATTTTATGAAACATTACATTAGATCTATGAATGTTATTCATTGGATGCATGCTTTCAAAAAAGTAAAAAACATTTTTTTTTTATTTTTTATTTGTTTTTTTTTTAATCAAAGTTGTTCTTATTGAACTTTTTTTTTTTAACCAGAGTCGCTGGCGGGAATCGATCCCGCAAACTTGGCGCTGATAGACTTTTTTTATTTTATTTTTTTAATTTTTTTTTAATCAAAGTTGTTCTTATTCAACTTTTTCTTTTCAACCAGAGTCGCTGGCGGGAATCGATGCAGCAACCTCGGTGCTGATAGACTAGCTCACTACCGGCTAGCCTACTGGCGCAGTGTAGTCTTTGAATAAAAAAACTATGTTTTTTGACATTACTCAATTAAGAGCGTAAAAATGAGATTAAATTGTCATAACATAACAACAATAACAACGTTGATTTTTTTTGCTAACGCATAATTAAAAAAAGACCACATGAAGAGAGAACAAGCTTTTTTATATACATCATTTGGTTGACAACAGTTTAAAATAAGGGTGTGTTTTTTTAAAGGAGAACATTTATTTGTTCATTACTTAGTACATAATATATGTATTTAGGTATGTACATATTAAAGAAAACTTAAAACAAACGTATTTATGGATTGAAAGTTTTTGTTTCATTACTATAATGACATTTTTCATTGTCATAATGAAAATTTAAATTTATGAAGGCATGCTTTTTCGAAATATTTTTATACTTTTAATTATTGAGACTATAGAGTTATATGAAAGTTAAAAATATTTTTTTTTTAAATAATTGAAATATGTTGCTTTTATAAAAAAATTTTTGATTTCATAAATTTAATGGCATATTACATTAGCTGAATGAAATAATTAAATCTTACATTTTTTAATTAACAATTAAACATATTTTTAAGGAAACTATAATTTTGTATTAATTTATGAATATAGTTATGTTTGTATATTGTTTTTTATGTTCCCAATTAAAATTTTTTGTTTAACTTGGACAAACTTATGTTTTCATATATTCAATGAAAATTTTAAATTTTAAAGATTATCAATAACAATTTTAATTAATTTTCATGTTGCAAAATTCCTTTCTTCATAAAAATAATTTATTGAAAATTAAATTTAATGAACTTAAGCCTAATTAAAAATATTAAAAATTTTTAACGTAATTACGAAATCCAATGAAGCGATTTTAACGAAAATACTTCATTATAACAACGAAATTCCATTTGGACATTTAACCAGTGAAATTTTGTTTATGAAAACGATTCATTAAATATATGAACCATTTTTCTTTCAGTGTACGAATGAGTCATATATCGCTCCTTTATTGCCATATCTTAAAAAAAATCAAACTCAACAAAATGCGATTAAAGTTTTCAAAATGGACATTTATATACAGATTTAATCAAATTTATTTTGCTATAACTTCTGTTCAGTTTGAGATATAATGCTGACTTTTGTTTTACATATAAAAAAGGTATGAAGGAACACTTTTGCTTAAGTAACTTGAAATTTTTGATTTTTGAGATATGACTATGTTGCAATAAAGGAGCGATATGAATCATTTTTCAATCAGTTTCAAATTCAAAACATTTAGAAATTATTTAAATATGAATATGAATATAGATCCTCTTATAAATCAGTTTTTAATCGTCAAAACCGATCTGAGAAGATTTTTTTCGGTGATTTTTACAAAAAATGATCACCTTAATGCTAGCTGGGAAACAGTGTGAAAGTGAATGTGTACTTTTATACGGCTATATGTGTATGTGTGTGTGTGTATGTGTAAATAACTAAGGAAATGTCTAACTTTATAGCGGTAAAAGGAAATAACATTTGTTGATTGCTCTACGCTTCATGATGAGTGCATAAATTTTAATGCTTTGAGCCTAAGAAGGAATAAATAAGAAGCAGATTTTATTTCTTTTCTGTTTTATTTTTTCGATTTTCCTAGAAAGAAAAATAAACAAGAGAATAAGAAATTATATGTAAATTTAAGTCATGATAGGATTTGAAGATTTCCGTATAATCATTTAATAATTTCGTACTAACTTCAGGTGAAATAAAAAGAAATGTAGACGAAGCGTACAAAGATGCATTTTATAAATTGTCTTTTAAATTTTTTATAAAAAGAGAATATTTAATAACTCTTTTAATACTTGAGTTTCTGATGCATGTTTTACACTACAGTTGCTGCTTAGTACAAAAAAAGCTTTAAAATATTTTACTATTTTAAAATAAAAATTAATAAAAACTCTCAAGACAAAAATAGTGTTGGAATAAAATTTTTTAAATTATAATTTAGTAGATAATTAATATGCATTTATTTTTATTTATATTTGGGGCTAAAAGTTACATGGTCCATTTGATCTTTTCATTTTCTAATTACTTTTTCAAATAAATCTGGCCGTATAGCGTTAATGGTAGCATACGAAATGATAAAAAAATCGCATATTTGATTAAAAAAATGTTTGAATTTTCTGCGATGACGATTTTTGCGGTATTGATAAAAAAGTTTGTAGGTACGCAATAAAAAATGGAGCTTCCAACGATGCAGGTCTGTAAGAGAGAAACGTAAGAGTTTGGCTTACCATATCGCTTAAGGAAGGCATGAATTTTATATGGTTAGTTCCCACTTTGAAGCAAAATATTTTTGATATATAAAAAGTGGTGAGTGTTGCTTTCGGATTTACACACTGAATGTTTTTTTACAGTTATTTTTTAGTATTCTCCCTTACAAACCTGCTTCGTAGTAAGGGAATGCCGTGGCAATTGAAATGTTATTTTTGATAAAACTTGCTAAGAGTTCGTTCACTTACTTTACTGCATTTCTGTATGTCTTATTGCGTAGCTCATAATTGTGTGCTTATTTTTATAAATGCACCATAAGTGCTTCGCAAAATGATAACATTTATTTATTTTTATTTATTTATTTATTAAGAATTAACTTACAATTTAAATTATAAGGTAATTTAAAAAAAAAAGGAGAGCAATAGCAACTAGGGCCTTCAGCTCAAAAGTGTATATGTAACATAATACTGGTGTTATTTTGTAAAGTTAAACAAGTTTTGTAACAAAATAATATTTTGCATAATTGTTTGTAGTTTAAGTAGATTAGTATGATTTTTGTATTTAAATGCAATTGTATATATTCATTGATTTTAGATAATTTACTATTGATGAAATATTTTCATCTGTTGGATCAGCAAGTAGTTCCAGGGGGTCTCTATTGTTAAACCATCTAGATCTTTGGCTGTTGTACAGTGGGCATTCGCATAGGAGATTTTACGGGTCGGTGGGGTAATTTAAGTTACAGTTGCAGGGTAACTTGATTGTAAGTTTTAGAATACAGCCATGTGTAACTTTGGTATGTCCGATTCGAAGTCATATGATTTTTATTAAATCTATCCTTTTTGTGTTCATATTTTTGTTGATGTTTGTTGTTAATATTCCCAAATTGTTGGTGTTTACTTTTTTGTACCATGAAGATGTTTTTTGGTAGGTCGTATCCTTATTTTTGTGATGTGTTGTTATATATTTAGATATATCTTTGGGGTTGAGATTTTCCGTTGTTATTAGCGGTGCATTTAAAGAGTATTTAGCTGCAGTGTCAGCATACTCGTTTCCGATGATCTTGCAGTGACTAGGGATCCAAATTAAATTAATGTCCGGGTATCTTCTGATTATAGTGTTTCTGATTTTTAAGTTTAAATGTTATCGTTCGAGATATTTAGTACAGATTTAAGAGAAGATAGAGAATCACTGCAGACAGCGTATCTGCCCTTTTTATTTCCAATATATTCTATAGCTTTGGTAATGGCTATTAATTCTGCAGACAGTATAGAGCTGTGTTGTGGCAGGTGACCGACATATATGGTTTTATTTTCTGTGGTTAAACTGAATCCAATATTGTTTCCAATTTTTGACCCATCGGTATATAGGAATTTGTAATTTACTAGTTGTTCTTGTATGTCCTTAAAAAGAGTAAGGAATTGTTGAGGATTGTGGTAATTTTTATTAAATTTGTGTAATGAAATGTCTATACTGTTTTTATTAAGGGTCCAAGGAGGGAATATTTCACCTTTCAATGGTTGTGATGTAATCGGAATATTAAATTCATCGCAGGTATGTTTCATTTTGTTGATTGTTGACGGAATTCTGGCTGTTTTCGTTGCTTTCTTTATTTTTGCTACTATATTGTTTAGAGGGGATGTTTTGTCATAGAAAGATTTATATAGTTTTGTTGTTAGGGTGTCCCTTTGAATTTCAAGGGGAAGAATGTTAGCCTCGGCGTAAAGGTTGTTTATACGGGAGGTGCGAAATGCAACAAGTGAGCTTCTGATGGCTGAGTTAATTTGTTTATTGATTTTTCCAATAACTGATTTAGGGGCATAACCATAAATAGGCAGGCCGTAATTGACTTTTGATGGAATAAGCGCTTTAGTGATTTGTATTAAAATAGAGGTGTTACAGTTGAATTTTGGGCTAGAAAGGCATTTGATAATGTTAAGTTGTTTTTGTAGGGATCGCACTAAATTGTCAGTATGTTCATTCCATTTGTATCTTTTGTTGATATATAGTCTAAGATTTGAAGCTTTAGTGAGTTGTATTTTATTGGATAAGATTTCACTTCTGCAGAGCTTTTTGCGGCATACATGAATGTATTTGCATTTTGTTGGTGAGAGTACTGCACCGGAGTAGTTTGTCCAATCAAGTATGTCGTTAAACAGACCATTAAGATTAATAATAGGATTTTTGTTATTGTTGGACTTTACTTTTAGATTAAAGTCGTCAGCGTAAGACGTAAAATCAATATCCCGATGAATTAATATAACTTGGCAAAGTTATAGTTATTGAATCATTAGTCAACAAAAAAGTTGTTGCCAAAAAAAAATTTTTAACAAAATGTTTACGTGATTTGTAATAATAAATTGTTGGAAATTTTGAATAAATCAAACAAAATGTTTTTCGAATTTTTATTTATTTATTCATTAATTATGATGTTCATAATTACCAATTTTTATTCTTTAAAAAAAAAAATTTTAATTTTTTGTGGGGGGTTAAGCTAGTTCATATGCGCATTTCGCTGGTTGCTTAGGCCAGATCATCAGGAAACCTCTTTCCAAAGGCTTTGGAAGAACTAAAGATATTACACAAACACACAGAAAAAATACCAATGTTAAATTAACATGGCGAATAGTTGATTGAAAATCATAGTAAATTTCTGCAAAAGTATGCCCTTTATTTAAATTTATCATTATTTCATATTAATTTTAAATGAAAAATATTAAAAAAAACCTTAAATCACGTTTATTTAATATTATTCACTATTAAAATAACATTGTTCAATATTGAATTCATAAGAACCTGTTTTTATGTATCGACTCTATTTAAAATTATCTTGGTTTCATGTTTATTTAAAAAAAAAATGTTAAAATAAAATTGTTCAATATTGAAACAATAAAAACCTGTTTCACTTGCTTTGTACAGAAAAAAAACAACACCATTTTTTTATTTTCATGTTTAAAATAAATTATAAAAAGAATACAATTCCCGTATTCTTTTAGTTAAAATTATTTAGTTCAATAGTACATCAAGTTTTCAAAGTAGAATGATGACGAAAGCCATATTGGGCCATTCTGCTGATGCTTCTGTTAACAAAGGGGAATAAAAATAAGTGAAACATGTGTTACAGGGGTATGTGTTTGGAATTATTCTTAAATAAATGCATATGTTGTCGCTGAAGCTTCTTCGGAGGGGTTAAATCGAATGAACGAGGGGTCTAGTGAGCAGGACCTCTTCTGGAAATTAATTTGTCACCAAATTGATTTTGTAATAAATCGATTGTTATGCACGCTGTATGTCGAGCACCGCCGTCTTATGTTTAGCTGATTCATTTTTGTAAACAAAGAATCCGTCAGCATGGCTGGATAGAATTCGCTATTCACCGCAATGTCAGCTCCTTGCTCATTTCGAAAGAGCGTTTCAACCACACCAAGCAGTTCATTTTAATGGATATAATGGTGATTTCTTAACGGCTATTCTCTCCAAATACAGCAATTTTACTTAGTGACGTAGTCTTTTAACAAGAAAAGAGCTTCGTATAATGTACGCAGTGCTCTATGAACTTCGCGAACAGCAGAATTATTTGCACAGTTTGGAAGCGTTGTTCAAGGGTTACGGATCATGAACAGAAATGTCAACACAGTTTGACATTCTGAGCTGTCAAGCTATATTTATCGATTTCGAAAGTTCTCATGCAGCTTAATAATACCCAATATACACACATATCTCTAATAAACATGCTTAAATAGTTTTTGAAGACAAAAAAGTTAAAAGTCGACTCTCGGTAATTTAGAATTCAAGGGACCAAAGAAAAAGTTAAAATAATCGAGAGTTCATATTCACACATCCACATCCATCCGACAAAATGTGGTTGGGATTTGAGAAGTAGGCTTGGCATAAAATAGATTTCTTTATCTAAAGAACGATATTTATATACCTTTCTGTTCTTATCGCATCATGGTGAAGAGTATAAAAGATTTTGCATAACCAAATGAAGCACTCTTACTTATTCTTTTGTCCTTTTTAAATTACTTTGCTTATAACTCTACTGTCCTTCACACCAAAAAAGTGGAATTTCTACTTGTTGACGTAATATCTTTTTATCTCAAAACGTATACACAGTTTTTATTGTCCTTTTTGCCTTTAAAATAATGCCTTTCTATTCAAAGAACTGTAGGTTTGAATTGAAAGGCATTATTTTGCACTGTGCGGAATTTTTGAACACTCCTTACGGCCTTTTATTGTGCTCTCAAAAATATAAAAATGCTTTATACAGAATAAAATAAAAATGAGTGGTTATAAAACAATTTGATTACTCATCCGTTAAAACAATTTTTATTGAATAAAAATCCCTTTGCAATCAAACGAATACCGAAAGGGAAATAAAGAAATAAAATAAAATCATCATAAAATTCAGCACCTAAAGGATTCACTTTTTTATTTACAATCACATTAAAGAGGAGCAAAAAAGGTTGTTTGCCTTTGCATGATCCTTTTTTTCTGGGTTTTGATATTTGTTGCTACTTTACTTTGCAATCGCTGGTTTATGATGGAAAATTTTAACTAAAGTATTTTATAAATATGCAAACACTCAAATACACACGCACTCAAAAATATTTAACATGCGGTTTAATTGCGTGTGAAAATTATTTTTATCTTCTTCTGGATTTCAGCGTATTTGTGGGTGTGTTTGTTGGGATTATTTTTGGCCTGCATAAGCTTGCCTTCCTTTGAGGTTAACCAAAAATAAAATAAAAAATATCCAACATTTAAATTTTAATTTTAATTTAACTCCTTTTTAACATTTATAGCGAAAAATTGCAGAAGATAGCTGTTTATATAAAATGTTTTTATATTTATCTGCTACCAGAATTAAATTTTAATTGAATTTTATTTATTGAGGTATGTTTTTGTGTGTGTGTGTGTGTGTGTGTGTGTGTGCACGTGTGTGTTGGGGCGGGTATGTCTATATATGAAAGCGTGAGAGAGTTTATGTTTTAATTGTGTAGAAAAACCAAATTAATAAATTGAATGTGGAAGTACATGAGTATGAATATGAAAATTTTGGTTTAAGAGCTGTAGCTTACAAATTTTATTTAAAACTTTTGTTTAAAAAATTTAATTAAAATTAATTTCAATATAATATGTTTCCTTTTTTGCTAACAGAAAATTTCTATTTATGCCACTTTTACATCTCAAACAGTGGGGAATGTAAGATGAGATAAACCCACTGTTTATTGTTGATGTGTTTTGTTTAAACTTTGATATTATTACAAGTAGAACTGTTGCTATAAGTCTTATACGCTTAACAGTTTTATTTGGTTTAATATCTTTAGTTTTACTAAAATCTTTATGGATGAAGTTTCCTGATGATCTGGCCTAAGCAACCAGTGAAATGCGCATAGGAATAGCTTATCCCATCAACAATAAATTTCAAGTGTTTTTATCAATAATAAAAACTGGGAATTGAGCACGAATAACAAAATCTTTTGAAATTAAAATTTTGTATTCCCAAAAATTGAAATTACTTTTTTGACATTATTAAAATCTTAAATAATTAAGTAAAAAAACTTTCTCAAATTATTATAATACATTGCAATTTTTATAAAATAATAACACAGTCTAAAGATATCGTCTCAACACGATCAATATGTTAAATATCGGACACGTGTACGTGTGATTGACGTAATATCTTAAGTGGTTTGATGTTACATCCAGCATCGTCACATACTAACAAGTTTTTTACTCGTACTGGAAACATGTTTGTTATTCACGTAGAAAACGAACATGTTTAAATATGGTCAACTCCAACAAAACTATTTTTAAAGAAAATTTAAAACATGTTATGTTTAAAATAACCATATTATTGTCACCGACAACAATATTACGGTTAAATTAGTCCTCCACCAAGAAGCCACAACCATATTATGGTTGTCTCTAAACATAATATGGTTAAATATTACAATAATTTGTTTTAAAATTAACAATAGTATTTTCCTATTTTCAAAGGGCAACATGCTATGATTGAAAACCAACCATGCTATTATAAATGTTAAACATATGTTAGTTATTTTTAACCATAACATGTCCGGAGGCAACCATAACATTGTTGTGGCTTCCTGATGGAGGACTAATTTAACCATAATATGGTTGTCGGTGAATATAACATGGTTAAATTAAACATAATATGTTTAAAATTTTCTTTAAAAATAGTTTTGTTGGAGGTGACCATATTTAAAAATGTTTTTTCTCTGGGTGTTCATTTTGGTACTACTTAAGAGTGAAATGATCAAATAAGCTAAGCGCAAAATCATTTTTGAATTTTTTGCAATATATTTCTTTAAAACCTGAAATTATTGATTAAAACAGTTTTAAATAACTGAATAACTGAACATGTTTAAATAAGACGATTTATTCCTTTTTTATGAATTTGAAAATTCAATAATTTTAAGATTCAAATTATTTACAAATTTTTTAAAACTTTGAAAATACATAAAATTAAATTTTTTGTAAATAATTTAAATGCATTCTGCAACATGAATCTAACTAAAATTTATTGATAATTTTTATTAAACGGGAAATTGAACTCAGTTCTAACCAAGGCGAATTGAGTAGAAGGTGAGGTCAACTCTACAACTACAATGCTGCTGTGGTCGGGTTGTCAAAAATATTGCTAGTAAAAAAAACAGGGGCCTGATTCTGGCAGTCGTGATCGAGTAATTTCTCGATTCGAAAGCAATTTAATATCTAATTATTTTAGTCAATTCTGAACGAATTAGAATTATTTTTTCAGTGTTGTAAAGCATTAGTTTGAGTTTCACAATACTGAAAAAATATTTTTGATTCGTTCAGTATCGACTGAGATAAAATTGCCTTCGAATCAAGAAATTACTCGATCACGACTGCCAGAATTAGGCCCCAGGTTTGTTTACATAAAAAACTAGTTTGTATACACATTTTGACAAGTCGACCACCGAAAAATGTTATGTTATATGTTGACTTGACCCCACCTTCTAGTCAATTCGCCTTGGTTCTAACTTAAATTAAGCTTTATTAAAAATCAACTTGAAATAAAGTTTCAGAACATCATATTATAAGAAAGTGTAACAAAGTGTCACTCACGTTCGACAATTTCATCTATTTTTGGCCATTCAACGATATTGCTCCGAAACGAAAAAAGTCTTAAAGCTCTATGTGATTCGTGTACGTCATTTAATTAATAAATTTTTTTCTTAATTTTTTGAATAAGAAAATTTTGTAGCTTGACGTATCCTTTCTCCAATTTTGATAAAACTAAGCCAAAAATTAAAGTGTATGAAATTCAATAAAAATACACAGTCAATTATGAAGTTCGAACTTTTTTTTGTTTACTTTATGAAAGTTTTTCATTTCGGGAAATATGGGAAGAATGCGAATCCTGGCCCCAAAATTTTTGAAATTGCACATTTGGCTACCGTTTATTAATTAAAAATTCATTAACAAATTTCCAATTTTCATAATAACTCTTTCTATTTTAGACAGATCGTTATATGAAAAAACTACACTGTGCAGCATATTCAAACACAAGCAATTAAATGCCAATCTCCTTTTTTTATGGTGGTTTAACTAATATGTGGTAGCATTTTATCCTGGTTTTTTCTTACAACGTTATCCTGTACAACAATATTCTAATTCGAAACCATTTTCGGATTGTTTGAAACGGCGCAAGGCGAATTGTTAAAACTTTATTATTTAACAAATAATTTGATTTTTATTTATTTACTTATTAATATATTTATTTAAAAAATTCAAATTGATTACAAGAATATAAGGCCTAATTAATCTAGATATACACTATGACTATACATTAGAAATTTTATACAATAAATTAATTAAAAAAAAATTATACTAATTCACAATTATACTAATTCACACAACATCCAGTATTCATATTCTTACGTTACTGCCTTTTCAATAACGTTTTCGGTTTATTTCCTTTATAATAAACCTCTTGAGTTCTTTGATTGCAATTCAAATAAAATTAAATAAACCACAACACCTTAAACACTGTATACAACTTACACAACTTTATTTAGTACTAAGACACTTCAACAATTGTAATTTATTATTGCAACCTCTATTAATGATCTGCACACTTTAACGTTTAAAGTAAACTTGACAAAGTCTGAACTAATACTGTTTTTTGATGCTATCCGCCGAAAGTATTTATACTGTAATTCGGCCGTCTAGAACATTCGAAATGTTTTTCTAAGGTTCGAGGCTTTACTTTTCACCACTATTATGTTTTGTGGCGGCACTAATGTTTACATAATTTCATGACTTATACTGAAGCTTTTTTAACGGTCATTTCGAGGTCTTTCGGCACACTGGGATTGAAGTGTACTAAAGAATAACAATGTGAACTACTAAAATTACTTATGAATACAAGACAAATAATAAATACAAGATAACTAATAAATACAAGATAACTAATAACTACAACTAATTCTTAACCAATAATTACAACTAATTCTATACTAAAGTTACTTTCGTAACAATATATTTCCCCCCACAACTATTGAAGTTAAGTTAAATCATATGTTATAAATGGTTCATATAATTTACAGTTCTTTGTTGAATTAGTAACAGCTAATACAAATGTTAAAAGTATTGCTTTACAGTCTTTTTGAATTCCTGAATAGATTAAGTAAACTTCCTCTCAATATTTGGAAGGCAACTCTAACTAGGAAGGACCTTGTCATATCCAATGTAGAATGATTTGGACAAATAAGACTATTGGTTCTAGAAGATCTACCAAAACAAAACTTCTCAAAAAGCTGAGAAGGTTTGCCATCTTTACTATTTTATAAAATTGAAGCGTTAAACGTAAATTAATAAAACTCTGAAAATCAGAACCTAATAAAGTAAGCACATGACCCGATATGTTTTCTCTATACCCTAGACGACAAATGTCTCTAACTACACGATTAAAACAAAGTTTAAGTTGCGTTAAATTATGTTGGGAAATTCCCGAAAAAACCTCCATCTCCTAAAGAAACAAAGAAAGGCATAAATACAATGCCACCCTTTTCCTTATCTGTATTGGAACGTATAAGCCCTGCAATAAAGTTTTTTTTTTAAAGTACAAGATATTCTCGATATTATAAAATTGATTTGATGGGAATAATACAACTGTGTGTCTAAATAAATACCCAAAGTCTTGTGATAAGATACAAACTGAATATTTGTATCAGTTAGAGTCTAAACACAATATAACGATTATTTATTGCGATGCGGTTTTTCATACGATTTTGAAGTAAAAAAACGCATTGCGAACGGCATAAAATTAAAATCTATTTTATTTTCATTGCGGACTTTCTTTCTCTCTCAACAAGGCAAATTTAATTCGCCTTGTCTCTAAATTTTTGATACTCGTTCTCTTTCTGATGTTGCCATAGTTTTGGAATAATTGGCTATGTTCACAACATTATTGAAAACAAACAACATGATAAAAATGTATGCACAAATAAATTAATAAAAATTTAAACGAAAAATAACAACTATTTCCGTCGCCATCTTCCGTTGTATTATGTTTATTTTTCTCTCCCGCAACGAGAAATCGCACCGCACCGCAAACATTGTGTTTAGTAGAGTATTCATTCGGTTAACCGTCAATCGGTTAACCGATTAATTACAACCCGATTAACTGATCGGTTAATTTCAAATTGGCTTTTTTCGATTAACAATTAAACCGGTTAATTTCAGTCGATTAACCGATTAACCGATGTAATAAATTTTTTAATTTTTTGTAGTATTATAACATATTTTTTTGTGTTTTTATTTATTTGTTTCGTCTCATATACAAAAGGTATGTGTTTAGAAAATATTTTTTCCTACAAACAAAGGTGTTCTGTGATCTTCATGTCAACCCATTTTCCGCCGACCGATTTCAATGTTCAATCAACAGGAATGTGGGTAAAAATGAGTTAAATGTTTGATTGCCAACACCTTTTTCTTGTTCCACGTACTTTTCATATGTATGTGTTTAGTTATTTGTTTCTTCTCATACCTTCTCATATCAGTCTTTTAACAAAATTAACCGAAACAATTAAAAGTGTTAAACATTTTTAAAAATTAAAACAGGACTCTAAGGGCATAATGGAATATTTTATATGTTAAGAGAAATCCTTAAAAAGGACTGAGAAATTAGATATACATCTACGATAAGTGAAAGAATTTTTCCGAAGTCAAGTTTTTTCAAAACAAAAGGAAAGAATCGCTTTACTCCTAAATATTTAAACCATATTACTTTTTAAAAAGATTATTTTATAAGATCTCCTTTAACTATTGAAATAACTAATAAAATTATCTCAGTCTATTTTTTATAAATACATATTTGGGGGATTCAGAAGGTAGTCATAAAGTTGTAAAGCCTTATGTCTTTAAATAATTACTAGGATTAATATGCAAACCGGCTAAATCCACTTTTTATGTAAATTGAGCATGTAGTTTTTATTCTATTTTAGTCTTGAAGTGTGTTAAACCAATTGTATTTTTAATTTTCTATCAAGCTGCAAATAAAAAATATAAAAAGTTTTTTGTCTCTCCTGTAAAATGTGCTGAAAGAAAGTTAGCAGGTTTGCATATTAAGCCGACGGTATGACTGTTGTGGGCTGCCGCTTATAATTTATATTTCTACTGTGCAGTTATGACAAATCAATTGGCACAGCTTAGAATTTTTATTTTGTTTGAAACACAACAATATTTATTTTAAGCAATTGTAAAATATTTTTTAGGACACTATGACGATATGACTTGATAGCACATCTTGTGAATCCCCCAATTATGTATTAATTGAAAAATGCATAATTCATATTTATGAATAGTTTTTTTGTTTGCTCGTTTTAGTTCAAGAATTTAAATTTTTGGTATGTTATTGTTTTTTTACTTATTAACTCCAAATAATAAATAATTAATGCATTTCTATATTTTGAAATTACTTAATTTATGAAAAAAAACTTTATATATCGGTTAACCGATCAAAAACAAAATTAACCGATTATTAACCGATTAAACCAAAACCTCGGTTAATTAATCGAGCGATTAACCGATTAAAGCAAAAGGTCGATTAAATGAATACCCTAGTGTTTAGCCTCTTATATGTCTATTAGGCAGAACTGCATTCCTAGAAAAGTAGATACCTTAGTCTTATTTGGATTTAGATTGAAATAGTTAATTTTTGCCCATTCTGTAATGAGTTTTACGTCATTATTAACATTCGTTAACCTTGAGAAGTCAAAAATACTGGTATTCCGCTCTGGGACCAGGATCTCTTCAAATCTGTCTTGGAAATATGGTGCAGAATATATTGAGATAGTGAACTACTACAAATACCTAGGTGTAGAAATCTTTTAAAAAACATCTCCATAACAAACTATCGTCCTCCAAACTCGCTATTAACTCCACATGGTCCAAATATATAAATAACCCAGTGATTTCCAATAGCAACAAATTAAAAATATGTTATATGCTGCACAGGTTTAAGGCTTTAAGAAATACGAAGATGTTGAAAAACTACTCTGATTTTTCGTAAAGAAAATGTTGCACTTGCCAAACTCTACTCCACTTAGAAACTAGTTTAAATTCTCTGTTTGTCACCTCCTTAAAGTTACACTTCTGTTATGTTAACAAAGTTTTAAAAATGAATTCACAAAGATTACCACGCATACTGGCTGAATATTTAATAAATAATAAACTGTACTGGTTCAACGATTGGGAATCATTAAAAGATCGCATCAACTTCATGCCTGACGACACTACCTCGTTTATCAGCCAGGATTGGAAAGGTGTTCTCCAACAACTGATGGTAAACGAGAGGGAAGAGTTGTTGTCTGATGCATCTAACTCACAGTTTCACGACCTCTACCCACAACTAAATTTTAATCGTATTCCAATTCTACTAGAAGGTTTTAACGCCCGGATGACTGGCATTATAATAAAAGCCAGAGGTGGCTTACTAGACCTAAATGCAAGAGCATTTAGAAACAATACGGTTGGTATATGTACAATATGTAACTCGGATGAATCTGAAAACATACAACACTTTATCGGTGTATGCCCTATATACAACACATACAGGCTGGAATATTTTGGTAAAAGACAGCTTAATGTAAATGAGGTCATCAGCATACTAAACGGCTTGAACTATTGCAAACCATATGCATACCTTAAAGTTTGTTTGACGTATAGAAAATTGTTGTTAAATGAATTTAATTACTAGAAACTTCTTTATATTCCAAATAAATAGAAATGTACCCTAATCATATATTACAGTCAATATAATATTAATGTGCAAATCTGGCTTACAACATTTTGTTACGCCATATATAGATAAAATAACTTTTATACTATTAAGAACTTTAAATGTCCAAATAATTTCATATCTATTAATAAATAATAAAATAGTAATAATAATAAATAAAAATAACATTCGACTCAAGGAAATTTGTCCCAAGGGTAGAATCATTAGCCAGTAGTTGAATATCATCTGCTTATGTATAACACTTGCAGAACTTTATAATATTATAAATATATACCACATATATTGTAAGTAAAAAAGTCCTATTATAGATCCCTGTGGTAGTCTCAATATATTGAAGTTTGCCATTAGGAAATTACCACACTAAACGACATGAAGACGACTCAAAGTTAAAGTTATTTTGAAGTTTGACACATGAAAGTCTGTGACTTATTGAGTCAAATGCTTTACTAAAATCTAGGAAAATTAGCACGTATGTTCTCAGATACAGTCAGATACAGTAGTCATTTAGTGGCTAGATTTAGCCATTTTTCACCCTGTTTAGCCATTAAAAAATGAGTTTAGCCATTAGCCATTTTTTTTAGCCATTTTTCAAATTGTTAAGCCATAAAATAAAATAAGGAATAATTTTTATTTTATTATAAAAATTTATAAAAGTAAAACAAACATTTTTAACAATTAAAACGCCTTTAATTTAAATCACAACTTTTACAAATGTTGAAAATCGCTATAAACGATGATGATGAAGCATGTTTCAAAATAAAGGAACCGTATTCCAATACTAAATTTATAAAATGAATCACCACAAACATTGGTGTTTCTTTCTGGTTGCAAGTATTTCAATAAACAAATGCAGGCGGCAACAAAATTTTTTTAGAAATTTCAGAATTGACTTTAAAGTTGCTCTCACTTCCATGGTCTAATGCTGAAGTAGAGAGGATATTTAGCCAAGTAAACATCTTATAAAGTAAATTGAGAAATAGGTTACATTTAACAACCGTTAATTCGATTTATCAATTAGGCAAATATTTTTAACATAACAATAAAATATTTCTACCAACACCACAATAGTGAAGAGGGTACAATGCGTTTGTGCTGATGTTTGTAACATCTTAAAATATTGATACTTAGCCAACCTTAACGTATACCGATTGACTCTGAATCACTTTCTGAGTCGAATTAACGATGCTTGTCCGGTACAGGTCGCAAATTTAAAGATAATTTAATTAAATTTGGTACATAGGTTATACTGTGGTGTACGGTATCATCTAGTCAGGGTTGACCGACTATACTTTTTTACTTGTTTTTTATTCCTTTTTTATTTCCTTCAAATTATTTAAAACTAATAGGCTCGAGTGGTTCCTATGAGATGAACAATAACGACATCGAATTTATCGATGATTTAATTTTTAAAATATATATCAAAATATTAATTTACGTTTATTCTTATTTAAGAAATTGATTTTGACTTACAATTTCATCGTAAAAAAATTTAAATGAATTATTTCTGTTTTGTTATTGAATTTTAATGTGTTTTTATTTAAAAAAGCTTTTAGCAATTTTTAGCCCATTTTTAGCCATTTTTTAGCCATTTTTTCCCGTAAATTTAGCCATTTTTGGTCATCAAGTTTTGGCAACAATGTTTATATGTTACATTGCTACGTAAAATTCTGGAAGTAGTTTGGCGAAAAAATTGTGCCAGATTTCGCTGAATTACCCCTTTTTATACATGGCCACAAAAACTACTTCTATTTTTTTCACGTTCGAACCGCGCCCCCATAAGCTTTAGCATAGATAATAGTGCTTTCTTAGTGCTATAATTTAAGGGTTAAAAGAACGTAAAAATAATTGTTGTTTAAAATGTTATTGCATTTTTGATGCGTACGACTTTCACGTTCAACACTTTGGAATTACCCATATGTGACCTTCTCCGAGAAAATTAAGTTTTAAGAAAAACTCATTTAAAAAGTAAAATTTTAAGGTTTTTCTCATTTTTATCGATTATAACAAGTTCCCGTTTTTTGACACACTAGGTTCCTTATGGAGAACTACCCATACAAAAGTAATGCAACCCATCAGCAGGTTTGTAAGTGATTGTTTTGCATTTTCATAGCAATAATTTGCAGCTTATGGACTAATTTCTGAAATAGTTAATCATAGCGTGTATAAACATATACGTTGCCGCCATTTTGGTAAAAATTAGTCTTGACAGTTCATATTTGTCAGTCGTGAAGTAGATACGTGGCAAATTTATTATCGAAAAATATTCGATAAGCCTACGTGTTTTAATCGTTAAAACATTTTATTAAAATCAATCATCGATTACTGTGACGATGAGAAAGTTAGGTGAAATTTAATGGGAAACAACGTGCCAACAAAACGCACTTTTTATCGTGTAGTGAATGATTTCGAAGAAAGAGGGTCTGTAGGTGATAGGCCCAAGCATGGACCACAAAGTACTGCAAGAAAACATTACTGCTGCTCAAGAAAGTGTTCAAAACAATCCATCAACCTCAATTCGACGCCGTGCTCAGGAGCTTGTTCTTCAAACAACAACTTTGGCCATAATTTTGCACAAGGATTTGCATTTGTTTCTATTTAAGATTCAGTTGAAACAAGAGCTTCTTCCACAAGAGCATTTGCGCCGCCGTACAAATGTCAATAGGATGTTACATCTCGCCCATGACAACCCCGATTTTCATGAACAAATCATAATGAGTGACGAGGCACATTTTCATTTGAATTTATATGTGAATAAACAGAATAGTCGGTTCTGGGCAATGGAAAACCCTCAAATTATTCATCAGTCACTTCTGCATCCATTTGAAAACGGCGTAACGGTAGCTGTTAATGGGGAGCGATATCGTGATATGTGTAATTATTAAAATGCGTTTTTATTTATATTTTATTTTTAGACGGTGCAACTAGTGCACTCGTCAGCTTTTTTATTATGATTGTTTTTGTTTGCAATTTATTCTAACTTATATACTAACTATGAAAATAATTCTTAGCCTATTCTTACGTGTTAATTAAAATAACTTAAACTAAAGCATGGAAAAATTAGTGTAATACGATTTAAATTTTAAGTTTATAAATATTTCCCATGCGTTTGGGTGTAGTACCTTTTAAGCGGCTATTTAGGGTTTAATATTTTGGTGTAATAAGATACCCGTTTATGTCTGCTCTTTAAAGGTATGAATTCATGCAAGTAAATAATATTTAAAGGAATGTATTCATACGATCAAATAATACTATATATGATTGAAAACTTTTTAACGCCACAACTGCATGCATTGGGCTTGATTAACGTGTGGTATCAACAAGACGTTGCCACTTCGCATACAACCAGGAAAACAATGGGTTCCCTGCGGACACCCTTTATTTACTGATTTATATCTATTTTTATACTCACATGTTTATTATATTTTCTTAATTTTACTAACGCCTGACGTAGTATCAAGTAATTATTCCTCAAAAAAAAAAAAAAAAAAAAAAAAATGTTGCACATTTTAACTTTATAAAATCATTAAGCCAATTTTTAATTTGTTAAATATATCCATGGAAAAACTACAGTAATTTATCGTGATGTCAAAAAATTTGTATTAAAAAAATACAACACATTTTCATGTTATTTTTTTTTCTGGTGTTGTAACAAAAGTTGTTAATATAGTTGTAAAACTTTTAATGAATTTCATATGTTTTCGTAATTTAATAGAGATTGTAATAATTTTATTAAAAATAGAGTGAAATTTCATACATTTGGGTGACAATGCAAATACTCTACTAATTGGTTTATTGTCTTTTTTAGGAATTGCATAAAAGACGTTGGTTAGTGGGAGTAAATTTTTTAAAATAAATACTTTTTTTATAACAGTTTACAAAATTTTTATTGGTCCCCGTCCATACTATAAAAAATTTGCTGCGAAACATTTGTTGGTTAAAGGGGGAAACGAACGAATCGAATACTAGGCGTGGCAGAGGCCAAATTTAAGAATTGTATTGTATTTGTATGGTCGAAATTCTTAAATTTGGCCCCTGCAGCGCCTAGGATACCCCTACATGGGTCAAATGTATGACCAACCCCACTTTATTTATCATCTCAATCAATTATTTCTAAAATTTCTACCCGCAATCTCCATTCCTTAAAGGGGATTCCATACAAAATGTCCAATGCAAACTATAAATATATTAGAGAAAATGTCCCATAAATGAGCAGGACTCGCTCCTAGTGGGATATAATGTATGACCGACCTCAATTGATTTTTTGTCCTTAACATTTTCTCGAGACATACTTCCACTTCTTTGGGGGGCTCCCATACAATAATTTCGTTTTATGAAAATAAAAATAAAAATTAATTAAAATTTTTCGATTTTTGTGAATAAAATCATAAATCGTCAACAGATCTAATCTTATAATTAATAATTTTTGGCTTGATTTGCTTGCAGCTTCGTTTTTTAAATGTCTGGAAACAATTAGAAGCATAGCTGCATTTACCAATTTTTGATGATTTTTTTTTTAAAAACAAAAATTTTAAAATGTTGCTAAAAAATTATTTGTTTTTGCCAAAAAAATTTATGTTTCTAAAACGACTGCGTATCTTAGAAAAAAGTTCACCTTAACTTAAATGTAATTTAATTGCGGAATTTCGGTTTTTTCGAATCGGAAAGAACGCAACCAATGGTAGGGGAAAGTAAGAAAAGATAAACTCACTGTTTATTGTTGGTGTTTTGTTTAAACTTTAATATTCAGGCCTGTTTTGCAAATCACTTTTTCTCAAATCACGTGATTTCAAATCACATGTGCCTACTAAAATCACACGTGTGATATTTTAGTGTCCCGTTTGTGTGTGTTTTAATGTGATCATCAATTGCCAAAAGCACACCGAGAAACACAAAAACGGTATGACTTTCAGAACACCACAAAATCCCGCTCGTGGTTTCAAAAATACGTGATTTGAAATCACGTGATTTTCAGAACAAGCCCGTTAGTTACAACTAAGACTTTGAGTGTTTAAAATTCTTATTCGTTTTAGGGTTTTATTTGTATAATATTTTTAGCTTTTCTAAAATCTTTGGAAAAGGTTTCCTGATGATCTGGCCTAAGCAACCAGTGAAATGCGCACAGGAGCTAGCTTTTCCTCAACAATAAATTTCAGTGTATTTATCAAATATGAAAAACTGGGAATTTAGCACGTCATAGAGAAATCTTATTAATAATAAATTTTGTATTCCCGAAAATAACTTTGATAAACCGTTTTTGAGTTACGCGAATATATGTTGTGCAGCCTAATCCATTTTCAAAATAGCGGTATATCTCGAAAGCCAGAGCTAACCTAAAAAAAGCGGTTTGCACCATTGGATTCAGCGTACCCGAATTATGTTAAAACGCCATGTGCCCGGCTTGTCTATTTTTTCAACTAGCACAGTGTTATCTGCGGCCTCCAAATAAAGCCAATTTGCAAAAATGACTTTTTTCATGAAATTTTACAAAAAAAATATTAATGGCATTCTTTCCTTTTTTTCAAACATTTCATTATACGAGTACTAACTATTGCACATGTCGTATGAATAATTATAAAATTTTATCAAATATAAATCAAACGCCACCTCATAAACATTTTAAGCTTTAAACAATTTAACTTATAACAAAATTAAAACTAATAAAAAAAAATGTAACTATATAAAAAAAACTATACAATTAATCTTATACATTTTTTAACAACTGCAAACCTTGTGTACATACAAATTTAAATCATTCAAAACTCTCCTGCTATTTTTGCAATCAACAACCATGTTTTTCTTTTATTACACTTTAAAATTTCGTTGGGCTTTTTACTTTTTATATTTCTATTTTTATTTATTTATTTTTTTTTTCATTCCACTTTCAATTTGTAGATCTTTATTTATTCAATGGTTGCTGAAATTGTTTTTCTACCTTCAAATTTCAAAACAATTCTGTAAAAACTAAATAAAACGAGAAACGTTTGAAGCAACAAAAAAAAAAACGGGTTGCCAGTTGTAATTTTCACTTTTCAAAGTCAAATACAATTCCAATCAATAGCAAAAACAGCAACAGCAATAAAAGAGAAAACTGCCGCAGGACGGTACGCTGAACGCAAAACGAAAGGGAATGGAAATGAGTGTTGCTGGCTGTACGTGTGTTTTGGCAAAATACAATTTAAAATTCATGGAAATTTGTTTGTTGTTAAAATAAAATAAATATTAGACCTTTTAGTTAAACAAGCTCCGAATTCAATTCGATTCAATTCAATTCAACTTGGTTAAACAACTGACTTCATTAAAAAATTGTTACAGGCAAAAAACAAAAAAAAAAAAAATCCCTTTTTAATGAAGGTTTTTTAATGTTTTACTTTTTTAATTTTGTTTGTTGCTATTATTAATTTATTATCTGGGTGCTTTTGTAGTTAAAAATAGCTGTTTGTTTCATTTATAAGAAATTAAAAACCATGGACGTGTTGTAATTTAATAACAGCTCTTGTAACAAATTAAGGCTTTGTTGAACAAATTTTAGAAAAAAAGCTTTTGTGCAAAGTGGGCTTTTGGTAAAAGGTGAACTTTTATAAAAATCGAAAATTTGTTAAAAGGTTAGATACAAATTTTAGCTTTTGCAAACAGCCGAGCTTTTCTGAGTACTCGAGCTCAAAGGGGGAAAAGAGTTATTTTATTAATACATTATAAAGGTCGAATTAAACACAATATAAGACTTTGATTTTTTATTTACCAGAAATAGTGTGTTTAACAAAGAAGAAGTAAGATAATTAGATGTTTTGAAAAAGTAGCATTCTATTTAATATCAGAGTTCGAAACAAAACACTAAACTATGGCACGTAAGAGTACCATACCGTTTTGCAATACACATTCTATACAAAAATGGAACATAATTGTTTTTTTTTTTGTGTTTGAGAATTTAAAAACAAATACTAAGACTACGAAACCATCTAGTTTTAGGGTACGTGTTGTGTTCCTTTAGCGTACATGTTCTATGTTTTCATGCAACCTCTTTTAAATGCAATATCATTGATGAAAAAACCAAAATGCAGCAAACGAATGATCAGCACAACACGTACATTATAAATTCACTACCCATTTTCTAAATCTACAAAACGCGTACGCCTAAATACGTTATCTCAGTATTTGTAATCATAAGCTCACAATCGTTGTCTACCGTATTGTGCTTGTGTTCAAGTTCAATAACACAAATAGAATTATTAGAGTTTCTGTTAAAAAAATACACTACGTTAGTGTACAGTTTTTTTTCGAGCTTTGTGTAACAAGTTTTGAGTTCACTACTAATTCGATAAAAAATATTGAACGTGTTGGGTAAAATAACCCTACATTTTCGCGAAAACAAGATTGGTACGTTAACCAGTATTTGTTATCGTCAGCTCAGAATCGTTGTCCCTCGTATTTTGTTTGTGTACAAATTCACAAACACAAAAAGAATTTTTGTTTTTTTAAAAAAATACACTACGTCGGTGTAAAATTTTGTTCGTGCTTCGTGTTATATTTATTTAAAATTCACTACGCATTCGCAAAAAAAAACAGAGCTCGTACGTTAAAATAACACTACACTTTCGCTAAAACAAAATCGACACGTTATCTAGTATTTGTAATTGGGAGCTTACAAGAGCACTAACACAAAATATTTTAGAGTTTGTGTTTTCAAAAAAATTTATTAGGATATAGTGTACAGTTTTTTTTCGAGCTCCGTGTTATTAAAAAGTTTTTTGTTATTTTACTTTTATGAAAAAATTGTACTTTTTTTTAAACAATTAAACTTTCGCAACAAATTTAAATTTTTGTGAAAAATTTTAATGCGATGTCTATAAGTGACCATGGGTCCCAACTAAGATACACTTCCAAATATATGTCTCTAAATATTGTAGTATAGAGTATCATATCTTCGACTATATATCCTTTTTTATGCTTTATAATAAATTTGTAGTTTTTATTAAACCAATAGTAGTTGTAGTTACTGCGAGTAACTACAAAAAAATGTACCTCTTTTAGATTTGATTTTTTGTTTTCATTTCTATTTTTATTGAAAAATAAAATCAATTATTTAGCATTGAGTTTTTTTTAATGCCCATGGATTTGTTTATTTTTACATTTAATTTATTTTCGTTTTGTTGAGAAAAATTTTATATTTAAATAGAAACAGATTTTTAACGCTGACTTTATTAAAAGCGCATTTTAAAATTGTAGTTTGTGGCGGTGTTCTAGAATGTTTTTAGTTTGCATAATTTAATAATTGTGTCAACAATTTCAATTTGTTGTAAAATAGAATGTAGAAAACTGAATCTTAATCAATTTTTTTGCATAGTTTTTTCTTTCCCGAAGTAACTTGTTTACACATATTTTTTTTTAATAAGAACATCCATAATTGTTCTACACAGAAAAAAATAAAAATTGATTTCAATTAAAAAATTTGTGATAAACAAATTAATAGTATCAATTAAACCAGTTAATAGTATTAATTAAACGTTTAATTCACTTGATTAAACGTGTAATTCACTTGATTAAATTTTTAATTAAAACTGATTATATTTTTGATTAATGCTTTAATTGGTGAAAAATTTTGGATAATTTTTTCTGTGTAGTTTTGCATTTTAATATTTAAGTATACAGAAATTGACCAATATTCTTCTTAAAAATATATTTTATCGCTTTTAAAGCTGAATCATTTATGTGATTTCCTTGTCGTTGATTTTTTCCGGTGATGACACCTTTTCTTGTTCGTTATACCCTCCATAAGTAGTTGTGGATTAATATTCATCTTAGACTACACAAATTGTATATATAAAATTTTAAGTAGATGTAGCCATGCCCGCCTGTTTGTCCGCCCGTCTGTTGGAAACACGCTCCCTTTCGAAAAACTCAAAGGAAAAGAACAATATTGGTGTTAAATCGTGTCTAGTTATGCTAAGCAGTTTGGGATTAAAATCTTGCAAAATCGGTTATGATAAGAGGATAAGAGTAATGATTCTGAATTTGGATACAACACTCTTAAAAAAATGAAAACTTTGTTACAAAAACTAACTAAAATACTTACGGAATGGAATGTACATATTATAGTAGAGTTTGCACAAATTTGTTCTACCACAAAATTTCGTGAAGATCAGTTTTAACTTACCATAATTGTCGTCGGAACATATCAAAGATTCGGCACAGCCGAATAAAGCACATTAAATTGTTTCAATTTAAGTTAGAGGGGATTAAATAAATTTAAATTGGACTTAAACAAAGAACCTTAAAAAGGAATAGTGTAGCAAACTAAGCTACACAACATCCTTCATCCATTGCGATTATAATGACTCCTAGCTATATAGATATTTCCTAAACAATACGAATATCCTTGCTTGGATTTTGGCGGAGGTTCTTTATAAATCATATATCCTTTATTGTAATCGTTAATAAATTTTGTATTTCAACAAACGAAAAAAATACAGTTATTATGGTAATATAATTTCAACATACAGTAGTTTTCCGGTTTAACGAACCAGTACTTTGTCAGGCCTGTTCGTTAAACTGAAAAGTTCGTTATATGCCATACTTATGTCTAGTACCCATGTTATGAATAAATAAATAACTAGAGCTGTATTATTTGTCGTTTATTTTGAAATATGTTTTGAGGTCTGTATAATATATTAAAAAAAAAACTAAAAAGGTACAATTCATTACACTGGTAGCAAAAAACCTAAAATAATTTTAATGAAAAATAGGTTCAAATTCATTTTTAATTTCCTTGAAAATTTTACATAAAAAATTTGTAGAGTAATGTTTTTTTTTTTTTGGAACAAAAAAATTTTGTTTTGTGACATCTTCCTGAAGTTCTCCTAGTAGCAATAAAGTTGACAAATTAACCTTATTTTGTTGAGCCCTTTAAATGCAAATTTCGAAGCTTTTGATAGCATCTTTGTGTTTGATTTGTTGCTCCAAATGTTTTTCATAATCGAAAGAATATGCGTAACTGATCATTGCAGCATAATCAAACAAAAATTATACATAAACAAAACCCAAAACAGCGGTACTTTTTGCTACTCACTTTGTTTTTAGTTAGAAATTACTTCACATTTTTTTCAAAATGATAAAAAGAAATCACAGAAAACTTTATTTCGATCATTTCTTTCTATCATTTTCTTAACACCAACGTAAAAAAGTGACTATTCGCTCATTCATTTCATGTAGGGTTTTTTGTTCGCTAAATTGAGCACAAAAAAATATTTTTTGTTTGCTATATAAGGTACTCAATGGAGCAAACTTGTGTGTTCGTTAAATGCGATTTTCGCAGAATCGAAGGTTCGTTAATCAAGAAAACTACTGTATTTTTGCTATTTTACCCATATTAATGGTTATTCTTATTAAATTAAGACCAACTCAACTCCTGAAACATATGCCAACCACAACCAAATAATTTTTAAAGCAATTACACCCGAGTAAAATATAATTTTATTGTCAAACGTCAAATTACAGCCATTATGTTATGAAAGCCTTCAACCAGTTACTTTTTTACCATGGGCATTTATATGATCAATGATCAACAATAACGTTTTGCTCTATTAACCGTATTTTAGGAGCAACTTTTGCTTAAATTAAGAATTCTGGATCATTTAAATTTTTGTAATATCCAAGGTGCCTTACTTAAGTAGCCCATGTCATCTCTTCTGATTAGTCTATAGTTTCCAAATGAAAACCTAACACTCCACCACAATTCTTTAATTGCCACCTAAAATGTTATTGCAATCGAACAAGGCGCTTTGAAAACCAGAATAATTTCCAATTTTTTTTTCAACATTTCCACGGTGCAACATAACTACGTAAAGTTGCGGCTAAAATAATATGCTTACATCTAAAAAATTTAGAATTGTATTGTACAGGAATCGTTCTACACTTGAAGATCATATGATTCTTCTCAACTTATCGCAATCAAATGTTTATAGTCTGGCCGCAACCAGCTACTGGAATTTAGTTTACTAAGCCAAAATATCTATTTAATAATCTAGTTTGAAAGGTGATAGGAGAATCGAATTTTTATGAAGAAATATAAATTTATATGAAGAAATGAGAGATATTAATTTAGCTGATAGAAGTTTAAAAAAAACATTTTCATCTTTAGATGAATTTTACACGTCGGATGAATTTTTCCACTTCTAAATTATTTGTCGAATATGGCATTGGAAAAGTTAATAAAGGATTTGGAAAGTTTAAAACTTGTAGAATATTTAAACTTTTTTTTAACAAGAACATAATAATCTTAATGAAAAAACAGGAGAAATTTCTATTAAAAATAGGAACGATGCAAACAGCCTTTTTAAGGAAACTTATCCCAAATTTTGCATTTATGCCTATAGCTGCGCTCGGGTAAATCAGGGCGCCGCGTTTTCTCTTTTATCGAAGAATGGTCAAATAAGTTGAGGCAACTCGGTCGGTTATGGACACTAAGACTCCTGTGCGGCAACGTACCGGTCGGACTCATGAAAACATTGCTGCTGTAAACGATAGTGTCGCCGAAAACCCGAAAACATTCAGAAGATAAAACCGGAAGACCGTGCAAAGTGCCGGCAATTCGTTCAATGGCTTCGTTACAACACAAATGCACCCAAAGCGAGCAACTGTATAGTTCACATTTTGGTTAGGCGGAGTGATTGGGCCTTATCTTATCTTATCCTTATCAAAAAAAGACATTGCAATGACTGTGAACGGCACTAGTTACAGAAACATGATAATGGAGTTCTTGTGGCCTAAACTGGACGGCAAGTTTTTGGACGACATGTGGTTTTAGCAAGACGGCGCCACCTGAAACAATCGATTTATTGCAGCAACGATATCTAGAACAAATTATATTAAGAAATTATGATGACAACTGGTCCCTAGGATCATGCGATTTAGCGCCGTGAGATTTTTTTCTTTGGGGTTTTGTAAAATCTCAGGCTTATGCGAACAAACCTGAAACAGTTTCTGAGCTAAAATTCGAGATCTAACACGTCATCGCACAGTGGGGGAAATGGCCAATCTAGTGGCGCTTAAAGAAATTTTTAAATTTTAGAATTCTGCTAATTCTTTTGGTAACTAAGAAAACAACGGATTTTTGGTTTTTGTTTGTTTTGTTTTGCTCTCGATATTCGCCCACCTGTTAGCTTTCAAACTTTACATATGTATTATTTTCAATTATTTAAGCTTGAGGTCTTTTTTTATAAAATATTCTATTTATTTATATTTTCAATATTTCGCTAACCTTTGGTTAGCATCGTCAGGAAATTTGTAAATTTGTAAATTTCCTGACGATGCTAACCAAAGGTTAGCGAAATATTGAAAATATAAATAAATAGAATATTTTATAAAAAAAGACCTCAAGCTTAAATAATTGAAAATAATTATAAATAAAGGTCAAATAAGAAAAAGAACTTTACATATGTTTTAGCAAGTGCATTAATACTTTTCGCGCTTTTTTAAAGTTAAAGTTTGTTTACACAACAAAATCATTACTTTATATATATTTTTTTGAATTAGTGTTTAAATTGAAATTATAAGGTATGTATCAAATAAAAAAATATGTTTGTGATTTGTGCTTATATGTTTTTGTTATTAAATGTGGTAAACAAACAACCTGTGTAGAAAAGTGTTTTATTATATGTAACTTAAACTTCTGTGGAATAAAAGTTGGGAGTATTCGACGAATTCCGCTTCAATGTTTGGTTTATTTATTTCTATGTTCTGTTTTCTATGTCCATCTGAAAAATTAGCTGCAACTTTATGACTTTATTTCCCGGACTTTTTCGATTCCCGGGAAAGCGGGAAATTTTTTTTAATTTCCCGGGATCCCGCTCCATATAAAAAATACAAAGTAAATTTTGTTATTTATTAATGAAAAAAAATTTTATAAAAAAACGTAAGGGAAGTTGTTTACAAAGAAAGTAAAAGAAATGGTTCAATACTTAAAAATTTATTGAAGATTGAAATAGGAACTTGAGTTATTATTACCTCACGCCTTAATTCCCTATTATTATGCTTTTATTCAGAATTATTATGTTTTGGATACAAAATAAAAAGATAACATAACAATTTAATTCATAAAACAATAATAAGAACAAAATACAAATTAAGGTACTCAAGATATGAGATCAAAAAGTTAATTAATAAAATAGATAAAATATTTTAAAGAAATATATAACATTTTCTAACGGCTTAGGAAATAACTTTCTGACACACTCAAAGCGCTTTGTAAGTCGTCAAAAAGTATATTCCTGATTTTATTTACTAATCATCATGTTTCCCAAAAATTTCGTTCATTTAGGTTGGACAAATAGTTAAAAGTGCACCGTTGTAGCATGCTTCGGATTCACAATCAGAAGCAATTTTTTCTTTTTTATAAACAACGTCTATATCAGTCAAATGTTTGTCAAACAACGTCTATATCAGTCAAATGTCTGTCAATGTTTATGCAAAAAAAGCACCAACCGGACTGCTTCTTACAAACCTTTTCATTCCAATAGGTCCATTTGTAATCTTTAGGACAATGTGTTTTTCAAGTCGTATGTTGTAGTATCTTACACGAGTTTCCAAAATGTGATTTTATTTCGGTGTCCCCGCAGTTCACGGGCATATAAACCAACACAAATTGAAATTGAAATTGAAAACTTGTGTTTATCACCTAATAAACATATCGCTCCTTCATTGCATCCCTAGAGGGAAGCGAACTGACACCAAAGTAGTCCCGTGATAGATCTTTGGTCGGAAGATCTATAACTAATCTAATCTATAACTGAAGTTATAGCAAAATATATCTTTAAGTCGGTACATTTTGAAAACTTTGATCGCATTTTGCTAAGATCGTTTGTTTTTGTAGATATGACTATGTTGCAATAAAGGAGCGATATGTTTAGGTATCTCCTATTTTTAAGACTTGTTCATGGACAATGAAACTTTACTGCCTGCATCTTATTTTAAATTAATGTACTTTATTAACTCTTCACTTCACTAAATGTAATAATTATCAACTGTTGCACTTCCCATTCTGCTTTTAGTAGATTTATTGCATCAGGAGACATTGATTTAAATACATGTACTCACTTCTTGTAATTGATCTAATCCACAACCCATCCACAGATGCTAATTTAAAGAGAATATAAAACTAAATTTCAAAGTATAAATAGCTTTTTTCTGAAATTATAAGGAATTTTTTATTTCCCGGGTTCCCGCAAGAAAAATCCCGGGAAAACGGGAAATAAAATTCCGAGAATTCCCGGGAAAAAACCCTACTTTTTACGTTTTTTAGATGCAATTTCAGAGTCTAAACGCACCCTTTTTTTATTTTGGCACTCTGAACCAGTACTAGCAAAAAAGTTTTTGGCTGTGGAAAATCATGTTTTTTCTAATCTTATTGATCCATTAAAATATAACAAAGAGCAATGTCAACAAATTCGTCAACGATTAAGAAATTTTGTAGATAAGCTGGGGAACAAGTGGACAACTAGCCACAGAATCATGGAAAAATTCGCAGATCGGAATAAATAATTGTTAGAAGGAGATCTTAGTTTTCCAGAACCAGCCATCGATCGTCGTAAATATAAAAATTTTTCAGAGTGCTCAACTAAAACTCAAATAAAAAAGGTTTCTTCTATTGTTGATAAGACGCCAACATCAGAGTTAATGTAAGCAACGCGCATTAGTCTTTTCAAATCTGGAAAAAGGAATGCTTCACAATTTGTTTCAAAATTGAGCTCAGAACCTACAATAGCTTAAAAAATGCTTAAAACTGTAAATGCTGAGACAAAAGCACCTATTCCATATACACCTGAAAAATAACCCACAACTGCTTTATTTAAAAAAAATACTTTACTTAAAATTAGCTATTTTTTTTTAAGTTATTAATAAAGCAACGCGAAATTAGCAATTTAAGGCACAGACCACAATAAATAAAAAATAAAAAAACATACAAAATATACACATTTTAAATTCAAAAAGAAGAAATAATAATTACAAAAAAAAATCATCATAGTAGAATTTAGCATTCTCACATTATTCTTATTTTACTTCTCATAAATTTGCATGAATTTCTGGTTTTAAGTACTATTATTGGTACATGCTGAGTGTAGGGTAAGATTCCAAAAAATAAATAAATATAATATATAATGCCTAAAATATAATTTTGTTTAAAAAAAGTTTTAAATTCGAATGTATTACAAAATTATAAACATACATACTACTATTAATATATTAATTGTCGACGATGAATGATACAGCATTAATGGCGGACACTGTACTGAAGCGGCATGTCCCTGAAAGAGCATATCCTTGGCTATAATTTTACTGAGCATTTCTGATAGATCAGATCAGTAATGAAAAAGATATAATTAAAGCGCCACCAGATTGGCCATTTCTCCCACTGTGCATCGGTGAGATACAGCACAATCCCTGTGTAAAAGTCATGGAGAATTCCATATAAAGATCAATGGCCTGTCATCAGAGCCTTGGGGTCATTTGCCGGATATATTACTTCATAATTTATTATTATATGCGATATGCTTAATCATATGTAAACGAAAAACATAATTAACTGTCAAATGATATGCACAAGAACTAACACAAACATTGCTTATATGACAAATCTGATTTCAAAATTATGATCGGTAGCCCGGCAGTTGAATATGCGGTTGGACAGAAGGACACACTGTAGTTATTGAAATAAAAATTTTCATATTATCTAACAGTTGTATACATTTTATGTACAATTTACTTCATTGCTAGCCAAAAGATAGCTAAATTAAGCCTCGTAACAGAAATATACAAACCATAATTCTGATAGTGCATAGAAAAATATTTCTGGAAAATATTGAAGGAATAATGCTAGGAACACAATTGCGTCGTACGTCGTGTGAACGCATAATGCTGTCGTAAACGTATTTTGTCTTCTCTGGATAATAATATAAAAAAATTCCATATATATTGAAATTATTGTTAATTTTTCTATCCTTTTATTTTGTTATTAAATATTCAATTTAAAAAGACAACAATTTTATATTTTTAGATTTCTTTTTCTTTGACAATACAGTCGAAACCCATACGTCGTCGGAATTAGATCTATGTCGGCGTACGACGTAGAAACGCTTTTACGCTTACGCCAGCTTATGTGTGCCTTTGTAAAAAATGTTATACGTTTTAAGTTGACAACGTGTCTACTTCGTACGCTTTTACGTTCATACGGTGCAATTGTGTTTATACGGTAAAACTATTAAAGTATGAAAGCTTTTTAAATCGTAATTTGACTTAGAATGCACATTCGAATTAATATAAAAATTAATTAATATATATATTGCCTGTTTTTAGAAAATTAAAACAAGTGAGTGAGAAATTCTATCGAAAACAACAATAAAAAAAGAAAATTTGTTTTCTCACTCACTCACTTGTTTACGTTTTCTAAAAACAGGCAAATAATAAATGATACTCACCATGAAAAATAAATTCCCAGATTCTATTTGTTACGTAAATAATTTTTTTCTTCTTTTTCGTCCAATAACTTTCACGTTTATCCTTAGATAATAATTTTGAAGCAAATATATTTCGTTTTCGCTTATCTGTGTGTTTTTGCCCACCCCTGCTCTTAAGCCAAAGGATTTTTATAATATTTTTTTTTTACCAAAAGTAACAAGCAAAACCATATTTTTATCCATTTTTAAACAGATTAAAATCGCTAAAACCAAAATAATTAAAATAGAATAAAACAAATTTGTTTTTTTTTTATTAAATTAATTTTTTATTACTTTTATTTATTTTTATAATTAAAGAAGATTGGGACTGGGTGTTAAGGGAAAGTTAAGGGCAAATGTTTTAAGGATTAAGGGATTAATGGTTTTGTTGTTGTTGTGGTTTTTTTTATTTTATTTATTTTATTTATTTCATTTTCAATAGAATTTGTTTTAATTCAATTTTTATAGGGATTTAATAATAATGGACTGTGCAATTGAATTGTAATGCTTTATTTTTATTATTTGTTTTTTTTTGTTAAATTTAAAACTCATTTTAAATGAAAACATTTTAAATGAAAACATTTTATTTGAAAACCTTTTAAATTAAAAAAAATTATTTGAAATTAGTTTAATTTTTTTTTAATTTTTGTAAATTATTAAAAATAATAAATTTCATGTATTTTATTTTGTTTTGGGCTGTAAATAATCGCTTTGCAATTCATATGCAGCTTTGTTTGAACATTTAACTTTTTTTTCGTTAATTTTTATTTCAATTTAAAACTCTTTTAGTGTTAAATTCAGTAAATTTTTTGTATCATAAATGTATTGGCCTGTTCATCGATTTCGAACTTACATTCAAAGCAAAAACAAATTTAGAAATACCCTAACGGAGATTGAACTAGTACCTAACTAGTTCGAAACTAGTACACAAATATCCAAAGTCTCAACAGTTGAGTACTAGTTCTCAACTGTAAACTTTTCTATGCCATCTTAATGCTCAAATTAGCACTGAGTGTGCTTGGAAAATCACTAGTGCTATTGGTTCGAGACGTCTACTAGTACACTTGGACCACATTGGGTGCTTAAGAAACAGTTTGTTACTAGTTCTTGTCTATAGAAAAAAATTTGCATCTTGCATTTTAACATTTTTTATACGGCACGAACAAATGATTTGAAATCAAATTTAAGAAGGAGTTTAAAAATACAAATATGTACTTGACTTTTAGCTTTGTTACAAAAACTTCGTTCAGTCTACAAGTGGTGGCCTTGTATCACATCAAGTCCTGGTACTCATAAGCACTAGTATTTTTATATAAAAACTCCAACCCCGTCAGCACTAGTACCTCGTGTTCTAGTTATTGTACTAGTGGCATTTTGACAATTAACTCTAAATCTCCTGCAGGGTATTTAGATAAGTTAAGCTAAAATAAAATTTCTTTCGAAATAAATAAACAGGCGGCATGGCATGTCTTTAGTTTTGTCATTAACTTATTTGTATTTATTTATTAAATAATTTTAGGTAATTAATTTCCTTTTAACTTATTAAAATTTATATTTATCTCAATATTTTTTTTATATTTGGCATTTCGGTTTCTTCTTTGTTTTTTTTTTTTTGTTTTTTTTTTTTTTTGTTTTGTGCTTTAAAGGAAAACAACATTGATGTTGGTTTCTTGGTGTGTTTTAATTTCCGGTTTTCCATTTTGTTTTTTGTTTTTTTTTTCTTTAATAAAAATTGACTTAATAATGTATAATTTTACTGTAAATGTATTGTGTTTTTCAATTATTTTGCTTTTTTATAATTCATGTTACAAACAGTGGGTTCTATTTTTTTATTTGATTTTGTTACTTTTTTTACATGCTACACATTTTTTACGTCTTACATTTCCTTTTATTTAATTCTAATTAATTTTATTTTTGTTTTTAATCCTTAAGGGAAGATTAAGTGAATGTGGTAGTTAATGACAGACATTAACTGAACATTGATTAATAGAAATATTTACTTGTAACTGCTTGGAATTAATATGGCAACGACAAATTTGAATTCATTGTTACATTGTTTTTTTTTTTTAAATTACTGTTAATTACGAAATAGTTTGATGACACTATTCCATCTTCTATTACATAAAAATTAAATAATTGACAAAATAAGTTTTTTTGGGGAACTGCATTTTACATCACATTGGGGGAGGGGATATTATGCGTTTGTTTTGGTGTTTGCAATACCAAGAAACAATGATCGTCCATCCACACTTATAAACTTAGAATTACTTTCTGAGTCGAAGTTCGTCCGTCTGTAATTCCTTGAAGATATTGTTGAGTCAATGTTGCCAGAAGTATAGATTTTTTAATTTTAGTGTAAAAAATATATGACAAATTTTTTTAATTCTTTCTTTCTTTTGTCATTATTCCTAGGGGAACCCATGTGGAGTGGATACCTGCTGTATTGTTTAAATCATCATAAGGTTCTGTTGCTATCAGTACGAAAACTGCATTAAATTAGATTGGCAGTGAAGGTTAGAGGACTCCAGCACCTAACCAAGGGGGGTATGATTTAGCTGATCATACTCTCAAATTTTCTCACATATGCGGGGGCGCTTGGTAAACGCATGAATAATATATCACATGGTTGCGATCAAATCGGAGTTCATTTCGTAAAAGCTTTGGCTACAAAGCCGACCCAATCTAGTACCAAGCGAGTCAGGCCGTGGCAAGAACTTCGGTTTTAGCCTGAGTATTTGTGTGGCACCTTTGGAAGATTCGTGCCTTAAACTCAAATTCAGGGTAGAACAAGTTGCTCGGTGTAGAGTTGGGTTGCCATGATCCATAGAATGGAATGGCTATTACATTGGCTCCTCCATAAGCCTGGAAGGAATACAAGTACTAATATGTGATTTCGATTCAAGGATCTTGTCTTGGCAGGGGCGTTGATAGACGCAATGTTTTTAGCCCGGTGTTCAAAGCACCGTTAGCTTAACCCTTAGGCACTCAAGTTAACCTGAAAACATCTGTACAATCAATTACCCTACTTTTAATGATTTTCATATTTATACCAGTGTTCGAAAATAAACGTAAAATATCGTGTTTGTTTCGGTAGATTTGTGGAAAACACAAACGCTAATAGTGTTTGTGTAGAAAATCATTAAAAAAATAACGTTTCCCTGTTTGTAATCTTTCGAGCACAAAAATAATACTGTTTTTATTATACTCAACAAATGATGAGAACATTTAATTCCGTTCGGTTTTTTTTTAAACCACAAACTTCATTGTGTTCGGTTCGGCTTTTTAATGTTCGTAGCTTTAAAAAAAAAACACAGATTCGGAAAAAAAACAAGAAGTCAGAAAAATAATTTTACACAAACAAAACATATAAACAATACACACACAAGCTGTTCGTGCTACGGTCGTTGCTAAAATTTTTTGTTTGTTCATTTCTTGTAAAAAAAGAAACATTATAGAACATTTAAATATAATGTTTGGTCTATTTTTTTAACGAAGAACAGAACACTATATAATGTTCGGCTCTTTCTTGAAAATAGTTAAGAACGTTACTAAGGGTTGTGCTCGTCTACAAAATCACTTAAAAAAAAGATATCGTTCGTGGGTTTGTGAGCCGAACGCTTAATAATGTACTGTTTATTTTTGAACATTGATTTACACACTTTATGAGGTCTTCAATGAATATTGTAGAAGTTACACACAAAATGACAAATTTAATATACCCAAAAATTAAGAAAAAATATATGGGAAAAAAATATATACTTTGTGTATATCAGTAAGAACTAGAGTTGTCAATTATTAGCATTTCAACTTTGTTCGAATAATTCAAATAACATGATTTTGTTCGTTCGATCAAACGATTAAATTTATAAAATTATTCGATTAATCGATGAGAATAACGAATAAAAAAAAAATATTATAACAAAAAAATAACTTATTTTTAATAAGTTACATTCATCTACAACTTTAGAAAATCTTTAATTTTCTTCTTTATTTTTACTTAAATCTGCTATGAATTCTTCTTTTTTTTAACGTAAAACTTTTCATCTTAAATCCATATGGTTGTATTACTTCAAGGTTTTGTTAAACAATTAATTTTATAATAATCCGATATTGCTTTGGCGTTGGCAGACCGCCCATCTTCAGCTAAACTTTTGCCTTCAATTTCTTCTATAGAGCAACCGCTGTCTCTCGTTATGAATTTTTCCATTGGACCAAGTTCGACATTTTTTGATGTCGTTGGATTATCTTCACTACATCGTTTTCAATGGTAATATTGAGACACTTACGCAAATGGTAAAAAAAATATATAATTTAAAAGAAGCATAATATAACAACAACATTTTCTGCTTTCATTATATGATTTATATATCGTTACCTTAATATAAAAAGGCCCCAACTCATTATTTTTGGAAATCCGTTTTTTTTATTGATTCTTGTAGAATGGTTACTAATACACATTCTATTAAAATTTCAATCAAATTAGAAAAAATAAATAAAAATAAAGAAGTTATGTTATATTGACCATGTTTGTGTAGCTATATTATTTCAGCTTTTATTAAGTTTTTTCCTTCTCCTGTAAAAAGTGTTTTTGATGAGTTGGGGCCTTTTTATATAAAGGTAACGATATGTAAATCAATTTTTTATACTTTTAGGTTTTAGTTTATTTCAAAGTTTTTCACCCAAAATAGAAAAACCCCCTTTCTTGAAATTTTTTTTTAACGTTTGATTTAAAAAGAAAACAGTTGAATATAAAATATATTTTTGAAATGCTATGATTACTCAACAGGATTTTTGCTTAATAAGAATTGAGATTAATTACAGTCAGGGCTATGGCTACAATATTTTTTAAATTTCCTCCATTTTGTATAAAATCACTAAAAACGTATGAGATTATTTAATTTATTTTTAAAAAAAAAATTGTTCAATTAATCGACATTAATTAATCGATTTATTCGTTATTAGAAAATCACCATTTTAAAATTATTCGAACAAGAGTTTGGTTTTGTTTGCTCGATTAATCAAATTATTCTTAATCGGTTGACAACTCTAGTAAGAACTCTTGAAATACATTTCATACTTCAATGGGCCATAATTATGTTTTTCAAAAATTTATGTGAAACTTGTGCAATATCTGTTGGCCTAGAAATAGCAGCCTTTCTCTTAAGGATTAATATTTCATAATAAATTTAAATATTCGGTTTTAAAATAACACTTTTATTTACTAACAGTTAATATTAATTATAATCATTATAATTCATGTGGTATTTTACTCTTTTAATAATATTGTGCACTCTTAACTTCATCTCTCTCTCTCTCTCTAAAATAAATACCACTATCCTTGTTGTTATTTTTTTTTTTTATTTTTCCAATAATGTTTTTTTCGTTTTTAATTGCAATTGGAATTTGTTGTTATTTTATTTTGGTTTTTGTATAAATGTTTGTTGTTTATGTGTGTATGGTTTTTGCGTTTGTTAATCTATTTTTTGTTTTGTTTGTTTATAATTTCATTTCTTAACCTAAAATTTTTTTCATATAACTCACTGTTTCCGGTTTGGTAAGAGAGCGTCGACGATTGGGTTTGAATGGCATTTCAGTGGTAATTTTTAAAAAGTTTCGAGTAGTTTCAGGTGGCGAAGTTTGTGTTGATGTTTCTGCTCTGGCTGTTGCTGACTCATTTTCCGCGTCTGTAGTTGTTGTTGTTGTTGCAGCAAAAGTTGTTGTGGTGGGTGGCGCTGGGGTGGTTGTAGTAGTAGTGCTTGAACTGCTAATATCTTCAGCTATAGTTGTTGGCATATTAGTTGTGGTGCTGGTGCTGCTCGTAGAGGAAACGGAAGTTTCAGTTGATTTTACTTCATTTTGTGGTGCAGTTGTAGTAATCGGTTTAACAGTTGTAGTTGTGGTTATACTTGTGCTTGCTGCTGCTGTTGTTGTTTTTGTTGTGGTAGTAGTTGGTGTTGAAACTTCTGTTGATGTTGCTAGGGGAGAATCTTCTTTTTGTTCATTTTTTGTTGTTGCTGATGATGTTACTAGTATTTCCGTTGTTTTTACAACTGTTTCCTTTTTATCCAGGCCTTGGTACGTTTCTCTGTCTTCCAGTTCCTCTTGTTTTTCTTCATTTGCTTGTTCTTGGCTGTGTTTCAGTTGTTGTAAACTTTGTGTTTCTGTTATTGTTGTGGTAGGAGCTTGTTGTGATACTGATTCAGCTGCTGGTGATGTTTTTATATCTTGTATTGCAGCAAGTTTTTCTGTGGTTTCCATTGTTGTTGGTAAATTTTCTTTATTTTCAACATTTTTTATTGCTGTCAGTTTTTCTCCCATTGTTATCACATGTTGTTGTTCGTTTGGTGTTGTTGTATCAACAATTTCTTCTATTTTTTGTGTACTGTCTGCTGAATCTGTCTCCGATTCAAAAAGTTTTTCTGTAGATTTTAAGGGTTTTTCTGTTGTTGCCACCAGTTTTGTGGCTTGTGTTGTCTCAGCATTTGGGTGTGTGTTTTGTGGTGGCTTAAATTTTTCTGTCTCATCCTCGTCTTGTTCATGGTCATTATTATTATTGTTATTTTTATAAGTTTCTTCTGTGTTGCTTACATGCAATGGAATTTCATCGTTTACGATTGTCTTAGCCTCAACTGTAGTGGATGCAACTGTCTCTAAAGTTGTTGTGGTCATTGTGGCTTGTGTTGTTTCTTTCAAATGTAAAATTTCGAAATTTTTACGTTGTTCCGTTTCCGTTTGCTGCTCTGTAACTGGTTTAATGCTGCTGTCTTTTTCAGTTGTTGTTGATGTTAATTCCTTTTCCTGACTAATTGCATCAATTTGTTTTTCATTTTCTGTGCTGCCTACAGAGGTGTCCAGTCTCTTCAATGCCGCTTTCTTTAATTCCAATGATGCCTCCACCACCATTTTATCTAAGGTTTGATTTTGCTTCTGCTTTATTGCTGTCTCATCTTTTTCTTCTGTGGTGGTTTCTTCGTGGTGCTGCTGTTGGTGATAGTGGTGATGATCATGCTCATTGTGACCATGTTTGCCTGCTGGTGGTACATAATGAGATTTTACCATCAGCATGGGTGGTATGAAATGAGAGCTGTCAGCAGATTCTTTTGTATGGGGATGTTGAGTTTCTTCAGTAATTACATTGCTGCGGGGTTGCTGGGGATGCATTGGATGGCCTATGGTGGGTGCAGATGTTGTTGTGGCTAAATGGACCCAGGAATTTTCAAATTCTGTATGCGTGTCATGATACTGTTTATTAGAATGATTTTCGCTAAGTCTGATCGGTTCATCAGTTTTAGTTGTGGAGACAGAAGGTATTGTTGTCAAGGACAAATCCGACTTAGTCGAAGTTGTGGTAATGGGTTGACTAGTCGTTGTTGTTGTCATTAAAGTCGTGCTAGTTGCAGTTTTCGTTGTTGCAGTGATCATTAGCAATTTTTTATTTTCCAACTCTTTGGATTTCTGCATACTCATTTTCATAGCTATGGCCTCCCTTTCCATCTTCTCCAAGCTGTTTTCTTTGTGTAAATTGGTTTTCTTTATATGAGGTAAAGGTTCCATTATTTCGTTGGAAACTTCTTCGCTTAAAACTTGTTCTGGGATCTCTGGTTCGCCTTGCAAGGGTTGGTCTCCCATCATCATTTCTTCCATTTCCACAGGCAACCTCTTTTTATCTTTTTGTGGTTGATCCATGGTTGCTTTTTTTGGATAGTCCAAGACCTTTTTAGCTGACTTTTTCACGGGCTTGGGTATTAGACCAGGTATTTTGTAAAATGAACTAACAGTTTCCATATTGGATGGTTCATCTGCCTGCATTAGTTCATCCACATTGAATTGTTCGATAAGACGCTGCACGGTGTTCTTTTCGGTCTGCAGCTCTTCGGGATAATGGGGACCATAATTTACCTCCATGGGTAAAAGTTCGATATCATTATTCTCATTATTATCTGTAGGAATGGCATTAATGATTTGTAGAGACTTAAAATGCGAATTTGTTATATCATTTATGCGTTGAGCCTCCAGACGTTCTCTGGGGCAAATTAAATCCTGCAAAGCTCTTTCACGGTCCTGCAAAAAAGAAAAGAATAAAAAATATCTTTGAGAAAATGTCTTTTCACTTTAAATAAAATCCTTTAATAAATAAATTTTTCCTATTTGTTTTTAACTAACAATCCAATTTATAACCCACCTGTTTGCCTCTGCACATTGTCCTTAGCAAACCCTCCTCTTGGCAATTTCGTATCAATTCAATACTGGCTGTATCAGCCATATACTGCAAGGTTAAATTTGGCATGTCCTTTAAATTACAAGCATCTGCCCAGCTGGGAACTGAAGTACAAAAAAAAGGAAAGAAAAAAAAAACAGAACCCAAAAATACGAGAATAAAGAAGAACAAACGTGAAATAATTGAACAGGAAATTATATAAAAATTAATTTAAAATTAAAAATCTGATTATACTCGACATTGTATGATTTAAATTGTGGTTTAATTAAGTTTCGTTGGGATGGTTTTTTTCTCTTTATCTTTGCTTAACAATCGCTAACACATACCTGGCATTTCACACAAAAAGGATGCTGTTTCTGGACCACCGCATCGCAAGGCATGCCAACGATAATCACGTATGGGATCAATTACGGCACACAACGGTGCATCCATTAAGGGTAAAGATTCCGCCCAGTATCCAGTGTCTGCCACTAAAGGTCTGGAATTGCCACTTGATATTGAAAGACAATAAAAAAAAATGGAAAAAATTGCAAATTGGTTATATAAATGAAATGAAGGAGGGGGCGGGGGTGGTGTTTGGGAGTGTAGCCTGACAGAAAGTGACAGTCAGAAATAAATTAAATAAGTTAAAGAACTGCAAGCAAGTCGTGAAGATATTGAATACAGTTAGTGTTTAATTAAAGGAAAATAGAGGTATAAATTAATCATAATATTTTTGTAGTGGCAATAATGCAGTTGTTGTGACAATATAACTTATGAAGTGTTCATTTTAATAATATTTTAAGCATATGTGACTATGGGTACGTTCGTAAATGCATCACTGCGCTGCATCAGAAAAGCAAACTTTTTTTAATGGCGGTAAAAGAATAATTATAATTTTTTTTATTGTGTGACTATTATTTTTGTGGAGTATTTCACAATGTTTTGGTCCACATTGACTTCACTGATAAATATATAACCTTTTGAAATCACTGATGCAGCGCAGTGATGCAGTTACGAACGCAGCCTATATCGAACAGATGTACTCACGGACAAACGAAAATTCATTTTAAACCACTTAAAATTCATTTAAAAAACGGATCATTTACATTTCATTTCAAACAAAATTAATTTTTAAATGTTTTATTTATAAAACTGCATATTCCTTAAAATTGAATAATTTTTACTTTTTAAAAATATATTTTAACTGACAAAAATCAAACTACATAACAAAATAAATATGGAACAACATTATTTTTTTGGTAGTTGGTTTTTTGGAATAAAAAACATAAATGTTATTATTTTCTTAAAATAACTATACTTTTATTAAATTTTAACAGTTCGGAAAACGAATTTAATAACCCACAATCAGTTTTAGTAGACGCTTAGAAATTTGAACTCTCAGAAATTCAAACAAGTGATTTCATTACATTTGGCGCTCTAAAGATAGAATGCAAAATTCGAATTTCCGAGCGGTTTTTTCTTTTTTATTGTAACACGAACATTTTGACAAAGTAAAAAGGATAATCCCATTTCAATAGATGATTTACAGATCTTGTTGATGTGTTAGAGTTTAAAAGTCAGTTTTTTGGTACAGACAAAGCTCGATATAACAAATACTCACTTTAACGAAAATCCCATATAACGAATGAGCAAGTTTTTTTATTAGATACCTTATATAACGAACGATCAACTTTTTTTTTTCTCCTGGCTTAACGAATGGTTAAGAAAAACAAAGCAAAACCAAAAATTTGTTACAATACCGTTTGTTTGGATGTGCTTTTTTTGTTTGTTACAAAGTAAGAGTACTTCTAGATTAGTTTTAACCATAATAAAAGAGTTTTGTTTGAAGTGTTGTTGAAGCAAAATGGTGAATAGAAAACGGATATCATTCAGTGAAAAAAAAAATATTTTAGAAGAATGTAAAAAAGGTGTAAAGCCTACAATATACGGAATGTAAAAAGCCTCATGCGTATGTCGTTCTGACGTAATTTTGACGTCACTACAATGCCTCAATAGCAAGTTCGTGAACGAAATACGCATGTGGCTTTTAACATTCCGTATACTGTAGGCTTAAGTCTTTTTCTTATATCGCATATTGAATATGAGTGTAAGCATACATTTGCTGTTTCAACATACATATTGTCTTAACAAAGCTATACAATATATTACAGATTTTTGAGACAAATAATTTGTCCCAATATGTAAACACGTATGTACTTACGCATTAAGTTTAATAAACATGAATATAATAACATAAACAGCTCGATTTGATGGTAAATGTAGCTAGTTTTAAAAGTTCGGTATTACGAATCTCTGTTTAACGAAAGGGGCTGACATTATATCATTCGTTATTCCGGGCTTTGCCTGTATTTGTATATGTATACGGTTTAAAATTTATTAAAATAGGAAACTTGACTAAAAATGCCAAACAAACGTAAGAAAAACACTTTGTCTTTACAAGACAAATTAAAAATATTGGAAAAGATTGACAAAGATTGACAAAGGCGTTCAAGGAAAGCGTTTAGCACTATACGTTGATGTAACTACTTCTACCATTAGCTATATTAAGTCGGATAGAAAATCAATATTGGATGCTGTTGCCAACACTTATCAACACGTATCCAATAAAACTTTACATAGTGCTGAATACCCGAAAATGGAAAGTCGTCGCTATGAGTGGTTTCTTAATCAACGTGAAAAAAAGGAGACATTAAATGGACCCACACAGAAAAAACTATGCTTCCAAATTCAAACAAAAAATTTGTAAAATCAAAACATTTTTTGTCTGAAATCGGTCCTACAAACAAATTTGCATATTCAAACAATTTATTCGCATTTCGTTTATTGGAAAAAACACTGATTTTTTCAAACAAATAATTTAATTGAATCAAACAAATAGTTTACTGAAAATCATATTAATTTCAAACAAATAATTTTGCTGAATGAAACAAAAAAGTTTTTGCACAAGCAATGACGCGCAGTTTTTGCACAAGCAATGACGCGCACACAAGCAAGCACTGTAGAAGTAGATGAAGGCAGAGCAGAGCGGCGCGGCTGGGTTTAAGACACATTTTTTTGTTGGAATAATTTTTGAACCAAGTCTTGTTTATACACACAACGTTTTTCTTCTTCACTCACTGTTGCTGGATCCTTTCCTTGCCAACAGACCGACTCGAGATGTTTTTCGTCATCATTTTATTTTTGTATTTGATGTAGGTATTAAACTAAACATTTTAAAAAATTTGAATACGGGATTTTGTTTTTCGTTCTTTTTTGCCAACTTTGAAACCAACCAAAAATGTATTTTGTTTCTTCTAATGTTGTTGTTGTTTAAAAAGAGTGAAACGTACTATTGTTTTTTTTTACTACAAACCACGCCACGCTATTTTATCATCTTTCTTATTGTTGTACTTTTTTAAAGCGACTGTATGTGTTTTTGGTTTTTGTTCTTATATTTCACATAAAGAAGTGTTGCTTACGATCAAATACAAAAATGCAATAAAACGACAACATTGAAGAGCGTTAAATAATTCATACAAAATTATGAAAACTTGAAACCAATAACACGTATATTATATTTTTGAATCAGTAAAAAATTTGTAGAAATTAAAAAAAAAATTTTCAAACAAGCGTTTGTTTGAAAATAATTCAGCAATAATTTTTTTCTGTGCATATTAAAGGAGAAAGCTAAAGTAGTTTTCAGGCAAAAATATCCCGATAAAGCTGAGAATGACTTTCGGGCAAGCTATGGATGGCTTACCAAACTTAAAAAGCGGCATGGAATTCGCCTTTTAAAAATTAGTGGCGAGATTTTATCCAGCGACACTAATTCAGTCACTCCTTTTATTCATAGACTTCGTGCTTAAATCACAGAAATGGGCCTGTGGGAATCTCAAATATATAACGTCGAAGAAACTTGGCTAAATTACCGCTGCCTGCCACATAGAACATACACAGAAAAAATTATTTTTCCAATTCAAACAAAAAATTTGTAGAATCAAAACATTTTTTGTCTGAAATCGGTCCTACAAACAAATTTGCATATTCAAACAATTTATTTGCATTTCGTTTATTGAAAAAAAACACTGATTTTTTCAAACAAATAATTTAACTGAATCAAACAAATAGTTTACTGAAAATCATAGGTATAACAAAAACAAAAAAGTTTTTTTTTGCACAAGCAATGACGCACGCGCACACAAGCAAGCACTGTAGAACATGGTGGAATAAGCAGGTGGCATCGTTACGGCAACAAATACAACATTACAACAAAAATGGAAATTACATAACCGGTTACGTCAAAAAATACATTAAACAAAAATCAAAGCCTGCCGCTGAACGTGATGAAATAAATAAATTCTTAGCCAATTTTTATTTAATTATGGTCAATATCTTATCAAAATTATCAAAAACTTTAATAAAAAACAAAATTCACAGCACAAAACGTGGACTTTTTGTAAACATAAACAAAACTTTGACATAAACCTAGACATACAATGCAAGAGCAAAAAATCGTCATCTGGCGTAGTGCTGCCACCTGTTTATTTCACCATGCTGTAGAAGGTAAAGGCAAAGCAGAGCAGAGCGGCCGGCGCCTGGCTTTGAGACACATTTTTTTGTTGGAATAATTTATACACACAATGCTTTTTTTTCTTCTTCACTCACTGTTGCTGTATGCTTTCCTTGGCAGCAGACCGACTCGACATGTTTATCATCATCATTTTATTGTCGTATTTGATGTATTTAACCAAACAGTTTTAAAAAATTGAATACGGGATTTTGTTTCTTATAATGTTGTTTCTGCTATTGTTTTTCTTATAGTTGCACTTTTTTAAAGCGTCCAAAAATAGACTGTGTGTGTTTTTTGTTGTTGTTTTTATATTTCACATAAAGAAGTGTTGCTTACGATCAAATAAAAAAATACAAAAAGACGACAACATTAAAGAGCGTTAAATATTTCATACAAAATTATGAAAACTTGACACCAATAACGCGTTTATTATATTTTTGAAGAGTTGTCCACATTTTTGTTGGTTAAATAAAAATCAAACAAAAATATTGATTGAATCAGTAAAAAAATTTATAGAAATTAAAAAAATTTTCAAACAAGCGTTTGTTTGAAAATAATTCGGCAATAATTTTTTCTGTGTATGTTTCAGCTTCCGAAAAAAGTGCTCCGGGACACAAAACCAAATAAAAAAGAATTTCTATTTTACTGGGAGCAAATTCTGATGGTTCCTGTAGGTTTTGGGTTATGGAAAAAACCAAAAATCCAAGGTGTTTCAAAAAATTTAACAACCCCCAAGCCCTTTTACTTATTGGCAACTGCTCCGGCCACTCACCCATTAAGGCAATGCAAAGCGAAGATGGAAATATAGTGGTGTACTTCTTTTTACCAAATGTTACAGCAGCGCTGCAGCCAATGGACCATAATCCAATAGAGCTAACCAAACTTATTTATAGAAAAAAATTGCTAGCCAAACTAATTGCTGAGAATGGTGAACTAAACAAAAATGTAAAATCTCATTCAATCAAAGAGGCAATAATTTTAATAAAGAAAGCTTGGGATGAGGTCACGCAAACAGCTTTAAAACAATTCTTGGTGTGGATGATGTGCCTCTATCACGGTTGATGGAAAAAGATCAGTACTATAATGACGTTGTCCAAATAAATCAAAATCTTTTGATGCAAATTGATCCGAATAATTCTATATTTGTAAGAGAAATCAAAAGATTGAATGAAGATGCCTTTGAGAATGAACCCTTCCAAATATTTGACAGCAAAAGTTTGCCTTTAGACACGGATTAAGATAGTAATGTGGAGGTTCCACCTAATATTTATTATTCCGAGGCTACTGCAATTGTAAATAATTTAATACAGTAGTGCAAAAGCAGTGAATTATTTTCCACTAAGTACTTGTCAAATCTTTTAGATCTTCGTAATGATATTGTTTTGTCGGAAATACAAAAACCTAAAAAACAGACTAATATTACTGATTATATGATTAACAAAGACTGAGTGAGAAGTCAAAATATGTCAAAATGTTTAAACTTTTCTTGAAAAGTTTTCTTTTTTAATCCTACATACTAAAGTCAAATGAACTGAATTGTTATTTTTTGTTATATTTCGTTAAGTGTTTTATAGTTGTAATGTTAAATAAACTAAAATGAAAAAACACAGTTTTTTTGTAATATCTTTATAGTCAAATTTACCCAAATTATTATATAAAAAAACCGCACAGAAATTCAAATAATTCGGAAATTGGTTCGAATTTCCGAGCGTGTACAGTACAGTACAGTAATAATTTTATAAGTGTGTAGTAGATAGTGCGAAAATATTATGGTTTTAAGCAGACGAGCCCTTACTGCCAAAAAAAGCTTAAGCGGCAAAAAACAATTTTACAGGTGAAGGTTTTTTTTATCAAGTATCGTACTACACTGAAAGAATTTTCTTCAGAATACTAATGAATTTTGACATTAATCCCATGAAAAATTCCATTAAAAAGGAACCTTTGCAGCGCTTCGTTGGATCCTGTTTCAATCAAATGTATTTAATAAAATATTACATTAGATCTATGAATGTTATTCATTGGATAAATACTTTCAGAAAAGTAAAAAAAATTTTTTTATTTTATTTTTGAATTTTTTTTTAATGAAAGTTGTTCTTATTCAACTTTTTTTTTAACCAGAGTCGCTGGCGGGAATCGATCCCACAACCTCGGCGCTGATAGACTAGCTCACTACCAGCTAGCTTACTGGGGCAGTGCAGTTTTTGAATAAAAAAACTATGTTTTTTGCCACTACTCAATTATGAGCGTAAATATGAGATTAAATTGCCCATAACAACAAAAACAACGTTGATTTTTTTTTGCTGGCGCATAATAAAAAAAGACCACATAAAGAGAGAACAAAGAAAACTAAAAACATACCTATGGATTGAATGTTTTTGTTTTATTACTATAATGACATTTTCATTGTCATAATGAAAATTTAAATTTATGAAGGCATGCTTTTTCGAAATATTTTTATACTTTTAATTATTAAGACTATAGAGTTATTTGAATGTTAAAAATATTTTTTTTTTTCAATTATTGAAATATGTTGCTTTTATTAAAAAAAATTTTGATTTCATTAATTTAATGGCATATTACATTAGATGCATAAAATAATTAAATCTTACATTTTTAATTAACAATTAAACATATTTTTAAGGGAACTATAATTTTGTAATAATTTATGAATACAGTTATGTTTGTATATTGTTTTTTATGTTCCCAATTAAATTTTTTTGTTTAACTTGGACAAACTTTAGTTTTCATATATTCAATGAAAATGTTTAACGTAATTACGAAATCCAATGAATCGATTTTAACGAAAATACTTCATTATAACTACGAAATTCCATTTGGACAATGAAAATTTTCATTTAACCAGTGAAATTTTTTTTATGAAAACGATTCATTAAATATATGCCACCTGCCGAGTCTGACAAGAAAATCAGCTAAGCTAGAAAATTCCTGTGAAAACAAGCGCACGATATGGTTGCGTATTATCACCACCGGTGCTATTCAACATCGTCCTAGACATTGTGATGAACCGCACATCGAAAAAAAATAATGGGGGGATCACATGGGGACTGCAGGATAATTTTGGAGATCTCGATTACGCGCAGGACATCTGTCTGCTTGCGCACAAACATTCTGACACTTAAACCAAATAAAATAAGGTGAAGAAGCCCTCTGCACTTACTGGGTTGGGAATCAATGTACCGAAAGCCTAATGTGTTGTTTTCACAGTACAAATTATTGTACGTGTAGTAAAATTTATATGAAAAGCATTCCGTTTTTTAAGTGTTTTCCATATAAACTTTACTACACGTTCAATAACTTGTGTTGTGAAAACAGCACATAAATGATGTGCATAAAAGCCAATAGCTAGGGTACTCAAACGATTAACCGTTGTTCTATTAATCGATTAATTTTTGGTGATTAACTGTTCGAATAATTTTAGATAGCTTATTTTCGATCAATTAATAATTCGAATAATTAAGTCGATTAATCGAAAATTTGTTTTTCACAGCATTAATTTTTTTCTTTAATGTAAAAAAACAAGCCGGTGCGTTTTAAATTCCCTTTTATTGTTTCTTAGCGCAGAAACATTTCCATCGAGTAACAATTTTTTAAAATATAGTATAGAACAAAGAATGAAAGCAAAGAGTGTGGGAATAATTTATTTTTAAGAATGTTAAGAATGTTGAGACGAATGAAAACAACATTTTACAAGATCTTTACAAGACTATTAAAAGTATTAAAATAGTTACATAATCAAATAGAGATTCAAGTGGTATAATGGAAGACTACTAATTTTAAGAAAAGGGAACAGAGAAATTGGATATGGATTACTTTCAATCTCTCCATCGTCAACAATAAGTAAAATAATATTTTCTTGATATATAAATAACCTTTAAACTGTATACTTTTTTCGAAAGATTAGTTTAGAAGATTAGCTTAAATTTTGATGCTATTTTTTATTTAAAAAGTGTTCCTCTTTCATTACATAAGGTACCTTTTGTTATATTGTTTTAACGTTTTTAAAAAAATTTTTATGTTAAAAAATATAATTTTTGTTCTTATTTTTAAACTTCTAGACAAAATTAAAATTTTTACCTGGAATAATTATTCGCGCCATTAATCGATTAATACAAAATATAATATAAGATTTGATTAATTATTGTTAGTTCATATTTAATATATGAAGATTCAATAAATAAATAATGAGAAAAAAAAAACAAAATATCGATTGATTGAATTCTCTACACTGAAAGAATTTTCTTCACAGATCCAATGGATTTTTACATTAATCCAATGAAAAATTACATCAAAAGTCAACCTATGTAACCCTTCATTGGATTAATGAAGAATGAAATTTTTAATATGTTCTCAATGATATTTCTTTGTGTCGTTTATTTGTTTAATGATTGTTATGGTTATAAATTTATGTTTATTTAAAGAGTGATTTTTTATGAATTAAGTTTTTCGGGCTGGCAGCACTGGTTGGTAATTGTGTCCAAACTACATCTGTGAAAGTGAAAAGTGTTCAGTATACTCTGCCATTTCATCATGGAGAAACTCACAAACGAGCAACGACTGCAAATCGTTGAAAATTTTTTTGCCCCAATTGGCTGAGTTGGACTTGGTTTATATGTGGTTTCAACAAGACGGTGCCACATGCCACAAAGCTCGTGAGGCAATGGACATATTAAAGGATGAATTTGGTGAGCAGTTTATCTTTCGAAATGGCCCTATGAGTTGGCCGTCAAGATCATGTGATTTGACGCCTCTTGACTATTTCTTGTGTGGTTATGGGAAGTCGTTGGTCTATGCGGACAAGCCAAAAACGATTTAAGCCTTAGAGTGTAACATAACACGTGTTATTCATGGAATAAAGGCCGAAATGCTCGAAAAAGTGGTGCAAAATTGGACCTAACGAATGGACGATTTGAACCGGAGCCGCGGGCAACATTTACATAAAGCTATTTGTAAAAAGTAAATGGCAAAGACCAATTTATCGATTTTGAATATATGATGCACATTTGAGTGTTTTATTAGATTTTAAAAAGCTACGCTTCAAAAATCACCCATTACTTTATCCATTTGCTCAGTGTGCGTTGGTATACCAACAGCCCACTCTCACGGTTTGAAATATTGCAATAGAAAATGTAAATTCTGTTTGCTATCTGGGCAGCATCTTTGCGGCAAATGGCAGTTCGTGCAATGACTTTCGTTCCCGCCTTTGAGATGCTAGACAAAGTATAGAGGTCAACGCAAGTCTCATGATCGAAAAAATTAAAGTTATTTAACATCAGCGTCAAATTGGTCATACTTAATGATTGCAAAACATGGAGGGCGGCTATAAAAGTAACACTGCAAGTCTTCGTTATCTGCAGCTTAAAAAAAATACTGCGTATATTCTGGCCGAGTACAATCTCCAACAACGCCCTTTGGTCTTTAATGAAACAGAATAACTCCTCCTCGAAATGCGGCGTCGTAAATGAAAATGGATCATGCATACACTGAGAAAGCCTTGTGACGATATCAGCCGACTAGCTCTTGACTGGAACCGACAGGGCAGCCGAGGACGAGGCAGACCAGCAAATAGCGAAAAATCGAATACCCGAAACCACGAACAACTCAAATACGTAAACATTTTAAATTTTTATATTTACTACTCTAAAACAAAACTTTCTGAGTTTTCTTGTTTTATTTGTTTCTTTTCTTTTTTAATTTGGGGAATCCCAGCACTAAATAAAACTCGATTTTGAATGCGTTCATTTTGGGACATCTCTTAAAAAAATTCATTGGTTCTTTCAGTTGAATAGTAATGAGTGCTTTTTAGTTTTTCTGATTATTTTGTAGGTGAAGTTTTTACTGGAATTCGAATCAATTCATATTTATTTGTTAGAAGTTAATATCTGTTGCTAAACCGTAAGGTTTTTGTTTTGGAATTTTCACAATCTAAATCATGAAATAATTTGAAAACCTAAAAATAAGTTCACGTTTGCGCGAGTTCAGTGTATTTATATTTGACAGTTAAAAGAAAAAATTTAAGGTAAAACTTAAAATTTAAACCAGAAAAGATAAATGTTTCCTTTTATTTTTGTATATATCCTTTTTATAACTACTTGCTGTAAATATAATAAAATGTCCGTGTTTATGGTTAAAAAAAAAACTATATTTATAGAGATTCCTAAATATTCATACTTGTTTACATGTTGATGTTATTGCTGCGGATCCAAAGTATCCAAATAAAAAATCAATAAATATTCAGTCACATGTAAAAAAGTTTTTTAATAATATTTCGCACATCCTGAAATATCCTTCAACAAGCGCTTTTTATAGAATTTCTATATTTAAGTCTCTCTGCTGAAACAAGGAAAACATAAAAACATGGTTGGATAACTAAGCTATTTGTGCAAAAATGAAAAAAAAAAGAAAAAATAAATAAATAAATAAACAGTTTTTACACAAACAAATATACTAAAATATACATAAACATTCATATATACAGTATGTAGTCATATGCGTTAAACTATACTATATGTTAAACTATTGTCTAGTAATATTATTAGAATATAAAATAGTGTTTATATATACATATTTCTCATACAATTTATATATATTTATATTTTTTAGTTTTTTTTTTCTTGTAGTTGTGATTTAATATATCTATACAAACATACATATTTATTATAAATTTTGATAGAGTATTTAAGCTAAAGTTGAGTAAAGTGTAGTGAAGAGTAGAAGATTGTGTGTTTTTGCACATTTAATACTTACGACCACATAAAACGATCAGAGCTTTGGGGTCTCATAAGACCAATCCAAACAATGTCGTTAACATCTAATTCTCTTAAAAGGTCTCTGGTTGCATCAAATTGAAAACTGTTGTCGACTATGTAAATAGAGAAAAAGAAAAGTAGAAACAAGTATGAAACAACCAAATATTAATGTCAGTATTTTTAAAATTATTTTATATTTAATAAAAGTTTACAATATAAATTTAAGATGAAAATTCACTTCTGTTAAATTTCATAATCAGTTTTAAGTACGGGGGAAAATAAATACAAATTAATCCTTAGAAACACAGAAAAATTCAGTTCTTTTAATTAATATATTGTTACGAAAGTAGCTTAAGTTAAGAATTAGTTGTAATTATTAGTTAAGAATTAGTTGTATTTATAAGTTATCTTGTATTTATTAGTTGTCTTGTATTTATTTATTAGTTGTCTTGTATTTATTTATTAGTTGTCTTGTATTCATAAGTAATTTTACTAGTTTACATTGTTATTAAAAATTGTTACAGGAGGACCTAGAAGCTTCAGTATAAGAGGTAAAATTATGTAAACATTAGCGCTGCCATAAATCAAATTAAAGTGTGGTGAATAGTAAAGCCTCGAACCTTCGAAAAACATTTCGAATGTTCTAGACAACCAAATTGCTGTATAAATACTAGCGGCGACTAGCGTAATAAATTAATTCTAAGTTCAGACTTTGTCAATACGGTAAAACGCTGAGAAAATTATAGTTGGTTGTGAATAAAAGCTATAAATTGCGGTTGTTAAAAAGACTTAGTACTTAATAGAGTTGAGTAAATTGTAAACAGTGTTAAAAGTGTTTGTGTTTTATTTATTTTATTAAAGTTGCAATAAAGAACTCGAAACGGTTTATTATAAAGGAAATAAACCAAAACGTTATTGAAAGGCAGTAACGTAACAATATTATAATTATTACAGTAATCAAAGCAGTCTTCTAATTTCATAAGAATCTCTATAAAAACAAACTAAGTAATTTTAATATATACTGCAACTTGCAGAACGTTTTAAGCATGATTACTCATTAACCCAGTATGCAAGGTAAGTCAATTTATATCTAAATTGTAACCATTTGTCTCAAATATCCTCTCCATACACCCATAGAACATATCGTGGGTATCATGTAGAAAAGCCCTAAATGTACAATGGCTAGTAAAACCGTTATTTTTGAAACTATTGCATTAAGTTTTTGTGACGAGGTGTATTTGTGTGATATGTGTTGGAATTACTAAAAACAATTACAGGCCTGGTCCACACTGTCGGCCGTTTTCGTTCATTTTAGTTTTCAACGACACCCCACTAAAAATTTTCAGTCGAGAAAAACAAGTCGATCTGCAATGCAAGCGATCGATAGCATAACAGTTTTAATACAAATATGCGGCCCACTATGAAATATTATGCCACCACAAATGTCATGAACAGTAACTTCTGTTGTGGTTGTCGACAAAAGCATTTTGTTAAAATACCAAACGAAATTTTTCTTTACAAACCAACACTTTCTATTTTTATACCCTTCACCACAGGTGGTGAATAGGGTATATATAAGTTTGTCATTCCGTTTGTAATTTCTATAATATTGATGTTAGACCCTATAAACTTTATATATTCTGGGTCCTTATGGGGAGCGAAGTTCATTTAACGGTGTCCGTCTGTCCGTTGAAATGGATTTTTCGAAGACCCCATATATGATGGGGGCCAGGTTATTATACCTTTATGTCACATATGGTCCGTAATTGTTTGCTATTGAAATTCAGCAAGATCCGTCAACAAATGGCTGAGATATGAGTATAAAACTACGACTGCCATAAATTTTTTCCTTTAAAGGTCCAATTAGACGTGACATTACCATACCAACACTGTATTACCAAAACGACATAAACATACCATACAAACCAATTCAATTTTGGTTTCTACGGCCATACAGTGGCTATGGTAGTACAGTATTGGTAATGTGGTTTTTTTGTTGTTGTTTTTATACCCTTCACTACAAGTGGCGGATTTTATTTGTAATGTGTTTACGCATCCACATACACATTAATGCATGTATATGATATGCCGCTCAAATAAGGAAACAAACTCATAAACTCAATATATTTTAATTTAACGCTTCTTCAGTAAAAGCATTCGTAGCCGAGTTGTTAAGTTTCCTCCTGAGACTGATGATATTGCCAGTTCGAATCCAAAAAGAATTTTTTTTTTATTTAATTTTTTTATGTTCCAAAAACGATTTTAAGGTTATAAAACGAGTTTCAAACATCAACTTTGGCAAAAGAGGAAACGGGCTTAGGTACATATATAAATTTTTTGTTTTTTTTTTTATATTCTAAAGAACGTTATTTACGTATATAACTTTTTGTTCTTATCTCATCATGGTGAAGGGTATATAAGATCCGGCATAGCCGAATATAGCACTCTAACGAATATAGCACTCTAACTTGTTTTTAATCTGTTCCTGCCAGGCAGGAAGAAAAACTTCTTTACGGTAAGCCCCAACGTTAATACCATAATGCTTGCAAATTCTTAGATTAGCTGAAATGTAAAATAAGAAAATTTTTCCACACCCGTTTTCCTCTTTATTCTGTATGTGTTTCAGCTTTCTAGCCAATCAGTGGGCTTCACAAAGCTCTGGATAGACAAAAAAAAGAGAAACACACAAATAGGGAACTTCCCGTAGGCGAACGTCATGATGATTCATCATGAAATATGCTGACAATGTTAGATTATCAACGACATATGCTGAATTTGCTTTGGCGTCATACATGAATTTTTTAAGGAATTGTCCAAAATATCGTAGATGACCAGAACTGATTTTGTTCGTTAGGCTTCCGCGTATTAGTGAGTCCTAACAGACAATATCATCGATATTCAGACAATGTTGTCAAGTTCCATACGTACATTTAATAATCCGTTATTCAACCATTGACGAATAGCAGACAAATTTCAGCAGAGTTCAGTTTTATATCGAGTGAAAACAGACAATGTCGATTACTTTCAACTTTCTTTTTTTAAGTAAATCTTTTATAAAAATGTCTGCAAAACTGTATTTAGCAGTGCCGTTGTCGTGTACTTTCATCGACACTTCGATATTTTCATAGAAATTGCGCCTTGAGACCCAGTTTGTCAGGGGGAATCATAGATGAAAATATCAATTTGACAAGGTCGTTCAAAAAACGCCACCGAGCTTACGTATAGATAATTTTATGTTTTTAAAGCAACACCACTTACAAAATTATTTAGTTTTATAAAATATTTTTCAAAAAATTTTATTCTATATTTTTTGTTAATTCCTTTTTTTAATTTTTGTTTACAATCATAAATCTACTAACTAATACATCAGAAGAAAATGTTGACAAAGTCTATGATTTTTTAAAGTGTATTAAGTTACACAATTATTTCTAAATCTAAATTTATTTAACTTATATTTTATATAACGAGGGCCGATAGCCTTAGATGCTAGTGTATAATTTATTGTAATGTTAATTATAATAAATATTAAAATAAATAAATAAAATAAAAAATATTTTTTTATTCCTTTTTTTTAATTTTTGCTTACTACATTGCAATGCATTGTTTTGTTAACTGCTTTGTTTGTAGCAAAGAGTTGTTTTTATATGGCTCGATCAAAATATTTGATGTGGCAGTATTGTCATTTCACAATGAATGGAAACGTAATATAACGATAATGAGTGACCTGCTGTCGCTTGCTTAAGTTGCCGATCGATATGGTGGGTCAGGCTGTAAATTTCGAAGAAATCGAGCTAGGGCGGCCCTTCTCCATGAGACCAACGATATGTGGTTCTATATTTTGACTAAATTTCAAATATTTTTGAATTCCGGTAAGACAGAGAAAAACATACATATTAAGTGAAAATTTATATATATTGTTACGTTACTGCCTTTCAATTACGTTTTGGTTTATTTCCTTTATAATAAACTGTTTCGAGTTCTTTATTGCAACTTTAATAAAATAAATAAAACACAAACACTTTAAACACTATTTACAATTTACTCAACTCTATTTAGTACTGTACATATTTTTAACAATCGCAATTTATAGCTTTTATTCACAACCAACTATAATTTTCTCAGCGTTGTACTTTATTGACAAAGTCTGAACTTAGAATGATTTAATTACGCTAGTCGCCGCTAGTATTTATATGGCAATTTGGTTGTCTAGAACATTCGAAATGTTTTTTGAAGGTTCGAGGCTTTACTATTCATCACACTTTAATTTGATTTATGGTAGCACTTATGTTTACATAATTTTACCTCTTATACTGAAGTTTTTTTAACGGTAATTTCTAGGGCTTTCTGCACATTGGGATTGAAGTGCACTAAATTATAACAAAAACGATGTAAACTAATAAAATTACTTATGAATACAAGACAACTAATAAATACAAGAGAACTAATAAATTCAATCAATTCTTAACTAAAGTTACTTTCGTAACCATATATATATATATGCATTAGGGTATTCAATCGATTAAATCTCGTTCGATTAATCGAACAATTTTAGACGATTAATTGTTCGAATAATTTAAAATTGCTAATTTCGATTAAAAGATTAATCGAATAATAATAATATATAGTATTTCTGTTATATGTAAGTTTTTTTTTAAAGTTTTAAGTCAAATAGAAAAACCAAATGTATGTGTCCGTTGGAATTAAAAAAAAAAAAAACAAAACAGTCATGTTTAGTAAGTTATTTAGCTTAAATGTTTGTTAGATTTTTTCAACAAAAATTAATAATTTATTTCACAAAAGAAAAAACGACAAAGGTATGTTAACTCAAAGATTTATATTAATATATGGGGTAGGTTCTAGAAATCGAAATGATGTGAAATTTAAAACGAAAGGTAATTTAAATTCATTTACTATTTACAAAATGACCGTAGTTTTTCGAGGTTCTAAGTATTGTTCTTGCAAAAATAACAGATACTTAAAGACTGAAGTAGATAAAATAAAATATTTTTATGAACTTTTATTACAGGGTGGTTTTTAAAATTTCCTCGATTTTGAATCCACTTAATTTCGATTTCTAGAACACGCCCACTTTTTAACAGAATAGTTTATGAATTTCTCTCTTTAGAATGAGCTTGCTTTAAAAATATTTTACGAAGGATAAATCTAATAAGGCTAAATGTAACTGGTGTCGAACAACGTATTAACGTAAATGTTCTTCAACAACTTCACTAATTTACCACTTACACAGTGACTATAACCTAGTACTTGAAGAAGATGCTCCACTTACAAAAAAAGTCGTCCAACGAATTAATATTTTAAACAGGATATTTCGATCGATTCTCAAGAGGAAATTTTTTGCAGAAGCATAGCAGAGGATGGAATGTCCGTGAAAAGTTTTAAATTATCCGAAGTAATATTGGCTCTTTTCAAATCTAAGTGGCCGAAAGTGAAGCAACAATTTGGAGCTACTTTAACAAGTTTAATTGAAAAAAGATTGTTTATTTACTCAAGTACTAATTTTTTTTGAATTATCCAAAACAAACTCTCGTAGAGTATATAATTTCTGGATTAAGAGTTATTCAATTATTCGATTAAATTTAAAATTTTATTTGTTTAATCGAAAAAGTAAAAAATGCCAAATATCGATAATCGTTTAATTGAACAACAGAGTGGTGCAATCATAATCTGAAGTGATACTTTTTCTCGTAGACTTCAAGCAAATTTTAAATTTTTTTACAAAAAATGAACATTCCAAGTCGTAAGTTTAAATGCAAGTTATTATAGTGATTTAAAACTTTTCAAGTAGAGCAAACAGAACAAAAAAAAAAAAAAAAAAAAAAAAAACAAGAAAAAGTGCTTTATTTGGCTGTGCCGAATCTTTTCTAAAACATCAAAATACTTTGCAGTCAAATGTATCATCAAGTTTAACGACAAACAGTTTGCTTTTTAGCGATGCGTATACATTTTTTTGATGCACCTTGGGACAGATAACAACATTGAAAAATTCTGCAAGGTTGCATTTTATAATAAACTTGATTAATCAAAATTGAAATTATTCAATTAATCAGAACTGTGATTAATCAAAATTGTTGATTAATCGATTAACGTACATCCCAACCTGATAGTAAAGCTGAACAAAATTATAAAAAGATTTCAAAAAAAGGCTTAAAGTTAAATTTAGAGACTTTTGGATAGAAATAAGAGACAGTCTTGTCTTCTTTTTGCTTTTATCTTAGCTCTACTAGTCTCTACAATATCTCGAGTCTTTGGAAAACCCATTTCAATATACACACGGGTAGACGGACATCGCTAATTCGACCTCGCTGCTTATAGGGAAAATAAAATAAATAAAAGGCGCATGATCAATATTCTAGAAAAAGCGAACGGAATGACAAGCTAATGTGCATTTCCCTTTTCACTCAGAGAAAAAACATTTTTCAATATGGTCACCTCCAACAAAACTATTTTTGACGAAAAATTTTAAACATATTATGGTTAATTTAACCACATAATTGTCTCCGCCAACAATATTATGGGTAAATTAGTCCTCAATCAAGAAGACACAACCATATTATGGATGCCTCTTAACCTATTATTTTTTTAATAACCAATATTATTTTTCCATTTTCCAAGAGCATAATGTTGTGGTTGAAAATCAAGCGTGCTATTATAAGTGTTGATCATGTTTTTTATTATAAACCATAGCATATTCGGAGGCAACCAAATAGTTGTTGCGGCTTTTTAATGGAGGAATAATTAAACCATAATTATCACCCTATCTAAAATATTTAATCATTTTTGTTCAAAATAGTTTTGTTAGAGGTGGCCATATTCAAAACATTTCTTTTCTTTGGGTGTGGTGAAGGGTATAACAATTAAAAATTGTTTTCAGTAGATCAGTTAAATTTTTACATTAAAAACTCGTGTTATGAAAAACTACACAGTAGTTATGTATTGTCTTCAACTCTATCGAATCCAATCAGCAAAAGTTATCTAATTTTTTAGTCCTAAAATAACATCAACATTTCCTGCTATTCCCTGCACTACCTTCTAAACAATTTTCACCCGAAATAAGCCATACGTTTTATATACAACATTAAAAATTTAAATTGTCGATTTAAATTTTCCAGCAATAAAAACAAAAAGGAAAAAAAAATCGAATTACAATTGACATGAAAAATGTGTTAAAAAATGAATGGTTTTACCCTCCTCCTTTCGACATTTACGCTAGGAAAATTAAAAAAAAAACATACTTTGATGACTTAGATAGCGAAAGCTGTTAGAAAAATGCTATAAAAATATACAAAAATATATTTTATATTAAATGAACATGTGTCTGAGTGTCTCGTGTCAATGCAACTGTGACACCTTGTCGCTACAATATACTAAAAATCACATAAGATCCCTTATGGAACATTCATTTATCCAGCCAGTCATTCATTCATTCCCTTATTTTTTTTTTTTTTTTTTGTGACTTTATTGTATTGGCTGCTGTTAGAGTCTTTATTCGGTATGATTTTTTCTTTTTCTTCTTTTTTGTTTCGTTTGTTTGTGTATCTATTTGTTCTTAGAAAAGCTGTTTACTTGTTTGTGAATTTTATGTCGATAGGTTGTCTATGCTTCAATGAATACACTTATTCCCACATACACATATGTACATATCGCACACTTAATCATAGACAGGCACAACTCAAAATTTATCAAAATCTTTTTTTTTGTTTTTCATAAACAAGTGCCAATGTTCTGTTACTCTCGCGTCGAGAAACTTTTCGATTGAAATCTGAGAAATGAAATAAAAATGCCATACAATGATACAAACAACTTTTTTCTCACTTAACTGTGTCTGTAACATTTTTGGCGAGTAATGGCTGTCACGTAAGGAAATTACTCTCCAATTTATAGAAAAAGTGTGTCTGTAAAATTTCTGTGAGAAAGTTCCCGCTTTGAACTGTCAAATAAACTGACGAATAAAAACGGGGCAAGAAAAAATGTTAACACTAAAAAGACCTCGAGCCTGACTTTTTACTTAATTTATTTAAAATTTAAAAGGTCGAAACAAAAACATATTTAGTTTAACTAAAAAACATATTAAAAAGGCAAAATGCAAAGAATAATAATAATAATATTTTGTTCTTGGCACATTTTTTCATTGGTTATTTATTTTGCTTCTAACATTTTTATAAAATATACGAATGTTTTCAAAGTTTCTAAAGTTTTTTTGCAAACACACATTTAATTCGCACGGTTGTATTTAGTTTTCGACATGAGTTACAGACACACTTTTTTCCCACTTTTCAAAAAACGATGTAATATTTTGTTTCACATCTTTTCGATGCGAGAAGTTCTTACTAAAGTTACAGACCATGGGTACAGTTTACAAATCCATTCTTAAGCGATGACGAAAATTTCGTTTGCATCAGGCTCTTCTTTTACAGTTCTTCTTTAACTTTTGCGAAACTCAATTTGTGTAAAATATTGTAGCCAGGTTTTTGAAGCCAGTTTTCTGCCTATCCTTTAAATTTTTGAATTTTGTGTTTTGCCTGTTTATTATTTAGTGTGCGACATTATTGATATACATATATAACAGTTTGCGCTAAGTTAGGGCTCTGAAAGTGTAAATGAAATTAAAAAAAAGAAATTGTATATGTGTATATAGGCGAGTTTAAGATACATACTAAAAAACACCTAAAGGAAAAAGTTTTAATTTTTGTTAATATAGCAGTTGACACTATTTAACGTTAAATTTAAACATGGTATTATGGAATAATTTTATCAAAAACTGTCCTATATACTTGTATAAAACAACATCTCCCATTAATAGCAAGCAGTTTCCAAAAAGTGTGTAAGTTATCAAAACTTTTTTATTAGTTTGTTGTAGAAACAACAACAACACTACAAAAGTAGGTAAAAATAGTGTTGATGATTGTGTGTAGAAACAACAAAAACATTACTACAAGAAAAAAACATACAGTATTTTCTTGTTTAATAAAAAAAAGGAGCAAAAATTCCCGAATTCTATTTGTTAAAATTATTTAGTTAAATGCATGACATTTTTAAACTAGAAATATTACGAAAACCACATCAGGGGGCGGGGGGTGCTTGTGCTTGCAATTGAATTGAATTCTTCTGTAAAGAAAGGAGGAATCCAACAGAGGTGAAACAAACATGTGTAAAAAACGGGTGGGAAGGTTCAGTTAATAAAAACTATTATTATCTCTCTTTTGTTCACTGAGGTAAGTGCTTAGGTTATAATAAAACCACTTTCGGATTATTTCGATTAAAAATTCGTGATTAATCCAACTTAGAAATTTTTGAGTCAAGTACGGTTTGAGATTATATTCTATATCACTTATACTTAAATCAATCCTGATTTCGGATTATTTTAACCATATTATTACCGCCTTGGTACAGACCAAATTTATGTTTTGCTTGCTATATTTTTCTAGCATAACAAAAAATCAAAAAAACAGGGACGTAAATTCTATAAATAATATGTCCTGAATCGAAGAAAATTAATTTGGAATCGATTGGGCTCATTTCTGTTGTTTTGGAATTAATTAAGAAAATATGAAATTATATAATTTATTCTTGAAATCTAAAATAAAAAGCATACATTCAATAAAAAATATATTTCTGTGGCAGTATGGAAAAACTAGTTAACTCCACTTTTTGCGAAAAATGAGATAACCCCAAAAATAGAAAGCGTACTTCATTTACTATCACTCTGTCAGATCGAAATTTTAATATAGTTTCTCATTAAAAACTTATCAGAAAAATGCAAATTTTTATGTAAAAACTAGATAACTCCATGCATTTTTTAAAAAAACAAGTTAACTCCATAGGGTCTAAAAAAACAGAGAAATTATAAATTTAAAACGACGTTGTTTCGATAACTAAGAGAACACCCAAACACCCGAAATCTTTCCAAGTAATAGTTTTAAAGATCTACCGTATTTTACCAATTTACCAATTAATATTTTTTTTTTATTTTTGCAAAGATAAGACAGTGTTTTTGGTCAGCTAAACTAAAAAACAATTTTAAAACCCATAAACTGTCCTATGAATTTCATAAAATCAAGAAGGGTAAGTCATAAATGGTAAACCTTTTAATTCAGTTTATGCACAAAAACAGACAAAAGCTCGGCTTATCTATAAATATAAAATTGTTACGTTACTGACTGATTCAACACCGCACAGCCTGAACACCTGAAGCTAAATGTAGACAGGAGGTTAACCTCTTCCCAACTAAGACGGGATTTTTTTTAAATTCGAAAAATATCTCCAGAACTAAAAGAGATACAAAAAAATGTAAAAAATGTAAAATGTAAAAAATAAGCGGACAGGTGCCTGGTACTTTTTTGAAATTCTCCCCTTTTAGGTAGTAAACGGGTGAAACATGTATTTTGGAACTTTTTTGTCACCCCATCTATCTTTTAAACCAATAAACATAGAAATAAAGTTTATATTACATTTGAATCTAATCTAAAAAGTCCAAATACCAATTCGGTACTTTTTAAAAATTTGAACGTTTATTTTTGAGCTCCCACTACAATATTGTTCTGATACTTTAATGGATAGAAAATAAGTACGAAAAAGGGGGAAATACGGGAAATTCAATTCCTTTCTTTAGTTTTTTGTTTTACAACTGGAACTTTCTTTAATTATATGTAGTTAATATTTTACATATAAACATAAAATTCAACATGCAACGTCCTGAGTGGATAAGATAACAAAACAGAAATAATTCATTTAAAGTTGTTTACGATGAAATTGTAAGTTAACATCAACTTGCTGAATAAGAATAAACGTAAATGAATATTTTGATAGATATTTAAAAAATTAAATCATCGATAAATTCGTTATTGTTCATCTCATAGGAATTAAATAATTTAAACGTAAATCATAATCACGACAATATTAACCCTACCTTTTGAGTCCAGATCTACAATAAAATACAACTAAAAAAGTATAGTCGGTCAATCCCAACTATATGTAGGGTATCATATTCAAATTAGAACCTATGTACCAAATTTTATCAAATAATCTCCAAAATTGCGAGCTGTACTTTGCTTGCGCACAGGGTTTACATGGACAGCCAGCCAGCCAGCCGGACAAACATCGTTAATTCGACTCAGAAAGTGATTCTGAGTCAATCGGTATAAGAAAGGGTAAGCTTAGGACCAATATTTTAAGGTGTTACAAACATCAACACAAGCGCATAGTACCATCTCTACTATTGTGGTGTTGCTATAAATATTTTATTGTTATGATAAAAACTTTTACCTAATTGATAAAATCGAATTAACGGTTGCTAAATGTAACCTATTTCTCAAATTACTTTTAACGATATTTACTTGGCTAAATACCCTCTCTACTTCAGCATTAGACCATGGAAGTGAGAGCAACTTTATAGTCAATTCTGAAATTTCTAAAAAAATTTTGTTGCCGCGTGCATCTCTTTATTGAAATCCTTGCAACCAGAAAAAACACCGACGTTTGTGTTGATCCATTTTATAAATTTAATATTGGAATACTTTTCCTTTTTTTTTAAAAATTTTTCATAATCATAGTTTATAGCGATTTTCAACATTGTAAAAGTTGTGATTCAATTTAAAGGCGTTTTAATTGTTAAAAATGTTTATTTTACTTTTATAAATTTTTATAATAAAATAAAAATTATTCTTTTAAAAGAAAAACGGCAAAAAAAATTTTATGGCTTAACAAGTTGGAAAATGGCTAAAAAAAATGCCTAATGGCTAAACTAATTTTTTAATGGCTAAACAGGGTGAAAAATGGATAAATCTAGCCACTAAATGGCTAAATTGGCAACACATTTATATAAAAAATCACTAGGCGACAGACAGATGGACATCAGTGAATCGAGTAAGAAATGTAATTTGATTAGAACTCTAAGAGTGGCTTTCTTTGACTCTTTGGATTTTGCAGATCTAAATTTACACGATATCGTAGCTGATTTAATGTTTTTATGGCGCTCTAAATTTTAGGATTCTAGATGATTTTATAAATCGTCTTAAACTCTCTTTAAAACTTATTTGGACATTTGGTCCCCTGGGAGTAGTGCTGGGATACAGCTGCTGTTAGATGTCTGCATAGCTGTATTTTAAATAATAATAATAATAATATCGATATTGATATTTTTCCTATCGATATTTTCGATATTTTAAGACTATCGATAATATCGATAGCACTATCGATAGTTTCCCAGCACTACTTGGGAGACGTAGAGATATTGTTGGAGTGCGTTGGAATTTTACAAGAACTGCGATTATGTACGTTTGTGTATTCTTTGTAAAGTCTCCAATGTTTATCTCAAAATGTCAGAGATACAAAAACTTAGGTCGGGTTTTTAAGATGTGGATTAAGTTTAAACTTAGTTTAAAGTAGTCTGAAACTCGAATTTTTACGTTGAAATGTGATTTTTTTACAATTTCATTAGAGACCAACATTTTAAGCAAACCTTTGCTGTTTCATCAAAATTTTGTATACAAACTTGGTAACGGTGGCACAAATCTGTTTTCATTAATTAACTAAGCCTTGTTTAACCGAGATCTCAAAAACCCGGCTATAATAAATTAACACCCACTCATTTTTGTGTTTTAATATTTTATATCAACCCATTTTACTTTACTTTAACAATTCTTAGACGCCAAATTTTAGTTTGGAAAGTTGCCAACATGTGTTATACTTTTCTAAATCATTTTTTTCTCTCAGTGCCTTGTACACCAAATGTTTAAGTATATAAACACTTACTTGTATCCATGGATATATGCATGTAAGAAATACAGGAACTAACGTATAAACCATGTTGACATTTAAAGTGATAACATTTCTAACATCAAATAGAAAATGTTTGTGCCGTATTTAACACATTCTTGAAAATTCTGTTTTTATTTTTGATTTTGGAAGCATTTTGTTGATGTTTTTTCTTTTTTTCCCAATTTTTTAGCATGTTCCAAATTTTAGGTCGGTGTTATTTAAAAAAAAATGGTTTGTTTTTTGTTGTGTCATTCGTCCTTAGGCTGAATTTTTTTCATAATTTTTTTAAGAGCTTTTGAGTAAATTTTTTAGAGCATATAAACATTTTATATTCGAGTGTTAAGAGCTTTTATACTTTTTTTTTACACATTTTTTAAATACTAGACCTTTTCCCATTGCAATTCATAAAATGAAAATTATAATTCAGAAATTGTCAATTGTAATTCAGAAAGCAAAAAAAAATTATTAACTATTTATTTTTATTTTGTTATACATTTAAAAAAACAAGAAAAAAATTTGCACTAAAAAGCTAAATATTTTGGTATATATTCGTGTATTTTCGTTGTGTTTTACAAGAATTACAATTGACAATTTCTGATTTACAATTGACGCTCCCGGAATTACAATTGACTTATCTGAATTACAATTTACGCTTTCTAAATTGCAACTGGAAAAAGGTGCAGATTCAAAGAAGGGTTTTTTTAATATTCATATCATTTTGACTTTGGAAATATTATCCATTTATAGTTTAAGAGGTCTTAGCTGAGGAAAATATAATAAAAAATTACTTACAGACAGTGTTCGAAAATAAACAGTACATTATCTAGCGTTCGGCTCACACACCCAAGAACAACCCTTAATACCGTTCGTAACTATTTTCAAGAAAGAGCCAAAAATTATATAGTGTTCTGTTCTTCGTTAAAAAATAGAACAATTGTAGTAATACTGCACGTAGAGAAAAAACATGTTTAAATATGGTCACCTCCAACCAAACTATTTTTAAAGAAAATTTTAAACATATTATGGTTACTATAACCATATAATTTTCAGCGACAACCATATTATGGTTAAATTAGTCCTCCATCAAGAACCCACAACCATATAATGGCTGCCTCTAATGGTTAAATATGACAATAATTTGTTTTTAAATTTACAGTAGTATTTTCCTCTTTTTCAAGAGCAACATACTATGGTTGAAAACCAACCATGCTTTTGTAAGTGTTTAACAAATTTTAATTATTATTGATCATAACATGTTTGGAGGCAACAACAATATGGTTGGCGCTTCTTGATGGAGGCCTAATTTAACCATAATATGGATACCGTTGACAATAATATGGTTATATTAAACATAATATGTTTAAAATTTTCTTTAAAAATAGTTTGGTTGGAGGTGACCATATTTAAATATGTTTTTTCTCTGGGTGTGTAGACAAGCATAATATTTAAAAGTTCTACAGTGTTTCTTTTTATGTTAATTAAGAAATGAACAAACAAAAAATTTTAGCAAAGACCGCAGCACGAACAGCTTGTGTATATGTTTGGTTTGTGTAAAATTATATTGCTGGCTTTTTGTTTTTTTTTTCGTATGTGTATTCTGTTTTTGTAAAAAATGTTTGGTTTTTTTACCAGCCAAAAGGGACGAACATTAATAAGCCGAACCGAACACGATGAAGTTTGTGGACATAAAAAAAAACCGAACGGAATTAAATGTTCTCCTCTTTTGTTGTGTTTGATAAAAACAGTATTATTTTTGTGTTCGAAAGATGACAAACAGAGAAACACTATTTTTTTAATGATTTTTTACACAAACACTTTTAGCGTTAGTGTTTTCCACAAATCTACCGAATCGAACACTAAGGAGCGATATTTAGTGTTTGCTTTCTAACACTGCTTACAGATGTTCTTGTATGCGTTTACAGATAGTTTAGTTAACCCTAAAAGGGCAAGCCAAAATATCATTTAGAAAAAAAGAAAAAAAAACAAATGCAGTAATTTAATATTTGCGATTATTTTTCTTTAGCTTCCAGAAATATATATCGCACACTAGATCTTAAAAAGGCACAACACAAAATTCAAAAAGGCTTAGGAGAGGCAGCAAACTGGCTTCAAAAATATGGTTGCAATATTTTAATCCAATTAAGTTTCACTAATGTTAATTAAGAAAAGCTAAAGAAGACAGTGGGGCAAACGCAAACAAAATTTTCGTGGTTTATAAAAAAAGAAAGCGACTCTTTATAAATTTTGAGTTATGATTAAGTCTGCGATACATATGAATTTATTATAAAAGACTTCTCGAGTTAAGCCTGGTACTCTGTTCAGTATTTCGTGCGAAATGTTTTTAAACTCAATATAAAAAAATTTCTGTGAAATACAAACGAAAAAATGTTGATAGAGTTGTACTGTATTTATATTACGAAAAACATGCGAAATGTTTCTAGCAACATTTTTATTTTCCGTACGAAACAAGTGCAGCTCATATTATTTCGCACGGAATTTTAAGCAACAGCTAATAATTTTTTGTAATTTTTTATTTTGTATTTGTGAAGTGGGGTTTATAACAAACGTTTCAAAAAGAAAAATGTAGAAAAGTGCAAAAATTATTAATAAAATTTAATTTTTTGTTTTTTACTTTAGGAAATTATAAAAATAATATTGTTTTACTTTTTTAATGACAGTTGTAAAAACACATGGTTTTTGTCATAGATGGGGGTAGTGCACTAATGTTGAAGTTTCAACTCATACTTTGTCGATGTTGATTAATGAATTGAAAACTAGCAATCTTACTAAACATGAGTGATAGTAATATTAAAAAATTTTGCGCTAAAAAAATAGTTTGATTTAACAAAAAGCAATCATCAGTTTATTGCAATTTTTTTTCTTCACTCATTTGACTGCAACTAAAAATTTTGCACAAAATTTAAAATACAAAACTTGTGTTTTCATGATTAAAGCCAAGAATTATTCCGTTATTGACAGAATTTCATTTAGTTTAATTTCCTTTGCTTAGCATATCATCAGAAAAATCAGAAAATTTTTAAAATTTTAGTGACATTTTGTTTCTGTACAGCTTTTTGATTGCAAGTTCAAATTTTGAACTACATATTTGAATTGAGTGCAGATTTTATGCATTCAATCACAGTTAGTGTTAGTAAAAAAATTTGCAATACCACTTTATTTTTTTTAGTGATAGTGAAAAAAAAATACCAATCATCACTAACTAAAGCTGGTAAAAAATAGTAAAAACTAATTTTTTTGCAGTTTTATTTAGTGAGATTGCAATGTTGATTTAAATCAATATTTAGTGCACTACCCCCAACTATGGTTTTTGCTTACCTTAGCACAATAATGTTGTATACTTGTATCTAATAAAAACGTTAGGTTTTGAAAAACCGCAAGATAGATAATATTGATACATGACAAAATTTTCGTGCGAAATAATAAATGTTGCTCAACATTTTTCGCAAGTTCGAACAGAGTACTAGGCTTTAGACGTAATTTTTCACCAAAACTAGTTTCTTCTAAAATATTGATTTTTTGTCAAAATTAAAAGAAGTCAGAGAGTATAGTTGGTCATGTCCGACCATTTGGTGCAATTAACCACAGTTTTTATAGAAACATTTTTAAGAGTGATCTTTATTTGGGCCCATGGGCAATCAGTAACCCGGCAGAAAAAAATTTTATTATGGCGTTAAGATTTATATAAGAGTTCTTTGTAACGAATATTATCTTAATACTAACATCTATATGAGATTTGTTCGTCTTAAGAGGAGCCTCTATATGGGACGTTTGGTCTTTTCTTTTAGCAAAAAAGAAAGGTGTAACCGAAACACTTATCAACATCATTCAAGCGTTTTATGATGGATCTGAGATACCAGTCTTTCATAATGGCATCTATAGCAATCCTTTCACAACAAATGCTGGAGGAAAACCAGGTTGCCCACTCTTACAATTACATTTTACCATAGTGCTGGATAAGATAATGAAAGAAGTGTGTTTCATTCAGAGACGCATTACATGGACATTTAGCAATTATCTCAAAGACTTGGGATTTCCAGACGACATAAGTATTTCTGTTATCACATAATATCAGTGATACACAAGCAAAGCTAGACATCTTCCACAACTTGTGAAATAGGTTAGTCTAGAGATCAATCTCGCAAAAACAAAGGCTAAGAGAATAAATAGCAACAGCTCAAAACATATTCTATTAAGCCACCAACACATTGAAAAGGTTAAAAAATTAGTCCACCTCATCTGGCAAAACAAAAGACGACAAAGCAATAGAATCAACAGGGCAAGAGCAACAGTTGGTAAACTAAAATGGGTCTGGCGATCAACACAAATATCCAACCAAACCAAAGCCTGAGTGAAATCCTTCCTAATTTATGGTTGTGAAACCTGATTGGTATCCATAGGAACTACCAGGAAAGTACTTTTTCCCAATAAATGCCTGCGAATAATTAATAGAATCTATTTTTACACAACCCGAACTTTAGCAGACGGCTAACGAAGATGATTATTTTAATAATAGTTGAGAGAAAATTCTGAAAAAATTCATATGGGTTTTTTTAAAAATTAAGGAATTCGATTTGTTTTTTTTTTTTTTTTTTTTTTTTTTTTAATTTCCTAAGCTAATCCCGCGAAGCTCTATGCTTGTCTGCAGGAAAGAAACCAGAGTCTCTGGCGGGAATCGAACCCGCAACCTCGGCGCTGATAGACTAGCTCGCTACCAGCTAGCCTACCGAGGCACTTAAAAAGAGATAGTTGGAAAAGAGTTGTATATAAGAGATAGTTCTTAGAAAACATTTTTAAAAAGTCCTGATTTCATCTTAAATTAAAAACGATTTCCTTTTAAAAGTTATTATAAACAAAAATGAAAAAAAAAATAACACAAAGAATTAGATTGATTTTTCAATAAATTGTATTGACAAAAGATTTCCCATACTGGGATGTGTGTCCCTTTTCTAAGACACTCATCTAGAGCTTCAATACTTCCAAGTGTCCCTAAAGTTTTAAATGTCTTCATTTCTTTTTACTTTTTATTCTATTTGATTTGCAAACAACTTTTTATTTTTTGTTTTGTAAATATTTATTAATTTTTCACTGCCTCAATCCAAAATAAAAAAAAGCCAACAAATTTAAAAGTTTTTTTTTTTTCCTTAACGTCTGACTATTTGTTTATCTAATAGTTGTTTATTGTCAACATTTTTCTTTAGTTAAGTAGCTGCTGGCCGTTTTCTATGGTTTTTGTTTTTTTTTTTAACCTGACTACCTAAAACTTTCTGCCCCCTCAAACTGTTTATACAAATCATTCCTCCATCGTACTGCATGTCTCTTACAGTCTGATTGCTTGGTGCCATATTCGTCTGTCATTTAACTGCCAGTCGGCCTCAATAATGTGCTCTGGCCAAGAAATGTTGTTTAAAATTTGCTTCCTCTAAAAAAAAATATATTTATATATGTACACACATATATATTTTCTAACAGTGTTAGTGACATTTGTAAATAACAGCAACTAAAAAAAAGATAAAACAAATAAAAAAAACAATGCCTAAAGGTAGACAATATTCATTTTTGTTTAGCTTTCTGCATAAAAAAAAATTTAAAATTGCTTTGCTAGATTTTTTATCTTTTTCTGTGCTCTCTACTTTGTTCTATTTGATTTATTCTCTGGTTGGAAATTTTGTATATGACCATATTTTACCTGTCACCAGATTGGCATGATGGAATTGACAAACAGCATCGGCTTCAAACCATGATATTCGATCACGAAAGAAACGATAAAATACATTCAGACCCTCTTGTGGCATTGTCCAAGTGTTGCTAACATTTACCTGTAAATATATTTAAAAAAAGGTAAAAAAAGAAAATTAAGAAATGGAATAGATATATTTTACAAATGGGAACTATTTAAAAAGTTGACAAAGAAGTGAAAAATGGCTTGGCAATGTGTGCGTATAAGTGATATTAATATGTACTATTATTTATTGCTCAAGCCTGGTACTCTGTTCAGTATTTCGTGCGAAATGTTTTAAAAATCAATATAAAAAAATTTCTGTGAAATACAAACGAAAAAATGTTAATAGAGTTGTACTCTATTTATATTGCGAAAAACATGGGAATTTTAAGCAACAGCTAATCATTTTTTGTAATTTTTTATTTTGCATATGTGAGGTGGGGTTTATCACAAGCGTTTCAAAAAAAAAAAAATAATAATGTAAAAATGTGCAAAAATTAATAATAAAATTAAATTTTTCTGTTTTTTTTTTTACTTTAGAAAATTATTTCAATAAAATTGCTTTACTTTTTTTAATGACAATTATCAAAACACTTGGTTTTTGTCATAGATGGGGGTAGTGCACTAGTTCAAAATGATTGCAATAATTTTGTTGAAAATTAGCAATCTCACTACACATGAGTGAAGTTAATCTTAAATTATCTTGCGCTAAAAAATTGTTTGATTTTAAAAAAAGCAATCACCAGTGTATTGCAATATTTTTTTCTTCACTTATTTGACTAAAAATTTTGCACACAATTTAAAATACAAAACTTGTGTTTTTATGATTTAATCCAAGAATTATTTCGTTATTGACAGAATTTTATTTAGTTAAATTTCCTTTGCTTTTGTGTATCATCAGAAAACCATGCACATACAAAATTAAATTTTAGCTTTTTGAATGCAAATTTAAATTTTGAACTACATATTTGAATTTAGTGCAGATTTTATGCATTCAATCACAGTGATAGTGATAGTGAAAAAATGTTCAATAGCAATTAATTTTTTTAGTGCTAGTGAAAAAAATACAAATCATCACTAAAGCTGGTAAAAAATAGTAAAAACTAATTTTTTTGTAGTTTTAATTAGTGAGAGTGCAATGTTGATTTAAGTCAATATTTAGTGCACTAGCCCCAACTATGGTTTTTGTTTGCCTTTGCAAAATAATGTTGTATACTTGTAACTAATAAAAACGTTAAGGTTTGAAAAACCGCAAGACAGACAATATTGATACATGACAAAATTTTCGTGTGGAATAATCAATGTTGCTCAACATTTTTCGCAAGTTCAAACAAAGTTTTATGGCCATTTTCTCAATGTACCGACAAAGTGTCTGTTACTTAATGTCAACATAAATTTATTAGACCGATAAACCGTCTGTTAACAATTTTGGGTTTCTCAATATACCGACAAAAAACATTGTTTTCAGCTGGCAACACCTCTCAAAATACATGTAAAACATGGGAGTCAGCTGATTAAATTTGTATGTACGGCAAAAAAAGGAAAATAAATAATTGGCAGATGAGTGCTGGTTAGTTTTGCGACAGAATAAAAGCAAATGAGACATTTAGAAAACCAAATTTCTTTATTGAGCAGTTTTTCGTTGGGAAAAAAAATAATCATGTAATGAGAAAACGGCCATTAGTCTTCAAACGTTACAGTAACCAATTTTTATTTAAAAAATCAGTTTATTTTTTCTTTGAAACATTATTGGGGGGAAAATATAAATAAGTTTTTTTAAGTAATTTTTTTTAATTCTTAAAAATGACAATACATTTTTAGGACAAAATTGGTTAAAATAAAGGATGTCTAAAATTAAGTTATCATTTTAAATTTAATAAAAAAATTTTTTCTTTTGAGATATTGAAAGTATTTTTATTTCATGATAGCGGTAAAGTGACCCCCTCCTCCTTCTGGCTCAGCAGGCTCCAAATCTTTTACCAAAATTCTTAATCACGTTTTTTAATAACCTGTTGTCAATGGTTGATATCTGTTCGATAATGTTAATTTTAAGCTCTTGAATTATTGTTTGATTATTGAAGTATAATTTTGATTTAAAAAAAACCCCCACAAAAATAGTCAAAAGGTGTCGAATAGACAATATTGATACATGACAAAATTTTCGTGTGGAATAATCAATGTTGCTCAACATTTTTCGCAAGTTCAAACAAAGTATTAGTCTTCAAACGTCACAGTTAGCAATTTTTATTTAAAAAATCAGTTTATTTTTTCTTTGAAACATTATTTGGGGGAAAATATAAATAAGTTTTTTTAAGTAATTTTTTTTTTAATTCTTAAAAATGGCAATACATTTTTAGGACAAAATTGGTTAAAATAAAGTAGACATCCTTTAAGTTTAAGTTATAATTAAGTTATAATTTTAATTTTAATAAAAAAATTTTTTCTTTTGAGATATTGAAAGTATTTTTATTTCATGATAGCGGTAAAGTGACCCCCTCCTCCTTCTGGCTCAGCAGGCTCCAAATCTTTTACCAAAATTCTTAATCACGTTTTTTAATAACCTGTTGTCAATGGTTGATATCTGTTCGATAATGTTAATTTTAAGCTCTTGAATTATTGTTTGATTATTGAAGTATAATTTTGATTTAAAAAAAAACCCCACAAAAATATTCTAAAGGTGTCGAAATGCACGATCTTGGTGACTTATTCACTCCTCCTCTACAAGAAATGATATTCGAACTTTCCTTTCAAAAGATCCATTGTTTCTTTTGCTGTGTGGCCAGTGGCACGCACGATTCTGTTGAAACCACATAGTATCTACGCCCAAATCATCAGTTTTCCGCCACAAAAAGCTTCAATCACTTGCTTGGCTTGCTTAAAATGTTCATATAATTAATAAATAAATACAACCGAAAGAATGCTGATGAAAGTCGTCTTAAGGTAGAAAATGAATTGCATGCTGTTTACTTGACCGCCAATTCAAGGAAAGTTTATAATAGTGGAACCAAGGACTTGAAAACGATTTTTTTATGTTTTTTAAAAAATATTAACATTGGTGTTCAAAAAAAAATTTAAACTGTACAAAACATGGTGAAATAAACAGGTGGCAGCACTACGCCAGATGACGATTTTTTGCTCTTGCATTGTTTGTCTAGGTTTATGTCAAAGTTTTGTTTTTGTTTACAAAAAGTCCACGTTTTGTGCTGTGATTATTGTATTTTATTAAAGTTTTTGATAATTTTAAATTAAAATAAATAAGATATTGATCATAATTAAATAAAAATTGGCTAAAAATGTATTTATTTCATCACGTTCAGTGGCACGCTGTGATTTTTCTTAAATGTATTTTTTGACGTAAACGGTGATGTAATTTCCATTTTTGTTGTAATGTTGTATTTGTTGCCGTAACGATGCCACCTGCTTATTCCACCATGGCACAAAACACTATTGTACTTCAAAAATAAATATTTTTTTTTGTGTTTCTTATTTTTTTTTAAACTGATAGAAAAAAAATTATTTTGTACGCATGACTTTTAAATTTTTCGAATGAAATACTTTTCCAACGTATTCATAATCAATTGTTAAACTAAACAAACGTTTATTAAGGATAATTTTAATAGTAAATTTGTTCTTTAAGCCTTTATTAAATTTAAAAATTTTTTATGAATACAGGCATTAAATTTTAAGCTTTCGGTTCTTAATTTTTGATGCCTGAGTGGAACATCATAACATGTTAAAAAAAAAATTATATTAAATATTTTTTTTGTAACAGGAACAAAAAAAGGCGTTGAAAAAATGTCTAATATAAATGATCATTTTTGGAAAATACGACATTTTCAGAAGAAAGTTTTACTGGATTGGTATTTAATACAATGTGATCCAACAACAAGATAGCAAAGGCGTGACTGCAATATAAAGCTCAAAAAAATTTTCCGTCGAGGACACCCGAAAACATCATGGAACTACAACAATATGTCCACCGCCTATAGCAGACGCTGATTATCCTGCATCTTAAAAAAAATGTTGTGCTGGCACAACTAACTTTAGGATGAAACGACAGGCTAAATGACTTCTAATCCCGCATAGACCGTGTCGTACCTAACTTACGCCCAGAATGTGGCCAGGCTCCTCATAACACCCCGCACATATTTAACTCTCCAGCCAGCCCTACTTCGCTATGTCCAAGAAGTCTTTGGACCCACTCTTTTGAAGTAGCTCAATTCCGTTGAATTGAGCTGGCAGAACCCCTCAATTATTGTTATTTCTGTTAAAAAGGCAGCAATAGGAGAACTAACTGCTGCAGGGTTTACATGAAACGAGGACATTAGAACAGCTCCCAACAAAGCCCGTTGCAAGTCAATATTTGAGATCGTTTGCTTCCAAGCTGGAGAATAGCGAAACGTCATCATCATTATCTTATTTAACCATTATATCTTTACCTACAATCATAAAGCGTATTTATATAATAAAAATTTTGCTAGGAATTTAGATTAAACGCACGATGTTAATTGTAAATATGTAAAACAAAATGTTTTAAGAGAATTATCTTAATATGTTTTATTATGATGGAAGGATCGATGACAATTATGTGTGAAACAAAATATCGGCCAAATGCTCGCCACGGCTTCGGTGGCATATCTCTATCTAATAGTCCATATTTTCAATAACTGTGAGACAAAATTGAGGTTTAATATCGTTAATTTCCCGAAATATCTTATTCTCTGGCTCTTAAGCTGTTTTTGGCTTATTAACGTACATTTTTTCTTTTAAATATCCCCAAAGAAAGAAGTCCAATGGTGTCAACTCACATGATCGTGACGGCCAATTACCATCGCCACGACGTGAGACCAAACGGCCATTGAAATTCTCTAGCAAAAGAGCCCTTGTTTCATTTTCTGTGTGGCAAGTGGAACCATCCTGTCCAGTGGCGCCATCATCGTCCAGGTCCATAGTCTCAATTTCTGGCCACAAAAAATCCGTTGTCATCTAGCGATAGTGGACACCATTCACGGTTACTGTTTGACCGACCTCATTTTCGAAGAAGTACGGCTCATAAGCCGCACAAAACTGTCACTCTTTTCAACTATAACCCGTGGATTCTCATTTGCCAAAATGCGTTAATTCTACTTGTTATGCTGGCAAAAAAAATTAAGAAGTGCACAAAATGCATTTTCGTTTGAACGCCCATTTTCAGAAAATGCTTCAACAATCTTAACGCGCTGCTCAATTGTGTACCTCTCCGTGGTTGAATTAGTCCAACACTGAAACAAAAAAATGTCAAATTAAGTTGGGCAAAAAACATGACGTTAAGATGTGACTCCCAATTAACATCGTGCCTTACGATGGGACCAGCCTTTATTATCAAATAACTACTGAAAATTTCTCTGTTTAATTATTATATTTTGCAGCAATTTTTTATAACTTTTTTTGTTTTGTATATTTAAATTCTTAAGAATCTTCTTTTTATAATGTCTGTTTCTTGTTTTTTTTTTCTTCTTAGCACTAACTAAAAATTATTTATTTAGGTATTTTTATTATGGTTTTTCTTCTGAGCATTGCTTTTGAAAGCAGTTTGACATTCAAATATTACCAGACATTAATTTCTTCAAAGTGCAAATTTTTATTTATTTTTGTTGTGAGCTTAAACATTTGCACCCGAAGAAAAATGGAAACCAAAGAAAAATATAAGAATACAATTAATTAAAGGGTGTCAAAATTTGAGGCATCATCGGGCACTGGAAATCGCTATAGGGAGATGGTGTTTAATGTCTCAAAAAAACTATATTTTTTATTAAAAATTTAAATAATACCTCAATTTTAGAAAAAAAAAAAAATAAATTACAATGAAATTTTATAAAATAAGGGGCCTATAGTAAATTATGGACCGATCATCACGAAATTTATAAGTGTTATAATTTTATTCTGATAGCATTATTTATTACGGTCTTAGACATACTAAACTGTTTTCCGGGAGTAGGCCCTAGGCCCCATACTAGGGTAAATTATGGACCGATCAGTCGAACAAAATTAATTTGTGCATTGTTCCACTATTTATGTTAGTTTTTGTAGCAAAATTATCAATTTTTAACGGTGGTGGTTCCACATTTAGATTCATAGCTCTGATCCTATTGAACTGGTTTTGCTGGATTTCAATCCTAAACTGCTTAGGATAACTACAAGCAATTTGGCACCAAGTTTGTTCATTTCTTTTGAGTTTTTGGAAAGTGAGCGTTTTTTCAACAGACGGACAGACAGACGGACATGGCTAAATCGAATTAGAATTAATCAAGGAACCAGAATATTTGTACTTTATGGGGTCTTAGATGAATAATAAAAAAGTTTCACACTTAACGATAAACTTAGTATACCCTCTTCACATCCAATTGTGGTGGAGGGTATAAAAATAAAAGTTATTTTTTTAAGCTTTCGTCATCACCTAACGTTGTGAAAAAAACTCGAATACACAAAAAGAAGTTATACGATAAAGACTCAACGAGCTTCGTCAATGCGACGAACAGTAACCATCTAGGGTTAACACGTTTACCACTCAGCGTTACATATATGTGACGGGCGAGTTACAATGTCATATAACTAAAAGTGCTGCGGTTTGTGTCGAGGGTGATCAGTTGTTTAATAAACTAGCTTTTAGTTTGGGTATTTCCCTCAGTTTTAAAATGTCTCATTTTATTTAAAAACTAACTTTACAAGCGTTTTTAGTAGTGCAATCACTTCATTAAAGAGTTGTGTTTTATAGAGGACGGTTCTAAATACATTATAATATTATTTTTTATATCAATTTGATATTAATAAGTTAAAGGTAAGGTTTATGCTACTTTTAAATGCTTAACGTATTAGTTATTACATATGCATATATTTTTAGATCTTTTACAATGGAACAAACTAGAAAAACAAAGATTATGTCTGAAGAGGAAATTCTTAAAGCAATTTTAAACTCCAGTGAAAGTGATTAAGATTTTGAGGACTCTGAAAGTAGCTTTATTCCAGATAGTGAAACCGAAAAGTACGAGGGATGCAATTTTTTCAAAGAAAATATTTATTTAGAGGGAGATGATAATGAAAACATAAGAAATGAAAATGATTGGATTTATGTAGAGCCAGAAGAATGTAATATTCAATTCACAGGGGTATCAATAAATTTGCCACCTACTGCAAAGCCAGTACATTATTTTATACAGATATTTAACGATGAACTACTAAACAAAATAGTTTTGTGGATTAATACACGTGCTACTATTTTATCTTTAAATAAAAAACTAGGGGCCAAGTTTAATCTGCTCAGGTGGAAAAATATTACAGTTAAAGAAATAAAAAAAGTAATTGCTTTGTCTTTTACACAGAAAAAATTCTCCAAAATTGTTTACCAATTAAAGCATTAATAAAAAATATAATCAGTTTTAATTAAAAATTTAATCAAGTGAATTAAACTTTTAATCAAGTGAATTAAACGTTTAATTAATACAATTAACTGGTTTAATTGATACTATTAATTTGTATACTGGTGCAAATTTAATTAATTTTTAAATTATATCACAATTTTTTTAATTAAAATTAATTTTTATTTTTTTCTGTGTTAATGTCTCTTAACAAAAAACCTGAGTGTTTTGGAGCAAATATCCCATTTATTTTCAAAGGATTTTTGGAGAATCTATGAGCCGCATTAAGTTTGAGAATATACCTCGTTGTGTGTGCTTCTATAACACTGAAGAGAATGATAATTCTAATCGCCTCCACAAAATTTAAAATGTCGTTTATCATATAATTAAAAATATAAATAAAATTTACAGTCCTTCTCAGAATTTATCCTTGGATGAAGCTCTCCTTTTGTGGAGAGGAAGACTTTTGTTTCGTCAGTATTATCAATTTGTGTTTTATTTCCAAAAATTTTTAATATCTATTGACTCATATATGTGAAAACAATTTAACTTAAAACTCATGTCACTTATAAGTGACTTTGAAGTATGTCACAAATATGTGACACACAGTTTCTGTTAGGAAAATGTTTTGCAAAACTCATGTCACATATATGCGACAAAAAAAAAAATAACGCAAAAAACTGCTGAGTGGCGAACGTGTTGAAGCATTAATAGCAACGATCCAGTAAACGAACATCTCCGGTCAGTGGGCGAAACTGCATTATCGGTCGGTGTTCGCCTGTGGGATCTTTCACTGTATTTCCTTTTCCTCAACTTTTATTTGAACTTCATTATTAACATTTAAAAACCTTAAAGGACTGAATGTAAAGCAGAGACAACTAAAGAAATAAATGCCGTTATACTTAATTTGAAATCATGGCATGAATTAATGGTTCGTTTGTTGTGAACACGAAATAACGAAAAAAATTGGTTTTTTCAAATGAAAAATGTCAAAAATAAACAAAACAAAATTACAAAAAAAAAAACAAAATAAAAAGTTTAATGTAAAGCAGCATTAAAAAGATAAAAATAAAAAAAATCAAATTTCCTACTCATTCACAGCAAGAATAAACAACAACAACAAAAAAAAGAACGTTTCCATGAAAATTAAGACACAAAAAGCTAAATTAACAAACAAAAATGTTATGTAAAAAAAAAAGAAATAATTTGCAATAGAAAAAATGTAAATACAAAACTTAAAAAAAAAAAAAAATAGAAATTATTATCACTTAAGCATTGCAGTTTAAACACAAAATTCTGCACTTTTTTATTCCTCCAGGAGCATTACGAATGCAAAACATAGAGATGCACAGCAGACAAGTACAAATTACAGCAAGTGGAAAAAAGATTGTGAAACAAACTCTGAATGATATTTAAGTTATATTTTCCAAATATGTATATGAAATATTAGTAGAATAAATAAGCCTTTTCTTTAGCAAAGTGTTTCACTGGTAAAATTTGCGGGCAAAATTTCTTTAATTGGATAATTCAGATATCTGTCAACTATATTTTGCACACAGCCCAGTTCGCTGATCTACAAAAATCTTATTTTTTTACGAAAAATTTTTATCCTTAAAAAAGGTTTTGTGGAAAATTATGCTTTAGAAAGAAAACTCTTAAAGACAATCGCTATACTCTTCTTAACGTTAATGACGAACGTTCTTTTTTCCAAAACAATTGTAAATATAATTTTTAACACTTTCAAGATTCTAAAGACAAGCAATGTCTGAAAAAAATATGAAAGATTAGGAGTTCGATATAATATCGTTATTCTATCCTTTTGAAGCCTAAGAAAATTATTTGGTGATTTTTGTTACATTTGAAATTATTGGAATTCATTCGGTAACAAGGAAATTGAGTACCGCATAAATGAGGCCGGAAGAAGGTATTCTTGCTTCAACGATACAAAAACAAGGATTTTTTCTTCAGTTGTAGTCTAAAGTAGTTATGGACAGCTTTACATCTCTGAATGGCCTGGGGAAACCCAACAATTTGATTTTCTGTTGGGTGGTCCATGAGGGCCATGCAGGCAACGAAATGGCTGATTGTTTGTAGAGCTGGTTGCCACCCATTTATTGGTTATGAGCCCTTTTTCGGTATCGCTGCTGGTAACACTAGAAAGACTTTAAAATTATGGTCGTAATGAGAATTTATTCGCATAATGACAAATATTTCAAGGCTTAGATGAACTAAAAGATTTGTCAATCTTTCTCGAAAAAAGTGAACTAAGATTACTCACTGGTCTATTTACCGGGTACTTTGGTGTCAGAAACCATTAGTTTGGCTGCACAAAATATCAATTGGGTCGCAGTTCTTATTGTCTCCTATATGTATATTTCTACTGCAGTTTTTATCTCTCAAGGATTCTTTCAATCCCAAAGTAAAAGTAAGAATGTTTAAAATGGGTAAATTTCAACAACAGCGGAATCAAATTTTAATTGCGCGAAGCTTATACACAGAAAGAAAAATACTCGAGATAAATTAATTTGTTTATACTTACTTTAATTACGAGTAGTACTCAAAAAATCAAGTACGAATAACACTAAAACATACTTAGAACAATTCTAAATGGGATAAAATAAGTACAAAATTCTTAAACCAAGTGAGAGTAAAATTACAAGTGAGAGTAAAATAACAAAGTGAGCGTTTTAATCTTATTTAACTTTTCAAAGTTAGTTACAGACACTACAACAACACCACACATGTAGTTAAAAAAAAAAACAGTTTGCTTGCTGTATGTAGAAACAACAAAAAGAACAGAACAAAACGAACACAAATAATTTTCATGTTAAAAAAGTGAGTTTGAGAACTTTTGCTTCTCATTCAGTTTATATTTTCAGTTATATATGTACATTCAGTTTTTAATATCGGGAATGATGCTGGTGTTTTATATAATTGAAATTCTGTAAGGTGTAAAACGGGTAAGTTAACCAATCTTAAAAAAGTTCTCCTTCTAATTTCACTTTTGGTTTATTCCGGGTATGAAATCAGGATTGCATCAACTTTATAATTCTTAAATTAAGAGCTTTTTGGGATTGCTTCAATTTTAGTTTTACTTAAATTGATCTCATTTTCGGTTTATTTCAGGTACGAATTCGGGATTGAATATGGATAACAAGGTATATTTATAGCAGGTAGCCGCGAGATTACAACAATTGTACAATAAAACAAACAACAGGGCTTTTTATTGTTGTTATGTGGTACGAACTGTCAAACAGGAAAGGGGTTGATAAGAGACAAAAAAGACAAAAGATAAAGACAAAAAACTTGTTTACTTGTTTTCTATACAACATTTGACAGTTCGTACCACAAAACAAGCAAATAAAAAATAAACAGCTGGCTTTCCGAGACTACCTGCTATAAATATACCTTGATGGATAAGTTAAATATTTCGCGATTTAAAATTCGTACTTGAATCAAACTTTCTGTATTTAATTTAAGAAAATCTGTACTCACCGTACTTTTAATACCGCTTCGGATTAATTTGAGTACATCTGGATTGATTTTTCTTTTGAGAGTACATACTCTGTATTGAGTGGATTAAAAACAGCTGGTCAAAGAGTTTTGTAAAGAGAAATTGAATCATTTTAGTAGACCAATAGCGAAAACCGTCCTTGAAACAAAATTCATATATGGCAGTTCTCGCTCTAAATTTGTAAAAAAAAACTTTGTGCAAAATAGCAATTAAAAAGTTTTGGGAATATTTGTAAATGCATAACTGCGCCGAAAATATCCCTATACTTATGAGGTTCTGTCTTTGTCCATCCGCTGTCTGTTCGTTACCTATACTTCTACAAAAAGTTTTACTATTCTTAATTCCTTTCGCTAAATTACCACCAATTTTCCACTCTCCAACAACGCGAAATGATAATTATCATCTATTATTAATTTTGCATATGGTTTGTTTTCAAAATCCTTTTTAACTAGAGAAGAAAAATTAAAGATTACGAGTTTCCCGATTTTGTTTTGAAGTTTGTACAAGTTGGCTTAAAGACACCTTCATTCCGCACCCTTAAAAAATATCCATCTATTTTCCATACAGTTGAAAAAGTTATGTCCCAATTTTTTTGCACTTTAAGATCTGCTCATGTGCTTTATCGCACAAATTTCTTCGCCGTATCCGTCCTCCCAAAATTGTCTCTGACAATATTATGTAAAACCACTTTGGCAACCCTGGCCCTAAGTATTCTACTAGGCTCACTACGTAATTTCTTTAGAAATTTCTTATTTTTTTACCATGCGTCGAAGATGACATACATTAGATATTTCCGAATGAATTAATTCATGACGTATTTTAAAATAATAAGTCGCAATCAGAGATTGATGATTTCAATTTATCCGCCAAAACTGCTACTGAGTCCACATAATCGTCAGAAGTCTCATTCGATTTCAGTTAGCATCTTCGAACATCGTCCATTATATCATTGTCGTTAAAGTCAACTTTGTATTTAATTTGTTAGTGCAGTCCATTCAATGTGAACATGTTCGCGATGGTATCGCCAGAAGCATTCTAATGCTTCTAAAAGAAACTTAAAATCGAGGAGATCTGACAAAACATAAGAAAGTTATACGACATTAAGTGAAAACAACCCGACATTATTTTAACAATTAAGAATTACCCAAACTTTATAAGCCTCATTCACCACACTAGTGGTGAGTATAAATGAAAACTACAGCTATCGATGGGTTATATAAATAACTTGAAAGGAATATTCTCCAAAACAATATACTAAAAAAAAACAAACAAAAATGTTCTTAATTTGCGTGATTAATCTGCCTGACCAAATTTATTTGCAATTTTAATGATGTCACCTCTCAACAAATAATCTCGAATTTACACAAATTAAAATAATTTTTTACCTGTGCCTGTTAATGCTTTTAAGTTATACATCATTTTTAAACTACGTACTAGATGTTCATAAAAATAATGAACATGAGCAGTTGTAACTAACACATCTGGCAACTCTCCTTTTATTCCTTAAAAAAAAACCACGAATTATTCTCTCTCAACCGCTTTTCAAGATAATTAAATTGCACAGAAGAAAAAAAAACATTGAAGTATTGTAAAATAAATTGCATAATCACAAGGACAATAAAAGGACACCAACTCACTGCTCCATGTTTTGGACTGCTTTATTTTAAGTTCTTTTTTTTATATATTTATTTTGTTTTTCTTCCAAACGTTTTTATTTAAAGCATTAACACAAACAATAGATAAAAAGAAAAATGTTTTGAAAGCAAAAAAAAGGAAAAATGAAAAATTATGCAGTAAAATAAAAACAAAATGCACTGGGGACAAACTGCGTAGTTAGTATCCTTAAAGATCTTATTTAATTTTTAATTAGTTCCTTTTATGTACATATATATTTAAAGTTTGTGCTTCAAAATGGAAAATTAAATATAACAAAGATATTTAAAGTTTTAAGACAGGATAATTGATTAAGCTGGAAATAATTTAAGAAAACTAAAATGACAGTATCTAATTTAATTGGAAGCAAAATCTGGATAAAAAATGCACAAAATGGTTATACTTAAAACTAACAAATAAAAGCTAGTGAAAGCTTATGTGGCCTTTTTTAAATCTTTAATTTAATATTAATGTGTATAAAAACTCTTTTTTTACATTAAGTCTACTTTAATTTAAGTAAACCGCATTTATAATCTCTTTAAATTCACAAGGAATGTTGAAAACACACTGAGCGTAACGTTACCATCGACTGGTTGCAATGAAATCCCTATTAACATGGTAAATCTAAACCACAAATTTAAAACTAAAAAACTTTATTAGTTAAAACAACGCCGCTAATGTCAGCAACTGCACCAATAACAACATAAACAACAATATCACTTACAATGCTAGAAGCAACATGAGAAACAACACAAATAATAACAGCAGATATAGCGCCACTAATAGCAACTTCAAAACCACTAGCAACAACAACATAAACGACGACGAAAACAACAGCACCAACAACAACAGTATCAGTAACAACCGGTAACAACATAAGTAACAAAACCAGTGACAACATCGTCAACAACGCTAAAAAACAACAACAGTTTTATTCACAGCGAATCAAAAAGAAAAAGAAAATAAACAAGTTAGAGTGCTATATTCGGCTGTGCCGAATCTTTGATACCCTCCACCGACAGTTCGAATGTTTAAGGAGTAATATCTGTATGATGTCTTTTTATTATTATTATCTTAAACTGTGACGATTTGTTATTAATTATGGTTTTAGGAGACTGAACTCTTTTCCGGGAGTAGGGCATATATGGGGCCTAGGGTAAATTATGTACCGATCTTCACGAACTTTCACAGTATCATTTATAGTCCTATAAAATTGTGACGAGCCAAAATTTGTTATGATTGCATTATTTTTTACGGTTTTAGGCGTACTAAACTTTTTTCCGGGAGTAGTGTTTATATGGGGCTTAGGGTAAATTATGGACCGACCTTCGCGAAATTTTACAGTGTAGTTTCTAGTCGAATAAAACGGACTTGTGCAAAATCTTATGTCATTCCGTGCATTTTTGCATCATTTATGTTAGTTTTTGTAACAAAATTATCAAGTTTTTAAGGTGGTGGTTCCACATTTTGATTCATAGCTCTGGTCCTACTGAACCGATTTTGCTGAAATTCAATCCCAAACTGCTTAGGATAACTACAAGCAATTTGGCACCTAGTTTGTTTATTTCTTTTGAGTTTTTCGCAAGTGAGCGTGTTTTCAACAGACGGACAGACGGACAGACGGACAGACGGACAGACGGACAGACGGACAGACAGACGGACATGGCTAAATCGACTTAGAATTACTCAAGCAGCCAGAATATATATACTTTATGGGGTCTGAGATGAATAATAAAAAAGTTTCACACGGAATGACAAACTTAGTATACCCTCTTCACAACTAATTGTGGTGGAGGGTATAAAAACTTCCATGCAGCCATCGTTGTGCATATACCTACGAATAAAAACACAAAGCGTACTGACCGAGTACAAGCATCTCCGTTCAAATTCCCTTTCCTCTTTCTTCTCTCCTTTAAAAACACAAGAGTTGAGCATCAAAAGGTGAAACGTGTGAAAGCAGTCTAACCTTGTACTACAGCGAATTTTCTGTTCTCCACTTAACTGTACTCTTGTTGATTACGGTTGGCGTTAGCGTATATGCCTGTGTCGTTCTTTGTAGTAGATTAAAGAACAAAGGTTGTGTGTTACTTTAATCTACTATAAAAAACGACTCAGACGTATACGCCAACGCCAACCGTAATCAGGCTGACTATTCTAATTCAAGTCTTAAGGCTCAGTTAGCCGAGAGTAACAGTTACGTTGTAAGTCAGCTGCTTGTATATAAAGAAATTAGAACGAGTATAGTTAGCAGTAAGTTGTTACGTCTCAATTTATAGGGAAAAGGTTGGTCTTACTTTTTTATGGTAAGGTTAAGTTACTGTTACTCCCAGCTAACTGAGCCTTCTTATCTGTTTTAGCTCTACTACTAGAACACTACTGTAATTCTACTCTTAGGTTAGGTTAGGTTAAAGTGGCCGGTCACAAAGACCCCAGAAAGACCAAATAGCTCCCTACTTTTACCACACTGTACGATAACCCGTAGAAGAAAGTTAAAAAAAGGTCATTCCGATGTGATGATAGTCAGAGTCTCATTAACCCAATTCCAGAGGCTTCCCCGAGACCTTGCAAGAAATTATCTCCCAGACAGTTCGCACGGGGGCCGGGCAGTAGCAGAGTATATGCTTCACTGTCTCCTTTTCCCCTGGTACCCCACAGAATGTACAATTGTCACCATTCAACCACCCCGCCCTCTGGGCATATACCACAGTCCAAGTCTACAATCCCCTCTCGGTAGCGACAGAAGAATTTTCGTCGACACTGGATCATAGGATCACCACATTACCCTGGAAACCCTGCACGTTCTGGTGTTTTCCCAAACCGCCTCTGATTTCCTCCGTATAGCAGAGGGCGTATCTGCCCTTATATTCTGAATTGGAGCCGAAATGGCCCTCACCCTATCGTATGGTAAGTGGACCCCCGTTTCGCCAATTCGTCCGCCTCCTCGTTGTCCTCTATGCCCTGGTGGCCGCGAACCCAGTAGATGTGTACTCTCCTGTTGGCACAGAGTCTATCGAGTCCCTACACTCCTTTGGAGCCGTCAGTGTAGAAACTAAAGGTTCTTTGGTCAGATCGGAGTCCTGCTAACCAGCCGTCCTCCTCCAAGGTAACTCGCGGTTTCCTTTTAAATGTCAGTCTCGGAATGGTGTAGTCACTGCTACAATCTATACCCCTTATAATACTGCCGTGACCATAAGGTCTGTACACAAAGTGTCGCGTCGCCTTTAAGCGGATCGCAGACTTTCTTGCAGTTCCTTCTGCCACTAGATGAATCAGTTGCAAGTCCAGTGCCGCAGTCGGTGTACTACGCAAAGCACCGGTAATACTAAGTTCGGCGAGTCTCTGTAGGCCAGTAAGCATATTCCGGTACGATATCTTATCCAAGGCCGTCCACCACACAAGTATCCCGCCACTGCTGTGTAGACCCAATGTGTAAGAGCAGGGGTTAGACCCCACGTTTTGCCTAGAATTCTCTTACATGCGTAGAGCGTATTCGTTGTCTTTTTCGCTCTTTCTTCCACATTCAATCTCCCCGACAGTTTGCTATCCAGTATTACTCCCAGGTACTTTGTGTGGTGTTAAAGTTCCAGGCTAGTACCCCCTAGTTTAGGTTTTCTCCATGGACCAATTCTACTCTTACTCTACTCTTATTATACTCTTACTTTTTTTTGTTATTTTTTAGTTCTCTTTAAAATTGCTTTACTAAAAACTACTTTGTTAATTTTTTTTCGTCTCAACAGCACCAGATTAAAATGAAATTCTTTCAAGAGGACTTAAAACTGAAACTATATTTAAGAATTAAATGGTATGGAAAGCGTTTTAAAAAAGAGCTATTAAAATTAAAGTGAGCTATACACAAAAAGAATTTCGCTTGATAAATCGTATTAATCAATATTATTACACTTTAATTCTCAAATTCCTTTTTCTTTAATAAATACACAAAATTTACGTAGTATGAAAACTGGAAAGAATGCTGATGAAGGTCGTCGTTGGCTGGAAAATGAATTAAATGCAGTTTACTTGAAAGTTAGCTTATTAATTAATGTCAGACATAAGATGATGTAACAGGAAATAAAAACGTTTGACTCTTCATCATTATGTTAATGAAATGTTTAATTAATATAATGCTATTTATCATCACAGTCTTAATAAAATTTCTTGCATAAAGGTAATGCAAAATTAACATCGATTTTGTGAAACATTTCAGTAACTGGGGTTACTAAAACATTCTTTATTAATCCAATGAAGCGTTACATAGGTTAAATTTTTAAGGTAATTTTCCATTGGATTTATGTTAAAATACATTAGATCTGTGAAGAAAATTCTTTCAGGGCAGTTTCGTTTAAGTGTAAAAACGGACTTAACCTTAATTAGCAAACATTGAAGAAAATAATATTTTACTGACAAAAATTGTGTGTATAATTTAATTCAGTTCCACTATGGATTAAGTAGCAAATGGTGAAATAGAATTCTGTTTTATCTTATTGTTTAAATATTATTCAATGTATCCTAATGTTTTTAAAGAAGTAGTATATGAACAATATTTTACAGTGTGCAAACTGTTTATAGTTCAAACAAGAACTTAAATTTATCTTGAAACATTTTTTACAACTAAATATTTTTGTAGCTCTTTATAATAAGACAGAAAACTTTTTTGCTTTTCTTCCTAAATAAGATATTTTGTATGTTGTTTGTAATACTTTTTTAAGAAATTTGGCTTCATTTTTTTAGTTTTTGCTTTATTTCATAGCAAGAAGCAAATTGTCTAAATTAATTCCAAGAAAAATCCTCAAGAAAAGAGTAAAATTAGCTGTTGGCTAAATATATTTAAAGCAAACAAAAATTGAAATGTACTTACTTTCACTATGGACATTGTTTTTTTTTTTTTTTTTTTTTTTTTTTTTGTAAAAAACCCAAAAATGAAATGGTCCTTAAAAAAAAGGAAGAATAACATTAAAGATTTTTGTTGCTTTAAATAAACCAATAAAATATTTCACACCCAAAAATGGGAGCTGGGGCTTACAAAATTATTTTCCATGGTTTTTTATTTCACATAAAAGCAAAAATATGTTTTTCGTTTTATGTTTAATAAAAGAGAAAAAAAAAAATTAACAATATTCGTAATAAATTTTTACTTTAATTTAGAAGTTGTTTTTTTTGAGAAGACAGTAAAAATGCTAAAGGAATGACGTAAATAGAATGTAAATAAAATCGTTGGATCGTACTTCTTTAAGAACAATGAAAATCGCTACGTTACAGTCAATGGAGCAAAGTACCGATGATTACTGACCTTATTATGCATAAAATGAAAGAAATGGTTATGGTTGGCATGTGGTTTCAACAAGACTATGCCTCATGCCATACGGTACGTGTTGCAATGAACCTTGTTCGGTGAACAATTAAACTCACGTTTTGGAGCAATCAATCCATTGGCCGCCAAGATCATATTATTTGACCCCTTAAGGCTATTTTTGTGGGGATTCGTGAAGTCTTTAATGTACAGGGACAACAAAAATACAGCTACCATTGGTGAGAAAGCGGTCGAAATGCTGGAAAAAGTATTCCAATATTGCAGCTTACTAATAAACCCCTACGGCAAAGCCGCGGGCAACATTAACATGAAAGAATCTTTTAAAAGTAATTGGCAGGCATGCATTTATCGCACCAAATAAATGTTTTATTCATTTTTGCAAATTTTCTGTGTCTTTTTTAAATTTTCAAAATCCAAACGTTAAATTTTCTTCTAATTTAAAAAACCAAGTTTATTATTAAAGTGAATTGAATAACAAACCAACTTCTTTAAAGTAAACTTATTTTTTGGTAAATAAATTTAATGGGCATTATATTAAAGTATTTATTAAAAAAATAAAACTTAAAATACGATTAAATTTGATTATATTCAACACTTTAATCGTATCTACTTTTTCCACTAAGCAACACAATCTGTTGCAAATACACGAAACAAAACAACCTGAGAGTGAAAAAGATAAAATATCAGAAAGAAGGGAAAAAGGAAAATGAGGATAAAAAGGACTCGGCAGGCACAGTTTTATAGCTTATTAAATTGTAATAGCAGCACATAAGCATAAACATTTTTATGGCTTAATAAACCATTATTAAATAAAAATATATAAAAATGTAGCAAAAAAAAATGGCGAAAACTAAAGATGAGCACAACGAAAAAAAGTTCATTCATTGCACAAAAAAAAAGTAAAGGAGCTGCACAGCAAGAAGAGGCTACAGGTTCAGTTCACATGGCTCCCTTTTTTTCCTTTTTTTTTTTTTTTTTGTTTTGTTTGCCAAGTAAACAGTAGCAAAAATGAAGATACTTATTAATTTCTAAAGTTTATAATAGAATTATTATGAAATATAAACATAACATAGACAAACACACACACATTACTCGTACATTATGAGAATGAGTTTAGCTGAAGCAACAGGAGTTGTATAGCAATAACAGATGTAGCAAGCAACACTGCTTCTGGTTACAAATTAAAACTTCCCAAGAATAAACAATCAAAAACAACAACAAAAATTATAAAGTTCAACAAAAAAGTATGAATGAACATTAAAAAATTGTTTTTGTTTTGGAGAAGAAGAAAAAAATCACAAAAGAAAACTGATAAACAAGCAATAAAGTTGAGAAACAGCTTAATAATCGGGTATTAAAAACACTGAAAGGAACTTCGAGTATTTGCGTCTTGTAATATTAAATTTCTTTTATAGGCCGTTTACATTACAACGAAATCTTGTAGATTTGAATGGAAATCTTCCTGAAAATCTAACGCGTTTACATAATTTTTTTTTTTTTTTTGATATTAGCAAGATTTTGTTTTCATAACAAAAACAGCTTACGAAAAGTTTTTTGTGTAACACCTACACATATAAAAAAACATGTAAAAATTTTATTAGCTTTTATTTAGTTTCAATCAACTTCATTAATATTATATATTATTTATCTGTTGCATTTTTTTAGTATACTAGCTGTCTGGTCCCGGCGCTGTTCGGGATTTTCTTAATAAAAATATAAAATACTAAAGAATTCTGTAAATAACTTGACCCTACCATCAATAAAAAAAAATTTAAATATCACGAAAACAGCGCCACTTACCGGGAGTTTTTTTTATAGACCATCAGTGAAAGTACCCCTTTCCAACGCATGTACTCGTTTGAAAATCGATTGAGTGGTTCTCGAGTTATAAGATCACGATCATAGGACAACTTATTTTTATATATACAGATAGCTATCTGGTCCCGGCGCTGCTCGGGATTTTCTTAATAAAAATACAAAATTAAATACTGGAGAATTTTGCTAATAACTTGACCCCAGCGATACCTACCAGGTCAAAATTTGACCAGGAAATTTTTTTTTGTTTAATAAATATATTTTGTGAGTTTCAGCCAAATCGTTCCATAATTTAAAACTTAAAAGAAACCTGGCTTACGACTAATATAATAATATGTCCTAGTTTGGTCAAACGACAAGTTGCGTCAAACGACACAGAAGGTTTACATGAAGATTTCTTAAAATTTATGCGATAGAATTTGTTTATATTTTCTCCGCTGCTTCCGGCATATGATTTGAAGAACAATGTAAATTTTTGTCAACTTTCATGATGAAGTTAGAAGTTAATAGTATTTTAATGAAAGTGAAAAATAGTATTTTGTGCCGCATACGCCACTTTTTGTGCTGCACACGTATTAGGGTGCCCAATAAAAAATGGAGCTTCCAAAGAAGCAGGTTTGTAAGGGAGATACGTTATAGTTTCGTTAGCATTGCGCTTTTGGAAGACATGAATTTTATATGGCGAGTTCCCATTTTGAAGCAATACATTCTTGACACATAAAGCGCATTATTCAGCTCATAAAAAAACTGTTGGATGTAACGATCAGTTTTACATACTGAATATTTTGATACAGTTATTTTTAAGTATTCTCCCTTACAAACCTGTTTCGTAGTAAGGGAATGCCGCACAGAGGGATTTGTCCATACAATGTTTGGCAAAAAATATAAGGAGTGCTCGTAGAATGTTAAAATTTTGCTCTGAGCCTTTATTTAGCTCAATTAAGAAAAATATAAAGTTTCATCAAAATTGGCCACGCCCTCCACCCACCGCCCATAGAACCCAAAATTTTTTTTTGGCCCAAAGTTTTTGAAATTTTGCTCTGAGCCTTTATTTAGCTCAATTAAGAAAAATATAAAGTTTCATCAAAATTGGCCACGCCCTCCACCCACCGCCCATAGAACCCAAAATTTTTTTTTTTGGCCCAAATTTTTTGAAATTTTGCTCTGAGCCTTTATTAAGCTCAATTAAGAAAAATATAAAGTTTCATCGAAATTGGCCACGCCCTCTACCCACCCACTCTACACATTTAAGAATAATTTTATTTGAGTATAAACAAAATGAGTAAACTTTTAAACTCATTTTAAACTTTTTATTCATCAATTATCATTTCTTTTACTACATTATCTAGTTCCAAAATATGTTTACGTGGTTGACGTCTTATACTACTTATATATACTTCAAATATATCTAAAAATTTTCAATTATATTCAAAGTACACATTAATTATTTTGTTTTGAAACGTACTTTTTAGCCAAGTGTAATTTTTCTTAAAGAAATATGATTTGTTTCTGTGAGATTCGGCCCAACGTTTAAAAAAGTGACTAAGAAATCGCTTTTGAACTGATTTTTTCACAATTTGAATTTCTTTAATAGTAAGCACCATGTTTTTTGTTTTTATGAAATCAGTTAATAAATCCACATTATTATTGCAATTTATAAGTTCCTTGCACAATTCACTATATGAAACACAAAATGAACCCATTTTAAATATTAGTTACGTTTAATAATTTTCTTAAACTTTTTTTTGGCAAATATTATTATTTCAAATAATCATATGGTTTTGTTTTTCTTTTTTTGTTATGCACTTTTTCGATATTGCTGTCAATCAGTTATTAAAAAGTAAAAGTAAAAGCCTAAAAGTATACAAAACCTTTTATTGTAAATATGCATTGCAGTTTATTGTAAATATTCACAAAAAATACGTGAGTTTTATCACAAAATTTATAAGTTTGTTCAGCGATCGCAAAAAGTCGCAGAATTTTTTTACATAAAATGAAAGAAAACATTCCAAATTTTTATTTAGTAGTATTACCAACACGGAGGTAGACCGAGCTAACTTATTTTTTTTCTAATGAAAACTGCAAATGCTAAATTTTTTGGAGTCATTTTAATTTGCTCAGATCTCTTAAACTATATATATAATTTAAATATTTTTTCTTTCCTATTAAATTTAAAATACTATATTTTAATACAAATGCTCTAAAACTATTGGTAGTTGAACCATATTTATTGTATAAACAACTGAAATGTAGTAAAATTTTCATCAGTTTTCGTTGCATAATATTTAGATAACTTTAACACACTCTTTTTTATACAAAATTTTATTTTTTTCGAAAACAAATCATGGTTTTTTACTAATGAAACAGTTCTTTACAGAATTGCATCATTAGATTTCTAAAAAATAACTGTAAAAAAATAGACTTTTTGCCAAAAAAATACCACTGTGTGCCGTGGCACTTAAAATGTTATTTTTTTATAAAAGTTGTTGAGAGTTCTTTCACTTACTTTAATGCATTTCTGTGTGTCTTATTGTGTAGCGCATAATTGTACGCGTATTTTTTTAATTGTACCATTAGTGCTTCGCAAAATGATAAATTTTTTTATTTGGGTGGGTAAAAAAAATGTTTTTTGTTATCGACTTCCAATAGCGTAAATATGTTGTATTTTTATCTGCATTAGACCCCTGTAAAATATTAATTTATTTTTAGTGTAATAGTCCGTGCTTTGACCTTCAATTTTGTTAAATTTTGAACATAACAACAACAGCATTGTATTGCAGAAAAGCATATTACTGTATTTTAACGACATTTAGGTTTGTGAAAATAGTGGCAGAAGCATCCATGACTCTAAGCAATAAAAAAAATTAAGAGAAGGTTTAATATAGAGGAAACTTAAATCAAGACAAGAGATGTCCAGATTTGACAAAAAAAAAATTTCTTAAAAATATGATATTGATGCCACCTTCCTAAGTTATATACAATGGACACTTAAGTTGAATCTAAATGTATCAGCCTGGTGACTTAAGTTACATTTAAATGCTTAGTTGAAATTTTTCAATTTCAGACTAACTCAATTTGAACCATGAAAAGATACACAATCGAGCAACGCGTTAAAGTTATTCAGGCTTATTATGAAAATTGGCGTTCATATCAATATGCATATCGTGCACTTAGTGATTTTGTCGGTCAATTTAATCGTCCAAATGTGCGTACAATTGAAACTAATCATGCAAAAATTTGAGCAAACCGGGTGTGTAGGAGTTGCGAAAACACCAGTGCATGCTGCAGAAAATATTGCTGCTGTTCGCAATAGCGTGGCTGAAGAGCCGTCCACCTCAACTCGTCGTCGTGCCCAACAATTGCACCTCTCACGCTCGTTGTTGATGAACATTTTGAATAAAGAATTGCATTTACACTCTAACAAGGTGCTATTGACTTAAGAACTTAAGCCTCTTGGCCATTCCAAACGTCGTCAATGATCGGAATGGTGGCAAGAAATGGCAACAGTGGATGGTCAATTTTCGAAGAAAATCATCTTCAGTTATGAGGCACATTTTCACCTCAGTGGATTCGTCAATAACCAGAATTGCCGCATTTGGGCGAATGATAATCCAAAGGTGTTTGTCGAAAAACCAATGCACCCACAAAGAGTGACTGTTTGGTGCGATTTATGGGCTTCCAATATGAGACCAGTCAGGCAGTTACTGTGCATAGTATTCGCTATCGTGAGATGATAACGACCTTTTTATGGCCCGAATTAGAAGATATGGATGTGGACGATATGTGGTTTCAACAGGACGGTGCCACTTGTCACACAGCTAACGAAACAATGGCTCCTTTGCGTGCAAAATTCAATGGCCTTGTTATCTCACGTGGTGGCGATGTCAATGAGTGCCTCGGTAGGCTAGCTGGTAGCGAGCTAGTCTATCAGCGCCGAGGTTGCGGGTTTGATTCCCGCCAGAGACTCTGGTTTCTTTCCTGCAAACAAGCATAGATTAGCTTAGGAAATTAAAAAAAAAAAAAAAAAAAAAAAAAATTGGCCGCCAAGATAATGTGATTTGACACCGTTGGATTTATCTCTTTGGGGTTATTTGAAAGAAAAAGTGTACGTCGATAAGCCAGCAACAATTCAAGAGCTGAAGGATGAAATAATTCGGCCCATTAACGGCATGAAACCTCAATTATGCCTCAGCGTCATCGAAAATATGGAGCATCGGATGGAGGTGTGCCGCCAAAGTCACGGCGGCCAGTCGGCCGATATTTTGTTCCATACATAATTCAACCATACCAATATTATCATTTTAAAAAGAAATGACAATCATTTCCTAAATAATTTCTGTTTTATTCAAAATCAACATCGGCCCTTAAAATAAAAATGTTTGCCAAGATTTGTAAGGAAAATTGTTATAAAAAATTAAATTTCAAATCAAAAATTTTGGCTATTAAATTACCTGTTGAAAATAAGTTGCAGAATAAGCAGGGTTACCAAGATGATATTTTTTGTGGTTTTAACGTATTTCATATTAAACAATTTAACTAAGAAAAAATAGAATACTTTTTTTACGAGTTGCGTTCGTTTAACTTTTTTACTAAATGCAAACAATTTAAGAGCGATGCTTATTCTAGTACTTAATATATCTTACCATTTTACTTAAGTCTTAAACAAAAAGTAACTTAATTTAAAATTCACTTTGTTCAACACACTTTACTACCATCTTTTTTGTTTTCTTCATCAAATGTAAAAATCATGATGTTCTATAAAAAAAAAACACGGAACATTATAACATTATGAAAATGAGTCTTAAGTTATGACAGCCATAAATAAAAATCTGTTAAACAAAAAATATTAAAAAAAAAAAACAGAATCCTTCCAAGAGCATTAAAACAAGTAAAGGAAAAGAGCAAACAACTTTCTTCTTCACTGTTTGCCAAGTAAAGAAAAACCTCTTTTTAGTTCTTTAGATGATTCACTATTTCGTTTTCTGCTTTTGTTTTTCTATTAAAAGGAAATTGTTTTTAGCACATAAATTAATTAAGATAATTAGGTACATTTAACTTTTTTGTTTTTAAATTTAACTTTCATAAATTTCTATTAAAAAGGTGAAAATTATAAAAAAAAAAAATAAAACTTAAGCAGTTTTTTTTATAATAATGTAGACTTTGAAACAAACAAATGAGAAGGAAATACATGTATCTCTTCGTCTTAAAGCCATTTTAAGTCTAACAGCTTGCTTGTTATTTTTAATGTTTTAAATTGTTTGTAATAAATATGTTTTTTTTTCTTTTTTCTTTAAGGTGTAGGGAGTTATAAACTTTTTTTTTTCTGAAAGTCTAAAAGTGCTTTATTTTTAAATTTTGTTAATTGGCCTTATAAAAGTCGTAATTATTGTTTGATGTAGAAACTTTAATATGAAAATTTGACGAAGTTTTTTATTTGTATATAAGTATTTACTTATTCATTAAAATTAAAGCGACTGTAATCTCTAGTTATAATAATGATTTCTGTAATAAATAACTAAATAGTTTTTTTTTAATAAATTGTCTTTAACAAGAGTAACCAAAATCCTGAACCGGAAACTAGTGAACCGGGTTTTTGCTTAAAACACAAGCAGTTTCGGATAATTGAAACATTTTAATAAATCGAAAGGCCTGATTTTTTATTCGGTTGCCCAGTTTTTTTTTTTTAATTTCATAGATTTGCAGTTGTCGAAAAAATGCAGTTATTTTTGTAGTTACAGGAATTGCAACTGCAGAGTTATCAAAAAATTAAGGAACTTTGATTTAAGCAGTGCAGTGTACTTAAACATTAAATAAAACTTCTAAAAGTGATATAATTAGCTGTGCCAAAATTTTGATAGCCTCCAACATTTGAGGCCTATGGTAAATTATTTACCGATCTTTACGAAATTCGGTCAAGGTTTTTCCATTATTTGTCACGATGATTTTAGGCGTACTAAAGTGTTTTCTGAGACTAAAGTTTATAAGAGGTCTATAATTAACAGTTATCCCAACAATTTAAACTTAAAAACTCTTCATGTTATAGTCAACGGAGACATGTACTGTCGTACACCATTATATTCGTATTGACGAACTCGTTCATAATCTGAGGTGATCTTTAACCGTTGTGTTTATACCCGGGTACCATGGTACCTACCTAGGTATATTTACATGAAAAAAATGTATTAAGAATTAAAAGTTTTAAAAAAGCTTCTGGACCGTCGTTATTCAACTTAAAAGAAAGCGAATTCAGATTCTAGATTTATTTTTTGCTCCTTTAATACTCAATAAAAATTTGCTTAAACTTTCCCCATCACAGCATGCGCCCCCGGGTACCCCGGTACCCAATACAAAAAATTCAATAAACTGAATCCTGTATCATACAATTACTTAAGTTTAGTTTCCAAAGCGTTAGTATTATAATACGGTGAAGTCTTATTTGCATATCATGTATGACCAAAAATTTTCAACTGTTTTACTAAAAAATAGCCGTTATGCAACACAAAATTGAAAAAGCATATTTTAACATAAATATAATTTAATGCGCATTTAAAAAGTTTAAAAATATGCATTAATAGTACATTATAGTATATGGGTACCAGGGTACCCCGGGTGCTCAACAATGTGGATAAAGTTGGGTATTAGCACAAGTGTTAAAAAACAATATCACATCCACAGTTAAGAGTTATTTTTCAACGTAAAATTAAAAAGTTGAATAAAACTCTTAAAAAGACTTTTATTTTTTCCGTCTAAAATAAAACTCTTTTAAGGAGTTTTTTGGCTAAAATAAAACTCATTTAAAAAGTAAAATAAAAGCCATTTTGCCGTCTTCTTTTTTACAGAATCTTTTTTTTTATTATGTATATATCTAATTTATTTAATGTAGTCATTTATTTGATTAGTTAATTTAAAAACATAACTTTTTCCGAATTTTCTGATGAAAGATTTGAGCGCACGTCGCTCAATACCAATTTAGGAGCAGATAATGCTCTTTTCACGCTTACTTGGGTTGCAGGAGCACACTGTTAACCACAATGACTTTGTAAACCAATATCCGTATTGACATTCATCATAAAATCTTAATTTAACTCGTTTTTTGTTATTTTTTTTTTTTTATTTTTATATCAAATCCTCTTTAATTTTAATGAATCAAACTCGTTAAAAGTTGTAAAAGGTACTTGTTTGATGGCTTGGCAATGTCAAAAGAAAATTTCAGAAGCTTTTTGGAAAATAAATTATGAACTTTTGTTTTTGCAAAAAAAAAAAAAAATAATAAAAACAAAAATATAAAATAATTTTATGATTTTAATAATAAATATCGAAATTTTTTCCAGCAGCAGCTTATTTGTGTTATTATTGTGCGAATGCCAGCGTGCCTTAAGTTTCCAAAAAAATTTATTGGTTGGTTTTTCGAACTATCAAGCCAAATCATGTTCTGAGATTGGGGAAATGATGCATCAGCGTTTCAAGGGAGCCTCAACATTTGAAAGTGCTAAACATTTAGTTAGCCCTAAGCATCCGTGAATTCAGCCAGATAAGCAAATAAGTCAAAGTAAGCCCAAAAATATCTCAGCACAGATCGCAGTGGAAATTAAGCAAGACTTGAAAAAGACGTTCGTCCCTTTCAGCACATACCATGTAGTATTTGGATAAGCCAAATGATTTTTGGGATCAGTTCTGTTTTCGGATGGAAGAAAATTTAACTTCTAGCGCTCTGACGGCCGAAAACGAAACCTTGCTGAAAGTAAAAATATTGGGGGTTGAGAGTGATTGTGTGGGGCTGTATGCCTGCTGCAGGGGTAGGCGGGTTGGTGTTCATTGACGGCGCTTTCTACAAAATAAAATATACATATGAATATATTCAACATTTTTATTTTTCGAATTTATTCTATGAGTTACATTTCAGTTATGTATTTTATAAAGTCATTCCTAAAAATTTAAGGAATAGAACTATTACAAAAAAAGCTTTATAAAATAAAAAACTGAAATGTAATTCATAGAATAAATTCGAAAAATAAAAATGTTGAATATAATATAAAGTAACCTACGAAAGGAGATAATTCCCAGTTTCTAATTTACCATCATCGTTCACTTTCCAACACGTTAATGACCCGAAACATTCCCCTCATGTTGCACGTATGTGGATTGCTTATAATATTTCGCATGTTTTAGCACATATGCCACAATCTCTAGATCCTATCCGAGCTAGCATTTATGAGAGTGAAAATGAGCGCAAGAACGAAAAATAATAATCTGAAGCCGGCACTGGTCGAAGAACTGCAAAATATTGCAACAAGTATCAGGAAAAAGTTAAAGTGTTCTATACCAAATCTATGGAGGCAGTTATAAAATAGATAGGATAAGCAACTAAATAAAAACATTCCAATATATAATAATTTTTATGAAGTGTGTCAACAGTTGTGTCCATCAAAACTGGGTTTTTTTTTTGTTTTCTCTTTTCAATAGGTCATATAATCAAAATTTTCAAAAGCAACAAAGTGAATTTTGTGGGTAACTCATCATTCAATCTAGTATTAGAAAATGTTCACTTTAAATCACTTTGACACGGCTTTTAAATCAATTGTGAAAATGTATGTTCTTTCTGTGCCAACAATTTAATCCGTCACTGTACATATTTTACGTGACCAAAAGAAAGCCAATTTGCTCTTCTACCAACTTGTTTTGGTTGTACAAGAAGCGAACTTATTTTTATCCAAAAACCATTAAATTTTTTGGTGTTAAGCCTGGTACTCTGTTCAACAATTCACGAGAAATGCTGTCAAAACGCATATGAAAAAAACTTGTGCGGAATATCTATGAAATAATGTTGATAGAGTTGTACTCTGTTCATTTTGTGAAAAAGTTATGAAATGTTTCTAGCAACATTTTTTTACAACTGCGAAATAATGTAAGCTGCACTTATTTCACGTGGAATTTTAAGCAAAAGCAAAAAAATATGAATTGATTATTTAATAAGAAATAAAAAATTTAAATAACACAACCGGTAACAGTTTTTTATCCATATTTATTTTCTTTTTTATTAAAAAAAATAAATTTTAGTAAAATACATGTGGGGTTTGTTTACATACGCAAAACAATGTCGCATACTTTGAAGGAATTAAAAACGTCAAACTGTGCAAACCCAGAGATCATATCTGGTACCATGGGAGTCAGTAGCCCGGAAGTAGTTTCGGTACTGTTGGTAGAAACCCCCAGGGGCATGCTCTCTTCAGGGAAGGTATATTTATGCTTCAGATAAATTCTGCGAGGAGTACAGTTTTTGTGACAGTGAAAATGGGTAATGATGATAGTAGAGCTTTAAGGAGAATTTTAGGGTAATGTTTCTGCTTAAACGGGTAGCTTAAGTTGTGAGGCGAGTCTCTTGCTTGACTAGAGAGCTGTAGCTGTGGGGTAAAGTTCTAGTAGCTGTGAGGCGAATGAAGTGGAATGTGAACGGTGAAACCGAAAATGTTATAAAGTGACGAAAATTTGAGGTACCGGAGCTGAAGTAGAGTGGAGTGCGTTGGTGAAAGTGGCGAAACTTGGGTTTGTGCAGATGCAAAGTCGACAGGCATTGATGTAAAAGAAGTTGACTGTTTCATGATATGTGTGTCTCAGAGAACTTAGCTTTTCACTGGGAATTTTTTTTTCAGGGGACGATATTTTTGAGGATCACATAGTGGCTGTGGTTAAAGCCAAATATATCGGAAAGGAAATTCCTGAACTAGATAAGAGCTTGTACTTATGAAAGTTCGAATTGTAAAGACGGATCATATCAAGGTGCTGCGATTATTCTTAAAGAAACAGAAGCTAGATAACTCCAGCTCCTAAGCAAGAGGCGAGAATATAATTCTGTCAAGCTATACAATAGGATTGCTACCTGTGTTGCTGGTTGCTCTCACACTCAGGGGCATTTGGTAAGCGAATAACTTTACACCCCAGTGGATAGGATCGACCATTGGGTAGGCCGCAAATTTGGTATAAATTCACATCTGTGACGTCACGCAAAAAGGTATTAAGGTAATAAAATGTATTTTTAGTTTTTAATCCGGATTAAATCAATCAACTCTTAATTCTTTCCGTTTGTTATCAATAGTTAACTTATGTCTAGCACAACAGCTTCCCATCGTAATAATGGTTGCCAAACTTAAAATAATATGCTTAAAATAGTTATACTATTATCGCAGTTATGTTATATCATAAAATTATTAAAAGCAATCTTATCAGGGTTGTGGTGGTATTACAAACCACTAATTTAACTATAATATGGCACCGGTAACCATAATAATTGCAAAGGTGTTTAAGTTGTCGGTTATCCTATTAAAATATTTTTTTCTCTGCGTGTAGATGGCTAAAAGTTTAAGATAAGTAAAAACCGTTACAGTTCATTATCCTTTACTTTTGAGATCAAATCATATTTTTGGCCCTTTGAAAATACTGAAAACTGTGAACCCTCGACATAAAAACAAAATTTACAAAAATAAAAAAATTGCCATTAGCGCAAGTAGTCAGAAAATTTTTAAAATAAAAAACATTGCCAAAGGTGATTCGAGGTATTTACAAACAGCTCGTTAAGAATTGAGTACAACGTTGGCGGTTGTCCATTCCAAAAAAAAGGTTCTTTTATAACGTTGTTTGTTGTTAAATATTTATTTTTAATAAATAACCCCAAGCAGCAACAAAAATAAATAACCAGCTCATAGACAGAAAAACATAAAAGCAACAAGAAACAAAAAAACAAAATCCTTTAAACCAAAAGTATCATAAAGACACCGCAACAAAGTCCAAACCGGAAATATTAACATTCAACACCATTTATTAAAAAAACACATACAAACATACTGCTAATTTTGTAAATTTCAGGCAACTGCTGCAACATTAAAAAAGTTTACAAAAAACAGCTTCAGCTAATAAATTTCATTTTCCCTTAGAAAAAAAGAACATAACCTCAATATAATAAACTTTTATGTTTTATTAAAGAAGGAAATATATGAAAATTATTTATTTATATTGCTAACAACAAAATTGGCAAATATTCGTGTTTTATATAAATGAACAGGGAACTTAAATTAGAGTTGAACTAACTTTTTAGTTCTTTTTCTTTTTGAAAATAAATAGCAACGAGGCAATGGAGATTTGAAGGTTTTAGTGCAAAGCGGAAAACCCTGCATCGTTAATAAATCACTTGTTCATATGAGAGTGCTACTAAAACATAACAACCAACAAATAAAATATAATTTTTCAACGAGTAAAGGTTAAAGTTCATAATTTAACCTCAAAAAAAAAAAAAAATATATAATAATAAAAAAAAAATTACACCATTTAAAACTTATGTTGGCAGCAGGGTTGTCAGATGTGGCGATTTCTCGCCAAACGTGGCGATTTCTCGCCAAACGTGGCGATTTTCAAACTTGTTTGGCGACCTAATTTTTGATTTGGCGACATGGCGACTTTTTGGCGATTTTGTTGGCTATTTTTCATGAGCTATGGATTTGTTTTAAACTTTTATTCTAGTATTTTAATGTACGAAATTTGAGTTCAAATATGTATGTTCAAATGTCTGATGAAGATAATAAAAATCTTCGAGAAAGTTGTTTTTCGTTTTTAAAAGTGCTCTTGAAAGAATCAATAAATTTAACTCCTTAAAACATGAATATATTTAAAGTCTATGAACATTTTTCCATTATATGTATGTGGCAATTTATTATCATAGATAAAAAATGTTGTTGTTAAAGATTTTTATGAATCCTAACGTACCTTTTGATGTTTACGAAACACACTCCAAAAAATTAGCGTTTGTTAATTTAATAGAGGGTTTAAATGATGATATTTCATCTTATTTATATAGGTTTAGCCCAAAATTGTATAGCTACATTGATACGGCAGGTACGTACCATTTAAAGGAACTTGCTTTGGCTGTAGTTTATATGATGGTAATTACAACAAGTTTTGCCTGTGTTGAAATTAAGAACTCCACAAAAACTCGCCTTTGAAGTAGAATGCATTACGCACTTCTAGACGCGTTATTACATGTTGCACTTCTTTTGTACCTTCATTAAATAAATGTAATTCTCTCACAATGTATTCCAAAAAAGAAGGCAAACAGGGAGTCTTGCCAGTGAAACGTTTTTGACAATTGCAACTTATATACAAATGTATATCCAATAACTATTTGTTTAATAATAACCACAGAAAAAAATTTTTGCGCCAGTAAAAGAATTAATCAAAAATAAAATCAGTTTTAGTTAAATATTTAATCAGGTGAATTAAACTTTTTATCAAGTGAATTAAACGTTTAATTGAAATATTGCCAATTAACACTTTAATATACTTGATTAAAAGTTTAATTCACCGGATTAAATATTTAACTAAAACTGATTTTATTTTTGATTAATTCTTTTACTGGCGCAAAAATTTTTTTCTGTGAACTGCAACAAATTTTTTTTGTTGCTTTGAGTAGACTACTATAAACTATTTTATAGTAAACATTGTACCTCTTTTGTGTTCACTAAGTATTTTTACTGTGTTCTTAATAAATACACAACAAAACATATATTATGGTGACTTTATTTAAATTTGGCTAAAATACGCCACAAATTTAAATAAAGTCACCATAATATATGTTTTGTTGTGTATTTATTAAGAACACAGTAAAAATACTTAGTGAAATTAAATTAATTTTTTAGAATTAATAACAAATATTTTTAATAATTTTAAAAATATGTATTTTATTGTCAAAAACTGAAAAACAAAGGCTTTGGCGATTTTGGCGATTTTTGACATTGAATTTGGCGAAAAAGGTCAACATCAATCTGCCAACCCTGGTTGGCAGTGTTTTTGTCGATTGAAATTAAGTTTTTAGTGCCCCTACTTAAAACCAATGTGTCTATTGGATTTCCAATAATAGTCAAATCTGTAGATAAGTTGCTTATGAATAAGCAAAAATGTCTAAAAATAAGTTTAAAAACATAAAGATTTTTATAAAAACTTATGCCCGTATTCATAAAAATATTTTAAATTTAATTAAAGTTTACAAAACAAATTTTCTATGAAAATGTCTCTTAATAAACGTTTATTAAATTTAATAATCGAATATGAATACGGGGCTATAATTTTTAGGGCTCCAGTATGACCTTTGGATACGTTAATATATCAACACAGCAGAAAGTTTTAGATTAACGTATTTCGCAAAAATATGTACACAGAAAAAAATAATTTTCATATTTGAATAAGAAAATCGCATATTTGATTACAAAAATTTTTGAATTTTCTGCGATGACGATTTTTGCGGTATTGATAAAAAAGTTTGTATGTATAATTGTTAAATTTTTAGTCAACAACCAAGTTTATTGAGTCAATAAAAAAAGTAGTTGCCCAAAATAATTTTTTTCAACAAAATGTTTACTTGATTTGTTAAAATAAATTTTTGAAAATGTTGAATAAATCAAACAAAATGTTAATCGTATCTTTATTTTTTTATTTATTAATGATGATGTCATTAATTTTCAATTTTTATATTTTTATAAAAACACTAAAATTTATTATGCGGGGATAAGTAAGTTCCTATGCGCATTTCACTGGTTGCTTGGGCCAGATCATCAGGAAACCTTTTCCAAAGACTTTGGCAAAACTAAATATATTATTCAAAAAAAAAAAACTGTAAAACAAATGAGAATTATGAGCTATTTAAAAATGGACAAGAGTTGTGAAAATACTGTCTTTACTTTGATTCAAATATTTTTTTTTATTGAATATGTAGAAATATTTAATTATTTCATAATTAAATATGTTTTGTTGAGTGCTATTTTGCAAAGTGTCAATTTGATAAATTTTTTCTTTGAATCAAACAAAAAGTTTGTTGACCTAAAATTTTATTTTTAACAAACTGTGTTGCTAAAAATTTTTTTGAGATATTTTTCGACAATGCTATTCCATTAAAAAGAAGCCAAATCGTTTAATAATGGCAAAGGAAAAGCCAAAAATGTCCTAAAGTGAGCATAAAGTGAGTAAAGCATTTAAGCTTCCTAAAAACTTAATTTTTGGGACTCCAGTATAACTTATGGCTACGTTTATATATCGAAAGATCAGAAAGTTTAATATTTTACGAAAAATCAGTCTAGAAACAAAAGCTTATCCTAAGTCCAAAATTTATAACTCAAGTAAATTTCTTTCAAAGCACGTTGGTATAAAATGGGGGAACTGGCTGACCAAAATACTGCAAAAATTAGCAAAAGCCAGTAACACTGATTTATTCGACTCGGCCGATTTTTAGATACCCTTCACCATGTTGCGATAACAGAAAGTTATATAAATACCGTTCATTCTCCAATTTTTCGGGTGTTGTTTATTAATTACTAGGGATGAGATTTTCATACACTAAAAAATCGAAAATATGCGCATAAAATATGCACTAAAAATTCTAAAATATGCCTTAAAAAATAAAAAAATGCCCTAAATCTTGAACATTTTCATTATAAACGAGGTTTTTTTAATTTTTTTAAAACAAACAAAATAAAAAGTTCAGTCTTTTATTTTAAAAAACTTAGTTTAAATAACTAATTAAAATTTTTGTTTGCAAATATTTTTTTTATATTATCAAAAGTTAGCCTTTGTCTGTTTGGCCGCAAAAAACTTTTGTACATAAAAAATTATCTTCCAACGTCAACCGAAGCAATAGCAGCATACTTGAAGGATGCTTATTCATTTAAAGAATATTAACTTTCTAATTCAAATCCCACATTTGCTTCCAGATCAAAAATAATTGAAATTTGTTTTATTTTTTGAAATTCTTAATTTTTTTTTGCAAAACATTTGGATTTTTTTTTAATTGGTCGAGCTATTCTTCCTTTCACATTGTTAGTTTTACTTTCTTCATATCAGTTAATTTGACTTGAGCTGTCTTAAGTGAACAATATTCCTTAAATTTAGTTATTGTTACAGCAATATATCCGTAGTTGGAAACTAAAAAATGCTAACTGACTTTTAATGCTATTTTAATATAATATTTCTTTTAGGCTTAAAAAATATATTTTTCACGTATGAAACCAATAAATTAATACTATCGAATTGGCTTCTAATTTCCTCTACACCCCAGTACTACCCATATGCCAAGCAAGTAACATTTGAACCGTTTTGGATAAAATATTTTTAGCTCATTGGTAGCCTTAAGCATGTTAGGTGCTGCTTCGGTTAAAAATAGAAGGATCTTCTTTCTAAATTTTGAAAATCCTTTTCCAAAAAAAATTTATATTTTGATCTTAACATTTTTTTTTTTTTTTTTTTTGAAGACTTTTTTTGTGTATTTGGAAATTTTTTGTAGAAATTTATTTTATAATATGGAAATTTAAAAAATATATCACTCAAAAATGTTAAAATATGCAAAAATATGCACTTAAAACCAAAATATGCACAAATATGCATTTTCACAAAAATATGCAACAATATGCAAAAGCACATCGATGCCGTTTTAGCGCAAATTAAATGATTCGGAAAGATATCGGCAAAAAACATGCATTTGCATTGAAATCGCATCCCTATTCATAACCAATACGGTTGTACCTTATTTAAAAACGTTGGCTCTCCGTTCTCCAGACATACAATGTCTTTGTACAGGATGTTGTTTATTGATAACTTAGATATGGGTACTAAATTTGGACAATTTTTCTCTTACCGTTCTTTAGGTATAAATAAATGTTATTTTTGCCATGGCCCATTGCACCGGATGTTGTGGTGTCATATCCAATTAGCTTCAACATAATTTGGAAACTTTGTCTCTTGTTATTATTTTCTTAGATTTTATCTAAACAGGCTTTCCTGCCGTTCTTAAGATATACAGAAATCTATTATGTCTTTGTATAGAAAGTGCTACGCCCACTTCTTCAATCCCGCCCACATTTTGTCGGATGTTGTGTGTTGATAACCAAGATGCTTGTACCTAATTGGGAAACTCCAGATATACATTAAACAAAACATAAGAAAAACAACAACAACAACATGGGATTAATGGGTAAAATTCGAGGTAGTCTTTGTTTTTTTGCTGGTATCTAAGCCATTTGTAAACCAATCAGGCTGAATTAGCAAACGATTCCGGACGGTATGTGATGTAATTTTGTTACAACCGAGTGCCCATTATATCTGGAATCTGTGGAAAACCCATTGTGATGCATACACGAACAGACGGACGGTCAGACGGACAACGTTAAGTCCACTTCGCTGCTCATAAGGGCACTTTATTGGGTTAAGTAACAATAGTGTAGAAGTTACAAATGGAATGGACAATCAGCCTTTAGAGATTGCTTCTTAAAATCTTCCTTCATGCTTCTAGATTATTATAACGATCCTCACCAACAGCCGGACTAGGACCAACGTTTTAAGGGCTTCTAGTTTCTGTGGTACCAGATATTATCTTTGGCCAGCCGCGATCCACAAGAACCCTGCCAATCCTGATTCCGCCAAATCCCCGAGGTCTTAACACATACGATGGGGTGAAATTATTCGTAAGATAGTTGCTTTTATAAAAACATTGTTAAAATAATAAAATAAAATAAAATAAAATAATAATATGTTAAAGTTAAAATAATAAAATAAAATAAAATAAAATAATAATATGTTATGAAAAAAATGTTTCCTCTTTGTACTCCTACTATGAATTTTGTTCATCTCTCTGGCAACTAGAATATCCGCACAAAAAAAACTGCTAATTGTTGTATGCCAATTCCAACCAGTTTCGAAAATCAAGTCCTAAAGTAAAGTTTCTTCAGGGAGGCCGTCCTACATAAATCAAAACAAATGGTAGCTACACGGGTCAAAATCTCGACTATAAGACTGGTCAAGCAAAACTTCTCAACTACTATCTTCTTAATAGTTTTCTACTGGTATTGAAACATGTGACCGAGCGTTGTACTGATGGAGTACCTATAACGGATTAATGTCTGTTTACATATTCAGGGCATTTTTTGGTTAAAGGGGGGGAACACACTATCGAGCTTGAGTGACTGGGAAAAAACTTATCAGTTAACATTCAACTACAAATTCATTTATGATTGGCTGTTGGCTGACAAAAATTAGCGGCCACACTATCGAGCAAGCGAAAATTTAAAGAAAACTATCATTTATGCTTGAAAACTGTACCTCGCTTTAAACATATAAATTTCATTTGGTAAAGGTGTTAGCGTCTGGCCCGATTTTAGTATCTAATATTTAATGGAAGCCTATTGTTCTTAGCAAATACTTTTTTGTTAATTTGCCTGCTTGTCAAGCTTCTCTTAGTCGTTATAAAAACTTTGTTCCTTGTAACACATCTGGCAAACACGGATACGAAGGGTTAATATTTTCTTTTTAAACACTGTTGCAAATAACGTCTATAAAATAAAGTTGATGTAAGTAATTTTTTTTTTTTTTTAGTTTAATACAGTTTATAGCTCAAAAATTATGTAATAAATAAAAATTATTATTATTACGTACATAACTTTTTCTTTATTGCAGAGTAAATAAAGAAAGCTGTTTACAGAAAGTTAAATTTATTATTTTGCTAATTTACAAAGTTTTAAATTGCAGAAGACTTATAAACATTTTTGCGGCAATTTATTTTTAATTTAAACTTAAAGTTTTAATTTGAAAATTAACGGTAAAATCGTGACTTAATAGTAATTCCAAAAAGTATTATTATAAGAAAATTTTTTTGGACCGCAAAAAAGCTGCTAAATTTTTCAAAAATCTGGAAAATTTTTAGAACAATTTTCAAACTAACAATTGGCATTGGACTTCATGTTGAAAATAATGGCCTTCGAAAACCAAATGAAGAAGTAGTGTTTAACTAATGAAGTTTAAGTAGTTTAAGACTTTTTTTGTAATCCTAAAGCCCCAAGTTTAAGTCAATACTTTAGTCCGAAAACTTTCTGATTCAATCTAACGATACCCGTCTGTCCGTCTGTCTGGTTTTCTGACCCTGCACTCCTTGCACTCAGATCGCACTTTGAGAGATAAACTCCTACACTTAAAGGGAAAAACTTACATAGATGTAGATAACTTTATTATATTTTGCTTACACCCAGAGAAAAAACATGTTAAAATGTGATCACCTCCAACAACGCTATTTTTAAAGAAAATTTGGAACACAATTTGGTTTAATTTAACCATATTACTGTCAACGACAACACTTTTTATGGTTAAAAAGTCCTTCATCAAGAGGACACAACCCTATTATGTTGTCTCCAAACGTGTTATGGCTAATAATTTTTTTTTTTTTTTTCTTCCCGACTTTCAATTTATTTATTGAATCTTTCTATAATAAGAAAATAACAATAAGTATTAAAATCTTAAATTAATTAGTAATTTCTGGGTCTATTGCCGTTGCAATAGAAACTCCATTTTTGTTTCGTAAAGTTTCATCTTCCATGCATTTGCGCGAGGACCAACGTGTCGACCCTCTTGAGGCGAGTATGTCCATTATAAGACAGTAGATCCTGTGCAAGAGGATTCGGATGAGTTGCCAGTTTTCGTGCATATTTGGAGCAGAAGGTTTTTATTTCGTCACGAACAAATGGAATCTTGAGGTCCTTATGAATATTTGCGTTTCTAATATACCACGGGTCACCAGTAATTTGTCGCAATATTTTATTTTGTCGTCTTTGTAATTTCTCTATATTGGAAGCAGAAGCTGTTCCCCATATTTGGATACCATACATATGTCCATATTGGCTTAATAATAGCTTTGTAGAGTAGAACCTTGTAGTTTAGGTTGAGAGCAGAATGAGAGCAAATAAGCCACTGAAGCTGTAGTGTTTTAAGTTTGAGCTGTGTGGATTTGGATTCAATATGTTGAGACCAAGTAAGGCGACGATCGAGGTGTATACCGAGATATATTATATGATTTTGTTGAGGGATTTCGATGTTATTAATCTTAAGTTTGGGACAGTCGCCGTTTCTCAAGGTGAAAGTGACGTGTGCACACTTTGTTGGATTTACTTTTATTTTCCATTTGTTAAGCCATTTTTCGAGTTCTTTAATATAAGTCTGCAGACAACTAGAAGCAGTTACTGGATTTTTATGTACGCTTATAAACGCTGTGTCGTCAGCAAAAGTTGACGTGTGTATCAGATTACTTGTGGGCATATCTGAGGTGTAGAGTATATACATAAGAGGACCAAGTATACTGCCTTGGGGAACTCCAGCTGCGATTATTCTTGAGTCTGAGATATAGTCTTTATATTTTACTACAAACGAGCGATCTAATAAATAATTTCGCAGTAGGTTATGGGTATTTTGGGGTAACAAGGACCTTATTTTATATAAAAGCCCGTCGTGCCACTCTTTGTCAAAGGCTTGAGAAATGTCTATGAAGAGTGATGAGCAATAGTGTTTGTCCTCAAAGCCTTTTCTGATAAGAGTAACTATGCGATGAACCTGTTCTATGGTGCTATGATCCTTTCGGAATCCAAACTAATGGACTGGAATGATGTGGCGGTCGTTTAAATATGGGGTCAATGCATTTAAAAATAACTTCTCAAAGAGCTTTGATAAAATTGAAAGTAAGCTTATCGGACGATAAGATGAAACTTGACTAGCGTCCTTACCTGGCTTAGGTATCATGATTATATCTGATATTTTCCATGATTTAGGGTAAAACCCGGTTCGCAGGATGGCATTGAAAATGAGTAAAATTAGCCTTAGGGCAGATGTTGGTAGTTCACGAATCATTTTTCCTGAAATTTTGTCCATGCCAGGCGATTTATTTGTTTTGATTTTTTTGATTGCTGAGTTTAAGGACGAGAAACGAATTTTCATTGGAGAAACAACACGGTCTTCAATAGCTGGTAAGGTTATGTCTGAGTCGGAAATATTAGGCGTAAACACTCTTTCGAGGTGATCGGCAAAAACTTCAGCTTTGTCTTTATTGGACCTAGCCCATTAGCTAATAATAACTAAAATATGTTTAACACTTATAATGGCATGGTTGGTTTTTAATCATAGCATGCTGCTCTTGAAAAAGAGCAGCATGCTAGTAAACATAATGTGGTTGTGGCCCCTTGATGGAGGACTTTTGAAGCATAATATGGTTGTCGGTGACAATAATATGGTTACATTAAACATAATACGTTTAAAAGTTTCTTTAAAAATAGTTTTGTTGGGGGTGACCATATTAAAACATGTTTTTTCTCTGCGTGTAAAGATCTCTTATATAAATATTAATCTCTTAACTCTTTGTCGGGTTCGTGATTGCCTAAGGCTCCCAAATAGGGTACACGCTCTAAAATTTGTCTGTAAATGCTAAAGAGTATGATATCAAATGGTCGGATTTGACAGGCTATAGGGTAGGTTCTACTGGCAGCTGCAATTAGTTCGCGTTGTATTACCCTGCTATACCGTCTAACAATGCTCGTAAATTAATTGGCTGTGGACACTTTCACCTGTTTCAATCAATGTCAGAGAGACAGGTGTTGTCCCTAAGGATTCTTTGACCAAACAGTTTGAGTCTTAGGTCTCCGAATTCCGGGCAGTAATATAAAATATGTTCCGTTGGCTCCTTCTTCTCCTCTTCGCCGCAACGTCTACACAGGTCATTGTAAGGAGCCCAAACCTTCGGGCGTATTTTCTTAAGGCCTAGTGGCTAGTTATGACGTGCCGTTTTCTCTTTTCATCCATGATGGGCCTGAATTTCCTGGAATTTCCGAGTCGGCCATACAGTTTCTATGTCCTTGTGTTCGGGGACCCAATTAAGGTTAACCACTTAACTTTCTGAATTATTTTAGATACAATTTTATTTAGGAAATTTCCAGGAATCAAAGAACATTTAAAAAAAGAGAACCTTGTTAATAATTAAAAAATATAATTAACAGTTTTCGACGATTCCAAATCTTGACTTAACTTTAATATCAATCCAAATACTTTGCCATAATGAGGAATAATAATCGAAATATTATTGTATATGTGACCATGTTTATTCAAGTTCTTTCTTACAGGTTTATGATCATGAAAGGCAAATTATTTTTTAATAAACATTATAATATTTAACTTTTACATAAACTTTTTTTGCTTAAAACTTTTTCATTTTACTAAGTTCACAAAATATTTTTTTTTTTTTAACAAAAGAATATTAACATAAACAATTTTTTTGTACATGCATATAAAACAATTTTACAAAAACATTCTTTTTAACAAAAAAAAAAAAAAAAAAAGAAAAAAAACAGAATATTTTATGAAAAGAAAAACATTTAAATAAATTGTTACAATTTTGTTTTATTCATATTTTTGTATATGTTTCTCTTTTTTCATTTTTTTTCTTTTTATACAAGAACTTTTGCTTTTAACTTTGATTTCCTTTACAGCACTTAGAATATAAAGGGTCTTTCATTAAGAGCTTTAAATTTAAAAAAGTAAAGTATTTGTGACGTATTTAACATCAAAATTATTAAATAGTTTAAAATTGTCAGCCACACACAGAAAAAAATTTTGCACCAGTAAAAGCATTAATCAAAAGTAAAATCAGTTTTAATTAAAAATTTTATCAAGTGAATTAAACGTTTAATCAAGTGAATTAAACTTTTAATCAAGTATATTAAGCGTCTAATTAACAATATTAATTTGCACCAGTAAACATTAAATTTTTAAGTTTAATTCACTTGATTTAACGTGTAACTCACTTAATTAAATTTTTCATTAAAACTGATTTTATTTTTGATTAATGATTTTACTGGTGCAACATTTTTTTCTGTGCAGCTTTTTTGGTGGCGAACATCTTTATGGCTTGCGACGCTATTCACAAAGACCTGCAACTTAAGAAAATTCCACAAGAAAAGGTCTAATGTCAGTATCATGAAAGTATTTTAAACTAAATAAAGTTTTACCAAACAAATTATCTATGAAAATTTTTCTTAACAAACTGTTGTTAAATTCAATAATCATTAATAAATACAGAGGTTACAGAGTCAAATCGCAACGATCTCATGGTGGATGTTATCCACATTGGTGACAAACAATGCTTTTACCAACCACTCTTGAGTGTATGAACAAACAGCACACAGGCAGAAATTTGAGTGCATACTACGGCAAGATTAAACATTCGACCCTTGTTTAGGGGCTGGTGTTATCTATATCCGATTATACCCCAAAGTATGTAGATTAAGTTGTTTGTTCAGGAGGACGGCCCTAGTGGTATACCTTCAACTTGCAACAAAAGCCTATTGTTTTACCTCCCCGTGGTAATTTCTAGAAACATCTCTAGTGGATGGCTAAAATACGAAGGCTATAGTTGAGACTTATAGTACTGACCATAGTACTAACGGTTATATGGAATCCTCGGGAATCAGTGGGCCGCAGGTGATAACTGATCATTGGTGAGGTATTGTTTTATGGGCCACATGTGGTGGAGGACTCTTGTAATGTCAAGGGATTTGTGTCAGAAACATACATTTTTGTTTTGTAACACTTTTTGTGAAAGGATTGTCTGTCTTGCGTTGTAGATATGTAGTTTGTTAAGAGGAGTGTATCGAGAAGTGTCAGAAGTTTTGTGTGATGAAGTGAATGTTTATATATGTTCGGATTCGTAGCCCTTCCTAGGAGAGTACGCTACTGGATATTTCGTGGGAAGTAGTGACGGTCTCACACCAGGCCAGTTGCCGATCTTGAAAAGAAAGTGTGAAAATTCTTATATGTTGAATGTTGCACTACATGGTTGTTATGTAACCAAATTGGACAAGACATTTTATATCTGGGTGAAAAGGTTTGCGGCGTAGATATCAAGATGGGACTAGTAACGCCATCCTAATGCCGTTGCGCCTTTACAACAGAACAATCCCGAGGGGAAGGTAGGTGAAAATGCGCCGTCGTTACCCATCGCATGCCTGTCCAAAAATGTGTCCTAATTGAGATCTTGTTTTGTAGTGTGTTCCTTTCACAAAAGATAAGTGTTACTAAACAAAAATGATGCTTTCTGATTCAAAATGCTTTTCTTACAATGATGTTGATAAAACAATTGCACGAGGTGGTTTGTGGTGCTACCCAAAGTTACGTAGATTGTTTCCGAATTACAAATGGAACCGGTGGAGTGGGTGCGGTTGTGAGGAGGAAATATCTGTGTCCTGTTGCTATTCAACAGGAGCTGCATGACAGGTTCGAACAATGCAGCAGAGGTTAGATAGTTCAAACTTCAGAGCAAGGAGTTTGAATGTATTCAGTACCGCCAACTGTCTTCATATTGCAAGATATGCGAGCGTCGTCAACTCTGTATATCAACATTTAGTTAATGTTAATTACTCAGTGGCTAAGACTCACTATGCAATTATGTCATAGTATAGGTATGCATGTAAAACAAGGACATATACCCCAAAGGATGTATCCACAAAAGACTAATATCCTTCAGATGATCCATGCACCCCTGGCCAGGACCTCAATGGCCAATGTACATCACCTCCACATGACATTCCAATTCCCTTAAACTCTCCTGCAGGATGTCGAATGTGGCATACGCTATAAAGCAAGTAGCACCGCCCTGTTGAAACTAGATATCGTATATGTCCGTTGTAACACTTCAAGAAGTTGGTAAAAAATTTACTTATTGTGCACCCCGATAACGGAATGGCTAACGTTTTTCCAAAAGAAATGTGGAACGATGACATCATCAGCCAAAAATAATAATCAACAAAGAGTAATTTTTTAGGATACTTCGATGCTCTTGGATTACATGTTGATTGATATCGCCCTATATTTGATTATTGTATTTGTTGACGTACGCATCCATTCACAAATAGGCCTCATTGTTTAAGATGATGTATTTTGATCAAAATAAGAGGCGGTTTCCAAGTATATATCTATATACATGTTCCCGAAGTTACCAAAAGGAACAGAAGGCCCCAACAAAACCTTTCCATGTCCTTCACAATGTTCTTTACTTCGTTCCAACTGGTGTTTAAAGGTATTGCTTCACCTATGGTTTACCTTCTCCAAGTGTGAGCTAGATGTCCCCTTCTCCAACTGCATTGTAGATTCCACTCCATGGGACTTTTAATAGTGTCCGGATACGGATTTCATAGAGTATGGTGTATCCAGTTCCACTTTCGTGTGCATACTACAATTGTTATAGGGGTGTCTCTCATTCAAAATTCTTTGTGGCCAATAAATCCGAAGTAAATTTCTTAGGCCGGCCACTCACGTACAGTTTTAACTGACAGTTTTAACTGAACAGTTGGAAGTTGTGGGAATTAACTGACAGTTCAACTCAACGGTTCAGTTTAACTTAGAAATATAAAATTCTTATATTTTTAACCGACAGTTTGAACTGAAGTGAACGTATGTGGGGGTTCAACTGTACCGTTCTCAGTTCGATAGCTAAAAATGCTAAAAACTGAAGAAAAAACAGCACGTATGTGTACATCTCAGTTAACAGTTAAGTCAGTTTTAACTGAACAATTGAAACTGACAGTTTAAACTGTACGTGAATGGCCGGCCTTAGACAGCGTTTTGTGAAAACTGGCATGGCCGGCATGTCTGATGCTGCAGCTTTCCAGGTTACGCATTCGTACAGCAATATCAAGCGAACGTTGGAATTAAACAGTATTTTAACACCACGAGAGACTGAGGACGATTTCCATATGATTAAAAAGAGTCAACTTCCTTTAGAGTCTCGATTGTGAATCTGCTGTAATGTTTGGTGCTTACTGTCATTACATTGGTTTTGTTAATGTTCAAAGTAATTCGTACTTATTGTTAAACGAAATATTCGTTTATGGTGATTTGGAAAAACATACTGCATAAATAAAAGATATCAACAAAGTTCGAAAGTCTCTAGTAGAAGACCCTTTAGAATAATAATAAAAACAAAAATACAAGAACTCATTTGCATTTTAACATAAATCGTCTTTTTGTTTTCTTCTAAAAGAAATCACTGCAAGCAGAAGCGTGTTAAGGTGTGCTTTTCTCTTTATTATATATGTATATATAAAAAAAGATTTCAATTTTCTGTCAAGCTCGAGAAAGAGAGTAGAGAAAAGGCTAAAATAATATACATTCATACAAATATAAAGAAAACTTTTCACTTTCGTCAAGTAAAAAAACAACCTACAAATCATTTTTTGTTACTTTTCTATTTTAATGTATGCAACTTTTCCTTTTTGAACTTTCTAGGTTTTTTTTTAATAATAGAAGAGTGTGTGGAAATAATTTTGGTTCTATAGTGACAAAAGGATAAGACATTTCGTTGCTTGAGTAAAAAGTAACATAGAAAAAGTTATAGTAATAAAATTACACTAAATATTTTTACTTCAATTAATTTTTGAGAAAAGAAGTTTTTTAAAAATTTATTGTTTTAGCAGGATACTTACAAGTTTAAATAAAAAATGCAAAATTATAATACAAAAAGTAAAATTAAAATATTATAGACTAAAAGTTTTTAATGAATTTGTTTTATTCGTGTTAATAAAGCTGTTTCGGGGGAGAAGATGATTTGATATTGTTATTAAAGACAGTTAAGTAAAAAAAATAAGTTGATGCTGCCAATTAAGAAATTCAGTGATAAGTTTAAGCCATCATTGATATTGTTTAACTATGAAAAAAATTATTTTAGTTATTATGTCTATATGTTTCCAACATTCCTATAAGAAGCGTAGGACCTGTAAAAGTTTCGCTTATCGTAGATTTTGAAAAGAGCAAACGATAAGCATACTGGACTTTTTTCTGATGCTATCTAAGAATTCAGCTTAACTTAGGAAAGATTATGTTCAATGGAAAGCCGACAAGATAAAGGCTCATTTGGATCATTACAGCAGTCGCTTTGTGATACCCTGATTTGGCGGCCAGTATTAGATCTTGCCAGACCTTTTTGGTGTTATATCCACTGGGGAAAACTGGCTCGATAAAATATTAATCAAGCATGAGCTAACTGTCACTCTTCGGAATCTCATATATTTTAAAAACAGGTGAATGCAAATTGGAATGCAGCAAATATTCAAGCAACATAACTCCTTGTGTTCAAATGGACTTCGTTGGGTTTGAAGTAGTACTTCAGTTGTTAACTGAGGTGCCGCGGGAGTCAGAAGCCCCCGGTGCAAACACCAGTTTGACTATTGGTGAGGTCTCTAGCGAGAAATGCTTCTTGTCTTTGCGGAAGCTAAGCTTTTCTGATAGGAGGTTGGTTTTCAGTAAGTTGGTCACCGTTCGATAGGGAAGTGCCTTTTTCAAGGCATGAACGGACGAAGAGATACTATCGGAGAGCGAGTGTTGGCTGTGGTTAAAACCCAAAGCCGTGGGTTGGGTTATATTCACATGGAAGGCTGATTTTTCACCCTTGTGGGAAAGTTCGAACAGTGGAGGGCCCTAGGTACTGTCACTATTCCATTCGATCCGCTGGAATGTTGCGTGAATATGTAACAGAATTTAAAAAGTCTTTGTGAATTAGCGTACGTAATTATATTTTTATACCTTGAAAGCGTGCGCAATAGAAAGTACAAACTCACACGTTATCTTTAAATTTAATAAATCTGTAACCATGTCCTGTAACAACAGTGAGAACTTCTCGCGTCGAAAAGATGTGAAACAAAATATTACATCGTTTCTTGAAAAGTGAGAAAAAAGCGTGTCTGTAACTAATGTCGAAAACTATCAAAAGAGATTACGTCGTTACGTTATAAATGTCATAATGCTAGCAACACAACTAGGACGAACAACGAATTTCGCCCTACACGACGAATTTTTTAGTAAAAACTCGCTGAGTAAATTCGTCTTATGAAACACAATAACGACGAATAACTAACAGCTTTACAAATTGAGAAAGTTGTTTGCTGTTTGTGCATATTTATTTTAAATAGTAAAAAAGTAACTTTATATACTAAAATACTTGAAAACTAAAATCAAACATGGTCACCTGGTACTGATTTGTTCGTCGTTCGCCGGCGTATGAAGTAGAAATAAATCTATTGCGGAGCCGCCGCGAATGAAGAATTTCGGCCGATTGGGTGTATTTGCATATGCACAAATATGTGTTATTTTTGGCGTCGAATATTTGCGGCCAAAAATTCGTCGTTCGTCCCAGACTTTGCAGACGTTGGGAACGCCAGTAACCCATATCGTTGACGGCGACCAAAATTTACTAAAATTGAAAATTTATTTATGACGGCGGTGAAAATACAACCGTCGGCCTTACCAAATAATGTAAAGTGCGACGTTTATGTTTGTTGTTTGCAAACGAACTTTAAAAACATTCGTATAGTTTATAAAAATGTTAAAAGAAAAATAATTATACAATAAAAAATGTGCCAAGAACAAAATATTATTATTATTAATCTTTTTATGTTTTGTAGTGTTAAAATTTTTTCTCGCCCCATTTTTATTCGTGAGCTTATTTGACAGTTTAAAGCGGGAATTATTCTCATAAAAAATGTTACGGACATGCTTTTTCTGAAAATTGTCGAGTTTAGTAATTTCCTTACGTGACGTGACAGCCAGTACCCGCCAAAAAAAGTTACAGACACAGTTTAGCGAGAAAACAGCTGTTTGTTTCAATATATGGCATTTTTGTTTCATTACACACATTTCACTAGGAAAGTTTCACGACGACAGAGTTACAGAGCATAGGCACTGTTATATGTTTATATAGTTCATTTGGTTATCTTAGCAAAACTGAAGGACGTCTCAGTAAAAGTGCACTTATTAAATTTTGTGAAAAAAGTAATTTTTTCGCAAGTGGCAACTCTGAAGCTTGACAACTGACATATATGTTTATTCCGATTCTTAAAAATGGATCGCTTTACGCAAGAACAACGCGTTAACGAGCAAAAGCAAAAACATATACAATGCATTTTTAGTCGTACAAGTACATTTAGAACATTAGAAGGGTATTTTTTTACGTATGTATGTATACATACGAAAAATTTACGTAGTGTTATTAATTGATAAGCTTTAGATAAAGTTCCTTAGTACGTAAAATAAACGTGATGTTAGTTTTTCTAGGGTTAAACTGAAAAGTGCATTTTTTCTGGTACACCCTTTACTATTAACATTCATTTGAATATATTGAAAAAAAAATCGGTAAACAAAAGTATTTCTATAAAATAATAAAATAAATTACACAGTCAAATATATTTTTTTTTTACATTAATTTCAATAATATGTTTAATTATTTAATGCGTTCTGTTTTGTTATTTTCCAATTATCTCATGCTTGAGTTAATGATTTAATTACAAATATTTGTAAATTTATCGTGAATTTGCAAGAACAAAAACAATTTAAGTTGATTTATTAATTTGCAGTCATCAATTTATTAACATGAAAATGTTTTTATTTATACAGATAAATTGTTATAATTGCATTGTTATTAAAACCATGAAATGTTTATTTTATTTAAATAAGCCATACGCCTCAATAAAAAAATCTGGACATTAGTTAATTAGAAAGTTTTTTTTGTTAAACTTGATATAAAATAAATAAAAAAAAAAAAAATTTTAAGAAACGCTTTTCTTTACCTTAATATATTGATCAGTTGTGAACACAGAATAAATATGAATACTAAAAAAATCGACTAAAAGTCAAAAAATAACAACATTTCAAACAACACAAACTTTTAAATCAAAATTTAAAAAAACTCACACATCCCTTAAAGAAAAGCGTGGGGCGCCCATACCAACCTGAACTTAAAAAAAAAAAAACATGACTGCCGTGAGTACATTTTAATATTTCAGACCGAAAGAAATACAACCAATCATGTTTAAAGCTACCAATTTTCAATAATTGAGCATTTTGTTTCATAACAACGCGCCCGACGCTTTTCTTTAAGGGATGTGTGAGTTTTTTTAAATTTTGATTTAAAAGTTTGTGTTGTTTGAAATGTTGTTATTTTTTGACTTTTAGTCGATTTTTTTAGTATTCATATTTATTCTGTGTTCACAACTGATCAATATATTAAGGTAAAGAAAAGCGTATCTTAAAATTTTTTTTTTTTTATTTATTTTTTACTTTTTAGTAACGAATCTTTAATTAATGCATTACAATTTCCATGGTAAATTAAAAAAATTTTTTTACATGTTTTGTATTTTATATTCATATAATAAAAAAAAAAAATTTATATTCATATAATAAAACTTTACACACGTGGATTAGTATCTGCCACCCCTAGATTTAATCCTAGCTACGCCCATGTGTTCGTGTATTATCATCGGAAATATGTATGCCTGCAAAGTTTCATCCATTTGCATTGAGTAGAAGGCATTCAAAAAATCATTTTATCAAAAAAAAAAATTTTTTGCTCCCCCCCCCTAGATTTTATCCTGGTGAATGCCTGGAAAGTTTTATCCATTTGCATTGAGTATAAGGCAGTCAAAAAAGCATTTTACAAAAAAAAAATTTTGCCCCCCCCTAGATTTTATCCTGGCTACGCCCATGTATTCGTGTATTGTCATCGGAAATATGTATGCCTGCAAAGTTTCATCCATTTGCATTGATTAGAAGGCAGTCAAAAAAGCATTTTACCAAAAGAAATAATTTTGCCCCCCCCTAAATTTTATCCTGGCTACGCCAATGTATTCATGTATTGTCATCGAGAATATGTATGCCTGGAAAGTTTCATCCATCTGCATTGAGTAAAAGGCGGTTAAATTTACGTTACAAGATTTGATTTTCCGAAATGAAGCTAAGGAAAAGGTTTTAACAAATTTTACCCGCCCCCCCCTAGATTTTATCCTGGCTACAACCATGTATTCGTGTACTGTCATCGAAAATATGTATACCTGCAAAGTTTCATCCATTTGCATTGAGTAAAAGACGGTCCAAAAAGCATTTTACTAAAAACAAAAAAATTTTTGACCCCCCACCCCCCCATAGATTTTATCCTGGCTACGCCCATGTATTCGTGTATTGTCATCGGGAATATGTATGCCTGCAAAGTTTCATCCATTTACATTGAGTATAAGGCGGTTAAATTTACGTTACAAGATTTGATTTTCCGAAGTGAAGCTAAAGAAAAGGTTTTAAAAATTCTGGGCCCCCCTTGATTTTATGCTGGCTACGCCCATGAATTCGTGTATTGTTATCGGGAATATGTATGCCTGCAAAGTTTCATCCATTTGCTTTGAGTAAAAGGCGGCCAAAAAAGCATTTTACCAAAAAAAAAATTTTTGCCCCCCCTAGATTTTATCCTGGCTACGCCCATGTATTCGTGTATTGTCATCGGGAATATGTATGCCTGCAAAGTTTCATCCATTTGCATTGAGTATAAGCCGGTTAAATTAACGTTACAAGATTTGATTTTCCGAAGTGAAGCTAAAGAAAAGGTTTTAACCCCCCTCCCCTAGATTTTATCCTGGCTACGCCCATGGATTCATGTATTGTCATCGGGAATATGTATGCCTGCAAAGTTTCATCCATCTGCATTGAGTAAAAGGCAGTAAAATTAACGTTACAAGATTTGATTTTCCAAAGTGAAGCTAATAAAAAGCATTTAAAAAAATTGTGGCCTCCCCCTTGATTTTATCCTGGCTACGCCTATGAATTCGTGTATTGTTATCGGGAATATGTATGCCTGCAAATTTTCATCCATTTGCTTTGAGTAAAAGGCTGTCAAAAAAGCATTTTACCAAAAAAAAAAAATTTTGCCCCCCCTAGATTTTATCCTGGCTACGCCCATGTATTCGTGTATTGTCATCGGGAATATGTATGCCTGCAAAGTTTCATCCATTTGCATTGAGTATAAGGCGGTTAAATTAACGTTACAAGATTTGATTTTCCGAAGTGAAGCTAAAGAAAAAAGGTTTTAAAAAAGAAAGTTTTTTTTAATTATTAACCAGCTTTACAACATTAAGAACTTAAACTCTTCGTAATTTCCTTTAATATATTAATAAGTTTTATTTAATATATTTCATAATACTAAAGATTGCCCATTGGTCAAAGTGGATGAAGAAAACATGCATGAAAGTATACAAAATTAATATATTGTACATTAGACCGACTCGCCTTATATCGGCAAAAAAAAGTTTAAGTTGTACCCCGGTGAAAATAAACTTTCACATTTTTTATGAAGATTTTTAAAATATTTTGGCTCTAGCGATGATCTTCCGTGAGCTTAGCCGCGTCGAAAAGGGCCCAAAAATGGTATTTTTCAAGAATAAAAAATTCTTTAAATCTTTTTTGTCCAATGAATGAATTCTGCATTAAAACATTTAAAAAATCTAATCACAGACTCGTGATAGCTAGATGTCTATTATAATTGGTCACTCATTGGACAAAAAAAAAAATAACCACACTTTTCGAGCAAGTTTCGAGCATTTGTTTTTTCCACCTTTTTTAATCGATTTGGCGAAGGACCAACCTCCGGTCCATATGCTATCTGCCACTCAAGTCCGTGAATGTTTAATTTAATTTTGTAAGTTCAATAATATAAAAAAATCAAAAAGTACCAATTGAAAAAAGTACCAAAAAGTCTCCTCTTATAATTTCTAAATCACTCTGGTTTCTTTATTTTGAATTTTATGTTTCTGGGTTTAGTGTTAATAAAAATTCAAAAAGTACCAGTTTAAGAACGAAAAAGTACTAAAAATATCCCTTTTAGGAGATTGCATGTTTAATTTAATATTTCTAGGGCCAACTTTCACAAAAATAAAAAAGTACTAGTTCCAGAACGAAAAAGTACCAAAAAAGCTTCCGCTTACAGATTCTTATTGACACAGGACAATGCATGTTTAATTTAGTGTTTCTAAGACCCGTTTTCTCAACTTACCGATAGCTTAAAGTAGACTTTAACCGGCCCTATTAAAAGTGTTCCATTATTAATACTTTACTTTAACCTAAAGTGAGCGATAACTTAAATTAAGGTTCGTTTTACCTGGTAGGTTAAAGTAAAGTTGTAACAATGAAACACTTTTTATACGGCCGATAAAATCCTACCTTTAGCTATCGGTTAGTTGTGAAAACGAGTCTAAGTCCAATATTAACGAAAATTAAAAAAGTACCAGTTAAAGAACAAAAAACTAACAACATTTTTCTTTTTAGAGGTTATCATTCACTTAGGACCTTATACCTATAATCTTATGTTTCTAAGTTCAGCACGGAAAAGTAATAGAAAGAAATTTAGTTGCCAGTATTTCCCTCTTTTTTTTACTTTTTTTTCTCTTTTTTTCTATAAAAAAACTCAATATTGTATTGGAAGCAGAGAACTGCAAAATCCACTATTTTTGTTGATTTATTCATACGCTTAAATTTACATTAACTTTATGCTTGCAAAACAAAGTTCAACTTTGGTAATTTTGACATCGTTTTGTGCACATTTGATTTGTGCATGTGTGAGTTTTTTATTGAAAGTGCTTTGTTTGCATTTATTAATGCGCACGCAATAACACAATTCCTCTAAGGCAAACATTCTTATGCTTTTGCATTCATGTAGTCATTGTCCACTCGATGAGGCAACGACGAACTAAATTGGTATGAGTACGAGTTGCTTTGTTACCTTAACAATAACAGCAATAACAACAATACATTGTTGTTAAGAAATGGTAAAAAATAAAAACAGCCTTCTATTTCTATGGAAATTGTTTGTACTTAGTGCGTTTGCGTTTCGTTTCATTTTTTTTTTTTTCTTGTACAACATAGCAACTGCTGAATGCCTACATGAGTAATGATTGCTTGATTTCTGGCTTTTTTGTTTGTATGTTTTTTTTTCTTTACCAGAACAATCATTGTCGCACCCCTACAGATAATATTGGACTACGTGGTCCATTGTGGCTTCAATGGACTACTTACAACATGGTCCAATCTACTGTAATATTGACCATGTTATAAGAAATTAACATGCAGTGCTGCCAACATCTGCATGATGCATACTTTTCTATAGTTTACAGCAGGGCTGTGGAGTCGGAGTCGGAGTCGGAGTTGAGGAGTCGGAGTTGAGGTTTTTGTACCGGAGTCGGAGTCGGAGTCGAAGTACCCACAAAAACTAGCGACTCCGACTCCGACTTTTTTGCATTACAATTTTTCTAATATTTTTTAAAATAAAAAATTTTAATGACCAATTTCTCCAATTCTTTTTAAATATCAATTCATATTTAAATATAATTTTTCTTATAATTTTATTTTTATTTGACATAAGAAAACAAATTTTAAACATAAATTGATATATTAATAAATTAGTGGAATTGGCCATAAGAGGGTCTGCTTTTTGAAATTGTGAAGTCAGAAAATAAGGACCAGTATACTTTTCATATGAGTAGGTGAGTTTCAAAAATTAAAAAATTGAGATAACATCTTAGTTTGACAATTTATAAGAATAGTTATATAGATTGTATCGAAGCATGTCCTTTTCTATGTTTTAATGTGACCTAAAATTTCTGTAACAAAAACCAGCGGGTTCACTATTTGAATTTCGCCAAGATGTCGTTAATGAAATAGAGCCAAATTAAGGAATTTAAAAATTAAATTTGTAAAGATGTTGTTTTTTATTTATCGTATATTAACAAATATTTTTGTAGTCATGTTCATGAATATGACTTGAAATCAGCTGTAGCTCCTGTGGTGAAAGCATTAAGTGAACTACATTTGAAGTTCCAACCTTCAAGGTGAATTATAATAGAATAAAAGGAAAAGGAACTCAGAAAAATACATGACATTGTTCCAGATATAATTCCCATCAATGTGGGAAAAATGACTTGAGAATACTTTTATCTACTCACTTTAGGGAAAATTGGAGAGATAATAAAGACTTGCAATTTCAAATTTCGGTCTTGGACAATAATAATATTGAATTAGGAACGGAAAAATGCAATGGCGAGTGCACTGAAGAAAAAGATTTAAATTTAGCAGTTTAAAAATTCACATTTTTTTAAACTCTGCAGGTGGGAGATAAACTACATCAAGCCACATTTTGAAAACTTTACAGCAGACCGCGCAAACATGTTGATAATCGCAAATGATGTTTATGTTATAAAAATGTGCATTTGTACGAATATTTTATATGATCCTAACATATTTTTTTTATGTCGATGATATACATAAAAAATTACGTCATAAAAGGTTCGTTACCTTCTATGGTACTGTTCCATGCCTTGAGACAAACAGCACCAAGTCCAACAACAAAAGGGGTACTATTTCCCAAAAATAATAAAAGGCTAACAACATTTTTTTTAATTACGTTTCTCTTCAAAATGTGTTATATAAATTGTAGAACTAACAACTGAAGGCGCATATGCATGTTTTAATAAACTTTATAAAATTTTCCTGAGAATGATTTGACTTAATAAATAAAATGTATATTAAAAACAAAAGACCTCACTTCACAATTTACAAAAAAGGACTGTCCTTTGCCTCTATTAATATTGTGGTAAACAACACTAAGTACACTTGATGCCTTTAACGTATAAGCCAATTGGACTTGGTGTTGTTTTCAACTTTTCCAAAATCCAAATAAAATTTTTTGCAGCTTTCCTACTCATATGTTAGTAACTAGTATGTTAAAGCTCAATGCGCGGCACGTTAGAATTAAAATATCGATTTGAAATTTTTACAGAATCATTTTCTTGCTATATTTAACCATTTAACAGGTACTAAATTAAAAAAGAGTTTAAAGTCAAAAAAAAACTAGTCTCTTAAATAATGCTAGGTTAGAGTAGGAGTCGGAGTCGGAGTTGGAGTCGGAGTCGTACTTAAAAAATTTCACTAAAAGGAGTCGGAGTCGGAGTTATAACTTTTTCTTAACGACTCCACAGCCCTGGTTTACAGTATTACACATTGGTAGCTCTGATGGTGTCGATTATTAATTGTTTATTTAAAAGTGAAAGTTTGTGAAATTTGTGAAAAAAGGTAAACAAATTAAAAATACCAAGTAAATATATTAATAATAGCAATAATAGACTACAGGGCACGCCATAAAAGGCGATTAGTAAAAAATGAAAAATGCTTAAACTACCGCTTTAGTGTACTCCATACTGTAATGACATGGAGTACTTTTAAAACTAACCCACTTTAGTACTCCATGGAGTAGTTTAGGGACTACTTCGGTGGGTTATATGGTCCCCTCCTAGGACATCGTAATGTTAAGTGGACCACCTTTTACCCATATATTTGGAGTAGTTTTGGAGTACTCCTACTCATTTATGGACTACTCTTTACATGCATGTATGGACTAGTCTCGTTATCTGCAGGGACCGAACACACAAACATCTTAATTAAAAAACGAAGCTAAACGATGGTATAAATAACAAAGCACGAAGTGCATTATTTGAATGACTGCAAACCATCAGCGAATGTGTGAAGTTGCTCAAGTTTGATTGTATGACCGAAAGCGAGTGTATTTGTTGGTATTCATTAAATGCGATTTTTTTGCAATCGCACAAAGCCGTTCTCTGATTGGGAGCCCCTTATTTAATACGTATATGTCGATAAATGAAAAAAATGTTTAGTAATAAAATGTACCAAAAATAAGTACGATATTCACCCCTAAACGTTAGAAATTCCGATGAATGGAGAAAAATGTTTTGTAAAAAAAGTTCCAATATTAGGAACGATTTTCACCACTTAATCGTTTCAAAATATATTCAATGTATTTTTTATTAAAATTTATTTTACTTTTAATAATGGATGTTCATACCCCATTCAATATTATTTCTTATTGAAATAATTTAATTTTATTTCCGTTTTAAAGTGAAATTGTTTTCTGTTTCCGCTTTTGATTGAATATCATCACCTTCAGTTTCATTTAACAAATTATGAGCGGAAATTAATCTTAAGCTTTCGCATCTACTTGATAGTTACATAATCCTTTATAAGTGATACTTACCGCAAAAACTAAAGGCTAGCCACATATGTGACATACCAACATTTATAGAAAAAAAACGAATTTGCGTACATATATTTTATTTTTATAAATTAGTACGGTCCAAAATTTTTAGTTTCTTATTCAACAAAATTTTCACTTGTTTAATTTGTGTACGAAAAATTTACTTTTCAATTATTTAATTAAAAAGTTTAAAGGGAGAATGTTTCCTGATGATCTGGCCTAAGCAGCCAGTGAAATGCGCATTAAACTAGCTTATCCTCCAACGATAAATTTCAGTGTTTTTATCTAGAATAAGCACGACAAACAAAATCTTATTGATTAAAAATTTTATATATTCCCAAAAATTACTTTGAAGTTTACAATGTTCACAAATTTTCTAACAATTCGCGAAAAGTTTTATTTTGCACAAACTCTTTAAAAACAATTAAAATTTTAAAGGTACAATATTTCTCTGTTTATGCTCATAACAAGTCCGCTTTTGCATAAGCTGTCAGATTTAACACAAATATTTTATATAACGAATTGTGTCATATGGGTTGCAAAACTTTGTGAATTGCTTTAAAGTATGTTATCCAAATAATTGTTACAATTGTAAATTGTTATGGCTTCAATAAGTAAATAATTATTGGTATTAACCCCACTTATTGACGTTATTTTGTATGTGTGTAGTACATAAAACAACAACATTTATATAAAATCCCAGTTAGCCACGTTTGAAAGACATCCTTAAAGACGGATGCACGAAAATATTAATTTTGCAGGACATTTAAGTGAGAGCCAGAAGAAGTCGTGAACGACATTTTCGAATAAGTGTCATGAAAATTAATTTTGCATTAACTTAACGCAAGAAATTTTTTTTGTTTATAAAATAAACATCTCATTAACATAATGTTGAAGAGTCAAACGATTAAAGAATTTTTTTTTTTTTATTTTAATTAAAAGTTTTTTATATTTCAAAATGTCACTAAATCAATTTGTAATTTGTTCAATGACATAAATTCATTAAATTAATTACTAAATTTCGTAATTTTTATGAAAGCCTATTATTAGATTAATGATAAGTATGGGTATTTATTTTTGGTTATTTATTTCAGCCTTTGTTACGATTTGCGCTTTAACTTTTTCACAAATTTGTATTTCTATTGTCAAGAACTAATCTTAAAAAACGTTTTTACAACAGTTTTAGGAAGAAAATATTTTCTAGCTATAGGGGTTTTTTAATTAGAGAACTTTATTTTATTTTTATTGATTTAGTGCCATTTTTCATTAAAACTTTTAAGTTACAAAAAATTGAAAAATATTTGAATATTTAGATTAATGGTTCATTTTAATTAAAAAAAAACTATTAAAACAATGTATGTTTACCAATTAGTTAGATTTTTCTTTTAAATAAATAACGAAACTTAATTTCGTAGTGATAATTCTTTCAATGTCATTTCAATGAATATTTTTTATACTTTATTTTAAATTGTATGCTTTTTTCATATATTTATTTTATTTATGCAAGCTCGTTGCATAGAAATTTATCATGCAGGGCCTGTTCGTAAATGCATCACTGCTGAGTATCAAACGAGGAAACATTGCTTAGACTGCCAATGTAAGTTTGCTACTCATCTTTTATAGCAGACAGCATTTATCTCAGTGTTCGAAAATAAAAAGAACATTCGGCTCACATACCCAGAAACGATATATATTTTTTTAGTGTTTGTGTAGACGAACACAACACTTAATACCATTCGTTACTATTTTCAATAAAAAGCCGAACATTATATAGTGTTCTGTTCTTCGTTAAAAAACAGAACAATTGAAGTGGTACTGTAGGTATACAATATATATTAATGTTCTATTAAATTGATAAAGAAATGAACCAGAAAAAAATTTTAGCAACGACCGCAGCACGAACAGCTTTTGTATGAATTTTGTTTTGTTTATGTAAAATTATTTTGCTGGCTTTTTGTTTTTTTTTGTTCGTATCTTTTTTTTTTGTTTTTGTAAAAAATGTTTGGTTTTTTTTACCAGCCAAAAGGGCGCTACGCGCAACAGAAACGAACGAACATTAATGAACTCAACCGAACACAATGTAGTTTGCGGTTTAAAAACGAACGGAATTAAATGTTCTCATCTTTTGTTGAGTTGGATAATTCTGGCATTCGTGATCGAGTACTTTCTCGATTCGAAAGCAATTTTATTTCAGTCGATACTGAACGAATCGAAATTATTTTTTCAGTATTGTGAAATTCAAATAAATGCTTTACAATAACGAAAAAATAATTCCGATTCGTTCAGTATTGACTGAAATAATCAGATATTAAATTGCTTTTGAATCGAGAAAGTACTCGATCACGACTGACAGAATCTGGCCACAGTATTATTTTTTGGTGTTCGAAAGATAACAAACAGGGAAACGTTATTTTTTTTAATGATTTTCTACGCAAACACTATTAGCGATTGCGTTTTCCACAAATCTACCGAACCGAACACTAACGAGCGATATTTAATGTTTGTATTTATAGTATTTAGCGATTTCTCTACTGTATAATTGTGCGGCATTCGTAATTGTGTGGGATCTACTTTAGCAAAATATTTTAAGACATTCACGAGCATGCTCTCATTTGTTTATAGAACACAAGCTTTTAAAACAAGACAGCTTATAAGACAATGTTGATTATATAAATCAACTTCTTCATTCAACTTCTTCATTCCCGCATTGATTATGGTGGAATACAACTAATGCATTAAACACATTCACCACAGCAGGCTACACGAACACAATACTACAAATGCTGCTGGCTGAAATTTTAGACGTGTAGTCAGCTACTGAATTATGTTGAAGACGGCAGCTACTATTGAAAAAATACAAACAGCTGTTTTTGTTTACTAAGTCTTTATATTTCAGTGGTGCCACTATCATTTTTTTTTCTTTTATAAAATGGAAAAACATGCATAATTGCAGACTCTTATTCAAACTTAATTTAAGATCATCAACAAATGAATTTATTTAAAAAAAATTTAAATATATTAATTTTGTTGTTTTTGCAACGAATAAACAATATAATTTTAACGGCAGATTAAACAAAAAATACACATAAAATGCTTTTAAAATAATAAAATTTGTTCCTTCAACACACGTGGTATAGTTCGTAAAAGTTTCAGAACACTTTGGGTGCGTACGTAAATGCAAAAAAACTATGTATCACTGCTGCAGTGATGCAAAATGTTGTTGCTGATGCGTGATTACCAGTTGCAGTTGTGTTGGCGATACTTTGCACAACAGCTGTGCAAAGTTTGAATTTCTGAAATTTCAAAAGTTTAATAAGCTAAAATTAAATAATAATAAAAATGCTTTTTACAATAAAGGTGACATATTTAATTGAACATATTGAACCAAAAAGTAACAGTTTTCTTATAAATGACGATTAAACGATTTCTTTTTTGTTAAAAGTTATTGCTTCAGAAAATTAACTGAAGCAATAATTGCCAAAGTTTGCTGCAGAGTTGCGGCATTACTGCATAAAAACTTTTGACATATGAGAGTGATGCGAAGTTTCTTAAAAGTGATGCTTTTACGAACATTAAACTTTACTTCTGCGCAAGTGATACCCAACAACTGCATTTACGAACGTACCCTTTATCAATAACTTTTTTGGTAAAAACTGGATCTAATAGTGTTTTCACACTTAAGGTTTTAACACAAATTTTGGTTTTAACGATAAAACCAATCATTAAAACCTGGTTTTACCATACAAAATAATTTTGTTAAAACCAACTTAAAACCTTTTTTGATTTGGTTTTAAGTAGATTTTATGAAACACAACCATGTTTTAGTTGTACTAAATTCAGTGCTACCAAGTTAAAAAGATTGAAAAGAGCTGATAGTGTTTAGTCCTAGCAAGCATTTTATATCACAATCGAATCTGTTAGGAATCAGCTTCACATAACCGCATTTTTCGATCAAAAATTATACTCTTGTTGTGAGAAAATGCTACACTACCGATTTATCACCTCAAAGAATTATTCGTGATGCAATTTTCTGATTCTTTTTTGAGCATTTTAATGGTAGTTTTTATAATCATTAGTTATTTTTTTTCGTCTCAGTTCTTAATCGTAAATTTATACACATGTAGCTTTTAATTATATTTTAAATAATTTTTTTTCTCTGATAAAAGTGCCCATTGATTATATAAAAATATTTTATTTTAAACAAAAGTTATCAGGTTCTCGTAAATAAGGCCTTTAATCTTTTGTAGATTTGGTTGTTTGTTTATAAAATCGCTAATTTTTGTCTGAAGATTCCAAAATTTCCAAATTTTGCGTACATTTGTGTTGATGCAATACATCAGAATCAATGATAAACACGATTTTTAATTTTTGGTAAGTAAGGGCCTTTTGCGTTATAAGTAACGATATATGAACTCTTTCAATCGCTCAAGTGATAAATCAGTTTTTCGTCATCAAATGGGATCTAAGAAGACTCATTTAGGTAATATAAACAAAAAATTATTACCCAAATGCTAGCTGGGATGGCGCTCAATAAAAATAAATAAATTTTAAAAAATAAAAAAACGTCAAACCGATGAAATATTCTAAAATTTATTTTTTATATAAAATTTTTTTATTCCCAAGCTTTCACTTCATTCTTTTCTTATACAAATTTACTTAATTCTACAAGAAATGAATTTTATTTTGCAAAAAATTATTAGACAAACTGTGAGTTAAAACCTGATTTAATAAAACTTGTAATGTGAACGCAAAATCAGCTGTAAATAGTTTTAATGTTAAAACCAGGTTTTAACTTTAGATGTGAAAACACTATAAGAAGTAGTGGCATTATTAGAAACTACTTCGAAATGGCTTTCACTTGATCTTTAAAAAATTCCGATTTATTGGCCCGTTAAGGGTCAATTTCAAAAATAAATATTTCTTGAAAGATTTTTCTACAAAACTTAAAATTTTGTCAATATATATATTTATTAAAACATAATATCTTTAGGGAAGAACACTTAATCCTTTATATACCATATTATTGGTAACTTCATCATATAAAATTTTAAATTTATTAAGCTTTAAAAAATTTTATTTTGGAAAATTAGTCAATTTTTTTAAAAGTTTGATTTAAAATATATATCTGGTAATAATTTATGTACTTCTTACATATTCATCCCAATTATGAATGAAAATTCCCCGGGAGTTTTCTCCCTTCTTTCATTTTTCCTATGTTAATTCAATTGTAAAAGTAGGAAAAGGGAAAAAACTCCCGGGGAATTTTTATTCATGATTGGGCTGATTGAATTATTGTAATATGTACATAAATAATAAGTGTTCTGCAGCGCCGAAAAACCGCAATTAAGAAAAACTTTATTAAGCAAATATCTTAGGGTTAAATAATTATTGTTATATCGACATGATTTAAGGATAAAGCCAATTTTGTAAAAAAAAAGTCAGCCACGGAGTATAAATATATAAAATTGGCTCTTAATTGGTTAATCGGTGTGCCATAAAGAATTTTCCAATGATTCCCATATTTTATAGATTCATTTTATACCTAAAGAGATATGGATAAAGTATTTTGAAACTTTTACGAACTATAACTCCTGAACTAGAAGCGTTGGCGCGAAAAACATCTTACTATAGAACTTCTTTCAAGGAATAAAAAAAATTTTATATATAACAATTTGGTGTTGAGCCGAGTTAATATTCTTGTTTCAAGCCGATTCTTTTCTGTTAAACAAAAAAAAATTTAAGCACTTATTTTTTAAATATTTGTTTAAATTAGCAGCACTTTTTCTGTTTTGTAGTGGACAAAAATAGAAATTAGTTTAATTTGACTACAGCCATGTATCCGTGTCGTCGTGAAAATAATCATTTCCATATGCACACAAGTATTCTAGTTTTGACATATTGAAGTCGGTAGCTTGCTGTCTCGAATGTGTTTAAAGCATTAGAAGACGCTTATGTCGCATATGCTGTTTTTCATAAAGTTTGGTAGGGAACACCAAACAATATGTTGGCGCTCTTTCTGTCGTACATGACGATTTCCTCTAAATTTTCTTCTAGAAAACTTTAACGAAAGGGGACAACTCGTGCATACATCCTCGACGACAATTTGGCTAACTGGGATGTAACAACATAATATGAAGCCAGCCAGAATTGCATGGAAATTCTTTTGGTAATAATCCCATTAAAAATAAAGTTCAACATTTTCATGTGAGATTGTGTGCGCAGTTAAACGTGTTAAAGATATGAAATAATACTTTTATAAATACGTTATTAACTTATAAATATGTTAATATTGTCACTTGGTCATAAGCTTAAACAGAAAATATTAACTGAAATTCTAAAGTTTAAAAATTGTTCTTCATTTTATTATTGGTCTACTTTTTTTATATAATTGTAAACTGTTTTTTTTTTTTGTATGTTTTCAGCTCATTATTTGTTCAATATACATGTAAATGTTTGTATGTATATTTGCTTTGGTAAATGAATATGTTCTTCCTCTTCCATCAAATTTGTAATGTAAGTAGTCGTCGTGCATGTGGTTTGCCACAATATTTACGCTTATTTGCATTTTAACATGCAGTTGACATTGCGGTTGTTTCGGTTTTTGTGTTATCAAACAAAAATTAATTAGTTTTTCAATTGATTTTCCTTCATTACGCTGCCATTAAACAGCTGTACATATGTTTACATTTTTTTACACTTCATCACAGTTTTGGGACACAGGTGGTATAGCTGCATATGGTATAAGCTTGTCATTATTTTTGTAATTACTACAATATTGATCTAAGGACCTATTAAGCTACTCATAAGGATCAATAATATATTGTTAAACCTTACGAGTAGCGAAATTGATTAAACGATTTGATTAATGGATTGAAGTGGTTTTTTTCGAAGACACCCGATATGACTCGAACTTAGTAGTTATATGTTTTATTACACATTGTTCGGAATACTTTGAAATTGAAATTGAAATAAAGCCATATCGTACACCAAATGCCTGATATTTGAGCAAAAAGGCAGGAGTGCCCCAAATTTATAACCATAATTTGTACATAGTTTTTGCCAATTAAAATCTTGACAGTTTGAAGTCTCTTTATATTTATACTTTACATTTCACTTTTACCTTTCATTAGCTTAGCAGAATACTGGAAGTGAAAAAGGGTGCATAGATGACTGAGTTTTAGAACAATAATCTCCTTTACATTTCTGATATATTGCTTTTGGCACAAAAGCGCCTATACTATACGTGGTAGGGGAACCAGGTTTATCCTATAAATAAGCATTATGTAATATTGAAATTGAGCCGAATCTATCCAAATGCCAACCCAAATACAAGTCTTTTCCTGAATTAAGGGTTTTAGTATTAAAAGGTCATACCAGCTCTTTAAAAACTGCAGTCAAAGTAGAAAAACTGCCATTTCTCCCACTTCTTCGTTTGTCATTGGCAAAAAAAAAAAAAAAATGTTGTTTTTTCTTCTGATTCATTAAATAAAAACAGTCGATGTCAAACCAACTTAAAACGCGGAAACTTGTACACAAATTTTCGTTTTTGGTTTCGACTGCAGTTTTTTAATCCCTGGTCCGTACAAAGCAAACTTGCTTGATGAAATTATCTTTAGCAAATATTATTTTCCATTTTTCTCTGTTTTCCGCTTTCCGTTGCCAGTTTCAAATACCCATTCTCCATCTCTTCCACGGCCGTCTAGTACATCTGATGCCGTAGATAAACATTTCTTTTTGCGATCTGCTGTCTTCCATGTCTGCCATCCTAAGCGTAGCGGTTATATAAACTTTACTATTTCCTCTGCTTCGAATAGCTCGATCAGTTCGCTGTTAATTCTTTGGGAATAGTCGTCATTTGTGTCGCACATTGGATGTTTAAGATCTAAACGGAGCGCTTGGTCCAATTATGCTCTTGTAAATATTTACAGCCGTATTCATAAAAACTTATTGATGATTAATTGACCGTTTTTAAGTAAAAATTGCTAAAGTTGTATTCATAAACGAAAAATAGTCTATTGAACCTTTAATAAACCATTCATAAAGTAAAAAAATATTTTGTTGGATTTGCCCTTCTTTAAACCAAAAATAAAATGACATTTTGAAAGGTGTTTGCAATTTATGTTATTATTTTTGTGAAATATGTTGAAAAATAATGACAAAAATGTTTTATTTATTACAACGGATATGTTAAATACATTTTACTAATTTTTTTTTATTTTAGACAGCCAATTTAAAGTTATATTGATAATTATTTAAAAAAATTTATATGATTTAAATGAATTTGTTCTGGGGCAAATGCAGATATTCTCTTTAATTATTTATTAAATTATTGCAACTAGTTGTTTTTTTTTTTGTTTAAAACAACAAATTATTGTTCAAAAATATAAAAAAAAAAAATAAAATAAACAAATCATAATAATAGTGATGTTTATAAGAATTGTTTACTTCTTTTTTTTTTTTTATTACTTTTTATTCGAATACTTTCTTATCGTATATTTCAAAAAGGTTCAAACAAAAGTTTTTATGATACCTTTCGGAAACATTTTGTTCAGAAACTAAAATAATATATAGTTTTATTTGATAAGAATAATTTTGAAGGTCTACAATTAAAAAAAAATTATAAAAAAAATTAAATATAGAATATCATGTAAACCGAATAGAAGTTTCGTGCATCACTAACAATAAAATGGCAGCCAAATATAAAGAAAGTTGCCATACTTAAACAGAAAATCGCTGCAAACAGTTTATAGTAAAAGAGCTGTTATTGTACGTTTATGAATACAAATTTTTATAAGAGGTTTATAAGACAAAAAGCGTTTAATAGTTATTACATACTATAAGCTTAAAATAAAAACTTTTTATGAATATGGCTGTTAGTTGATACATTTTTGAAACAAATTTCGGCGTTAGGTTTTTCTTCTGGGCAAAATACGCTCTGTTTGGTATAGATATGCGGTCACAATGGTCCCAATAAGTCCATTTTTACAAATGAGCCCATACAAATGTACTTTTAAATAAAATTTGCTTTTAAATTTGCTGAGTAAGAAAGAAAATACCAAAAGAACTTCAAAATATAATTAAAAACCTTAAAGTTTGCAACTTATACGGTCTAATTTTTTTTTTTTTTTTTTTTTGAAAAATTTTAATTTTTGGAAAACACATTTCTTTAAAAATCTCAAATACAAAATTCCAATATCGATCTATTTTTAGTACTATGCTAAAGGGTATATGAGATTCGGCAAAGCCGATTATAACACTTTTGCTTGTTTATTGTAATTTATTTTGCAAAAGTTTATGGTTTTTTTTCGCAATTAAAATTAATTGTAAAAAATAATTATTAGTTGGCTAAACTTACCAAATGCTGCCAAAAATACGATAATTAAAAAACCAGTGGCCAACACTTACCTGAAATGATAAAAACAGAGAAAATATGCTGATTATAATTTCAGGTCATAATGTACTGGAATTTTATTAATTCTAATAAATAAAAATTATTTGTTATCTATATTATTTAAACATTTTTAATATAAATTATTTAAAGTGTAAAATTTAATTTTAAATAAAATTTGTTGTTTTTTTTAAGGTAAAAAGTTTTATAGAAAATCTTACTTTGCAAATAATAGCATTTAGTTACCTTCAGTCGTAAAAAAAAAGAAAAAACTTTCTAAAATGTTTAGTTCTTAATAAATTTTAATGTTGTAATTGCAGTTTTGTTTTATTTATACCCACACCAAAGAACTATTTGATTTCATTTTTTTAAGGCTCAATTCACACCATTTCACAGCACATGGCACAATTAAAAAAATTAATTAGGCGAAATTCAATGCATGCATTGCAATCATACTGCAAATGCTAATAAGCATTTACAAAAGTATCGAATATAAAACGAATTATGTGAATGGTTTAAGTACTGATTGAATTAAATCCCGCGGGAAATTTGTGTCAATTGGTCCAACGGACTGGTCCCGGGAGTTGTGAAAATAGAACAGGTACAAAAAGAAAGTACTCATGACCAGTGAAAGGAGAACCAATCATGTAACTGGCTTATGAAGAACAAAAAGGCAGAAAAAGTGATGAATTACAGTACAGTCTTTACCGGTGGTGTGACATATTTTTGGGACTTTCTTAAATTTTGTTCTTGAATTTAATTCTAGGACTTGTTTTATTGAAAAAATACTACATTTTATTGAAATAAAACTACATTGTAGTAACTGACACTAAACACGTCCATTGAGAATAGATGTGTGACTGGTCAGATGGTGTAAATTGATTCCCTCCAATGACAACCTCATGTAAAAGTGATAGGTCTTATTCATAGAAAGTGTTTAAACTAGAACCGTTCTCTACCACCAGAGACCTATCACGGGACTACTTTGGTGTCAGTTCGCTTCCCTCTAGGGATGTAACAACTTTAGTTTTATTGACATTTCTGAACAAAATTATTTGCTTATTTTAACTATTTAAAAATTATCACAAAAATTTTTTTGTTTATACGACAAGTATTTGGTTTGCCACCAATAATATTTTTTTTATATATAAGACTTAAATATTAACGCCCGTATTTATAAACGATTATTAAATTTAACAAACGTTTATTTAGAAGAATTTTCATACAAAATTTGTTTTGTAAACCTTTATTAAATTTAAAAATTTTTTATTAGTTCAGGCGCAATGCTTTTAATTATTACTTTTTATAAATAATTTTTTAAAGGAATTAAAATCTAGTTTAAAGGAATCATTTGTAATATTAGACATTATTCATTATAATTTTAAAATCTATTTTTTATATATAACTTTGCGGCGAATTCTGCAGCTCTGCAGTATTATTCATAAATAGGGATGAGATTTTCATGCACTAAAAAATCGAAAATATGCGCTAAAAAATCGAAAATATGCACTAAGAAGATAACAAATATTTACTAAAAATTTAAAAAAGTCTATAAAAAATTTTTTTTAATTTACAAAAACAAAAATATATAAAATTAAGTCTATTGTTCTTCCAATATCTTTAAAAAAATTAAATAACGAATTAAAATTTTTGTTTGTTTAAATAAATAGTAATGTTGCATTAAAAGTAAAACTTTGCCTTGTACTTGCAGAATGCCAATGCATTTAGAAAACAATTACTTTGACTCCAGATCAGATCAAAAATAAATATTTAAATTAAATTAAATAATTTTAAATTTATTTTATTTTTTGAGATCCTAAATTTTTTTTTGCAAAAAGTTTTGGATTTTTTTTTTAATTTGTCGGGCTATTCTTTCTTCCACATTGTTTATTTTAATCATCGGTATCAACAAGCTTTACTTACATTCTTAAATTACTCAAAGTTTTTTGAATAGAATTCTGAAGCATCTAGCCGGGCCGCCAACTTGTTACTACTGGCTGCAGTGGAAAGGAAATCAATGGGAAACATTTCATTAAAATTTGCAATATTATCGAATTGGCTCCGAATTTCCTCTGCAACGCCTTAACCATGTAAGGTGTTGCATCGTTTTAAAAAAGAAGGATCTTTTGTCGAAATCTTGAAAATCTTGTATTTAGAGCAAAGCTCTAAAATAATTCATTTATTGATTTTGAAATTTTGTGTATTCAAAAATTTTTTTAAGAACGTTTTTTATAATATAAAAATGAAAAAAAAACTCTCAAAAATGTCAAAATATTCAAAAATATGCATTAAAAACCTCAATATGCAAAAATATAAATTTTCACCAAAATATGCAACAATATGCAAAAACAAATCGCTGCCATTTAAATGCAAATTTAATGGTTCGTTGATGTTAATACAATACAAAGGAAATTATAGAAAGAAAATCAGACAAAATAATGAATGTAAGCATAGCAATAAAAAAAGTTGTTGTACTTGACGATTATGAAATCAAAATTTTTGTTTATTTTTTCCATCGTAAATTTCAACAATTTGAAAGCGTTCTTCTTGTGAGTTATTGATATCGAAAGTTCTCATGCAGCTAAAAAACCCCAGCTGCAATGCTGCCAACACATTTCACACTACCCAGCTAGCCTAGGCTGTTTGTTTGACGATTATGTTTAAGATGCAACTTCTAACAGAGTCTTCTGATGATTATCTGATGAGTAACAAAAACATCTAAATTTTTTTTTATTTATTACTTTTTAATAATTTTTTTTGACACGCTCGTCTTTTAATCTGGTAATGAACCTTTTGCGACTCTCTGTAAGAGTCATATAACAATTACTGAGCTACAACCTAAATAAGGGCGTTTTTGATACATGAAAATTCTATTATCAATACAATTCTAATAAAACAAACCGACCAGAGGATCTGTAAAAAAGGATTTTCCGACAGGATAGTGTTGATATCGCGACCTTAAGGTTTGTTTCATATAAATTTTATGGAAATTAGAAGTTTAAACATGAAAAAGACGCCTGGTGCCCTTTATATGTATGTTGCTCAAAAATTATGATTATGAAAAATTTATGATTTACGCAGCAATAATATAAAAATCCAGATCAATGCGAAAAAAAAGCTTAAGCGACATTATGGCTGACTTCCAAAACGTTAATACAAAGTTCGTACACAATTTTACTACTGTATTTTAACAATGCACATGTACAAAGTACCGAAACAATGCAACTATGTGTTTTGTTTATTAAAACGTTTTGAAATGTAAGTGATGCAATGCATAATACTTTTAAAATAAATCTGTATTGCTTGCAAATTAAATGTTAAATGTCACAAAGCATCAACTTTAAAACCGATGCTCTGATTGATTTTTTGATGCGTTACTAATACTTAGCAGTGTCGTTTTGGAAGGGTTTGCATTGTATATATATTGTACTGCGGCGTTATGAAACATTATACTTTGTTCTAATACAAAGCAATTGACGTTTTGGAAGTCAGCCTATTTTAAATTTTCGTTTTTTTTTTAAATAAATAAATTTATTGGCAGCACTTGCATCATCGCCTAAAATTCCATGATCAGATATAGTACCGTTACGATTTTATAGCAAAAACAATTTTAGCTTAAGCGCCAACCTTTATACAAAATTTTTATGAAATACAATAAAAAAAAACATCTTCTGTAAAATTGTGTTTTTGTCGCTTAAGCTTTTTTGGCGATTAGAGAAAAAATATTAACTCTGTTATTTATCCGAATTAAGTTTGCATTTAACCATTAATCAAACTGTAAGTAAATCGATCTTTAAAAAAAATGTTTGATTTGTTTTCCCTAAAATATTTAATCCGAATTTATCATCTCTTGATAACTTTTTAACTAATTAAATCCATATCTAATATTTTCTCTTTTTTCTTTCAGAATTATTGACAAGCAAATTTCATTGTTAGCAAAAATACTTTTTATTATTATTATTAATTTTTCTTTTCTTTTCCGTTATTAAATTTCCAAAAAGAATCGACCTTAAGAAAAATACCATTGAAAAATTCTCTCTGGATTACACTCCGTTTGCGGAGAAAAATATATATTTTTCAGCAAGAATTGTTTAAAAACATTTTCCGTTTTTATATTTCCAACAAATCATTAAAACAATAAAATCGAAAATAATAAAAACACACACAAAAATTAAAAAGACATTTTTGGTGCCACATTTCTGTGGTCCAGTTAGCAAAAAAAAAAAAGAAAATAGTTTGAAAAACCCCACAATTTCAGCAGAAATGCAGCAAACAAAAAAACTACATACGAAATTTTAAAAACAAGAATTTTAGCAAAACAACAAAAACGAAAAATAGCAACCGCAAAAATATAGAAGAAAAAAATATCAATATAAAATAAAAACTAAATCGATAAAATTTTCCCCATTATTTTTTTTCTGTTAAGCAAATTATTTGGCCCCAATAAAACTTCGGAGAAAAAAAAGGTAAAATTAAAAGTTTTTTCACACACCACCAAACACTACAGAACATTTTGTTGGTTTATTCAGACAATTGGGGGACAGTAGGGCAAAAGATAGAAAATGTAATATTATATTTTTCAATCCGAATTGATTTTTCAAATTAAATTAACCCTTATTGGAGTGGCAGGGTACCCGGGTAACTTTTTAAGCTTTAATTGGGGGTTTTTTTTTTTTTTTTGTTTACAGTTTCTTGAGGGAGTGAAACCTCTTGAGAACTCTTATTATTGTGTTTAAGATATATTTGGATAAACATTAGCTTAGTTTCTTAACTTGAGAGGGTGCTGTGTGTCAATTTACAATTTCCACCCTTAACGGAGTGACAGGGCACCCGGGTACCTTAATGAAAATAACATTTTTTTGTTAGTATTATTTTGATTATTTTAATGAAAATGAGTTTAAAATCATAATGGTTTTTTCAATCTGCAATACATATTTTCTTATTTTTGATATGAATGAAAATGAAAAATAAAAAGGCAGTGTTTGTTATGTTGTATATTTCGTTTTTTTATTTATTCAAGCAAATGACTTGAGTAAAGCAAAAAAAAATAGAAATAAGATACACTTCACTATATAAAAAATCAGAAAAAAAAAATAGTTTACGGAGTTCATTAGAAACAGGTTTCACACAGAGGACGGTTAATTGAATGTTCGTTACAAATCGGTATACAACAACTTGCGCATGTTTTCGAAGTTTTTCTATTTGTTTTATTGGTTTTGCAAATAGAGCAACTGCCGACAACTCTTATACGACCACTGTCATCTCTATTTTCGGAAATTGAATTATCTTTTTGTCCACCAGGAATGGATAATGTTCCAAGAACTTGATACAATTTGAATTAATTTTCGTTCAACATCGTCCTAATATCTCTCATTGCAATCAGCTTTGTCAGTTTCAGCATGCTTAGCACATAAGACATTGCTGCCCGAAACAAAATAAATGGTATGGTTTCCATAATTCTGTTAGGTGCTCTGAATTTCATTTATGTACGCCACCAAAGATCAATAGTCTCAAGAAATGGCTCAAATTTTTTTCCCTGGCCGATTGTAAGCGTCTGGATATTTTGATTCTAAATTTTTGTTATAGTCATCAGTCACTCTTTTTTCTTTTCTATTACTTTCATGCAAAGTTATATTGCACATCTCCTAGGATAATAAAGTTTTTTAATATATCCTTAGGTGTTCCTATATTAAGGCCTGAAGCAGAACCTTTACGTTGCCGTAACACATTTCTGTTAATTGACCATCGCGTACCATCCTTTCCACAGAGTTCAGTTGTTTCTTCAAATACTTTCCTCTCGTCAGAATCATATGAATCCTCGTTAGCCTCTATATATACACCATATTTTTAGCATCGGATGCTTCAGATGTTATGTCGCAAATATTCAGCATATGTTCATCTGATATAAATTCTCCATCATCACTCGCACATTCGTTTGAATCGGTTGAATTTAAACGTTCTTTTTTAGAACAAGAAGCCATTGTATAACACTTTACCTTCTCGCGCTCACCGAACTTATTCATGTATGAACTTAGTAAAATATGAATGCAGTAACAAGTAAATGAATTTGTCGATCAAGCACAAAGCCAGAGGGAAAACCCCAGATTAGTGTTGGCGTAGACATTATACATACATATATTTTACATTTGGTAGCATTAATCTTTTATATATATTGTAATAGAATATAAAACTTTCGTATATATTGTAAGTGGTACCCGGGTACCCTGTCACTCTATTAAGGGGTTAACAAGAAAGGATTTGTTAGATTTAGTACAAGGGGAATTCATTGGTGGTCCCAAAAGGCCTGCTGATAACTATTTTTTAGCTTTATAATTCTTGGATTTCAAAATTGTATTCATTATTGTTGTTTCTGTTTTTTCATTGTGCAATAATTTTACAAAAACAAAATGCTTGTGGTTTTTGTACGAGCTGTACTTGTTGTAGTACTGAGATTACTTGTAATAAATTCGCCTTGATTTAGTATTAACAATTCTACAATCACTACCAGTTTATTTGCTACTCTGTTAACTAATGCTTTCAGAAATGCTCTGCAGCAAAATCTATCGCTCTAAAATGTTTTGTAGTTATTAAATCTTACAACTATTGCTGAATGTTGACAAGTAAAATTCGAAACGAAGCATTTTGATCGTATAAAAATATGAAAAGCCAATAGAGCAGAAGTAAAAAAACCAAATCTTTTGCAGTTTATTTATTGATTTCTGCTTCAACAATTTAATTTTTAAGTAGCATTTAAGTAGCAATATAGTAGTCTATAGACAAAATCGTCATTATTGTTAATTCAATATAAAAATAATTTTATTGTTGTTGGTATCCGTTTTTTAAATGTAACATGTGTGTTCTGTATTCGCATTTTCTAAGAATTCTTATACTTCTTTAATGCTAATTTTATTGCTACATCACTTGCTACCTTATTGCTTCATTTTCTGCTATAAGCTGCTGCTTCTGCTAGTTGTGTGCCTTTTTATTAGACTATTACTACCCTAGAGGGAAGCGAACTGACACCGAAGTACTTCCGTGATAGGTCTTTGGTGGTAGAGACCGGTTCTAGTTCTAACACTTTATATGAATAAGACCTATCACTTTTACATGGGGTTGTCATTGGAGGGGGTCAATTGACACCATTTGATCAGTCACAGGTCTATTCTCCATGAACATACTTAGTGTCAGTTACTACAATATAGTATTATTTCAATACAATGTAGTATTATTATTTCAATAAAAAAGTCCTAAAATTAAATTCAAGAACCAAATTTTAGAAAGTACCAAAAAATGGGTCACAGCACCGGTGAAGACTGTACTGAATTTCATTACTTTTTCTACTTTTTTGTTCTTCATAAACCAGTTAAGGGATTGGTTCTTCTTTCACTGGTCATGAGTCTTTTCTTTTTGTACTTGTTCTATTTTCACAACTCCCAGGACTAGTCTGTTGGCCCAATTGACACAAATTTCCCGCAGGGTATATATACGGGGTTTTAATTGTAAATAGAGCTGCTCTCACTATATGCTGGGTGCTTGAGTATTTTTAAGTCGATTAAGCAGTTTGGGATTGAAATCAAGCAAAATCGGTTCAGTAGGATAAGAGTTTGTAACGTGGTTTTGTCGTTGGCTGGGGTAACTCAGTTATGTCCAAGGTCGACTTACGGAACCCACGAACCTTAAGTGAAAACACGAGTATTTTTCCCTTTCAGGGGGCAATAACAACCTTTATCTTTATTCAATATGTTCTTAATAAATTTACAATACTTCTTTTACTCGATTAGATTACAAGCAGCACGGCAAACAGGCGGGGATTCGTCGGATCCTTCTCGGTAGGTGTATTCGGTTCGGAGTCGGGTGAGGAAGCTGCTTCGGGTCTTTAGGGCACTCGGCAAGACTTGGGCGGCTTGTTCTTAGCAGCAGAGATTTTATATAATGCAATTCATTCTTACTAATATTACAATGTTGCTTAAGGCTAAACTAGCTACTTATTTAACTAAAAGGCGATCGCAGTCGCCGTATCGAAACTGATGACCGAAGTCACAGTATTGAAACTGACACCCGAAGGCGCAGTACCAAACTATCACTCGAAGGTGTAGTAACTTAACAGACGGCCAAAGTCGCTGTATCGAAACTGATGACCGAAGTCACAGTATTGAAACTGACACCCGAAGGCGCAGTACCAAACTAACACTCGAAGGTGTAGTAACTTAACAGACGACCGGAGTCGCTGTATCGAAACTGATGACCGAAGTCACAGTATTGAAACTGACACCCGGAGGCGCAGTACCAAACTAGCACCCGAAGGTGTAGTAACTTAACAGACGGCCGAAGTCGCTGTATCGAAACTGATGACCGAAGTCAAAGTATTGAAACTGACACCCGAAGGCGCAGTACCAAACTAACACCCGAACGTGTAGTAACTTAACAGACGACCGGGGTCACTGTATCGAAACTGAAGACCGAAGTCACAGTATGAAACTGAAACCCGTAGGCGTCAGTAGTCTAACAGATGACAAAGTCACTGTGCGAGGCAACACCCGAAGTAAATTCAGGTGCCGGCGATCGTCGTGCAACAAGCGGGGACTAAATCGTCTTTGCGTGTGGCATAATCTCGGTGCAATGAAATCGCCCCCGATGACATCTCAACCTCGAGTACTTATCTAACAGTATTTATAAACTAAATGAGACTTCTTATCCTAAATATTTATTTTGGTAGGTATAATTAACATTAGGGGGTTTCATGAGTTTGTATACTACATTAAGGGGTTTTATTAGTGATCGTAGAAGTTAATTTTCTTAAGATAGTTTTAATATATTATAAGTTAGGTATGTATAGTTAGTGTAAAATATTTTAATATGTATGTTAGGTAGATTTAAGGGAATGTAAATCTACGTTACAAGTTATGATGAATCCAAATGTGGAACCACCACTAAAAAAAAACCAAAAATAGTAGGGGAAGTCACACATTGTTATGAGATTTTACATAAATTCGTTCAAATTTACGAAAGGAACTAATTTGGTGAAGATCTGTTCATAATTTACCATAGGTTCCATATAAAGACCACTCTCGGAAACCACTTTAGTACGCGTAAAACCGTAACGAATAACGCTATTGTAATAAAATTTGGTCCGTCATAGTTTCATATGACTAGAAATTACACTGTCAAATTTTGTAAAGATCAGGGTATAGTTTACCATAGGTTTTATATAAAGCCCACTTCTGAAATATTCTAGCTGTCGGTGGAGGGTATCAAAGCTTCGGCCCAGCCTAATAAAGCACTTTCACTTGATTTTTTTTTTTTATTAAGTGATGCTAATTATTTTATTATATGTATATAACAGGCAGGGTATTTTATTTTGTTTGTAAAATTAGTTTCGGATCATAAGATGTGCGTTCAGTTAACAGAGTTTTTTTTGATATCTCTAAATTCAATTCGGTTTTGTGTCATGTATCTTTTTTTTGGACAATTTTTTGGCCTGCAGTTCTGCTTCTCCCGACATGCGTTAAGTTATTTGTGGGTGCTTTTTATAAACACCATTATTATCTTTACATAGAGTGTGACCAATCAATGCAGTTTTGCTGCTCGGATTCGGTATTAACTGGCAACATCTTGTAAGTAGTCATCAAATTCTGGTTACTTATTTGCAGTTTATGCGTGATTGATGTAGTGGCTTACCATGTCTTGCATCCATACGGTAGAACGGATTTTACACTGGTGTTAAGTCAAGAGACCCTAAATTAGCAAAAATTAAAAATCGATTTTGCCTACAAAATTTCTGAAATTTTTGGAACAAAATTAGCTATTTTATTTTTAAAAAACAAACGGCCCTATCTACAAAATATAATATGATAAACGTTTAAAGATCTTAATAATAGAACAATTGTGTTTTTTTAGTTGAACTGTCGATTTTTAATTTGAACTAAATATCGAAAGCTTCAAATTAAAAATCGACAGTTCAACTAAAAAATCACAATTGTTTTAAGAATAGCTATGGCACAAGCTCTATATGTTTGCATTTGTACTTCAAGTTGTACAAAAAAAATGTCGACGAAAGTGGACAAAAACATAATAAAAAAATGAGCTCGGGTATTCAAGACAAAATATTAACAGAAAGAGTACGAAAAAACAGAAGAAAAGGAAGAAACATGTAAATAAATTGAAAAAATGAGAATTAATAACAAAATTTCGAACCACCAATACCATTGGGTAAAGATTTATGTCTGACTGTTGGCTGGCAGGCACCGCAGTGGTACAGAGGGTAGAACTGCAAATAATTCTGATGATGAGAATGTGGTTATTCTCGAAACATACATTCAACCGAATTCATTCAATTCCCCAGCTCAGCCAAAAATAAAAATTTTAAATTTTAATTAAATTCAGTAAAAATAATTCAATGAAAATTAAACTTGATGAATTCAAGCCAAACTAAAGATGTTAATAATAATTTGTATAGTATGCAAAACTGTTAATTGTCAAAATCACTATTAGGTTCACAAGAAAAATAGAAAAAAATTATAAAGATTTTAGAGCAATTTATCAGTTTATCATTTTAAATAGTTTTTCGATTTTCCTGTAAAATTTTCAAAATGTTAGATATGGCCTTTTGCATTTTAGGTAACGATATGTAGATTTTTTGTTTTTTTATTGAGATTTGGGGGTTTGCTTTGCTAGTGAGGCACATGCGTGACGGGCTTTAGTAATCGTGCCTGCTTCTCCATTTCTGTCTATAATACAGACAGCTTAATTCACTTTCGTCGGTTATAACGGTGCCGTTAAGTAGAACATTGCGTTGTTCGACCGCCAGGACGTTTTTTCGGAGTTTGTTGATTTTCTTTTCGTGAAGATTTGGGATAATTTAATCATATAAAATTAAGTATGTACAGCGTGTCCACCGTGAAGGTAAGCTAATTTGTTTGTTTATAATTTTAAATGGTCTTTTTAAAGAAGCTCTTGTGTCAACTTAATCACCCCTATCGTGAATAATTTTTCCCTCGTAATTTTTCCCCTTTTCACATATTCGCGATCATGAACAGCTCCCATGAAAAAAATGTAATTCAAAGGAGAATAATAACGTGAAAAAATGTTCACGGGAATAAATTCCCCTCATCGTGAAAAGTTTTTTCCCTCGTAATTTGTTCACATTTCCCTTAGATTTTCTCACTTTATTTTTGCTAGGGAATAGAACGTGTATGTTAGTAATTCCTCCTATAAATCGAATATTAAGGGCTAGATCCGTTAATAAGGCACAAACCGATATATTGGTCAACAAAATGCAAAACAACAGGTTGATTGCCGCCGGATTTGTGAAAGACGTGGTGGCAGAAGTTTGGAAAATATTTTACTACATAAAATTTAAAAAGTGCAAAAAACTAACGTTGTTATCAACCTATCCCTCCAATACTAATTATTTAGATTTATTATTTTAACTTTCCTTTAAAATATATAGTACGTGTATATTTTTAAACAAAAATTTCAATGATTTTTAATTTATTCTAATTTTCTTCTTTTTTACATTCACTGGAACTGATAGCATGAAAAATTTTTCACATGAGATTCACGATTGTTTTTTTACCTTCGAGGGGAATGAAAATTTCATGGGAACAAAAATTCCACTTGTTTTCACGATAGGGGTGAATCTTAAATAGAAACAAATGCAAATCCTTGTGCAAAATTGTGGCCAAAGTTGTTCTTTGAAGGCAAAGCTCTTGAGTACGGCGTCGAATTAAGGTTGATGGATTGTTTTGAACACTTTCCTGAGCAGCAGTAATGTTTTCAGCCGATCTTGCAGTTCGCTGTGGTCCATACTTGGGCCTAGCACCTACAGATCCTCTTTCTTCGAAATCTTTCACTACACGATAAATAGTGCGTTTTGTTGGCACGTTGTTTCTTCCAAAAATTTCATGTAACTTTCTCATCGTCATAGTAATCGAATATTTTTCCATAATAAATTTTGCCACGTGTCTACTTCACGACTGCCAAATATGAACTGTTAAGACTAATGTTTACTAAAATGGCGACAAAACAAAGTAGTATACCTTCCCGACGGACACCCTGTACATATATTAAATCAAATTTTTTAAATGAAACTAAAGCAATGGTCACACTTAACAAATCTTTGACGCCCCACACTTAACCTCTACTTTCATTAAAACATTGTTTGATTTTGCATAATGTGTGCTAGATCAATCAGTATTTTATAGTTTTTATATTCTACAGCGTTTGCTTTAACAAATAAAGTTCAGTAGGTCTATAAAAATTGTTCAAAATAAAGTAAATGGTTTCCTAGTTAAGGGTTTACGCTTAAAACATATTTGGGGGTAAAATGTTTTATTTTCTCAAAACATATTTGCTACTTATTTCCATCCATTAGGGGGTGCATAAATATGCATAAGTAGAAAAATTGGTCACTTCCGGTTCCGTATCTTTAAAACTAATGCATATGCCACTTTTAAACGTTAACAATATCACAAATATGTTACAGGCTAATTTCGGATTTAAAAAAAATTGGCCTTAGTTAGAAAAATTGGAATTAAAAATAATCACTTCCGGTTTAGAAGAGCTTTGCACTTAAAAAAAATTTTAACAGTATAATGTGGACACCCTAGGAAAATAAAAGAAGGTAATCAAGTGCAAAAAATTTTAATTTAAATTGATTTTATCCGGTTTAGCAGATCAAAATTGGTTTTCAAAATAAATATTTTTTTTTTTTGTTTCATTTGTTTTTATTTGAGTTCAAAACGATAATTTAAGTAAACCCTTTTTCAAAAACGGCAATACTCTAGTACTACAAAACTCGACAGTTAAACATCATATTGAACAATTTTTTGTTACACACATTCATATCTATTAAGTAGAACTATAGCTCTGCAATGTATGATGAAATTTTGGCAAAAAATGCCTGTTATGTTAAATTTAAAAGAAAGTTCTCTAACCGAGTTACGCAATAATTTTGCAAAATGTCATAATTTGCATAAAGTTTTTTTTATTGAGCGCCCAACTGTCTGCAGTTTTATGTCTGCTCATACTTGTTTACGGTTCAATAAATAGAAATAAAAAAAAACTCCGACAAAAATATGCAAAATAGATTATTTCTTCTGTTTTTCATTCCTTTACAATATTTTAGTGCTATTCTTGTTTTGTTTTTATTCCTGTTTTTCTTTATTATTTGAATTCATTTATAGTTTTATGTACAAAAACAAAAAGTAGGAAAAAAATCAAACTTTAACTGTTTTGTTTTTTTTTTTTAACAAAATGAATTTAATTTCAAATGCCACTCACGCTCAATTGAATACAAAACCAAACAAAATGCCAAAGAACTTTAGCGTGTACTTTTCATTATATTTCAAACAATAAAATTTTAAGTTTTATTTTAGTTTAAAGAAAGAAAAAAAACAACAACAAAATGGGAACAAAAGAGTGTTGCTTTAACACCATTTCTCAAAATTTGCTTCTGTATCTTTTAAAAAATTTGAGTATGAAAAAGACTTACTAGAGTTATCATATATAAAGTCTTTTTCCGAAAAATATCAATTGCTGTGTCTAATCTGTCAGGTATTTTATTATATTTGTACCCTCTACAACAAGTGGTAAGCTAGGGTATGTTAGGTTAGGTCCGATTCACTGTACCAATCTAGCACAGCTCACGTGGGTCCAGCAATTAAGTTGTGTTACATGTTTCGCTAGGGGTTCTATATAATCTTAGGAAATTAAAAAAAAAAAAAATCTGATTGCCGACATTCTCAATCAGCCATCCGATTGGTTCAATAAACAATGTCAGAGAGACAAGTTTTGTCGCAAAGGTTTCTTCGATTAAAGAGTTTGACTCTTATGGCCATTTTCTGAATGTATCGACAAACCGTCTGTTACTTAATGTCAACATAAATTTATTAGACCAGTTTATCGGTCCGTTAACGATTTTGGGTTTCTCAATACACCGACAAAAAGCATTGTTTTCAAAATACATGTAAAAGTTGGAAGTCTGCTGATTGAGATTATCTGTACGGCCAATAAAAGGAAAATAAATAATTAGCAGATGAGTACTGGTTAGCTTTGCGACAGAATAGAAGCAAATGAGACATTGAGAAAATCAAATTTCTTTAATGTGCAGTTTTTGTTAGGAAAAAAGATAATCGTGTAATGAGAAAACGGCCATTAGTGTTCAAACAGAATTGCGTCTACACCACATTTTTCACACAATAAAAATAAATCAACTTTTTTTTTAGAGCATATTTCCTTATTCTTTCACATTTATGGTGTTTTTTTTTTCTAAAAAATAATAATGCATTATAATTGTGAAATATATTTATTAGGTTACACGCACCCTTATAAAGTAAAACATTTTTCTAATTTACAATGGAACAAAATAATAGCTACGTTTTACACTCAACACTAATGTGTATTTAGCGTGTTAAATATTGAATGCAAAGTTTGTAATAATAAGCGATTTTCACCGCTGTTGTAGCAATTTTCAACATTAAATTTCCTTTGAATTCCAATAACCGTTAGCAACACTGATTTTCAATAATTAAAGTCAGCTGTTGTTAAAAATTTTGCGCCCAAAAAAAAAATATTTTTTAAATAAAAGTATAACAAAAGAAAAATAAAAAGATTTTATATCCATCACAATATAACCAAAAATCACAATACAGCACAAATTGTACGCAAACACAAGAAAAAGTTTAATAAAAAAATACTTGCTTGCATAAAAAAGTACTTAAGGCAGATGCAAAAAGGGTATTATCTCACACTCAATTATAACTGGGGGTAAGAAATGGAACAAATTTGCCATTTATTTTTGCAACATATTAAGAAAGGAAAGCGACAACTTTTCACATGTTTGCATATATTCTTAGAATAGAACAGAAATCCGCGCGAATGGTAGCATACATGGAACATTATTGTCAGAAGAGAAAACACCATTATTCTCTCAACAATGCTTCCACACTTTCATTAAAGCTTATATTTTTTGTGAACAAAAAAAAAAAAAGAACAAAAGAAGCGGAAAGAAATGAGGGAGAATTTGAACCCAAGGATTAAGGATCTTTGCCTTAAGTTAAAGACTCAGTCCTGTTTGAATACTTAAGGCTGATTTATAATATGCATAAGCTTGTCAAAACCAAAAACGAATTTAAAACACAAAAACAAAATCCAAAATCACTTGATTCCATACGAAAAGTGCGATCAGTTTCTCACTTTGCTTAAGAAAATTACAGTTTCATATAACTTAACAAAAAGTTTCCTTAAGTACAATATGGTTTGACACATATGACTTACATGTATTTGCGCAGTTGCTTGAGCCAACTTAAACATATTATATTTGGGCCTTTTGGCCCGAGTGCCGGGCAACGACAGAGAAAATTTACTTTCGTCTCCTCTTCTTCCTCGTCGTCATAGTGCCGCATACGCTACTTTTCTAAATTTATTTTAAAAATTAGCTTTTTGTGCTGCATACGTATATTAACTGCTGTGTATTGATTTGTTGACATTTTATTTTGCTTTTGCTTAAACTACTTTTTTTCTTACGGCAATGAAGCGAATCTTGAGTGAAGATTTTTTTTTGTGTCATTTTGTTCTGATTTCGCTTTCACTCCTTTATTTTTTCTTAGGGCAATGAAGCGAATTATGAGTGAAGATTTTTTTTTTTTGGTGTCATTTTGTTCTGATTTCGCTTTCACTACTTTTTTTTCTTAGGGCAATGAAGCAAATCAAGAGTTGAATTTATTTTGTTCGTTTTTGTATGAGGAATGTTCTATATTCGCCAAAAAGTGTCGTGTAGAGCAAAACAATACTTAATAAACTTTGAAATAGTTGATATGGAGCAAAGTTAATGCTTATTATCTTAGAAACCATAAACATTTTGATGAAACTGGTTTTGGATTCAGGAAGGGGGTATTTAAAGTACATGAACCCCAAACCTATCTCAATTTTTTTTTAAATGTTCGGTAGGTCAAACCTATAATAAATTGACGACATATGTATAAATTCTAGATCCTTGAGTATTGCTAGGGCGAATTAGCTAAGTCGGTGTGTCTGTTCATCTGTCTAGCCATCAGTCGGTCCGTCTATTGAAAACATGTTCACTATAGTTATAGTTTCAGTTATCGATTGAAATCCAGCCCAATCGGTTCAGTAGAAAGTTTTGGAACCAAATATGAAACAACGCCCTTAAAAAGTGATATTTATTTTAAAAAAAGTGATGGTAATTCGCGGCGGAATGCACAGATTGTCATTAAACCGCAACAAATAATATTTTTGTAGTAAAATTTGTTCTGTCAAACGACGAAAATTCGTGTAGATCACTAAATAATTTAGCATATTCCTAATTAAAGCCAATTTCTGAAAGCGTACTTTTAGAATACGCCTTAAACTTCAAAAAATTTTAATACTGTGATGTCAGTTTTTTTTCAAGATTGGCTTATAACTTATAGATTCCACATAAATACCACTTTTTATCTTTCTCTCGGTGGAGGGTATCAAAAATTTTGTACAGCCGAATATAGAGCTTTTATTTGTTTTTTTTTTTTTAAATTCACACAACTTTTTCGAAAAAAGAATTAAGATAAACTTACATAACTTTCTATAATAAATTTTCTATCCATATTCACCATATTGCAACATATTTGTTCCTTGTGCATTAGGAAATGGTATAATAAGTTTTTTGTTCATCGAATAAAAGCTTCAGAATTTCTAGTGCAACAACTAAAAATTATTTTCAAAAATTGTTTTTGTTGCTATTGCTATTTTACGTTCAAAAAATTATAAAAAACTTGATCAAAAGTGTTAAAATTGCATAAGACAAACACACACACACAAAAAACACTGATAGACACAGACACTAAAACACAAGTGCAATAGAACGGGCACAAAGAAATACCAGACAAAACCAAACTGTATTAAATACAAACACAGATACAAAATACTACCAGAAACTATTGGGGTAAAAACTGTAAATGGAGTAGAAGTTCTACAACTACCGAAAGACAAATTCTGTAAAAAAAAACCGAAAGAATTCAGAAAAAGTTGGAATAATCGGTTGCAGAATGTAGACTGACTATGCCTGGCTAAGCTAATTGAATGAAAAAGGGCTTTACAATTACAAACACAGACACACAAACACTTAAACGTTTTCAAATATTCCTTTTAAAAAATCTTTTTTATGCGATAGCAAAAAATTACTATAAAAAAAAGTTGTTAAAAAAACACTACGAAATAATTGAAGCAGAATTTCACACAACAAATACAAACAAATTCCAAATTTTCATTCACACCGCCCATTCAATCGAAAAGTAAACGGAAGTAACACAAACTTAAAGGCATTGAACAATTTTTACAGACCGACCTAAATAGGAGCGATGCGTTTTTGCCTCTTAGCGTTTTCGCAGAATGGCGTACCTAAACAAGAGCGGTAACGTTGTAATAAAACTCTCTATAATAAATAAAAAAAAAAAAAATCACTAGATTGACCTGAAAGTAGCTTAATTGTCATTATTGTTTAACAAAAACATATTTTGCAAGGTATATTTACACAAGGTAGACTCATTTGGGAGTGTAGACATTTTGCTCTATAAAAGGAACCATGTTGTCAAAATTGTCTTCATATAAAACAAAAACAATTTAACGCACACATGTACAAATTTTGGCTCATATACACGCAATTTGACGTTGTGGTTCCAACTATGGGTAAACAGCTGACAAACATATGGGCCAACGAGTTTACCTTGTGTAAATATACCTTGATATTTTGAAAGGTGAATTCACTAAAGAAAACCCGCTGAATTTGACAGTTCGAACAAATTAGTTTAGGCTTTACAAGGTTTTGGTTTCAAAATGGTTGACATTTTGTGGCGTAAGAACATATAATGCAATGAAAAAAACCTCTGGTATTGTTGTAGTATTTCTGCCACCGTGTGCATGAATTCGCTTTAAAATGTACCTAAACATTTTTTTTTTCATTACGTCCTGTCAAAATCGGATTTTCCAAATGCAAAGCGTTTCTTCCACATTATTTAAATTTGTTACATAAAAACTGTAGCTATCAAATTCCATTCTCACATAAAAAATAAAGTTGACAACACTAAAGTGAAAAATAAAAGTTTACATTAAAAATGGCAATTTAAGTAAAATGTGTTTTACAATTAAACTTTTCTACTTTTTTGTTCTTCATGTGATACCCAAAAAAAAGGTACATTTTGAAAAAAGACCTTTTTCAGAAGTTGTTAAGGCTTCTACCTCTCAAAAAATAACAAGAGAAACTGTTAAAAACTTAGGAAACGAAGATGTACTAGCTCGAATTCTCTCTAAATTAGATTCAATTGAATCATTTAATAAATCAATAGAAAGTCGCTTAAATATAGTTGAGCAAAACTTCTTTGCAATACTTAATGAATAAATCCCTTAAGATAATGCTATGGAACGCAAATGGTTTGCTTCAACACAAAGAAGAATTAATATTTGTCTTAGAAGAAAAAAATGTAGATATTTGCTTAATAAGTGAAACACATTTTACAAAAGAATCTTATACGACTTTTAAAAAGTATGAGATCTACCACACTATCCATCCAAGCAACTGTGCTCGAGGGGGGAGTGCTATTTTAATAAAAAAGAGTATTTCACATTGGGAAGAAAACAAGATTTCTTGCGAAGAGTTTCAAGCTACAACAATAACACTTACATTTAATGGATCTCCCACATCTGTAACATCAGTTTATAGTCCACCGAGACACAATATAAAAATCGATCAATACAAAGATCTAATAAATACAAATTTCTTATGGGAGGAGACTTTAATGCGAAAAATATTCAATGGGGTTCAAACCTGACAACAACAAAAGGTAAAGAACTACTAAGCGCTATAAAAAACACTGGTAGTAGAGTGGTGTCCACTGGTAAACCAACTTATTGGCCTACCGATACAACGAAAACGCCAGACGTTATAGACTTTTTTATTCTCAAAAAAATTCCGCTAAATTGCGTCTATATAGAAGATGGCTATGAACTTAGTTCTGACCACTCACCAATTTACCTTACCCTTAACGGTATGGTTACACAAAATACATCTCACAATAGAATTGTTAACAAGAAAACAGATTGGAACTACTTTAAATCAATAATTAATTCATCAATAAATCATTGTCAAATTAACTCAACTGAAGATATTGAAAAAGAAACTCTCTTATTTACAAACACACTTCAACAAGCGGCTTGGCAAAGCACTCCCGAACTAACGAAGAAGCCTGGTTCTCCTTCCTATCCTCTAAGAATAAAACAGCTTATTTCCTCAAAGAGAAAGCTACGTAAAAAATGGCAACAGTCTCGCTCACCTGATGATAAGTCCAGATTAAACCATGCAGCCCAATTTCTTAAACGGGAAATTAAAAAATTCAAAGAAGACAATCTAAGTGATTATCTTTCAAACCTATCTTACGATAGTAAAACTGACTATTCACTTTGGAAAGCAGCTAAGGATCATAATAGACCAACAACAAACAAAACTCCAATTTTAAAAACAAATGGTACCTGGGCCAAAAGTAATTCAGAAAAAGTTGACACATTCGCTGATCATCTCAGCACTGTCTTTGGAACTAAAAAAACTCAATCCACCTCGATAAATGACATTTCCCTAAATAGTTATGGAAATTACGCCAATTATAACTCTGCAAGTTCTGGAATAAACAATAATCAAAATAATATAGCAGAATTGAACAACATTAAACAAGTTTATCTAAAGGAAGTTATAAATGAAATTAAATACTTAAATTCCAAGAAATCTCCTGGATTCGATCAAATTACTGCCGACATATTGAAAAATTTACCATACAACGGAGTGGTTAAACTAACTACCATTTTTAACGCTTCCCTAAAATACAAATATATATCATGCTACTGGAAGGTAGCAGAAATAATAATGGTCCCCAAACCAGGAAAAAATGCTCATGATGTCAAATCCTACCGACCTATTTCGTTACTGCCAATAATGGGAAAACTATTTGAAAGAATAATTAGCACAAGACTAGAATTCGTTATAAAAACCAAAAACCTGATTCCAGATCATCAATTTGGATTAAGAAAACAACACTCTACTATTGAACAGATACACAGAGTTGCACATCAAATAGAGATCGCTCTTGAACACAAGGAGGTATGCTCAGCAGTCTTCTTAGACGTATCCCAAGCTTTCGATGGTGTCTGGCATGCTGGACTTATGCGAAAGATACAAAATATTCTACCTACAACATATTGCAAACTACTTCAGTCCTACATTTCAGATAGGTACTATAGAGTAAGATGCGAAAATCAGTACTCTAAACTTCATCAAATAACCTCTGGTGTCCCTCAAGGTAGTATTTTGGGCCCAACGTTATATTTATTGTACACATACGATATGCCTGTCACAAACAACTGTTTTATAGGCACTTTTGCTGATGATACAGTAATATTAGCGAAAGGTAAATCTAATCAAGAATCAACAACAATTCTTCAAAACGCGTTAAATCAAGTTGATCTGTGGACAAAAACTTGGCGTCTACAACTAAACAGCTCTAAATCAATCCATATCGACTTCACTCTAAAAAAAATTAAGCATATTCCTATCTATATAGACAAAAAACAGGTGCCTATATCCGACCATGCAAAATACCTGGGAATGACGCTTGATGAAAAGCTTCTTTGGAAGAAGCATGTTGAAAAGAAAAAAAATGAGCTCGACTTTAAATATAGAAAATTAATGTGGCTAGTTGGTAGAAATTCAAATCTTTCGACACACAATAAATTAATGTTGTACAACCAAGTTCTCAAGCCTGTATGGTTGTATGGCATTCAAATTTGGGGATGCGCCAAAAACCATGTAATCGAGATAGTTCAGCGGTTTCAAAACAAAGTTTTAAGAAACATAGTAGGTGCACCGTGGTACATCAGAAATGAAGACCTTCATCGGGATCTTAAAATAAACTCCGTAAAACAGGAAATAATTCTACATGCTAGAAAACATGACACAAGGCTACAAAACCACACAAACTCGGAAATTCCTACGTTGCTTAATACATCAGTATTAAGCAGAAGGCTAAATCGCTTCAAACCTCACGATCTGGTAACACGGTTCGATGGGGAACATCAAGGCCAATGAGCCTATAAACTAATAAATATCCATAAATGAACTACTAGTTAGTCACTAAATGAGACTAGTTGTAGGTTAATGTTAAGCAAAACTAATCTTAATTTGTTTAAATAAAGAAGAAAAAAAAAAAAAAAAAAATGTGATACTGTTTGAATTTTCGATAGCCCACGAACACAATGCTTTTGTTCAAAATGCAAACTTGATTTATGTTGCGCAATTAATAAAAATAGTTTTTATACCCTTCACCACAGGTGGTGAATAGGGTATATAAAAGTTTGTCATTCCGTTTGTAATTTCTATAATATTGATGTTTGACCCTATAAAGTATATATATTCTTGGTCCTTATGAGGAGCGAAGTTGATTTAACGATGTCCGTCTGTCCGTTGAAATGGATTTCCCGAAGACCCCATATATGATGGGGGCCAGGTTATTATACATTTATGTCAAATATGGTCCGGAATTGTTTGCTATTGATTCAGCAAGATCGGTCCACAAATGGCTGAGATATGAGTAAAAAACCACGACTGGCTCAAATTTTTTCCTTTAAAGGTCCAATTAGACGTGACATTACCATACCAACACTGTATTACCAAAACGACATAAACATACCATGCAAACCAATTCAATTTTGGTTTCTACGGTCATACAGTGGCTATGGTAATACAGTGTTTGTAATGTGGTTTTTTTGTTGTTTTTTTATACCCTTCACTACAAGTGGTGGATTTTATTTGTAGGGTGTTTAATTTTACGCATCCACATACACATTAATGCATGTATATGATATGCCGCTCAAATAAAGAAACAAACTCATAGACTCAATATATTTTAATTTAACCCTTCTTCAGTAAAAGCACGGCTACGAGAGTTGTTAAGTTCTCTCCTGCCAGTTCGAATCCCAAAAAGAATTTTTTTTCATTTATTTTATTAAATATTTTTATGTTCTAAAAACGATTTGGAGATTATAAAACAAATTTCAAACATCAACTTTGGCAAAAGAGGAAACGGGCTTATTACATATATATTTTAATATAATATATATTTTTTACATATATATTTTTTGTTTTTTTTATATTCTTCGGCATAGCGAAATGAAAAGTTGGCGTGGCTCAATTAATATTTATTTATACCAATCTAAAGAACGTTATTTAAGCATATAACTTTTTGTTCTTATCTCATCATGGTGAAGGGTATATAAGATTCAGCATAGCCGAATATAGCACTCTTACTTGTTATTTTTTAATAACGTCAAAAACAAAACTAAATATATTTAATTTGTTTTTTTTTTATTTTTCGAATTTATTCTATGAGCTAAATTTCAGTTATGTATTTTTTAAAGCTTTTTTGTAATAGTCCTATATCTTCAATTTTTAGGAATGACTCAAACACCCAAAAATACCCCAAAAAAATTATTTTCATAATATATTCCCATTTGTTCTGAAACTTGGCATTAGAGGATTAATATTGGAACTAAAAACATAAAATTAGACATTCAATGTCCTGAGTGGGTCAGCATCTATAAAATTGAACTTTTTTGTTCTTCAACTGGTACTTTTGAATTTCTGTTAATTTGTGATCTGGAAACATAAAATTAAACATACAAGGTGCCGAGTAGATAAGAATCTGTAAGAGGGGTATGTTTGGTATTTTTTCGTGTTTTAATTGGTACTTTTGCAATTTAATTAATACAGAACCCAGAAGACTTTTTTACTTTTATGATTTTTAATTGATACTTTCTGATTTTTTTTATATAATTGAACTTACAAAACTAAATTTACGGACTTGAGTGGAATATATGTACCGGAGGTTGGTCCCCCGAAAAATCGATCCACTAAGACGAAGAAAACCAAATGATCGAAACATATAATTTTATTTATACATACTTATATGTATGTTTTCTTAATATTAACATAAATAAATATGGTCAAATTTCGCCCACTAGGCAAACACTAGTACACATAATTATAAAATGAATTTATTTCGTTGTAAACTCTCGAAAAATTGTGTGTATAAACTGTGGTGCAGGCTTGTGATTTCTATTTACGTGAGCACCTACCATATGACCTCATCTCACGGCGAATCTGTATGTTATGGGTCATTTGCACACACAGAAAAAAATATCTCAAGATCATTTTTAACAACACAGTTTGTTCAAAATAAAATTTTAGGTCAACAAAGTTTTTGTTTGATACAAAGAAAACATTTATCAAATTTACACTTTGCAAAATAGCACTCAATAAAACATATTTAATAATGAAATAACTAAATATTTCTTCATATTCAATAAAAAAAATATTTGAATCAAAGTAAAGACAGTATTTGAACAACTCTTGTCCATTTTTAAATAGCTCATAATTCTCATTTGCTTTACAGTTTTATTTGAATAATATATTTAGTTTTGCCAAAGTCTTTGGAAAAGGGTTCCTGATGATCTGGCCTAAGCAACCAGTGAAATGCGAATAAGAACTTACTTATCCCCGCATAATAAATTCTAGTGTTTTTATAAAAACATAAAAATTGAAAATTTATGACATCATCATTAATAAATAAAAAAATTAAGATTCGATTAACATTTTGTTTGATTTATTCAACATTTTCAACAATTTATCAAGTAAACATTTTGTTGAAAAAAATTATTTTGGGCAAAAATTTTTTTTATTGACTCAATAAACTTGGTTGTTGACTAAAAATTTAACAAATATACATACAAACTTTTTTATCAATACCGCAAAAATCGTCATCGCAGAAAATTCAAAAATTTTTGTAATCAAATATGCGATTTTCGTATTCAAATATGAAAATTATTTTTTTCTGTGCAGGTAGAATTTCGAGTGTTTAAACAACCAAAAATTATACGCTCACCTATTGTTTAGGAGACGGAGCTATCAAAGCACCTGGAGACCCTCCACAGACCGAACTTTCCCACAAGGATGAAAAATCAGCCCTCCATGTGGAAGTCACCCTAACCGCGGTTTTAGGATTGTGCTCCACGAAAGTATACCTCAGCGAAGCACACTAGAGGAGATCTCACCAAATGTCAGACTGTTATGCTATTCAACGGGGGCTACTGACTCCCATGGAACCAGGAAAAATTATCCTGGTATTACTTCGAACTCTTTGAAATCTTTTGAACCGCAATGAGCCCTGTCGTTAGGATCTTAGGCGCATTACAGGTTGCATACACCTGTTTTTTTTTTAAATATATGAGTGATACATAGTAAGCAAGTACATTCATGCGCTTAAGTTGATTAAATTATCCAAGCAGATTTACACCAGTGGATGCAACATCTAGAGATTGGATCCATCAAGCTGCTTTAACTACGCCTTACAGGCGCAGCTCATCCCCGGGAGGATATGGTTAAGGATGTTAAATGATCGGGCTTGACCAACTTAATATACCTTCTTACTACGCTATTTTTTCAAACTGTTTTTACGCTACTGGTCGAACCGTAAGGCCATAATAACATTCTAAATTCTTAAGATTACCTTTGGATCTGTTAAAAGGCATTTCATAAAAAAGTAATACCCATTTAATACTTTAAACTCTGCCAATGAAAAATTCTAAAAGCCTCATATACACAATATACACACATATCTGTAAATATCTCTTTTAAACTAAAAACTTTTCATTTTGCTTGTGTTGCTAAAACAAATGTTAATAAAAAAAAACTCACAGAATGTGGCATAAGTTTTTGCCAACGTAATTGAAAATGAAAATTTCTTGTCCAAAAAAAAAAAGCCGGACATAAAAAACTTCCTTGAACAAAATACCAACACTATAACAGCTTATCATTTTAGCACAATTGAAGTTGTATTAGTTGTTTGTTAAAGTGGTGTGAGTTGTCAAATATGAAAAAGAAACAAAATCAAATAAAGAACTTGCAATCGAGTTTGTATCAGAGAAAATTTACGAACAAACAAACTTAAAAAACAAATAAAAAAAAAACTTTAATAAAATGACCAAATATTGAAAACTTATTTGTTTGTCTTAACCCAAGTGATTGTAAGAAAAGAAGCCTATTAGGGACTGACTGAGTTAGATGTCCTTCGTTATGGTTAAGTAATCACTAAAGTTTTTCTCTCATGCAACATCTTTCTTCCATCATGCTTTAGATGGTTGAATGTTACTTTTTTCTTTTTTGCTAGTTAGTTAGTAGAAGTTTCTATTTGAGTTTCTATCTATCTAAATTTTTTTTCCCCCATTTACTTTGGAAAAAAATTTCATTTAATATTTGTTAGTGATTTTGTCGTTACAGATTTCTTTTCTTATCTATAGTCTCTCTACAAAACAAGGTTAAGAAGGTTTCATTATTAGGTGGGGGTAAAGAAAATTTTCTAATAATTTAGATGGTAGTGAGCTAGTCTATCAGTTGTAGTTGTAGGTTCGATTTCCTCCAGAGACTTTGGTCTGGTTCACTACCAAAGGGCTGAAGCTCAAAGTTCCTATTGCTCGGTAAATTAAGTTATAGTGTAATTTGTAATTTTATCAAAAAGCGTAGTAAATTTTGGACCTACTGGTACAAAACTATGGCATGCCATTACTAGTTCAAAAAGTTATCATTGCCAAATTTTATATCAATACCAATAAATATAAGGAAGTTGTGGCATTTAAAGCCATTTTCAGGAGTGGTATTTCTCTAGGAGCTATGGTCAAATATAGACCGATTTAAGACAAATTTTTGTAGACGATTTCTGTTGCGATAACATACTTTCAACCCAAATTTAGTCTAAAAATAAACATAGAAAGACGGTTTAAAGACACAAAGAATATAACGGGAAGAAGTTTGTGTGAGGTCTATATGAAATTATGGCCAGATTCTCATCACTTCATTTTTTTTTTGTTTGTTTGTTTTTGTTTGATTTTTTTTGTGGAAGAAATATTCTTAGTATATATATGATGATATTTATATCAAAGTATATTTTGCCACAATTAATGGAATGTGGCCAGCCATTTCAACTGAGAGTAGACAGACCGCCCATCAAATTACCTTTAACCTGCGATCTGTACTTTGCGCACAATGTCTTTGACCAATATTTGTATGTGTTATACACATCAGCACAAACGCTTTATACCCCAGCTGTAAGCTTTTGGAGGCCTTTATTTATGAGTCCTTCCTAGATCTTTTTTTAAGATCCAGTACACTAAGAGAAAAATAACGATCTAAATTAAAGAACAAAATTCTTGAATTAAGATTGCAGAAATCTTCATTATCTTCATTAACATTCTCAAATTTAAGCATAAATTCTAATTTTTTAGAATTAATTCTAAAAATTAAGATCGTTTTCTTGAAATTAAGAATATATTTTTAGATTTAATTCTTATTTTTTTTCGAAATTAAACATCAATGAAAGCGTGTTGTGCAATAAATTGTAAGACGCGGAACAAAGAAGACTTATTTAAAAACAAAAGTAAAAAAAAAAAAAAAATTTTTAAATATTGTGAAAGGCAATTAAAAATGGAAAATCAGAACACAGATGAAATGGTGTTTATAACCATACCAATGAGTGACGATTTATAACCGCTGGCCAATAGAAAATATGATGTACTCAGCATGCCGTAGGAAATTGCATCGGAGATTTTTGCGACAACGCATTGCTTAAAACTTTCTTCAAGAGTTTCAAATGGAGTCTGTTTTGAAGTATTGCAAGGGTCAGTACTCCTTCTTTTTTATATGTTCAAATACAAAAATTTTTTAAATTCATGGATTTATATCATCACCTGTTATTTGACATTAAATTTATTTGTTTCAAAATTAAAAGTGGCTTTTAAAAGTTTGCAGTACATGAAGAAGTCATAAAAGAAGCGATTTCTCCTCTGGAGCTAAGAATGGAGATCCAGAGATTCCAAGTAAATGCACTTCCAGTTTTATGAAATTGGGTTTTTACTTAATGAAGTAGATATAATTGATATTTCGTATTTTACTATCCCTCCTTTACATTTATATCCAATTAATAATGGAAAGACATATAAGTATTCATGTACTTGTAAGTATTACATTATCATTGCGGTTTCCTTTTTTAAATTATTGTGTTCAATAATATATATATTACATATATGTAAAATATAACCATATAGAACAAAATAATTTACGAACGACGATATGATAATATTTAAATAAATAAAAACCTGTGTGACAGGATTTACATTAAAATTTGAATTAAGGTATATTTTCAGAAACTGGCGAGTTTGATCATGGGTAAAAAATCGTGTCGTAGACTGTAATACAACAATTTTTGTTTTATTTTTGATTCAGTAAAAATTAATTCAAAATATAAAATAGGTTTCATAATTTTTGGATTTTTCTTTTTCTCTCAAAAAATATTTTTTTTTTTTTTAGAAATTGTCAGTTTTTGAAAGAAAAAAATATGGCAGCACTGCTCATAAATTACTTACTCCCTCACTCACACAAGTTCTTTTTTTTTTTGTGTTTTCTTTTTTTTATTTCACATCTCTTTTCATTTTGCTTTTCGTTGTGCTTTGTGAAATCTTAATTATGCAAAAGTTTGTTGAAAGTTGTGACAAAGTTTTCAATACTTTTCTGTAGTTAGTTTTTTTTTTTACACAAATATTTTTGTTCTATTTTGCAATTATTTAATCAAGTTTTGTAGCAGATATTGTTGCTAGATTGTTATAATACTCTACCTTTTTGCTAAAAAAAAAACATAGAGGCAAGTCTTACCAATTTGGGCACTTACTGTTGTCTAAAGCACATTCTCGCCCTCTCCCTCTCACGTACGTAGGATTTATTATAAAAAAATTGATAGTGTAAGTTTTATCGACAGTATACGAAAAAAATAGATTTCAATGTTTTTTTTTTGTTTTTGCTTCGATTTTGTTAAATACTTCTTTAAGTTGTAATAAATATTTGATTTTCTTTGAACTCATTTACAAATACTTTCTTGTACAGATTTAGTTTAATTTTCTGAAGAAAACTTTATTAATTTTATTTATTATTAAACAAAAGACATTCAAAAATATGAATTGTTGAAGAAAATTCTAATAATCATATTCACTTTCAAAGGTTTTCTTGGGAGTCAAAAAATTTCATTAATAAGACTTAGTTTTAATGTGATCAAAAGATTTTAGTAAAGCTAAAGGTATTATTCAAATAAAACTGTTAAGCGAATAGTCTTACCCGTAATAATATCAAAGCTTAAACAAAACACCAACAAAAAAAAGTGTGTTTATCTTTTCTTACAATCCCGACTACAATTGGTTGGATTTTTCACAACTCTAATTGTAGTTGTAAGGGGAAACAAAAAGAAAAAACAATTACAAAAACAAAAAACCTCAATAATAATAAATTGCTTAATTTCATTGTTGCCAGTTCAGTTTTTTGCACTGCCACTTGCATATTTGTTATCAAAGGTTTTCTTGGGAGTCAAAAAATTTCATTACCCTGCGGGAAATTTGTGTCAATTGGTCCAACAGACTGGTCTTGGAATTTGTGAAAATAGAACAAGTACAAACAGAAAGGACTCATGACTTTAACTGGTTTATGAAGAACAAAAAGGTAGAAAAAGTAACGACTTACAGTACAGTCTTCACCAGTGCCGAGACACATTTTTTGGTACTATCTTTAATTTGGTTCTTGAATTTAATTCTAGGATTTGTTTTATTGAAATAATACTACATTGTATTGACATAATACTACATTTTAGTAATTGACATTAAGCACGTTCATTAAGAATAGATCTGTGACTGGTCAAATGGTGTCAATTGACCCCCTCCAATGACAACCCCATGTAAAAGTGATAGGTCTTATTCATATAAAGTGTTAGAACTAGAACCGGTCTCTACCACCAAAGACCTATCACGGGACTACTTTGGTGTCAGTTCTCTTCCCTCTAGGGTAAGAAGACTTAGTTTTAATGTGCTAAATTTACTTTGGTTACCATAGTCAAGGAACAACGAGGTATGTGTTTACTGGCAGTATTTTTATTTTTCTTCAAAAGAATACTAAAGTTTGTAATAAACATATAAATGTTTTGTACTATAACAAATAAAATATAGTTTTAAATAGTTTATATAGTTTCCTATATGCAGGCTTTCAAGGTCATTAATTTAATGTAAATAAAAGATTATTTATTTCATTCTCAATAAAATCCGACGTTTCGTTGGTATTTTTTCCAACTTCTTCAGGGATTGAGTTTTTATTAAAATAATAATCTTTTTCGTCAGTTTACATCATTTATAAATTATATCACAGTATTTTGTAAAGGTTGACAGCACAACACAAAACTTAAAATATTAACATAAATGTATGTAAATAGGTACAAAAATTATCACAGAAAATTTGTCCTTTTTTGATCACAGCTGTTATTATTACACAGAAAAAATTCTCCAAAATTTTTCACCAATTAAAGCATTAATCAAAAACATAATCAGTTTTAATTAAAAATTTAATCAAGTGAATAAAACTTTTAATCAAGTGAATTAAACGCTTAATTAATACTATTAACTGGTTTAATTGATACTATTAATTTGTTTACTGGTGCAAATTTAATTAATTTTTTAATTAATATCACAAATTTTTTAATTAAAATCAATTTTTATTTTTTTCTGTGTACTGGCCAAAGAAAGTCTTAAAAAAATACAAATATTAAATTAGCGAAAATACAATGAATAAAGCTTAAATCGGATTTTTAAAATTTTAGGTTAAGATATCTCAGAGAAGGATATATTAGAATCGTTATTTTATTTATCGTTTTATTTATTTATGTATATCTTGAGTATGGCGAAAAATATGAGTTGTTAACCGTTAAGTGATTATGTCGAAAGCCTGATGTGATGAAGAAATTTTGAGTACAGGTTTAGAGCCAGCCATGAAAGTAAACATGAATATGTTCATAGTTATTTAATTACACTGTGCTAGTTGAAAAAACAGACAAGCCGGGCACATGGCGTTTTAACATAATTCGGGTACGCTGAATCCAGTGGTGCTAGCGGTTTTTTTTTAGGTTAGCACTTGTTTTCGAGATATACCTTTATTTCAAAAATGGAGGAGGTTTCACAACTAAAAAGACCGAAATTCCGCAATATTTTTCTAAGATACGCAGTCGTTTTAGATATATAATTTTTTTTGCAAAAAAAAAAATAATTTTTTAGCCACATTTAAATTTTTTTTTTTAAATTCATCAAAAATTGGAAAATGCAGCTATGCTTCTAATTTTTTGCAGACATATAACAAACGAAGCTGCAAACAAAACAAGCCATAAATTATTAATATCTGTTAGCAACTTAAATTTGGCTGCTGCAGTGCCTAGGATGCCCCTAGATGGGTCAAATGTATGACCAACCGCACTTCATTTTTCATCTAAATTATTTCTTTCTAACATACCTACCAGCTATCTTCATTCCTTAAAGAGGCTCCCATACAAAATGTTCAATACAGACCTAGTGGGATATAATGTATGATATACCTCAATTAATTTTTTGTCCTTAACATTTTCACGAGACATACTCGCCCCTTGTCACCACTTCTTAGGGGGCTCCCATACAAATATTGCGTTTTATGAAATTCTTAATTTAATTAAAATTTTTCGACTTTTGTAAATAAAATCGAAAGTTGCTAGCAGATTTTAATTATTTATGGCTTGTTTTTTTGCAGCTTCGTTTTTTATATGTCTACAATTTTTTATGAATTTTTAAAAAACAAAAATTTCGAAATTTTGAAAAAAAAATTATTTTTTTTCCCAAAAAAAAATATGTTTCTAAAACGACTGCACATATTAGAAAAAAGTTTTTTTTTTCTTGAAGGAAATTTTATTGCGGAATTTTTTTTTTTAGTTTTTTTCAATAAGCTTAAGCGTTTTTGAGTTACGCGAACATATGTTATTCAACCTCCTCCATTTTCGAAATAACAGTATATCTCAAAAACCAGATCTAACCTAAAAAAACGGCTAACACCACTGGATTCAGCGTACCCGAATAACGCCAGGTGCCCAGCTTGTCTCAAAAAAAGTGTCAATTTCTTGCACAGTGTTTTTATTAAATCATAATATGGTTGCGGTAAGAATAAGTATAATTCAAGGTATATATTTATTTATTTATTTCTTTTTTGTGAATTTGATTTTAAAATTAAGTTTTTGTATTATAATACAAAACCTTTACAGCCGTATTCATAAAAAAATCTTAATTCAGGTTTTTGATACATTTTAGTTAAAAACATTTTAAGCCTAAAAAAGCTTTTTTAAAAATTTATATTCATAATCAGCATTTTAACTAATAAACGTTTTACCCTATTTTTTGATTGCAAGGTGGCAACACTATCTCTTTTATTGGTCACTTGAATCACAATGATGTAAAACAGTGGTTATTAATTCATACTCGTACTCGTATCTACAATTTTTTTTGTCGTGTGTGAGAAAAAAAATTCCTTTTTATAAATGAATAATAGTACGATAGTTTCTCTTTTATTAAACAAAATAAAAAGAGTTCAAAAAGTTTTTAGTAAAAGTGCAATTTAGATGATGATTTAATTGCTGACAAGAAAAGTATTTAAATAACGAGTTTTATTTTATTTGTTTTGATCATTTACACATCACTAGTTCATTCTGTACAATTAAAAATTTTTTGAGCTTTAATTTGTGAAATTGAAAAATATATTAATAATATACATACAAACTTACATATTTTTGAATTTCATTTTATTGTTAATGTATATAAAAATATTGAATAAAAATTTCTCGCAAAAATGTTCAAAATGACCATAAACACACAGAAAAAAGCAAAAATGTCACTTTAAAATAGGCTTAAACAAGGGTCGAACCAATTTTAAAATTCGTTTATTTACACAAGGTTTAAAATAGGATTTTTAAGGTAATATTCGCTTATGAATACAATTTTAACCATTTTTGCTTAAAACAGGTTTGAAATGATGTTTAAAATGTTTATGAATACGGCTGTTAGTGTTTAGATCGAACAATAATTCGAAGTGCTAATTGCAAGACAACGTTCCGCTACTGCTTCTACAGTTAAACCTCGTTTATCCTGACAGTTTCAGCTTTAACGCTTAATTTTAATTTACAAAAAATTTAAAACTTGTAATAAAAGTGTGCAGTATAAACTTATTTTCCTTTAAAACACATACATTTAAATTACTTTGAAAATTTTCTTTTTTGTCGCTTTTCTTTGTTTGGTCCATAAAAGAACTTAAAAAAGTCAACATGCTTATTATTTCGAAACTTTGTATTGAACATTCTCAGATTACCCCAATGAATTATTAAGGTCTTTAATATTTCGATTTGGAGTTACCGATTGAACTATATCTTCAGCAGATAAATCAAAAGCGTATTCATGTTCGCTTCATGCCCAACATTTTTGAGATAGACTTTCTCAAAACAATCTTGAAACACGAAAATTTATAGCCAACCCTCTTTAACAGATTTATACGCAACAGGGAATCAAAGGTCTCGCCCCTATGAACCCCTGTTGTAATTGGAAGGGTTACTAATGCTATATTCACACTTGGGTTCTTAAACGCGTTTAGGCAACACGAACGTAATTAAGCTTTAATCACATCAAGATCGAGATGATTACCCATACATTGAATTGATTTGTTAATCACTTCAAATCGACATGATTACAATTAAATCACTTTATTAATCACATAGAATCCTCCGAACATACCTCAACCTGAGTATAATGTAAAATCGGCCACCATGAACGTACCCTTACGTGTACAACCGACCACGGCTTCTTTTAAATGTTTTTATTTTGTCCTTAAATAATTCATAATTTTTCCAATTTCATCATGAATGTGTTTAAAAAATTCTTCTGATAACTTTACTAAACAATATTTATCAATTTTTAATACTTTAATGAAATATAAATTTGTTTGTTGATTTTTTCCTAATCATCTGTCATCTTAATCATCTCAAATGTAATGTAAACGGCTTTGGTAAGCTAAATCAACATTTTGCCTAAACACGTTTAAAAACCGAAGTGTGAAAATAGTATAAGAAAAAAAAAACGTCTAAAGTGTCCGAGGTATTGACTTGTACGGAAATCGTAATAGCCCGTAGTGCCAGGCCTATAGAGTACTTCGAAATCGTTCTTTTTTGAAATTTTTAGATGAGACTTTAACAGAATATAAAGTTGAATTTAAAGCTGTACCAATCGAAAATAGAGATTACTGATTCTAAATTTTTTTATTACATTTAGCTCTCTGTTTAAGACACATTACCATACCATTTATAGAACCACAAAAATAAACAAAAAAAAAAAAAAAACCCCGCGCCGTTATCGTTACATTTCCAAAAACGCAAGATGCTCCATTTCGTGCATTAAGTAAATGGATTGAAAACGTAGATAAAACCAAATTTTTTGCTTAGCTGTCAGTCTAAACCACATCTAAGAATATTTTTCACAATTTTTTTTATTCAAGTTTTCTTTTTTATAATCTTCATACTACAAAAGCTAAAAAAAAGGATGAATATTGTTTAGATCTATTATATTTATTTAAAAATAACAAGCATATGAGATTCAGTAAGCAGAAATATTTATCACCCTCATACGAGGGTAATCTTAAAATGCTAAAGAGCAAAAAGTTAGAACATGATTTAATTTTCCTAACTTTCGAGTGCCACTCTCGCTTATGAACTAAAATTTTGTGATAGCAATCCCTCATTTATTCTCACAACTTACATATCCAGTTAGTTGAAGTGCATATCAAAAGAAACACACTGACATTAGCACATGCACACACTTACACACTCTCACATTCATCAAGCCTTTGATTAATGTTTGTTGGTAACTGTTGTTGTCATTTGAAGTTGATTGCTTAAGTCCAGACATTCGTTGCTGGCTCTGGTTTCCATTTTTTTTTTTGTCTTTGTTGGCCATTTTTTGTCGCTGGCCGAGAAACTTTCAAATGAACAAATAAATGTTTTTGAAAATTCTTTTTTCTTCTTCTTCTCTAATGGTTTTATACGACAAAATAGAAGAAAACATAATTCTTGTTGCTGTTTTAGAAAAGAAATATTTCTCTTTTATTCTCCCATATAAACGGAATACACAAGCTCACACACACACTCACAAACAAAGTCTTTTGTATGAGAAAAAGGAAATAATGAAAAATTAATGAATTTTTGTTATAAATTGGAAAACATGTTTTATTTTACAAAAACAAGAAAAGTTTTTTTTTCACATGTGTGTATCTTTTAGTGATTCTTTGTTGGTTGGGTGGTAAAGTTATTTTTTTTTCGGAAAGTTTGGCTTAAGTCCAAAGTATACAGGATATAAATTGTAAGCAATTTGCTATAAAGAATAAATAAGCAAAATGTCAATGTACTAAAATGTATGTTGAGAATTTTTTTTTTTAATCTAAATATTTATATAAAAATTAAGGAAAAATCGTTTTGTAATTGTGCGAGAATTATGGCAGTTGTAAAGTTAAAAAAACTTTTACTTTTTTTAAAAATGTTCGTCAACGGTACACTTAATTACGGTTTATTAAGAAAAAAATCTGAAGTAAATTTATTTGGCACATCCACTTTGTGATTTAAATTATATGCTTTTGAATAATTTCTTTATAAAATGCCCCTTTAATACAAAACAAATCATAAAGTAGCAAATTGTGTGATCTTAACGTGCAAAAATTCGTTATTGTGACTTGCATGTTGACCTGCCGGTCATTTCTGGCAAGTTATCTGCATGTCTTACTGGGTGTGGCTTTTTTTAGCTTGGATGTGATACGTTGCACAGTGCATAATCTAAAAGAAGTGGTTATAGATTATTGAAAGTAAGCTTCGTGTATTGTGTAGGCCTTATCGCCCATGCAACCCAAATCGATTTTTTCGCATAATATTTTTCCAATCCAATCAGAATCTTTAAATTTGTACATACAACTTCTAGAATAACAAGAAGGCGTATGAAGGGTTCAACAAAATTGGGCATGCTCACCACCCTTTAAGCCCAAATGTTGTTATTTCTGCTTTTATTAACTACTTGGGTTTTCAAACGATTAACCGTTGTTCGATTAATCGATTAATTTTGGGCGGTTAACAGTTCGAATAATTTAAAACTGCTTATTTTCGATTAACGAGTAACTCGAATATTTTATGTCCATTAATCGATTAATCGGAAATTGTATTTTTCACAGTATTAGTTTTTTCTTTAATGTAAAAAAACAAGCCGGTACGTTTTTAATACCCTTTTATTTTTTCTTAACTCAAGAACATTTCGTTCGGGTAACAATTTTTTAAAATATAGTAGAAAGACTGGGAATAATTTATTTTTAAGAATGTTTAGCACAGACTTTTACCACAATGATTCAGATGAAGAAGATGATTTTTTTGAGAAGAATAAAAACAACCTTCTACCATACCTTAACAAGACTATTAAAAGTATGAAAATTGTTAAAAAAAAAAAAATTCAAAAAAATTCTCAAGTGAAAAAAAGAACAAAGAAATTTTATATGCTTTATGAAGCTTTACTTTCAATCTCTCTAACGTCAACAATAAGTGAAAGAATGTTTTCTAAATCAAGTTTCTTTAAAACAAAAAAAGAAATTGTTTTAGACATAAACAACTTTTAAACTGCATACTGTTTTCTTAAGATTATTTAAAATTTTGATGTCCCGGTAGGCTAGCTGGTAGTGAGCTAGTCTATCAGCGCCGGGGTTGCCGGTTCGATTCCCGCCAGAGACTCGGGTTCCTGCAGACAAGCATAGAACTTCGCGGGATTAGCTTAGGGAATTTAAAAAAAACAAGTTAGAGTGCTATATTCGGCTGTGCCGAATCTTTGATACCCTCCACCGACAGTTCGAATGTTTAAGGAGTAATATCTGTATGATGTCTTTTTATTATTATTATCTTAAACTGTGACGATTTGTTATTAATTATGGTTTTAGGAGACTAAACTGTTTTCCGGGAGTAGGGCATATATGGTGCCTAGGGTAAATTATGTACCGATCTTCACGAAATTTCACAGTATCATTTATAGTCCTATAAAATTGTGACGAGCCAAAATTTGTTATGATTGCATTATTTTTTACGGTTTTAGGCGTACTAAACTGTTTTCCGGGAGTAGTGTTTATATGGGGCTTAGGGTAAATTATGGACCGACCTTCACGAAATTTTACAGTGTAATTTCTTGTCGAATAAAACGGACTTGGGCAAAATCTTATGTCATTCCGTGCATTTTTGCATCATTTATGTTAGTTTTTGTAACAAAATTATCAAGTTTTTGAAGGTGGTGGTTCCACATTTTGATTCATAGCTCTGGTCCTACTGAACCGATTTTGCTGAAATTCAATCCCAAACTGCTTAGGATAACTACAAGCAATTTGACACCTAGTTTGTTTATTTCTTTTGAGTTTTTCGAAAGTGAGCGTGTTTTCAACAGACGGACAGACGGACAGACGGACAGACAGACGGACATGGCTAAATCGACTTAGAATTACTCAAGCAGCCAGAATATATATACTTTATGGGGTCTGAGATGAATAATAAAAAAGTTTCACACGGAATGACAAACTTAGTATACCCTCTTCACAACTAATTGTGGTGGAGGGTATAAAAAAATTTAAAAATTTTCCTATTTTACTTCATGAAGTACCTTTTGTTAAATTGTTATTACTTTTTAATAAAATTTTTATGTAAAAGAATATAATTTTTATACCCTCCACCACAATTAGTTGTGAAGAGGGTATACTAAGTTTGTCATTCCGTGTGAAACTTTTTTATTATTCATCTCAGACCCCATAAAGTATATATATTCTGGCTGCTTGAGTAATTCTAAGTCGATTTAGCCATGTCCGTCTGTCTGTCCGTCTGTCCGTCTGTCCGTCTGTCCGTCTGTCCGTCTGTCCGTCTGTTGAAAACACGCTCACTTTCGAAAAACTCAAAAGAAATAAACAAACTAGGTGTCAAATTGCTTGTAGTTATCCTAAGCAGTTTGGGATTGAATTTCAGCAAAATCGGTTCAGTAGGACCAGAGCTATGAATCAAAATGTGGAACCACCACCTTCAAAAACTTGATAATTTTGTTACAAAAACTAACATAAATGATGCAAAAATGCACGGAATGACATAAGATTTTGCACAAGTCCGTTTTATTCGACTAGAAATGACACTGTAAAATTTCGTGAAGATCGGTTCATAATTTACCCTAGGCCCCATATATGCCCTACTCCCGGAAAACAGTTTAGTCTCCTAAAACCATAATTAATAACAAATCGTCACAGTTTAAGATAATAATAATAAAAAGACATCATACAGATATTACTCCTTAAACATTCGAACTGTCGGTGGAGGGTATCAAAGATTCGTCACAGCCGAATATAGCACTCTAACTTGTTGGTCTTATTTTTAAACTTCTAAAGTAGAAAAAATTAAAATTATTCGATTAGCCGAATAATATTAAATTGTTTGATTATTATTCGATTAAATTTTTACCACGAATAATTTTTTGGGCGATCAATCGATTAATAAAATACATTGATTAATTGAATGCCCTATTAACTACAAAATGATAAAGTAACCAATTGCTAATCCTAAAAATTACATGGCTTTATTTAAATTATTTCTATGCAATTTTAATTAATTGTTGCTATGTTTAATAAATATCTAGCCTAAAAGTTTGCAATGATTTTTCATACTTTGCTTCCCGTTCCAGAAAATCCCGAGACTTTTTTCTATTTTGTCGATAGTAGTGGGGGTGTCTTTATTTTGTGGAAAGAACATCTTGTGGGAAATTGGGGCTAAATATTTGTCCAATGAAAATCAAAAGTAAGTTAAAAGTAAGTTAGAGGTTTGTAGTTATGGGCTTAACTTTTTTCTAGTTTATGGAAAATTTTCTTGTTTTTCAAATATATTAAAGTCAAATGGTACTGTATTGCTTCTTCGATTTTTGAAATTGAGAGCTCGAAAAATACTCTTTGTGATACGACGTTTAAGGTGAGGTAAAGGTTTCTATTCTTGCACATGGTTTACTTTCTGCTCTTAAAGTGATAAATAGGGAAGTTCGAGAAATCGAAGTGCTCTAAGGGTTGTACTTTGATATTAGGTTGAGCAAGCACTTAACGAGTAACAAAAAAGGGCGCAGTTGCGTAACATACAATCGCGACTTTCGTTCGTAAACGCCAAGACATTGGCCTCGGCCTGACTTTCTCAATTTCTTAATGTTTTTTTTTTTTTTTTTTGCATTAGAAAGATCTCTTCGACACTTTGGAATGTCGGCGTGAGAGAGGAGCAGAAGACGTAAGGTATATAATAACTGAATGCCTCTAGCTTACCTGTTTCAAAATTTTGATTGCATGGGTAAAACACACAATTAAAATACATTTTGGAAGATTAGGACAACTTGACCGAAATTAATTTATAAGAAAGTCAAAAAGACAACTTAAGTGTAGGCAGTCGCTTACAGCCAATTGTGGATCAATGTCCGACAATATCGCTGACATGCCCAATTAGCGCATTTTCCTTGCAGTTTTACTGTTCCGTTGCTATTTGTAGTTGTCGCACTATTCGGGGGGCTACTCTCTATTGCGATGCAAAGAATATGGTAGTAAATCTAGGGATTGTCACTCTTTAATGCGCTTGCGCATTTCTCTTTCGCTGCTTTTTATATTTTTTTTCGCAAATCATCACTATAAATTTTATTTAAATTTTTCAATTCCAAATTTTGTTACATTTTGACGTTTCAATCTGCGCCAACTTTTATTTTTATTGCCAGTAATGCTTCATTATTTTGCAAAAGTGATAACAAGTATCAAGTTTGCAATTATTTTTCGCATCGCAAGTGATTCTACTGTTGTTCCAAAGGGGACATTTCGGGAAGGAAATGTTTCAGAAATTTGCGCAAGCCTACTGGTTTTTTGGCATTAAACCCTGCTTAATTATTACATTGTATTTGCTGAGATATTTGTTAATTATGTTTTCCCTTCTGAGCAGGGCATGGTAATTATTGTATAGTGGTCACTGTGGTTCGTAAAGTCCTTAACAATGTCACGCCCTTAGGCCAAAGTGTTGCAGGGACTGCCATTTATTGTTTTGTTGTGATTTTCTGCTGTCTTTATTATTTTGAATGCCTGTTCAACTTGAAATTGTTTCGGCTTGAGACTTAATTCTGTCTTTAAAATGGTAATCGGACACGACATCCTGTCATATCTGGGGACTGAAGTTGACGCATTGTGTGTTTTTATAGCACCGTAAGATATCTCCATTGTGGAAGATGCTCACGTTTATCAAAAAAAATCTTTTTAATTATTCAACATATATTCGGGATTTGGCGTTTTTCTGACAGAAGATGTGGGTGCAACAAGTACCTCAACTAAATGTGGACTTTAAATTAAGATTTGAATATCTCGTAAAACGGAAACCAAACACTTTTTGTTTAAATACTGCGCTCACATGATGGATGTGTTTAAGATCAAATTTGCGTGAAAAAGAAGCTTTAAGCGTAGAGTCTGCTGTGGCTATTTAATAGAAGTTGTCTTACATTGGATCCAGCTCCTAAGCAAGAGTAAATTCATGAGCCTGGAATTATTTCATATAGTTTTTACTTCGTGATTAAAGCACCGGAAGATACTCACGCTTATCTGGTCAACACATCTGTGTTCTTACCAGCAACATGAGGTAAAACTTTTTCAAGCTGTATAATGCAACTTAATTATAGTGTGATGCGTAATTTACTTTGGTGTTGGTTTTGCTCTTTTGCCTAGCTTTGATAGTTTAGAATTATTTACAAGTACTCTTAAGGACAAGATTATATGTCAGTTGTTTTAAAAAGAACAGCAACGACTTTATTATCTGTTGTTGTTTAAAAATTTATTTAAACTAAAAAAAGATTTTAAGACAAATACATGCATATTTTAGTCAAAGTATCATTCCACAAAAACAAAAAACTGTTTATCACTTAAATAAACTTGTGCATAAATTTTTATCTCTGCAGTTTTTAGATGTTTTCCATTTTATATATGTATATATTTTTTTTTTTTGAAATGTTAAGAATTCTTTAACAACAGCAACAACAATAGTTTCTTTGTATTATAAATTATACATGCATCTATTTAAATTTACATACTAAATAATTTAACTACACAAGTATGTAGATGCCTGTACTTTGATACCAAATAGTGGGATTTAATCTAAAAGCCTTAAATGTAACATTAAAGAAACAGGGGCTTTGTAAAAGAGTAAGTTTTTACAAAATGCTATAAACTTTAAATCCGTTAAGCGTACGTTACTTATTCCATAATGGTTTGTAAGATAGAAATCGAATAAGTTTTCAAAAAGTCTAATTAAAAATTACATCTTGTATTCACACTATCACACAAGAACATGCTTTGGCAAATATTAGGGTATTCAATTTATCGATAGTTTGTATTAAACGATTAATCACGCGAATAATTAATCGAGGCGAAAATTTAATCGAATAATAATCGAACAATTTAATAATATTCGGTTAATCGAATAATTTTAATTTTGTATAATTTAAAAGTTTAAACATAAGACCAAAAATTATATTTTTTAACAAAAATATGTTATTAAAAACGTTAGAACAATTTAACAAAAGGTACTTGATGTAATAAAAGAGGAAAACTTTTTTAATAAAAAAATAGCATCAAAATTTAAGCAAATCTTCTAAAATAATCTTTCAAAAGGAGTATACAGCTTAAAAAGTTATGTTTCAAGCGATTTCTTTCTTTTGTTTTTTAATGAAACTTGATTTAAAAAACATTCTATTACTTATTGTTCACGTTAGAGAGATTGAAATTAAAATGTTATAAAGCGTATCCAATTTCTCGGTTCTTTTTCTTGTCTTTTCTAAAAATTGGTAGCTTTCCATTATACCATTTGAGAATCTCTTTTGGAATTGTTTAACACTTTTAATATTTTTAATAGTCTTGTTAAGGTCCGACAGAAGGTTGTTTTCATTCGTTTCAAAAACATAATTTGATTCATTGTGGTTAAAGTCTGTATTAAACATTCTTAAAAATAAATTATTAACAAACTCTTCGGTATCAGTCTTTGAACTGTATTAAAAAAATTGTTACAAAATTTAAGACGTAGCGGCTTGTTTTTTTACATAAAAGAAAATAACTAATACATTGCAATCTCCCTTAACGGACACTTCCCATAAGCGGACACCCCCATTAAACGGACATTGTTGCTAGGTCCCGGCAGCGCTCCATAAGAAAAGCATTGCAGTCGCTTTCCCTTGAACGGACGCTTCTCATGAGCGGACGCGGACATCCGCTAGATAAAAAAATTCTCTTAGACGGACACTTAGCTTATTTTTTTCCGAATTTTTCATGTCATAATTTACAAACAAGCCTGCCAAGACTCTTTTAATTTGTTCGCTTTAACAACAGGGCACGGTTTATCATATTAACTACATCACATAACATAGTTAATTGTGGGTATGTTAAATACATATTTTCTCTCTTACATAATGTTTTCAATTTAACGTTTTTTCTACGATTTACGCTTCTGCTTCGGAGAGTTGACAATACTAATTCTTGCAATGTTTGTGGTGCGTACGTATGGTGTACAAACCTATTTGACCAACAGTTTGTAATCTATGCCATTACTTATGCGATTTAGGGGATTCCCCAAATAATAATCGATGTGCGTTTGCTTATTGTACTTTGGAAATATGTTATAGCCAAGACGAAAACACGTCAAGCCAGGATGGAGGAATATTTATTGAAAAACGTAATATAGTACTCATAAAACATTTTAAACTTTTATTACATATAGAACTACATTTAATGATTTCTTGTTATTAAACCCAATTGAATTGTTTATTTTTTATATTTTTTTTAATAAAAGTATGTACATATCTTTAAATAAAAACAAACAATATAAGGCAAAGTTTTGTTGATTTAAATTTGTAGTTTTCTCTTGGCCGGACAGCCCCCTTGTGCGGACACATTTCAACGGTCCCTTCGGTGTCCGCTCATGGGAGATTCCACTGTACTTAAAAAAAATTTCGATTAATCGATTAATCTACATAAATTATTCGAATTATTCGTCAATCGCAAATAAGCAATTTTAAATTATTCAAACAGTTAATCGCCCAAAATTAATCGATTAATCGAACAACGGTTAATCGTTTGAATGCCCTAGTAAATATACAACCCTGATATTAGAATAGAAATTATAAAAAAACCATAAAGTCGTAATTTTCATAATACATTGCATTCAAACTATCACATTTCTACATAATACTTATGTTTTTGACATGTATTAATTAATACAAAGTGTAATAGTGCAAACTACCTTTTAGTCATGTTAATATAAATTTTAAGTTTTGAATAAGTTTTAAATAGCTGAGTAATATGATATACATATATACAAATTATACAAGTAAGGAAGTATTGTCGGTCAAGCCTTACAGTATATACAGACAAATTTTCTAGACCGTAGCCTTTTTGAGCCCATGGGAAATCTCTGACCCTGCAACACGGCAGTTTCTTTTGTCCATATATAAGATTTCTTTGCCTTAAAGTTATTTGCAGGAAGGTTTTTTATGTATACAATGCCCTGTAGTTCCTATTGGGAACAAAGGGGCCACAAGAAATCGATTACATTCGGTACGGTTTAATGCTTCTACTTTCGCTTCTCTCCAGCGTTATCAATACGGCTAACTTCGAGGTGCTGACGACGCCAAGCGTGCGTTGGTCTTCTTACTCTTCTTGTTCTCCTCTGTGGTTTCTAGTCAATGGTCTTGGCTATATTATTTGGAGGCCTGCGAAGCATGTGAATAGTCCAACGTCATTTGCTGTTTAATATTTCTATGTGGATGGTTGGTTGATTTGTTAGTCTAGAGAGCTCGGTAAAGCGCAGGGTGATAGGCCAAAAAAATTCGATGATTCTTCGAAGACATCAATTAACAAAAACTTGAAGCGAATTTTCCATGCCATACACAAAAAAGTTTTTATCATTTTGCGAAGCACTAATGGTACATTTTAAAAAATAAGGGCACATTTATGCCTTACGCAATAAGACATACAGTGAACGAAATTCAGTGTGTAAAGCTGATAGTTATATTCACCAATTTTTGTACATAAGCGGTGAATAAAGCGCTTTCTGTGTTAAAAATTTTCAAAGTGGGAACTCAATATATAAAATTCATTGCTTCCGTATGAGATATGGAACGTTTCGTGATATCGTAAAAGGGTTTGTCCCAAACTTTTATGTCACCACCAACATTTCGAAGGAAGTTATGGCAAAAGAGCCATTTTCGGAAACGCTATTTGCATGGGAGCTACTGTTAAATAAGGACCGATTGAAATAAAATTTGGTAAGATGATTAACGGTGCAGTGGAGTATATTTGGGCTAAATTTTATATTTCATAAGATGATTAATGCGCACAAAGACTGTATTTTGGAATGACATTTATCGGTTGTAATTTGATTTTCATAGGATACCGAATAATATAGTTTGTTCCCGCACTAAATAAATTCAAATATTTAACAATTTATTTCACTTAAATATTTGTTTTGAATTAAAAATATTTTAAATTAAAATTTAAGATTACCCAGATTAAGCCAGTAAAAAAATTTGTGTCTTTTGAGACGCTTCAGAGTGTGAACCAATGGTGCAGTGAATGCTTATGAACCACATTATAGAAAAATGCTGCTTTCTTAGTACTGACAACAAAGGAGGCTTTAAAGCGAAAAATTTACAGCTGAACTTCTATAAGTCGAACTTCTGTAAGTCGCAAATTCTTTAAGTCGAAGGGAATCTCTTGGCAATAGCAGTAGGCAGGCCAATTCACATGATTTTGTTTCTATAACTTGAACTCTTGAACTTCTTTATCTTGAATTTTTCTATAACTCAAAGTAAAGCATTTGCACCACGCGTGGCCACACTTCCACAAGTAGAATTTTTTTCCACACAATTTCTTGCCATCTTAATTTTTGTTTTATTTAAAACTAATTAGCATTTAAAATATGACATTTATTTTTAGTTAAATTAAATTTGATAAGTCTAAATTCAATAGTTTTAAGTTTTCTAAATTTTGCATATAAACAGTTATCAAATCACACAATATTTCATTAAATGAAATGTCTAAATATGTACATGTCGCTCATTTGCTGCAAGACCGGCGTAACTCAAAAAAATCCATTTCGAGATAAACGCATTTAAAGTTTTTGATTTGCTCTAACTACTTAGAAAAATAGAACCCACATTCTCTTCAAACTGGGAAAGTATAAAAGATATCAATATGAATTTAATACACAATATAAAGAAAAACAAATCGAACAATTCTGCATCTCTAACTCCAAAATTTAATTTTTTGTGTTATGCCGGTCTTGCAGCAAATGAGCGATATGTATTTGTACGAAATAAAATTAAAACAACATAACCGGAATTTAATTTTTGTGTGCATTTATTGCAAAATTCTCTGACTTGAAGTTTCTGTAAGTCGAACTTTTTTGTCGGGATAATGGAGTTCCGAGTTATAGAAGTTCAACTGTACATATATTATAAGCACATGAACTCGAAGCCGTTAACCTGGCGAATGCGAGGCCGTTTTGGCCAGTGGGAATAGTGGGACTGTGGGTAGGACCACTAAGATTTTATGGGATAACTCAGACAAGAGGAGAAGAAGAAGCCTCCTCAATGGGAGTAAGTCCGAAGTTAGTATGATGGTGCGTATCCTGACTGGTCATGCTGGACTATGGGCCCAACAACACCAAATTAGACTGGCAGAATCTGGCGAGTGTAAAGCGTGTGGTGAAGAGAACAAGACGCTGGAACACTTTCGCTGCCACTGTCAGGCCTTCATCGAATTAAGATTCAAACCTCTCGGGAGCGATGTTATGTTGGACTAAGGATCCCTAAGGAACGTTGACTGGAAAACCTTAAGGAATTACGTCCGGGAAACTGAGTGTCTTAACCCCCTCCCTATAGGTGGTTACTATCCACCATGTTTCTTAAGGAGCGCAGAACAGGCCTGGAAGTGGCCTAGGTGTATATCGTACTGATATTAGGTTGTAGCCTTGATTTTCTACCTCCTTTCGACCTAACCTAACCTCACCTAACCATACACACATGCAAACATATGATCAACGAGCCTTTCTCGGTAATAATGTTTTTTTTTTTTCGTAAGCACACAAATTATTAGTAAATAAACACAAACTGTATATTTCATTACGTCAAAAAAAAAAAAAAAAATATTGAAAGCAGAAAGTTGTTCTCCAAGCCGGGAACTATCAATCATCCCATAAGCAAGCTTTTTTTGACGATTATTTTAAATTTTCAAAGTAAAACTCTGCTCTTTTTCAACCACACTTTTTATGGTTCCCTTTGTGATCATATGGATACACCACTTTAATACCAAATCTCCATAACAAGTTTAAAAAAAAATACTTTTTAGTCTTATAAATTATTCATGCTTGTTTCATTCATGTGAAAAATTAGAAATTTTAAAAAAATGTTAATGGTTCAATTAGTGTTAGGGAATTTCTTTGCCTGATACAACACCCTTTAATTCAATGCCTCATGTTTAGTATATAAAGCAGAAGAAGGAAATGGGATACAGGATTTAGTCGTAGTGGTAGCAAAGCATTGTTACTTGTTGTGTGACAACTAATTCGTGTACTAGTTTTTCTTAAAATCATGATTCCTTTGCTTCCAAACATCCCTTATCGCCCACTCGGTTTCTCTCTTACACTTGGTTTAAACTTGAGCATAATGGCATAACCAAATTATGTGCTAAACTAAAAACTACAAGGAATTATTGTGCATGTGTTTAACATCAGTCTCAGAGAAGAGGACCACACACTACATGGTACATGGTAGTGTACGTTAAGTTAAATCTTTGAAATCTTTAATATAAAAGCAATGAATAATATGTGTGTTTTTGTGTGTGTGTATGTGTGAATAAATTTTGGTTAGGAGTGCATAAGTATATGCAGGCAGATCTACCAGATATTTTTTACAAAGCTTTTGGGTTTATTATTTTAGAAAATTATGGTTTTTTAATGCATGAATATTTATATTTGTTAGTTTTCAACATTCGCACATAAATTCGTGCAAATATCCTTTCGCATGGCACAGCAAATACATTTGGAAAGTTAGCAGATAATTATGGTTTCCTATAAATTTTCTTTGTGTGAAAGTCGTCTCTTAAGTCTAGCATAATGTATTAGGGATTCGTATACACTCTATTCAAACAAACGTTCATACGAATAATGTGTATGCATATTTGCATATGCAAAGATGTTAGTAAGTGTGTGCACTATTACTATAATGTATGCATTAATATTTGTTAAACTCATATCCCATAAGCAATCATTAGGGTAACCGGTTAACCGATTAACCGATCGGTTAATTTAAAATTGGAAATTTTCGATTAACGATTAAACCGGTTAATTTCAGTCGATTAACCGACGTAACAAATAATTTTAGGTTTTTGTAGTATTATAACAGTTTTTTTTGCGTTTTTAATTATTTGTTTCGTCTCATATAAAAAAGGTATATGTTTGGAAAATATTTGTTCCTACAATATAGATATTTCCTTCGAGAAATACATTCTTAAAATACAGTACAAAAACAGAAACTAGGGGTTCGTATTTCATTTTTTTCGATGCTGAGCTTTGCCAGGATGAGTCAGATGATGACCTGACAATAGAAGAAGCTCTCGATTGTAACACAAACAATCTTTAACAAAATTAGCCGAAATAATGGCATAATAGAAGATTTTATATGTTGAGAGAAATCCTGGAAAAGGACAAAGAAACCAAGATATCGCATTCAGCTTTTAAAAATGAAATGTTTCTGCGCATCTACGTCACATCAGCGTATGAGTACAGCTAAAATATAGAAACACAAGCAAACAAACATGTGTATTTAATGCTTAAGTGACGTCATATTAAACAGTTGAATTTTGTAAACATGTGCAATGCGTAATCTTGTTTTTATGATTCTTGAATCTGTAATATGGGTTGCTTCCGATTTCCCAAACATCTTCGATAAGTGAAAGAATTGTTTCCAAATCAAGTTTTATCAAAACTAAGGAAAAGAATCGTTTAAATTCTAAACTTTTGTAAAATCTTAAACTATTCAAATAATTAATACAAAAATCTCACAGTTTTTTTTTTAATAAATACATACAAATATTATGTATAAATTATAAAATGTGTTTTTCATATTTATGAATTACTTTTTTGTTTGCTTGTTTTAGTTCAAGAATTGTTTTGTTCGTTATTTTTTTTTTACTAAAAGACTCCAATAATAAATAATTTTTGCATTTTTATTTATTGAAATTACTTAATTTATAACAAAACTTTATTAATCGGTCAATAACCAAATTAACCGATTATTAACCGATTAAACCAAAACCTCGGTTAATTAATCGAGCGATTAACCGATTAAAGCAAAAGCCCGATTAAATGAATACCCTAGCAAACATACACATATATACCATGTTTTAAACTATTCTTTTTTTGTTTCTTGTACATAAAACTTTCAATTAAATTATAATGATGTGTATTTGGCATTATGTGTGATACAAACCAAATGTTGGTTTTGTTTCCTGTTAAATTAAAATAAGAGCAGAACATTTTGTTGGTAAATTATTCGTATATTTCCATATAAATTCAGCAAGAAGTAGGAAAACTTTATAACCAAAGAATTAATCGAATTAAATTGTTTAGGCAATATGTTTATAACTTTTATACAAACTTTTTGAAATTTTTAAAGAAAAGCAGAAATTTTACTTTGTTCTAGAAAATCTAATTTAACCTTTATGTCAACAGATACATACCCGGGTATGTTTTGAAATTTAAAAACTCTGTATCTCTGAAAGTGGCTATCATAGCGGTCTGAAATTTCATGATATCCTCACTGGAAGTGTTTTTTAACATATTCTGAATTTTGGATAAAATTGGAAAAAATTAGACCATGGATGTGGCCATTTTTTCATTAATACCCCTTACGTCAACAGCTGCATACCTGGGTATGTATATAAAAACAAATGAAAATGGAATAATATTGCATGTTATTTCATAAGATCTAAGATTTTTAATAAAGTAAAAATAAAATTAATATAAAGAAAATAAAATAAATTATAATTTAATCAAATAATAAGAGAAAACATGTAAAAATTTTAATTATTGATATATTTTCAACATAAATTATGTACGCTGCAAAGGCAGCCACATCTAGGATATTGTAGAAGAATGCCAAAGGCCATCTATTTGTTCGTCGCTTTGTAGAATATTCCGCCAAAGATTTATCGATGTTATCAACGCCTCCTTTATATTTGTTGTAGTCTAATATCAAAAGTGGCTTCATCTTTGGACCCCCCACTTCGCTTGTATTATGCGTTGTTGAAAGGACCACAACTGATCTATTTTTCTTTGGGATGTAGGAACACATGGAAATATTGTTGTTGTAACCAAAAATAGTTGATTCTACTTCACGTCCTTTTGGAACAACAAATTGCGGTGGTACAAAAACACGTCGTTTATTTACTGTACCTAACATCGATAACTTCTGTCCAACATCAAACTTTTCGCTAAATTCCACTTCCACGAAAAAGATTGACACACAAATCCTTGACTACTCTTTCGCCTACGTTTTTCTCTCGTTCACCGTACAATAGTTCATCAACTGTTACATTGGCTCCTGCTACGTAATTTTTATGTAGATTATCGTTCAACATTAAAAATATATCCGTTATGGCTGCAGCTTTGTCGGTTTCCTTACGCTGTTGGCGTGCATTTCCGTTGTCGAAACGTATAAAACGGCTAATTGCCCAAAATCGGCGTACACTGATAGAAGCACGATATTGTTTTCCATAAGTCTTTGGTATGTACGTAGCCGGAATGTGTCACGCCGCTAAGCAAAAGGAGACTTAAATATGCAGCAAGTTCAATTATTGTTACTGCTTTCCATGTACACTGCTTAGCAACACGTGAATTCTCATATAAAATGTGCTTGCATACCCGGGTATGCTTGCTGTTGACGTAAGTACAATTTTTCTACTGTTGACATAAAGGTTAAATAGATTTTAATAAGTGGAAATTTTGTATAAGAGAAACAAAATTGTGGGCTCTTTAATACATTTATTTACAATCTATAAACATTTATATTCATATTAACAAAATTAACAAAACTCAATGAATAACAAGAAGAAAAAATTAAGTTGTTATTAGAAGAACTAATTGGAAATAATTAGGAATATAAAAACATTTTTGCCCAACAAATAACATATAAAGGGCCACAGCATTCCCTTGGTACGAAGCAGGTTTTTAAGCGAAAATATTAAAATAAAGGGCAAAATAAACCACACAAATTGCTTGGCAAACATGTTAAAATTTTACGTTTTTACAAATATTGCCTGTTGTTAATTGCGGCGTTTGCTGCTTGGACAAAGATTTGAAGCATGATTGCAGAAATATTTATAATTTAAAAAAATAAAATAATTTTGAAATGTGTTTTAATTCATATTTTTCATACAAACTTTTCTTAAAATGCATTTCAAATATGTTTTAATTTTTTATGAATACGGCAGTTAATATTTGGCAGATATGTTGGGTATTTTTCAAACATTTTGTGGTGTCTAGTGCTAAATGCAAAAGTTTTGCAGAGAGAAGACATTGAAGAATAGGCATTCAAATAATTTTCAGTAAATTGTAATTTTCTAAGCTGTATTGTTTGCCACCAAACAACTCGTTGCTTAAACCACTCTTAAGTCCAAATGATTTTCTTTTATTTTATATATTTTTCCTCCGTTTTAAACAAAAAGCAAGCAAAAAAAAAGCGAAAAATTTTAATAAGAAGCACTTATTGTCAGCAGAAAAAAGTCCTCCAAACCGGGAACACCCCATACAAAAATCAGCAATCCTATCAGCAGGTTTGTAGCGATTTGAAGTATGAGGTTATACATAAAACCTGCTCCTTTTGGAGCATATTTTTTACTGGGTACCAACTAGCTTACTGGGGCACCCAAAACAAAAATTAATGTTTGTGTTTGCCAAGCCATTTGTGTGGTTTATTTTACCCTTAAAGTGCTTTTTGTGTAAAAAATTAATTGCTTCAAAGCTGGAACTCGACATAAAAAATTCATGCCTTCTGTAAGCGAAATGGAAAGCGAAACTTTTATTTTCCTCCCTTAAAGAAACTGCGGTGTTGTCAGAAAACCATATACCCAATTTATATTTTGAAACACCCAACAAATACCAATTTCAAATCATAAATCCCTAATTTTTAAGTTTATAAAAATTTTGCGAAAAAATTCAAAATTTGAACTTTAATTTAATTTATTAATTTTTAGACGTTTTTATTTAAAATATAGACATTGTGAAATCTTCAAATAAATACTACAGTGTTGCCCTGAACGTTCTATAACATTGTGTTTTTGAAAAAAAAAAAATCGGTACATACTTGGTGCAAGAAACGTAATTACAGTTTTCTATCCTTTTCGTTTTAAGACTTATAGTTTACAAGATAAATCCTTACGGGGCTGAATGTCTTGGAAGACATTTAACGGTAACCGCAAAGAGAATTGCAAGATATATTTTTTTTGAGGATGCCGTGTTAGCGCAAGTAGGACAAAACTAATGACAAAATGGGTTGTGTCCACCAAAAAGATCTGTTGTAAATTTGGTCAATCGAGAATATCTGAGGGAGACCAATTACGAAATTAGTGATTGGTGACATTTTATGACGAGTTACTTACCAACTAACAGAATTACATATATAAGCACATTCTTCTCAATAAAGACAAAGAAAGGGAAATAATATGTTTTTGGATGCACCTGGTTTCACTGGAAAACTTTCATTATGAATTTACTATTACCAAAATTAAGGAGAAAACATGAAATCACCTTAGCCTTCGCATCGTTAGGAAACCCGGCAACAATGTTAGAGGGAGGAAAGTTTTAAGCTCCCGGAAACCCTAACTAATGTCGAAACTCCGATTAGTGATACTTCAAAACAGAGTAATGCGGCCGAAGTAGTGAACGATTGTACACTTATAGTTTGGAATGAAAGCACGATGGCAAATAAAAAGTGTTTCGAAGCGGCGAACATAACTTAAAAAATATCAGAAAGAACGATGACATACATGACGGGTGGATTTGCGTTGTTGTTAGCTGCCGAGAGCGACGAAAGGAACTCGAACTGACAAAGTAAAGGCTTGCAGTAAGGCTTCAAATATTTGGTCCTTTGTAGAAAAACTCTACTTTGCAAAAAACATGAGAGTGTACTTGAAGGGTAACGTTTGCGCTGGACGATTTGCCGGTCTCCTCCTTAAAATTGGAAACGGAAAATATTCTGAAAACGAAGGCAACGGCACGGCACAATTCCACCAGATCTTGCTATAGCTGTGCTTACCCTCGACGACGTAATATTTCCAATATATCCAGATGGACACAACATTCACAGCAATTCTTTCGTTGCACAAATGGTTTTTGAAAAAAAATTATAGAAAATATATTTTTATTTAAAAAATAAGCAAAAAAAAAATATAATTTAAAAAAAAATCAAGTTGAACATGTCATTCCATACGATGAAAGATTAACTAATTTCTTTTCAAGAAGTATTTTTCAAAAATGTTTTCCACGCCTCTGGATGACGCTCATTTAGTGTTTTGTACACTGCGTCGCTATTCACACAGAAAAAAACCGCAATGTAAAATCAACATGAAAAAAATTTTAATCTCAAGTCATTGTAAATTTTTGCAAAAAAAATTAATTTATAAAATATTTACGTTGTTTCATATAAAATTTAGAGTTCAACATGCTAATTTTAAATTCAAAATTTTTAGTTTTAGTCCCGTTTTCACGACTTACCTATAAAGTTAAAAATAGTTAACGATACCTTAGCACTAGTGAGGAATAAAGTTACCTTCAATTTTTTTTTTTTTCGTTTTCACAACTTCTGTATAAAATAAACTTAACATTTTTGAAAATGTGGCAATACTAAAGAAAATACCGATAATTTTTGCCAAAATAAAAATACGAACTGGCAACTACCCAGCCAGCAAAATACTCCGACTTTGTCTGAAACAGACATTTCTTGCAAATGTGTGACTTCATTCTTAGAGACTTCGCTCAGATTTCTATCAGACATTGAATATACGTACTGTCTGGCCGCTTTCTGATCGATTTCGCATGGATATATCAGGGGGAATTTATGTACCGATATGTCTAATAGATTTCTGACGGAATTCATAAAGATGTGTTTAATGGTACATTTTTTATAAATAACAATTGTCATTAAGTTGAAAATAATTATATTTTATTTTATTGGTACGTACATTTAAAATTTTTAATTAAACACTTTTATTTTGCAATAAAATTATAGCCTTCGAAATTTTTTTAATATACATAGGAAGAGATCTATCGGATTGTCTAAGACACAAAAAAAAACTTATTGGACACGGAAATATCTTTTTTTTTGCTTTGCACCTTTTAAATAAACACATCAAATTTGAGCTAGTATCCTCAAATAACATAACGTGGAACAGTCCCAAAAATCGCAAGGTAATGAAAAATATCTGTGTTCTAAAAATCAACTTTTTTAATGCATCTTTAACATCCTTTTTATAGCATTTATGTATACTTAATATTGATTGGTTTGGATATATATCAAGAACAAGAAGCTGCTGCGTGGATGACATCGACAACAAATTGTTCAACCTTTAACTATGTATCAAAGTACTTTTAAAGAAAAAAACTTAATAAAAAAAAAACAATATATAAAAGTCTCGTTTAACTTTCAATTACATTTCTACACGACATCCCTTAGATTTCTGTAAGAAATCTATGCGTTTAGTCGGTCAGCTATCTGTCAGAAAACATTAACCCTCTATAACTCAACATCTTAAAATTACAAATTTTCAATTGATTCACATAGAGGTTAACATTAAAAAAAATACATGTTTTTTAAAATTTTAAAAAATTTTTTTTTAAAGAAGTTATTTCATAAAAACGGAGTGTGTCCTACAGGCAACAACGAGCAACAAGGGAAAGCAAAAGTAAAAAAGTTATGAAAAAGCTTAACGTAAAAATTTAAAGCATTTCATATTTATGTTAATTAGATCAAATAAGACGAGTGAAAACTCTTGAAATAGTTTCTTGTTTTCGAGTAGCATAAATCTACGATGCATATTCTACACACTATGAGTACATTTTACATATGTATTTTGGATAGATGCGTCGAATTCTTTTTCGCCCATTAAGGTCAGTGATCGACTTGATTCTGGCGGACTACTTGCAGAGGCAAGTGTTGCAGAGGTTTTCTATTCGCTTTTGCTTGGATTTAACCATATAAAAGTCGGCGCGTAAGGGTGGGTTAAGTTCTCATCCTACATAAAGATTCGCTAACTTCTAGGCGGAAGTTTCTCGATAACATAATGGACCTTGATTTATTTGCATTCTCTCTTATAAATCAATGAAAATTTAGACATTGTAACGTCTAAATAGTAATTCTCAACCAAAAGATAAAAAACAGCACTATAATAAATTTGCTGGAGGCTGTAAAAAATAGATTCCCTTTTCGCTCAATGTAGCCCACAAGACACAAACACTAAATTTCGTGTTTTACGCATATAAGTCAAAAATATTAAAAGTACTAGAGTAATGACTCATATTTGGACACTAACCTTACAGACTCTCACAAAAAAAAACGAAGCAGCGGATATAAAAATATTTTTTTATTAATAATTTAATATAAAGCATTTTCACTTTTTTAAATTTTAAAAATTAAATTGGGATCGCAATATTTAAAACAATAAGGAACAACCATCTTATGCTTTTTGCACTTGAGGTAAAGAACGGAGTGTATACTAAAGGTTACATTACTTGATAGGTCACAGTAACTATTACTATGGAAACTATTGAGAGATGACCAGTTTGTTGTCTGTAGTATACTATATGTTACACAGGGTTAACAATGTCGGTTCATATATCCGAATTTCCCATGCCTTTTTCATTCGATTTCTGTCAGATATCTATCAGAAATGCTGGCAAAAAACACAGAATTTCCCACAGCATATCTGACAGAATTCGTGTCAACCACTTCATACATTTTCGGGTCAGAAATCTGACAGAATTCGTATACGATTCCGACTTTTTTGCTGCTAGATATCTGAAAGACGTCGGACTATTTTGCTTGCTGGGTGCGTACTTGTTTTACATTTACAATATATACGTACAATTGGAGTTGCCATATATAAAAAATATGTGAATATAATATGGCAATCTCAATTCTAAGCCTTAGGAGAAAAGTTAAAGGAAGAACGTTCCTCTCTTTAGCTTATCCTTAAAGTTTTTGAAGTAAAATTTACACTGGTTCGCTTAAAAGCAATATTAACCACTGTCGTGACATTTTAATATTTTGCTGTGTAAATGAACCTGAGGTTTTACAAAATATTATTTCTATTAAGTATAATGCTATTGGCAATGATAACATCAGCCATTCATCACTCACATATTTAACACCATCCTCATGACTTGTGTCTTTCCAAATAACTGGAATCTTGCGAAAATAATACCAGTTTCAAAGTCTAACTCTGAGCTCAGGCCTATAGCAGTTATGCCATTTCTGTCCAAAGTTCTTGAGAAAATAATACATAAACAGATAAGTGATCATATAACTCAATGTAATCTACTCAGCAGCATGCAATCCGGATTTCTACAGAAACACAGTTGCATCACAGCTTTAATTGACGTCACTGAAGATGCTTCCTACCAATAATGTCCAATTTTTTTAACGTCTAGTGAAAGCCCTTCTAAAACTTTATACGCCCAGCTTTAAATATACTCACCTTATTACACGGCTCAAATTTTGTTGGGAAGAATTAATTTTTTAATTAAGCGGCATAAATTATTTTATTTTTAGTGCTAGTTTTCATTATTTTAGGGTGAAATTTCAATAAAAAAAAAAAAAAATTGGTTAACATTGCAGAATAAAAATTAGCTCTAAATTTGTGGCCAATTTTCATTTCCTTTTTGCGGCCAAAACTTATTAGTAGATTGTTCTTAAGAACTTTTTTTATGGCGGTAGTAATAAAGTTTTAGTATGTTCCTATTTATGTGATTAATAAAATAAAATAAAAATAGCGGCTATTTGTAAAGTTTTTCATATATTTTTTTTTACCAACATACTTTTACCTTATTAAAGTATTAAGAGTTCCTTAATTAAAATAAGTAATTTCTAACTACTCATAATAAACCTCAACAATTAAAGACCTCTTAGTTAATCCCTACTCAACAACTGCTCTCGTTCTCTCACCATATTTTATAGTTAAGCTCATTTGAGCACAAGTTTGTCATGGAGCTTTTTATAGTTTTATTTTTATATTTATTTTTTGACAAATGCTAATAAATCCCATAAACATAATTCAGAAATTTCTATCCCTTTCTTTTTTTTAAGCACACACAGTGACATTAAGTTGCCAGTGATTTTTGTTAAATGACACTGCCGCCTCCGCCACCAGCACTGGTAACATTAAGAGCAACAACACCAGTCGAAATACATTACTTCTGTTTTACAACCACAAGACATGGAAACATCCTTTATAAAGTCAATTTCAAATGCCTAAAACATTTGTTACACTTTGCTGGCATTAATGAAAATGGCAAGAGCAAAACGAATAACATTCACTTGTGGCAGAGATAACAAAACAAAAAATGATAACTGTCAAATGTCTCGTTCGTGTGCTGTTTGTTGTACTTATATCAAAACAGCAACCACAATACTAGAAGTAAAAACAGCAACAACTTGAATACAAAAGTTACTTAAATAAACAATAAGTAAAAATTGTGACAAAGTTATAATTTTATAGAGATACTTATTGAAATGTATTATTTAACACTTGAAGAAAAAATTGGGTAAATATTTAATAGTCAAGGTTTTCAGAAAATAATTTTTAAAACTTTCAGATAATTTTATAAATTTTGTGACGAAATATTTTAGGAATTTCTCGACAAAGACTTTATCATAAATAAAAAAAAGCAGTTTATCTCGCCGCTCCACCTTTTTAGAAATCGTCAGCTCATTATTGGTTTGGCGCATATCATAATGAAATTACCATAATATGCGCCAAACCAATAATGAGCTGACGAAAATATTTGCCGTAACATTTTCTACAAAACTGCTGAACATTGTTTCATATAGCAATATGCTGCACGAACAGGCAAAATGGGCAAAACTTTACCCCCCCCCCCCCATAAAATAAAATTTTAATGTTATCTTTGCCTCATTAGTTATTTTATTTTTTTAAGTCGTATAGTGTTACTATCAGTGTTCGAAAATAAACAGTGCTTTATTTAGCGTTCGGCTCACACACCCAACAACGATATCTATTTTTTTAAGTGATTGTGTAGACGAATAATACCGTTTGTAGCAATTTTCAAGAAATAGCCGAACATTATATAGCGTTCGGTTCTTCGTTAAAAAACAGAACAATTATAGTCATACTGTAGACAAACATTATATTTTAATGTTTTATAGTGTTTCTTTTTTTACATTGACAAAGAAATGACAAATTTTAGCAACGACCGCATTACAAACAGCTTGTGTGTGTATTTTGTAAATGTTTTGTTTGTGTAAAATTATTTTGTTGGCTTTTTGTTTTTTTTTTCGTATGTGTATTTTGTTTTTTTTTTTAAATGTTTGGTTCTTTTTTAACCAGGACAAACATTATAAACCGAACCGAACGCAATGAAGTTTGTGGATTAAAAAAAAAAACGAACGGAATTAAATGTTCTCATCTTTTGTTGAGTTTGATAAAAACAGTATTATTTTTGTGTTCGAAAGATGACTAACAGGGAAACGGGTTTTTTTAATGATTTTCTACACAAACACTATAAGCGTTTGTGTGTTCCACAAATCTTCCGAGCCGAACACTAAGGAGCGATTTTGCAGCAACTTTTTCTGTAGACCGAACTTAAATAAATATTTCGTCAAATGAGAAAACGAATTAGCGAACAAAACGAATCGAAGAGTACACTCGGTTGTGTGCCCCCTTTAATTCCACTCTCCACTCTCAAGCATTAAGTAAGAATCGCACTTAAGTTTGATGAACTTAAGTTCGATGAACGGGGATTCGTTTGTCTGCTTTTCGTCTGTTTTACATCTCAACTCTTATTGGCTAGTGGTGTGTCGTCGCATAGCTGAACCGAGTTACAGTTTTACTGGTGGAGACTAATATACTCTGGAGTGGACTCTGGAAGATCTTCGCGCTCCAAGAAAATCGTGTGATACCCTGGCAATAATAGTGACACATAGTTAGCCAAAACATATCAGTTTTAAAGAAAACCAACAAAAAGTATTTCTTGTCGTGTACATTTAAATTTGTTTTATATAATTTATTTTTTATAAATAAAACATAGAACGTATCAAAATTTTTCTTATTTTCTCTTAAAGAGAGAAAATACCCAAAAGTAATTTGCGTTAAAGCCATCTTTTTTTGGTTTGTTTTAAAATTCAAGTGGTTTTTCTTTTCATAAATCATTACAGGGTCACTCAATCATATCTGTGATTTAATGTTCTGATGGTTAAGAATAATATTCCTCAAAATAAATGAGGTGAATTCTCCAGCAGTTAACATGATGTGAACCCGAAAATCTGTGAAACTTCAATAAATATCTCACGTACAAACGTTATTTTCTTCGTTCTATTTTTGGGTTGATTTACTTTTCCAAATAAAGGAAAAAAGGAAAAATAATCATTTTTCATCAGTGAATTTTAGTTGTATTTTTTTTTTTTTTTTTTTTTAAACAAACAAAAAATTATATAGACATACAATTCATACATACATACTTATTCCTAATGTGATTTTTGGTTACTCAGACATCACAAACCATGATAAATTTCTTTTTAACGAGGGTAGCTATAGAAAGTATGTTGAATGTAAATGTCAGTTAATCGAGAAATGGTTCTTTTTCTTCACATCCCTCGTTTAAAAAATAAGATTTATTTTAAGTCTGTTTATGTTGCTGCTCCTCATTCTTTTAATGTTTTACTTTTTTTATTATTAGAAATTTTACTTGTTTTTTTTTTTTTTTTTTTTTTTGTGGGTTGTTTGTTGGTTTTTCCTGAAGTAATTCTGCTTGGTTTGACATTTGCCTGTCTTGGGCATTAAATGGAGCATGACAGATGGCAAAAATGAACATTTTACTTTTAGCAACCAACACAACAAAAAATTAATTTTTCTATTATATAAAAAACTTGATAAGCCCGGCCCGCTTTGCTGCTTCAATTGAAATAAAATTAGTAAACATTTGTTTAAACAGATCTATATTGATAACGAAGCAATTCGTATTAAATTTAGATAGGTACTTCTTATGTTATCTTTCTCCAAATATTATCAAACTATTATTGTTCTTGTATGGCAGATAACATGCACACTTTTCCACTGCACATTTGACAAATGTTTTGTATTTATAACTAAATTTGGAAACTTTTACTGCTACCATTGTAAGGTACAGTGTTTGTGTAGTAAACCATTAAAAAAATTTTCACTGCTTGTGACCTTCAAACTCAAAAATAATACTGTGCACATGTTCTATAACTCTCGCGTCGAGAAACTTTGAAATGTGTGAAATGAAACAAAAATGCCATATATTGAAACAAACATCTGTTTTTCTCACTAAACTGTGTCTGTAACTTTTTTGGCGAGTGCTAGCTGTCACGTAAGAAAATTACTCGCCAATTTACAGAAAAAGTGTGTCTGTAATATTTTTGTGAGAAAAGTTCCCGCTTTGAACTGTCAAATAAACTCACGAATAAAAATGGAGCGAAAAAAAATTGTATCACTAAAAAACAAATGAAAATTCAAAATACAAAGAATAATAATAATAATATTTTATTCTTGGCACATTTTTTTATTGTTTAATTATTTTGCTTATAACATTTTTATAAAATATAAGAATGTTTTCAAAGCTCGTTTGCAAACAACAAACATTAAAGTCGCACTTTACATTATTTGGTATAGCCGGTGGTTGTATTTTCGCCGCCTTCGTTAAATTTTGCTCGCCGTCAATGATATGTGTGACTGGCGTCCTGAACGTCTGCAATTTAACATCGGCTTCGAGTGTAATATTATGACATTTAGAACGTAACGACATAATCTCTTTTGATAGTTTTCGACATGAGTTACAGACACACTTTTTCCTCACTTTTCAAGAAACGATGGAATATTTTGTTTCACATCTTTTCGATTCGAGAAGTTCTCACTTAAGTTACAGAACATGGGTACTGTTCTTTTCCAACTCAACAAAAAAAATAAGAACATTTTTTTGCGTTCGGTGTTTTTCTAATCTAAAATTCCGTTGTGTACGGTTAGCACATTAATGTTCGTTCATTTCTGTTGAACTTAGCGTATTTTTAGCTGGTTAAAAACCAAAAAATTTTTTAAAAAACAAATTTTATAATAAATAAATTTCTTGCTTGTTCATTTCTTCATCAATGCAAGAAAAACATTATAGAACATTAAAATAAAATGTATGTCTACAGAACCACTACAATTGTACTGTTTTATAACGGAGAACAGAACCACTACAATTGTTCTGTTTTATAACGAAGAACAGAACACTATATAACTTTCGTTACATTCTTGAAATTAGTTATGAACGGAATAAGGGGTTGTGAATTTATAAACAAACATTAAAAATATAGATGTTGAGTCTGGGTGTGTGAGCCGTTCGCTAAATAATGTACTGTTTATTTTCTGACACTGCTATATACTGTAATGTATATTTATATAAATTTTTATAAAAATTAGGCGTCTATAGGAACTAAACAAACAAACAAACGCATTTTCATTTATATGTACATGACATAGTGTAGGCAGTTTTATTTCCAAAAATTTTAACCACAAATGAAAAGTGATGAAGATGAGAAAATTTCATCACTGTTCAACTTATTGAATATTAATGAGCATTAAAATAACATGAAAGGTAAGCAGAAACGAAGAAGAAGGAATGAACAAAATATGATGAAAATGCGAAAAGAGTAGTTGTGTACACAGCATTTTCTATGTGACAGATGGTTTGATAAGAAATTTATATTGTTGTATTTAATGTCAAAAAATATAAAAAAATTGTTGTGTCTAAAATGTAAAAGAATACAAGATGATTTGTTGGAAATGTGATGGATATAGGCATGTAAATGTATGTTTAGAATTTATAAATAAAAGAATTTAAATCAAGTCACTCAGCTTGTTTTAAAAGGCTAATGCATGCAGAGATATGGCCACGAAACCATATTATACCCTATACGGCATCCCTGAATGAACCTCGATCTCGTTCGATGAAACTTCATCTATAACAACTCGTATAGTGCGATCTCTGAAAAAGCTCGATATAAATTGAAAGAAATTATGGCCGACACTAAATTTAACAAGTTTTGGCAAGAGTGCACAAGAGTACTTTCACCAAATTTTAGAATTTTTTCACATAACAGCGCCAGTAGGTCTCCGGTAGAGCGACCTCTACGGAAACCATATTAGCGGTCGCTTAGTAGTCTCTTATACAGTTTGTAAGTAAGTTTTAACCAAAGACAAAATGTTTGGCAATTAGTTGCAATGTTGTTTAGAACTAAAAAAAAGTTTTTATTAAGTAAAACTTTGTTTTAATGAGGAAAATTTTAAAAGTTTAATAAATTCAGCTTTAAAAGTTTAAAGAACAAATTATTGATTTATTCGTTATTGCACCTTTCTTTGGAAAATCACTTTCTATTAAAGTCATCTTATATAAATCTTAATAAGTTTTTTTTTTGTTGTTACTCTAATTTAAAAATTTTATTTGCCTATAGAACCATTAAAATTGAAAATACTTCATTTTGAATTTAATACCCTGTCCTTCTAAAAATGTTTAAGAATTATGGCAATTTTGGTAATAAATAACAATAGAAACTTTGATTGAACACAACACCTGGTTCATTGGTATTTCGTATGCATGCTTAAAGAAAAAGGAGGGAGTCTTTAACAAATTCTTCTAGGTCTTATGAATAACAATAAGACGAACATCCATAAATGTCTAAATAAATAAATAATTGAAATTAATGAAGTATAAGGAAATTAATGTTCAAAAAAAAAAATAAATAAATAAAAATAAAAGTTTAGCAGTAGAATTAGGCCTTGCCGACCATATCATATCCTACACGATCTTTAAGTAGTTTGCCCTTTTCGGGATATAGAAAACTATGACTCTGTCTCTACAATAATCTTAAAGGATGGTATAAGTTTTAATTAGAGCCATTTGTAACCAATTGAATAAAGTTGCCGATATCTAATCGAAATTTATTCTAATGAAATTGTCTTGTTAATTGGAGGCTAAAACGTCGAATTAAATTGAACCGATTTTTTAACAAACCATAGAATAACTTCTTATGGATTCCACTTCTGGTGAACTCTGAACAAATTATAGTTCCACATCAAGCATTATGGAATCCTATTTATCCCTTTCAGACCTGACGCCAAACTACTGGGAATTTTTTCATAATTTTTGGAATATATGATCTCTATATTGTATGAAAATAATATTGTTACGAAAGTAGCTTTAGTTAAGAATTAGTTGTAATTATTAGTTAAGAATTAGTTGTATTTATAAGTTATCTTGTATTTATTAGTTGTCTTGTATTTATTAGTTGTCTTGTATTCATAAGTAATTTTAGTTTACATTGTTATTAAAAATTGTTATAATTTAGTACACTTCAATCCCAATGTGCAGAAAGTCCTAGAAATGACCGTTAAAAAAGCTTCAGTATAAGAGGTAAAATTATGTAAACATTAGCGCTGCCATAAATCAAATTAAAGTGTGGTGAATAGTAAAGCCTCGAACCTTCGAAAAACATTTCGAATGTTCTAGACAACCAAATTGCTGTATAAATACTAGCGGCGACTAGAGTAATAAATTCATTCTAAGTTCAGACTTTGTTAATAACGTATAACGCTGAGAAAATTATAGTTGGTTTTGAATAAAAGCTATAAATTACGGTTGTTAAAAAGACTTAGTACTAAATAGAGTTGAGTAAATTGTAAACAGTGTTAAAAGTGTTTGTGTTTTATTTATTTTATTAAAGTTGCAATAAAGAACTCAAAACGGTTTATTATAAAGGAAATAAACCAAAACGTTATTGAAAGGCAGTAACGTAACAATATCAATGTTTAGGTTTTACCATTTTTATATCCTTCAAGGATTTTCAGGACACGAACAATTAATGCATTTCGTTAAAATTATTAGCTTAAACGCATTTTTATTGCATTAAATTGGTTTAAAACATTTAAATTTATAATTTTTTTTAGTTTAAATATGACCACTTAAATATTTGTCTGAAGGTCTGAAAGGGTTATGCCAATTTTTATTTCGATGCGTTTCTTGAAAGTAATCTTTACGCAAGCATAATTGAATTATTGTTGTTATGACGGAACATTTTCAAAGATATTGTGATTACTTTATTGTATTCACCTAAAGTATATGACGGTTCTTTTGGTCTACTAATAGGCATCTTCAATCATATTATTATTGTCCACACTCATATATAAACCATAATGTAGTTTAAAGGGTGTCTCAGTAAGAGTGCACTTTTTACATTTAGTATAGTGGCAACTCTGAAATTTGGCTGCTGTTTCATATAATTATTCCAATTAATAAAAATGAAGCGCTTTACGAAAAACAACGCGTTATTCATGTAAAAAAACGTGGTTTTTTTAAATAAAAAAGTGTATTCTTACTGGGACACCCTTTAAATGTAAAACACAAATTATATATATGATACATATGATTGATTGAGAAATTATAGCATGTTGTTCCTGTAATCTTAAGATAAAAAGAGAAAAATGTTATTGCTTAATTTTAAACACAGAAATAGTAACAATAAAAATAAACATGATGATGGGTTTCAGCTTTAATATGATTATGATAGACAGGAACGGGATTTAGTCATATATTGGTTGCAGCGAATAATAGTATTATTTAAGATCTTTCCGCAACCATACTGCATAAGTTGTCCGTGATTTTGTAAAATTTTTGAGTCATGGCACCGTTTAGGAAGCTTCAAAAGTAAAAAATTTCCCGAAAATTTTTTAATTTCATTTGTTTTTTTCTCGAATCGAATTTTCGGGAAATTTTTTCACTTTTGCGGCTTCCTAAACGGTGCTAAGAATCATTCCTAGGAAGTTCATATGCTCTAAAAAGTTGTTTATTGCGATCTTATATACATTTTTGTAATGGATTTTTGCCTTGAAATTTTAACGGTTTGCTACCGACCTGAACAGGGGGAAAGAGGTAAAAAAATCGAATATTTTAAAGTTTTTTGCGATTTTGATCTTCAAGAAGTTTTTGATTTTATGTGTTCACAATTTTTGTTCTTTATGGCATGAGCTATCTCTCAGAGAGTACATCAAAATTGCGAACGGTTTGCAAGATAAGAGCCTAAGAAAATTATCTTTTTTTGCAAAAATGACACCGAGGCCCAAAATCTATGGAGGCCCATAAAAAAAGTGCATGACTTTGGTCTTTTTTTTTTTTTTGGTCTTTTATCACGTAGGGGTGTCCGTATATGGTTATTTTTCCATGACTTAAAAAATTACACCATGATGATAAATCTGTGTTAATAAGTGCTGGTTCACACTCTTCAAGTTTTAGTCGTCAAGTCTTGAGTTTTTAGGAGAGAAGGGAAAATAAATGGCATTCTCTTTTGCCTTCTCAAGCTAGGCGAACGATGTCTATGTTTGAAATCGATGAACAGGCCATAAATTTATATTAAAACAAATCAAATTAAAACGTGTTTTTTGAAAACTTAAAAGTAAAAAAAAGAAAAACTTAAATTGAAGTATTGATCCTGACGGCTTAAGTTATTCCAATGTTGCTCGGAGCAGGTGTTTGGTAAACTTTTTACAATTACAAAAAACATTGTTTCGTTAAGTTGTTTGATATTTTCTTTCTAACTAAAATTTCTTTAACTTTTATTTGAGTCATCTCCGAATCTCCTGTCGACTAAAAGAGAGTAAATTTTACTCGACGTTGCACACAGGGTCTCAAGGCGGTGATTTCACGGATTAATTTAAAAAAAGTTCAAGTACTGTAAAAACTTAAAGTTTTCTGTTAAGTGCACAAAATTCTACACCAGTAGGCGAAAAAATAAATGTCAACTATGTAACGGTACTTTTTTAGTGACGCGTGGAAATAAAACACTGTGAGAAAAAAAATGAAAAAATAGGCAAAATAAACTAAAAGCTTTTTGTAATTAAAACCGATTTACCGAAATTAATTTTAAAAAGTAGCAAATATAGCCATGCAACCATTAAGCTGAGGTAGATATTTATTCAAAAATTTGTAAAAATTATTTTTGGAATGCTTTTATTTTTTAAGTTTATATGGGAAATGCAAAAAAAAAAAATGCATTTTCTAAGTTTAAATTGACATAAAGTTATCAATTGGGCTCAATTGAGCAGAGGTTGTAACATTATTTTAAAGGTTGATCAAATCAGCGTTATTTTAGAAAAAATTATGCTGCGCCTTATAAGTTATGTACGATTTAGTAGCAACAGGCGTTGACTTTACCAACAAAAAGCTCGTCAGGACTTTTGCTATAACTTTTATTGCTGTTGTTGTCAATGTTTTATGTGTTTTTATTAGAGGTGTGCAAATGTCGTGATTTGTTACGCACAAGTCACGCGTGAGTCACATATGAGTCTCGCGTGAACGTGGCTAATTTTTTATTTAACAATTGTTTAAAAACTAGAGTGCGTGAACATACAAATAAAATTCTGATGCACTCACGAAATAACTTAACCTTATTAAAAAAATAAACTTTTGAGTCATTCGTATCCGCACTCATTCAATGGAAGGCAATTCATCGGAAGCGTTCGTGGCTTAAAAACTAATTTTATTAATTAATTAATAATGTGTATATATGAGAGGTACCTGCCTCTCCCTCCTATATTTATAAGATTTTTTGGAACATGCAGTTTGTTCTAAGAGCTACGCACACCAAATTTAGTGTGCCTCATATTCTTAATATTTAGATACACGTAAGCAAATTAATTAATCATTATATAGGGGGTGTCTGCCCCTTCCTATACCTCCACGGTTTTTTTGGAACATTCTTAGAGTTTCGCTCATCAAAGTTATGGTGCCTCGCTATTGTAGTTCTGCAAATATAAGAAAATTAAAAAATACTTTGTATGGGGGTATCCGTCTCCCTTCTATCTTTACCGCCAAGATTTTTGTGGAACATGTTGTTTGTTCTAAAAGTAACGCACATTAAATTTTGTGTGCCTCACTATTTTTGTTATTCAGATATAAGCAAATTAAGAAAGTTTTTGTATGGGGGTACCCGTCTTCCCCCTTCTGTTCCACAAAAATTTTGTTTGTTCCAAGATTTACATTCTTCAAATTAGGTGTACCTTACTTTTGTAGCTGAAAAGATATGGACAGTTTCAGCGAAAGGTCTACTTTTTGTAACGTGACGCCAGAAGTAATTTAAATTGTTTCTCAAAAAAATTGTTTAGATATGTATAGTTTACTTTTTTTATATTTTGTTGTAAAGCGCAACTAGTTCTACATTTAGTAACAAAAGGGATAACGGTTGAAAAACATGGTCCTAAAATATAACCTTATTTGCATTCTGGCGATACATTAAAAAAAGTGGACTTTTCGCTGAAAATACCCATATGTACATTTAAACAAGACTTGAAGGTTGTGAACCAGCTCTATGATTGCAAAAAAAAACAATAAATAAATTAATAAAAATCGTAGTCAGTTTAATCACAACTGATTTACACAAACAATATCGTGGTACCTTTGTAATACCCAGCGCTAGTGCTCATCCTAGAGAGTAGCTATAAAATAGGCGTAACTGTAGAATTAATGAAAATAAGAATTAATCTTAGTTTTAACTTAAATAAATTAAGCAAAAAGGCATCGGTTTTCCCAGGCTAATCTCCCTAATGTTCCGAGTTCCAGGACACTGACACATAAAATTAAACACAGTTTCTTTTTCCTCCTCGTCATGACAACCACTGAAGTAGTCATTAAATTAAAGACCCATTGTCCTCGCATGCTATGCCTAGGTAATGACTGAGACCACTGTATAATCCTACCCCTATTGAACTTAAGTGACTCTCCGTTCACCATAGCCAGGCCGTAATGCCCTGAATAAGGAGCAGGTGGTTTCGCGAGTGCACCCAAACTGACTCGAGCTTGATAAGTTACTTGCACTGAGCCTTTTAAAAGCCAACAAATTGATTAATAAATATGTCATCTAGACGACCACTATGTTTGGTAATCTGTGCCCATATTCTATAACTCTCGCGTCAAGAAACTTTTCGATTGAAATGTGTGAAATGAAATAAAAATGCTATATATTGAAACAAACAGCTGTTTGTCTCACCAAACTGTGCCTATAACTTTTTTGACGAGTAAAGTGTGTCTGTAACATTTTTGTGAGAAAAGTTCCCGATTTGAACTATCAAATAAACGAAAAAAAAGAAACAATTTTAACCCTAAAAATCGATTAAAATGCAAAATGCATAGAATAATAATATTTTGTTCTTGGCACATTTTTCCATTGTTTAATTATTTTGCTTTTAACATTTTTATATAACATACGAATTTTTTTAAAAGCTTATTTGCAAACAACAAACATTAAAGTCGCACTTTACATTCTTTGGTATAGCCGGCGGTTGTATTTTCGCCGCCGTCGTTGAAAAGATTTCTGTTTTAGTAAATTTTGATCGCCGTCAACGATATGTGTGACTGGCGCTCTCAACGTCTGCAATTTCACATCGGCTTCGAGTGTAATATTATGACATTTATAACGTAACGACGTAATCTCTTTTGTTAGTTTTTGACATGTTACAGACACACTTTTTTCTGACTTTTCGAGAAACGATGGAATATTTTGTTTCACATCTTTTCGATGCGAGAAGTTCTCACTAAGGTTACAGAACATGGGTACTGATCTGCTATCCGGTTACCACGGCAGTTCTCAAGCCCTGGTGTCCACATTAACGTTTCTTTCGAATGCTTTGCAAACTCATATAAGGACATCCGACATTCTGCAGTTAACCTAGATGTCGCAAAGACACCCACTATGAATGCAATAGCACCCTTTCCATCAGTTAAAATATATATATCCAGCGATATGCGATTGTCCTTTTCCTCGATAATGTTTTTTTTTTTTTTTTGCTTCGACTTATCAGGCCTGCAATCAACCTCCGCTGATGTGAAAGGAATGTTAAAAGATCCTTCTCTGGAGTAGCACTCTCTTATCTGTGCTGACTATAATATTTCTCCTGCTCTGTGAATCTTTACTGTCCACTTATTTCATACCTTTTGTGTTAAAAACAAACGCCACCTGTCATTGTGATAAACTTTGTATTTCCATTTAAAAATCGCTAATATTTTATATTTTATTTATTATATAACGCGTGCCACAAGCCATAGCAAAAATATTGCTATTTTATTGCGCAACAATTTTCATAAAAAGTCATTTGATAAGTGTCCCAGTTTATTTTGCAATAAATTATTTTATTACACTTTTCTAGAGGTCTCCTGCTTTTTTCCACTTTTTGTTTTATCGTTAAAAACATATTTTTGCATGTAAACCATATTTTTTTGTGAACAATATCATTTTTTTTATGTTACAAGGTTATTTTTCTTAAATTTGTTTGATGTTATTTCATTTTTTGCTTAATGTGAAAACGAATTTGCGTTTTTTTTCTCTTTTGCTGATTTTCCACACAAGTGGCGCCATTAGAACAGAAATAAAGAAATCAAATTTCTTCAGAGTTTTCTTTTTTATGGGAAAAATCTTATGAGAGAAACACACAAACATTTTAAAGCAAAGTTTTTTCTTTACACGTTTTTGCTAAAGACTTTATGGCACCAGACGGTAAAAAAAAGAAAGTTGTTTTACTAAATTACAAGGTCATTTAAATGATTTAAAACCACAAATGTTTCACAATTTTTTAAGATGGATTTTTGATTAAAAATTAAACTTGAAGCAGTCATTACCCAGTAAAAACTTCGATTACTTTTTCAAAATGAATAGCTTCCTTCACTGATTATTTAGTAGCTTTCTTTTGTAACAACTTCTATAGCTACTTCTATTACTACTTCCTTCTGATTGTATGAAGGTAAAAAAGAAATAATGACTTACATTTAAATGCGTTCATTTTGGGACTTCCCTTGTAAAATTCATCGGTTCTTTCCGTAGAATTGTAAGTAGTGCTTTAAGTTTTTTCTGATTACTAAACACATTATTTTGTAGGCGAAGTTTTTACTGGTTAGGAATGAAATAAGGAAGGCGTAGCATTTTGTTTGTAAATACATTTTCAATATTCAAGATTTATTTACTTTATAAATTATTAAAAGAAAATATTGAATTTTTTTTCAAGTTAATTGCTTTTGTTATCAAGAATTAGCAAATGCTTGCGAACGGGTGGTACTGTTTGTCCCCATACTAAGCCCGATTATATGATACCACTCAGTAAAAAATTTTAATGTTTCTGGAATCAAGAAAAGTACATGATCGCTGATATATGCGCTGTCTAGTACATAAAGGGTGTTTTTTATAGAGTGACACAAGGTTAAATCATAATAAAACAAGGAAATATACTTTTAATATCAATGAAACGGGCATGAGGAATTGATAACATAAATAATTAAAAAAATAATGTATTTTTTTCGAAAGAATTCATTGGAATCGAGTAGGTAATTTTACCAGACAAAATAATTATGAATTGATTACCACGTATATTCCCACATTTGCAGAACATGGAAGGAATTGTTTCCGTTCGTGAGTATTATTCGTGTTTTTCTATTATATATTTTCTTAATAAAAATCCGTTATTTCTTGCTGTTTTTATGTCGTCTACTAATCTGTATCATCAAGACTGAATTATTTAATTCATTCGCAGGATACATTAAAATAATTAATTACAATCCTAGGACATGGTCTGTGTTAAGAATAATGAATTCTGGGTTTCTCAATATACCGAGAAAAAACATTGTTTTCAGTTGGTAACAACTCAAAATACATGTAAAAGTTTGGAGTCAGCTGATTGAATTTATCCCGATTCCTATTGATTACATTTTCCCGCTGGGATTATATGAAAGTAATGCTAAAATATGAATTCTGCCATGTGGCCACCACGGTTGGCGCGTAGAAGGGGCAATCTGAAACACAAATTTTCAACATCTTTTCGAAGCATTTGCGGCCGTATTTCGCCGATAACTCTTTGAATATTGATTTTCGGTTGTTCAATTGGTTGTGGTTTATCGACGTAGGCAAGTTAACAAATTAACAGAACCCCAAAGAAAATAATCCAATGAGGTTAAGTTACACGATCTTGGGCCAATGGCAATAATTGGGCCATTCCGTGTAATTATTTTTTCATCAAAAGTTTCTTTGAGTAAATCAATTGTAGCGCCCGATGTGTGACAAATGGTTCCGTCCTATTAGAACCACATATCAGCAAGATTAGTGCCATGTAATTGAAGTACGAAAAAATTTCGAATCATGTTCCAATACCGTTCACCATTGACAATAACATTCTGACCATATGGACCAATAACTCCGCCAGCCCATAAAGCGCACCAAACAGTAATTTTCAGTGGATGTAATGGTGTTTCGACAAAAGCTTTTGAATTCTCCTCACTCCTAATGCGACAATTCTGCTTATTTACGTACCCATTCAACCAGAAATGGCTTCAACGGAAAACAAAATTTTGAATGGAAATTCATAATCAATATCAATTTATGCTTCAGCACATTCGCCGAATTGGCGGCGCATATGATGGTTGTTTGGCTTTAATTCCTGCACAAAATGAATCTTGAAAGCTTTTAAGATAAGATTCTTTCACAGGATGCACATTATCAGCAACGGCAAATGTGGTCCGGAGACGATTTATTGTTCTTCGAATTAGCCCCTCAGAACAACGATTATGTACGCCATAAAATGGAAGAAGTACGCAATCAGTTTGACAAATAGAACAATTATTTTGATTAAAAATTTCAGCAATTTATACGCGTTGCTCTGGTGTAAGTCAACTATCAGCTGTTAAATGGGGCTCATATAAAGCAGTGATGCCAACTCAAAGCTGTGACACTCTAAAAAACACGCTTTATAACGATCTACTCGGAATTAATTTGTGAATCTGTCTATCGATGGCTGTCCATCTATCTAATTGTCTGTCCTTGTAAACTTCTGCATAGTTATCTAGATTATAGCTGCTATATAAATCTCAACCTTATAACATAATTTTGCTATGTTGTGTCCATTACAGAGAATGACAAAAGTATCATTTTAAGTACTCTTTCAATATTAGTGAAAAAACATGTATGGACATGCATGAGTAAAGATCAAAACCATACACACACATACCAATACCTATAACAAGCTAAAGTTGAATATGTATAGGTATACGCTGCCAATGTGTATTTGCATATTCATTCTTCTTTTTGAATGTACATGCAGATATAAATAAAATTTCTGTTAGCTATCTGCAATACCCATATAAGTATGTGTATTACCGTAAGTATAACGTAAATATACAGAGCGCGAGAGAGAGCAGAGATGGCAAATGCAATTTTAAAAATTTTGAAACTAGGCAAAAGTTTTTGTGTGTTGTTATTCAGAAAAATATCAAGATTATTTTAAAGCATTTTAAGATTTGAATAAGCTGTTTTATAACTCGAGAACTACTCAACCTATTTACAAACCAATACATGTGTCGGAAAAGGGTACTTTTACCGAGGAAACTATCTAACAGATCTTTATGAAATTTAAAACATAGATAGATCCATATTAATATAGACACATAAGCTATGTATTTTTTAAAAAATATCATCACGAGGGGAAATAGGGGGCAATTTATGCCTCTCCAAAACTATCTAACAGATTTTAATGAAATTTAAAACATTGATAGATCCATATTTATATGGACCTATAAGCTATATATTTTTTAAAAAATAGGACCACAAGGGAAGCTCGGGGGTATTTTCTGCCTCTCGAAAACTATCCAACAGATTTTAATGAAATTTAAAACATTGATAGATCCATATTTATATGGATTATATTATATGGACCAGGGAAAAAATACTTATAAAAAACGGCTATTTTTATTTTTGTAAATTAAATTTTAATTCAATCATGTTTTTAATAATGTGTAGTGAAGATAGTAATACATTCATTTATTATTCTTAAAACTAAACAACATTTATTGCAAAATAAAAAATAAAAGTAATTAAAAAAAAAACAAAGTTATCAATATTCTTCTTATAACTAAAGTTAATTTATTGCAAAGTAAAAAATAATTTAAAAAACAAACAAAACTTCATTATTTCATCATAGTTTGTTAGAAAAAAATGTGTAATTACGCGGTTTTGCATTAAGAAAAAAAACACACTTGTAGTTACGTCCCTTTGTTTTTTTGTTAATTAAAGCGTCACTTTTGATCGAAGAAGTGTCCAGACATGTATTTTAATGGCATTCATAATAATCAATCAAAAAGCTGATTTTTAATACGATTTCTGTATGACGTGCTAAATTCCCAATTTTTCATATTTGATAAATACACTTTTTACACTTTTTAATTTTTTGTTAGTTACGACTTTTTGCGTTTTAGCTAACGATATACACATGCTTGTGTAATTGTGTTTTTGCTTAATGTGTAACGGTAAAACAAACAAGTGTGAGTATAACATGGGCATGCAACAATTTCTATAGAATCTACAACATTGATGTCAAAAAAATTTTGCAACTGTACTGATCAGAGAATTTTAAAGAACAGCAAACACAAAAAACTAAGCGCAAATATTTTTATTAACATTTAATCACAATAAATGGTTTTGGCTGGAAATAAATTTAAAACATATTAAATTTTCATACTTAATTTTTTAAACTGATTTAAAACTTTGACTTTAAAAATTTTTTTAAAACAATATGTATTAAAAATTTCCTCATTTTAGGTAAATCAATTAAAAAAATAATTTAATTCAGTGTGAACTGCTATAATGTTTTGCAAATTAAAGCAAGAATTGTATCAAAGAAAACTCAAATAAAATCTTCTACATGTATGCTTTTATGACAGTTTCGTAAAGCCAATAAAATTATTTTTTTTTTTAATTTTACCATAATTTATTTTACACACTGTAGTTGTTAAAATATAAACGCAGTTACCATACACATGCACTTGTCGCTGTCACACCCGCAAAGCATAGATAAGTGGCACGAGAAGGCATACATGGCTTTTTATGTATACTTGTAAGTATGGATTTGTATGTTGTGCTAATAAGAAAGAGTGAAACAACCACTCAATACATTTATTTACATTGGTTTTTATAATGTTTGCGACATGTTTTTTACATCTGACTTGTCAACTTTTTAGGTCACGTGTTATTCTGCATGTGTGTCAAAATTGCTGTTTAACAAAATTTTTTTAATATTCGATCCAAAACGTACATGTAATTTGCTCCTCGTGGTCTTAGTTTGAAAAAAAAAAAAAATACATAGCTACTGTGTATCTATATTTTTAATTTCATTAAAATTTTTAAGAAAGTTTTAGGGAGGCAGAAAATACCCCATATCTCCCTCCTAGTTCTATTTTTTAAAAAACTATATAGCTTATGTGTCCATATAAGTAGGCCCCTTTCTATGTTTTAAATTTAATTAAAATCTGTTGGATGGTTCTGCAGAGGCAGAAAATACCCCCGAGCTTCCCTCCTAGTCCTATTTTCTAAAAAATACAAAGCTTATGTGTCCATATAAATATGGATCTATCAATGTTTTAAATTTCAATAAAATCTGTTAGATAGCTTCGGAGAGCAGAAATTGCCCCTTTCCACCCCTCGTGGTCCTATTTTTTTATAAAAATATAGAGCTTATGTGTAGTTTAACATAGGCAATGCTGATGACAAATTTATTTTATGTATCATAAAAAATATTTACATAGTCCCATACCTGCCAAGTGATCAAAGCACAATTTTGCTAAAAAAAAATTTTTTCCTTTTTACACAGAAGTGCCAAAAATACTGAAGGTATTTTTTTTAACATGGATATTTTAAATGTATGGCAGATACCCAAAACACATTCATTGTTATTGAATAATATCTGCATAACATTCATGTATTTTTGTTTACTGAATATGGTTGCGTGAAGATATTGCCGTGCATAAGTATAAGTAATAACCATACTTTTTGCGTTATAAATATGTGCATACACAATAACGAAAAGCGTGGGTAAATACCTCTGTATATTATTCTTATGGGTACTTGTTGTCATTCTCTGGTCCATTACTGCCCAAAGATCTCACACAGGAAACACTCGGATATTGGCTGAAAATGTTATGGAGTACGGTATCAAATGATCAGATTTGCCTGACTATACTTTTCTTACTTGTTTATGTTTTGTTTTCTAATAACCTTTTTTTTGCCATCTTTTTAAGTTTTTATTCCTACATTCTAATTTTTTCCGTCTATCGCATACTTCCTTTTCTCTACTTTTCACTTCTTCTTATTCTATCTTATATTTCTTTGAAGGGATTCAAAATGGACTGTATTGGTCTCCGTGTGGAGGTGTGCCCATGGGCGCACAACCCTTCTTAACCTAACCTAACCTAAGTTTTTATTGCATCTTTAATGCGCAAAACACTTAAAGAGAGCATATTTTCTGTTTCCTTAGTTATAAGCATTAGGATCACTAATATATATAGCATTAATGATAACTTTTTATAAAACTATTCTAACAGACGTCAATGCTCAGCACCTCATCGGATCTGTCGTTTTCGTATATAATATATATGTATATATATGAGAGATCAGCAATGAGTAGTGAAAAAGTGAGTAGAGCTAAATCATGACTCATAAATTCTTGTACTTGTACGCACTCATACTTATTCCAATGTTATTTATACTCATATTCACTCAAAAGTTTTATTTTACTCATTGTACTCATACTTAGCAACATTTGTAGTGGTTGATTTAGAATCTACTCAAGTCAATGTGTACAGGCGAAGCAAAATGCGAGGCTGCCAGATCTGTCCCCGAAATAGCAAAGTGACGATTTGGCAATTACAGTTTACTAAAGTTACATGTATGAAGTGGACGATTTTTCGGCAAATTTATCTGGCAGCGCTGATTATGAAGTTGGGTTTTATCTGTTGTGTTAAAACGGTAAATGGATGAGCTTAATAAGTTGAATCATTGTGAGTATTGTAAGTATTTTCCTGAAATTATAAATCAAACTGACGTCATTTATGAGTATGCGTATAATGTCGACGTCGCACTCATATAAATTTCTCTTGTGAGTATGAGTGAATCAGAGTAGTTTAGTTTAAATGATTTCTACGCACTTATACTTACAATTGCATGAGTCAGTGTGAGTAGCAAAAAAACGATTCATTGCTGATCTCTGAACGAAAAATAAGTAGGGGTTTATAAGCCAACAAACAAACAGACAAACATTTTTCATTTTTATATATATATATATATATATATATATATATATATATATATATACTTATTTTTCGTTAGGGGCAGTGGTACCCTCCATAGGATGCCAATATTAAATATAGCATATCTTGCGAGCCGCAAGATAGTAGGATCTTCTAAGCCCCGAAATTGAAATATGATATCAGCAGGGGAAGTGGTACCCCCCACAAGACGCCAATGTTATATATCGCATATCTTAAGAACAATTACTAACTTGGCAGGAGTCACTCTAAAGGTAAAATACACCTTTGAAAATAAAAATTAAAACGGTAGGCGCAGGTGGAGCAATAACCTCCATAGGATGCTTATAATGGGTGATTTTTTAGCTATTATCTTTTTGGCACCACTGGTTTAAACAGCTGACGCACGTTTCGTGTTTTGTTTCACCGTCAAACATCTTCAGTTTGGTCTATAATTCAACCATGAATCGTCTTACAAACGAACAACGCTTGCAAATTATTGATTTTTATTATCAAAATGCGATCCACTTTTTTTATCGAAAAATTGTGTTCAGCGATGAAGCTCATTTTTGGCTCAATGGGTACGTTAATAAGCAGAATTGTCGATTTTGGAGTGAAGATCAGCCAGAAGCATTGCAAGAGCTACCAATGCATCCAGAAAAAGTCACAATTTGGTGCGGCTTATGGGCTGGTGGCATCATTGGACCGTACTTCTTCAAAGATGATGCGAATCGTAAAGTAACTGTAAATGGTGAGCGCTACCGTGAGATGATATCCAACTTTTTTTTGCCCAAAATGCAAGAGCTTGACTTGCATGACATGTGGTTTCAACAAGACGGTGCCACATGCCACACAGCACGCTTAACAATGGACTTATTGAGAGGCGAGTTCGGTGAACATTTTATTTCACGTTCCGGACCGGTCAATTGGCCGCCTAGAGTTTAACGATTTAACGCCTTTAGACTATTTTTTGTGGGGCTATATTAAAGCTCATGTCTATACACACATGCCCGCTTCAATTGACGCATTGGAGACAACATTGAAGCATTTATTCATGAGATACCGGCCAAAATGTTGGAAAGAGTATGCCAAAATTGGCTCAAGCGGATGGACCATTTGAGGCGCAGTCACGGTCAACATTTGCATGAAATAATCTTCAAACATTAAATTATATGGACCGTACTATCGATTCAAAAAAAGATTTTATGCATTTTTCTTAATTTTATTTGTTTTTTTTTTAACTTTCCTATAGCTCTTAAAAAATCACCCATTATTAAATATCGCGTAACTGAAGAACTATTATAGTTAGAGTCTTCAAACGTGGTAAAACCACTTTTATGTTAAACTTAAAATTTTTAAACAAAAATTGGCAGGGTAGATGGTGGGAGTACCCCCATAGAACGAAAAAATTAAAATCCTTATATCTGAAGACAAAAGTATTCAAGTTTTATAGAACCCACACTTATAGGCTTCAAACTAAAAATTAATGGGGCAGGTGCAGAGCGAGCAGTAAACAATATATGTATGTATAAATGAAAAAGCGTATGTTTGTTTGTTCCCTATAGTCTCCTAAACAACTCTACCGATTTTCCTGAAATTTGCACACTCATTTTCTAATTACCCGGCGGTCAACATGAGCTATTAGTATTTTTTAATTTTTAAGTGGGCGTGGCATCTTCAATACAATGGCAATCAAGATTTTTACATATTTGAAGAACTGTAACAGTGAAAGTACTCCAATTTTTTACAAAAAGCTTAGATAATAATACACAACATCTTCCAAAAAATAGGTTCAAAAGGAAAAGTGGGCGTGGTTCCTCCCATTGGAATACACTTGAAATTTCTGTATATCTGTAGAACGGTTACTGTAAAAGCATTTAAATTAAGTATTAGATTATCATTTGTTATCAATACACGGGATCTGTTTAAAAAAAATTTCCACTAATTTTATTTCGATGGGTGTAGCATAGTGCACCGGGTTATGCTAGTTTAAGTCAAGTCACAATAGGACTTATATAAAATTAAAGTAACGTACATGACACAGGGCAGCGACTCCACTTCATATACATAACTTTATAATAGTTTATTTAATAGGGGATTCTTTAAATAATGAGATATTACCTAGATCCTTGTTTCGTTTCTAGTTAATAACATTTTAAAACAATGTTGGCTTAGAGAAAAACGGTTCCCATATACATAAGTGTTTGCAGACTCAAAGGAGTCCGTGACAGATTTATCGGTGGTCCTTGAAGAACATTTTATATTTTCTCTTTGAAATTTGTTAACTTTCTTATTTAAATTTGTCAAAGTTAAACAATATAGATAGAACCTTTAAGCCGAAAAATAAATCAAATGTCATAGCGAAGTATGAATTTTTTTTTTTTTTGAAAGTATGTAGTGACCAAGGTACATTAACACAAGGTAGACTCATTTGGGAGTGTAGACATGCTGCTCTATAAAAAGAACCGAGTTGTCAAAATTGCCTTCTTATAAAACAAAATCAATTTAACGTACACATGTACAAATTTTGGCTCATATACACGAAATTTGACGTTTGGGTTCCAACTGGGGTAAACAGCTGACAAACATATGGGCCAACGAGTCTACCTTGTGTAAATATACCTTGGTAGTGACAACGTTTATATTTCATACCTTTTCTAATCAAATTAGGTTTGGGGTTCCTCGGGAAAAAATATTTTCCCAAGAGGTCTGTATAGCTAAACTCTGAGGCAGACCCTGGATAATATAGACTTACCTGAAAATAAAAATATAAAAAAACATTTGTAAGTACAAGCATTAATATAATGTAGGAAGTTTAGAAAAAAGTACGTATTTAATGTAAAATTATTTTTTCAAATTTTAAATATAAGCTCCTTTAAAAGCTCAATTGTGCCCGCTTATACAAAAATTCATTCTTTTGGTAAATATGATATAAATATAAAAAATATCCAAGAAAAAGAAATTTTAAATTCTCTTTTAATATTTCTCTTCCATGCAAAATACTATTGTCAGATAACAACTCATAATAGCACTAACTTGTTTACGAAATTACCAGTAAATAAATATAAAATCCTCATGGTGCCACAATTCATTTTTCACTTTGCTTTCATGCAGTTTTTTTTTAACTTTTGCGCTAAATGTTAAACAAAAAAACTAACATTAATTGTTGTTTCTATTAAAACTTACACACATACTTACGCATTTTTAATGCAAGTGTGTAGAAAATTTAAAGTTATGCCTGAGTGCATGCAGACATGCATGTATTTTTGTGTTTGTGTTTATTTATGCAAAAAAAAACTAATTTTTGCCAGTCAGCATGCAACAATTTCCAGTTCCTTGCACACACGTATAAGCATGCTTTAGCATACACACACACACACTTGTATAGAAATATAAATGTCTGTAACAGTTTTCGACTTCATGCGAATTTTGAATGCATGTTTGCAGCTAAATCGTAAATAAAAATGAGCTAAAATGACTTTGTCTGAAATAAAAACAAAAAAAAAAACAAAGTCTATGAAAGCAACAACAATAAAAATATTATAAATTATAGACAACACTGGCATAAACACATCCTAGTTCGTTGTTATACACATGTTTAAATACTAATAAGTCTCTAAGTGTATTTGTTTATGGGCAGCTCTACAAAAATAATTTTAAGTTGAAGCAGTAATGAAAACTGGCACGAGTTTTTTCCAGGATTCCCGTTTCGGGATTGCAGGAAAAAAATTAATATCGATATTATATTGAACGGAATAATAAACAATGAAATGTTTTTAATATGTTTAAATTTGCAACAAACTATGTAGACCAGTTTTGCCTAAGTTGTACTAAATTAGTTGAAAATAAATCTACAGCCGTATTCATAATGAAAATTTTGCATGAAGTTAGCACAAAGTTTATTTATAATACACTTGCCAAACTCTGGCTAACGATTTGCTAAACTCTTGTTATCGAGCTGCCAAACGTTTGCCAACTTGTGAAAACAGCTGTTTAATGTTAAACAATTTGGTGGGTTTTATTTAAATTACTCTTTATTTTATTTTTCTATCTTTTTTTTTTTATTTTGTTTTAATTTTAAAAACTTTTTAAAATTGTTATAAATATGTGGAGAAAAAAACAAAAAAAATTTACAAAAAAATAATAAAACCAGCGATGATTAATGCATACGTGTTGCATTGTTGAGTGTGGCATCATTAAAATTCAGAGTTGATTTTTTAAAAGTTAGCAGATGGAGAAAAGTTTGTTATGAATAAACTCTGTTGAATGAAATTTAAATTCAATGAACTTTAGTCTGGTTAAAATATCAAAATTTGCATTTAATAATATAATTTGAAGATTATAATATTGCTCGGGGCAAAATTTTCAAAAGCAAGCATGTGTGTTAGAATAAGATTGTTGCTTTTGTTGCCAACACCCAGTAAAAAGGCCGATTTTGTTATAAGTCTGGCTTTTTCAAAATTTCTTAATTACAAAAATTCTTTACAATTTTAAAAAAGTTATAAAATTATTGCGCTATTTTTCTTTGAGAGAGATATTCGGAATTACAGGAAATTTATAGTCTATTCCCACGTTCCCTTGAAGTAAAAACGTTGAAAAAAGAAACTCTTAAAATGACATAAATTAAAATGTTTGCCCATATTTATTTAATTTACACACACACACCAGCAAGGGCTTGAGGTTCGTGTGCGTCGCTTTCTTTCATTTATTATAGTTTATTTTAATTAAAGCATACTTTAAGGCATTATGTCACATTAACCCATTTTAATTTGCAGGACAGTAGAGTTCAAAATGGCTTCTACCTCCCAGAGGAATTTTAATTTAATGTTTATTTTGTTACACCTTGTAAGTAAATATGTTTCAAAAAGATTTTTGTATAAAAAGATGTAAAAGATGACAGAAAAGGTTTTAAAAATTTTAATTAGCTATCTTACATATATGGTAATTAACATTTAAATATGCGAGCTATTAAATCCCAGGTCAAGTTCTTAAAAGCAGAACTTTTTTTATTACCATTATATCAATGTTGAGATGAAAAATTAACTATTTCTCTTAAAGAAATTTTATAAATAAAGTTCATTCAGTTCACGTTTGTAAAATTGTTGCATATTTTGAGGAGCAAACATAATAATTAACTGGGAATAAGTTTAAAGCGTAGTTCTATGTCATGAATAAAGTTTTAATTGCTTTTATTGGGATTATTTATAATGCCAATAAAAGCAATTGATTAATTATTGACCATTTGAACGTTTAAACAACAACTTAAGAAATAAGAGCAATTGGAATGTTTGCAAACGGCTGTTTTTTTATTTATAAATATTTCTTAAGTAGTATTTAGTATCTCAGAGATGATTTAAATAATATTTATATAAGAACACGCAGAAAGAAAAACCATTGCCATAGCTAAACTATTGTTGTTTTTAAAATAAACATGTCACGATAAATAAAATTTTGCTTATATATAATCATAAAATATTTACCTCCCTTGAAACATCAAATATGGTTAGGTTTAACACCATATTCAAAGAGAATTAAGCTTCAACCATGGTATTATAAAAACAACAATAAAATAACGGGTGGTTAAATTTTAAGGGCCGATGTTGAATATGAACCACACCTAAACGTCAAGTTTTTTTTAGAATTTCAGACTAACTCAATTTGAACCATGGAAAGATACACAATCGAGCAACGCGTTAAAGTTATTCAGGCTTATTATGAAAATGGGCGCTCAAATCAAAATGCATATCGTGCACTTCGTGATTTTTTCGGTCAATTTAATCGTTGAAATGTGCGTACAATCGGAAAAATCGTGCAAAAATTTGAGCAAACCGGGTCTGCAGGAGATCTGAAAACACCAGTGCATGCTCGAACTGCAGAAAATATTGCTGCTGTTCGCAATAGTGTGGCTGAAGAGCTGTCCACCTTAACTCGTCGTCGTGCTCAACAATTACACATCTCACGCTCGTCGTTGATGAACATTATGCATAGAGACTTGCATTTACACGCTTACAAGGTGCAATTGACTCAAGAACTAAAGCCTCTTGACCATTCCAAACGTCGTCAATGGTCAGAATGGTGACAATAAATGGCAGCAGTGGATGATCAATTTTCGAAGTAAATCATCTTCAGTTATGAGGCACATTTTCACCTCAGTGGATTCGTCAATAAGCAGAATTGCCGCATTTGGGCGAATGATAATCCAAGAGTGATTGTCGAAAAACCAATGCACCTACAAAGAGTGACTGTTTGGAGCCGTTTATGGGATGGCGGCATCATCGTGCCGTATTTTTTCCAGCATGAGGCCGGTCAGGCAATTACTGTGAATGGTGTTCGCTATCGTGAAATGATAACGAACCTTTTATGGCCCGAATTGGAAGATATGGATGTGGACGATACGCGGTTTCAACAGGACGGTTCCACTTGCCACACAGCTTACGAAACAATTGCTTTTTTGCGCGACAATTAAATGGCCGTGTTATCTCACGTGGTGGTGATGTCAATTGGCCGCAAAGCTCATGTGATTTGACACCGTTGGTCTTCTTTCTTTGGGCTTATTTGAAAGACAAGGTGTACGTGGATAAGCCAGCAACAATTCAAGATCTAAAGGATGAGATAATTCGGCACATTAACGGCATGAAACCTACATTACGCCTCAACGTCGTAGAAAATTTGGACCAATCGGATGGAGGTGATAACATATTTCCATAAGAAATACATAGGGCTTAAAACCAACATCTTTCAACATCTATAAAATATGTTCCAGTCTCATTTTATTCCATCTTTTGATAATTTTATGTTGTTTTCTTTTCTGACAATAATGTTCCACGTATGCTATCATTCGCGCGGGTTTTTGTTCTATGGATAAAAATACTTTTTGTTTTTTTTTTTTTTATTTTAACTTTTATTTAATAACTACATATTTTTATTTGGTGCAAAATTTTTAACAACAGCTGACTTTAATTGTTGAAAATCAATGTTATTAACGCTTATTGGAATTAAAAGAATATTTAATGTTGAAAATCGCTACAACAGTGGTGAATATCGCTTTAGTACAAACTTTGCATTCAATATTTTACACGCTAAATGCACATTAATGTTGGGAGTAAAGTGTAGCTATTTTGTTGTTCCTTTGTAGTTTAAAAAAATGTATCACTTTGTAAGAGTACGTGTAACCTGATATATATATTACACAAATATAATGCATTATTAATTTTTAGAAAGAAAACACCGTTTGTGTCATCAATAGAAAAGTGGCAATAGGTTTTATTATAAGTGTGGCATCACTGACAGAAAGAAATTTCTTCTGAAAGCAGCGTTACCATTTGTCAAGTTTTCTCTCTTTATTGCAGTGTTTTTTTGTTAAGTATTTTTTATATTTTTAAACAAATTGAACTAACAGGGTTCCCAGTTTTATTTGTATACCTTATCCCCCATTTACTAATTTTTATCCACAAAAATCCCCAAAACAGCTATTTTTTTAACCCTAAAAATCCCCACAGTTCCTAAAAAATAAAATAAATCAGAAACAACATTAACGAAAATGGTTTTTGTTATCTATACACTTCTGAAATCTTAGTTTTTTTTTCTTAAATTAACGCAAGAATTAAAAGGCATTTGTATCTCTATTAAAAACTGTAAATTTTGTATATATATATATGTAATCTTTTAATTACCTGTGGAATATAGGGCCGCCCTGTAAATTTTGTATGATAAACAAAAAAAAAAAAAAAACACAAAAAAGAAAAAAAAAAATTTTGTTTTCATGTAAATGTTCACTTCTCCGAAGCGCATTTTAGAATAGCCATGAATATGTCAATTATGTTTTTAAAACTTATTTTATTTTTACTTTGAGTAACTTAAGAAAAATAATTATGCATCAATGTTTATCATTTCAAAAACTTCTGGTTTATCAGCCAATGCAATTTTGTTTTACATGTTGTTTGTATTATAAAGTGTTAGCATTTGAGAGGACGGAATATTTTTGTCACAGCAAACTATTTATTCTAAGAAGAGCTTCTAATAACTCATACTGCATTATGTTGCAAATTTTGATTTTAAATATATTTATTATGGTACAGAAAACATATTTAAAATTAAAATTAAACCGCCAGCGTCTAGGTGCTAAAACAAAATTTCGGAATAAAAAAAACTTTAATTTGTACTAAAGTCTGGACCAAACTGGTCTTGCCATAGCACAAATGGCGTATATAAATAATATATTAAATTATATATATCCCCAAAAACCCCCAGTGAAAAACGTGTTTTTTCCCCAATGAATCCCCTTGGGGTTTTCGCTTTAGTAAAATTTATCCCCAATTTGGGGAACCGATTTTTACAGAAACATCACACCAGCCCCGAAAATAAAATAGGCCACCTATGGTGGGCAGAGAAAGTGGTTCCCTATATTAAATATCGCATGTCTAAAGAGCCGCTGCACGCATTTTTTCAACGTTTCGCAGTAGGATTTTCTGAGCACCAAAATTTAAATAAGATAGCAGCAGGGGAAGTGGTACCTCCCATAGGACGCCAATGTTAAATATCGCATATCTTAAGAACTGTTATTGTAAACTTCTGGCAAAAAGTGGATTGGACTAAAGAAGTGGGAGTTTCTCCTCCATTACAAAGATAGTGTAAAAAAAAGTGATCCGGGGAATGGGTTTGAACAAATATTTAGCTTGGTTATCAATACACAACATTTATCAAAAAGTGAGCTAGATTGGAAAAGTAGGCGTGGGGCGTGGTACCTCCCATACAGAGACAATTTAGATTTCTTTATATCTGGAGAATGGTCAAAGTATTTAAAGGTTTTAAATTTGCAACAAGTAGTTTGCTTTTCTTTACAAAATATCTCTCAAAAAATTGGCACGATTTGAGAAATGTTCATGACACCTTCAATATAAGCACAATAAAGGTTTTTGTATATCAGTTGAACGGTAATAGTAAAAGTATCTAAATTTGGTACTATTTAATTCGTTATCGATACGCAAGTTTCACAACAAAATTCTAAAATTTGTTTTTGTTTTAAATGTAATTTTCTATGCGAACGTTAACGTTCGAAATCGATGAACAGACTGTTATTTTTTTTTTTTTTTTTGTATTTTCTTCTTTTCATATATTTTTTGACGTAAATGCATTGTTTTTAAAATGAAATTCTCTAAGCGCTACAAATGATTCGGATGCTTTGGTGGGACTTAAGAATTGATCCTTCATTCTTTTTTTTTTGTGTAATAATGAAAAAAATATCCTGAATTGAATATGAGTTTACATATTTTTCTTGAACAATTTTTAAATATTGTTGTAGCTTTATATTTTGTTTTAATGGGGTATTAAATTGTTTTTTTTTTCTTAAGGCGTATCGGTTTTCAAAACATCATACATAAATAAACCAACAAAATGAGAATATCTTTCTGTTGTAATAATCATCGTTACGTAGAAATGAATCTAAAATGATTTAATGCCAACAATAGAGTTTACTGCAAGTATTGAATTGTTTAGAAAATGCCTGCTTAAACTCAGGAAAGTTAACTTTTTCTCTTACAATTGTAAGAATTGGATGTTGAAGACACAATAAGTAACCATATCAACATAAATTACCAAGATAATTATGAGTGGAAGGGACCATTAATAATAATTTATTGTTTATGTGCTGATACTTGGTGTATATGCTGTGTTCAAATGAAAATATTAGATGAACAGAATGTTTAGAAATATAATTGTAACAAAAGGACAAAGTTTCACAACAAAAGTATTAAATTATAGTTGGCCAAATTAAAAATGATATATGGTTATGGTATTAGGTCATTATCATCATAATGGTCATAATCTTCTGGTGTTACAACTAGGGATGTAAAGATACGCCTTTTTGATGATACTCAAAAATAAAAATCGGCGATACCGATACGATAATAAAACTTAATTAAACTCAAGGTTAAATTAACAAAACAAATTTACAGCGTTAGAGATTATTTATATTAAAAATTAATATAAATAAGATATTTGTTCAAAAAAGTAAAAAGTATCCTCCACTATTGCAGAGATATTTAAAAGTCCGTTTGAAGTAGACTTACAGTGGAAAATAGTGTCCCCGAATCGACAAAACTCATTTGAAAACTTAAGTATTTCTGCGCCATATTCTTAAGTTTTGGTTATAGCATTTCATTCCGCCAGTACACAAGCGGATCTGCCTCTCTAGAAAAATTAGAAGATCTAAGGTACCTCTAGATCAGTGATGTCAGCGTCATACACAATTGTGTAAATTAATTCACACACATTCTTCACACGCATTCTTAAGCTTTTTCATTTAGTCCACGAGAGTACACAATTAGTCGCCGATTACCAAGCGACGGGTGCACATGCGGATGCTTACGTATTTTTTAAGAATACTCGTCTCTTTATTCACTAATACTAATATAAAGTAATACAACCACAATTGACATCACTGCTCTAGATATCTTCTTTAGCTGAATCACAGCGTAAGGTGGACGAAGGATAATCCTTTTCGAAATTTTCTTAATATTTTCATTAACGCTCCAAAGGTCAGTAGTGCGATTCACTAACTTTTATAACGATATAACGAAAATTTATCGAATATGCTATTCAGTAAAATTTTTAACGATATTCGCTGTCGTTTAAAGTCAGCTTTACTTTTAACAATTTTTTTGTCGTTATTTTAGCGACGATAATTTACTTTGTGTTTATTTAATCGATAAGTGTATTTTATGTGTGAAGCAGCTGAGGCCCGACTTCTTACATACATGCATGCAAACATATCGAGCCTTAACCGCGAAAATAACGTAAGCGCCACAAATCAAATTTTACAGGAGAGAGTTTTTTATATTTTATTTCTTATAAATTTTGTATGAAATTTGTCGCTTACGATAAAATCGTTCTTGCTATAAAATCGTTACGGTACATTATGTGACCATGATATTTAAGTGTTGCCAATAAATTCATTTATTAAAAAAAAACGATTGAAAAAATTGAAAATCATGTCGCTTTTTTATTTTCGCGTTTAGGGCTCGATGTATTCATATGTATACGTATAAACAAAACCAACATTCTAAATTCAAAATTTACAAAAAAAAAAAAACAAATTTCTAAATGTTAAATTCACAAAAAATATATAAAAAGCAAATTAAGAGAAAGAAAACGTTTTTTTGGTGGTGAAGTGCCAATGTGTAAAAACAGGCCGCCACTATCAACACAAATTGCGTAATCAAAACAAAAAATGCAAAAATGCAATATTTTCTGTCTCGTGACGCCTCTGTGTGCTTTGTGACGGAGGGTTAAAAACATTTTCATTTGTTTTTCTTTTATTCTCTTTTGTGCTTTTCGTTCTTTTTTTTAACATTTTGTAGACGGAGATGTTACAAGAATACAGCTGTTTACTTTCGTTAAAAAAATTACAGAATTACACTATCGTTACTGCAAGCAAATATTTATGTCGACAAATATTACGATTGTCGGTTCGCTAAAAGTTAGTGAATCGCACCACAGTTCATGCAGACTTATCAGAACTTTTACTAGGTGTAGGGGTGACCGTGTCTTTAACACTTTCGAAATGCAGCGTCATGTTAAGTAGCTCAATAAGACGTTTGGAAATTTGAAATTTTAGAGCTTTGTCTCTTAAATTTTTCATTCATTGAAATTGGCAACTTGTTCAGACCAAACAAATATTTGACAAAAAACCCAAAAAAAAGTGACCATTTAATTGATCAAACTTTAACTTTATTTTGACCAATTTCTATTGATTTACTAAAACCCTATTTGTATAAAGATAATTGTATAATGTAATTAAGAAACTGTTAAATGATGTTTGATCTAGCCAAACGTTTTGCAAAAGCACATAATTTAAAAAAAAAAACTTGTGGTTACGTGTAGGACGTCAAATATTCAATAGGTGTGAACATAGCTTAAGTAAGTCGCCTTGGTTTTGGACTCTGAACTATTTTAAATCTCAGTTTATTCATTTATTGTATTTTCTAATAATGATCAAAGAATTTTAACTAGCGGAATAGCATCCGACATTTAAGCAGTGGCTTTGCTTATGGATTTTGTGGCCTCTTCGAAGTAAAGGCCCAACTACAATAAGCGTAAGCTGGCTTTAGCAGCTGTGCGAATATATGTAAAACCATATTGATCTTAAGGAGACTTCTTGTTAAGTTTAATGAAACTGTTGGTTGCTTACCCTGTTTTTACATGTGTTAACATCGAAAATGTCGATAAAATATTCGAATGTCATACAAGTTGCATGAATGTTTACACAGTCAAGTGGAAGTTCCTTATAAATCAAAATTACCAAGTGCGAAACAGAGCTTTATTTCTAAATAAACAGTTGGAATTAATAATTATTATTATAATATCATTTGTCTTTGTTTTTAGCTACCTGTTACCAAAAATCTATATCTGACACATTGCAGTCATATTCTACTTCATTAAGCCATTTAGTTCTGTGCTTAACTCTGAATAAACTGTTATATGTGACTGCGTTTAAAATTATTTTTTGGAATCTGTGCTCTGGTCTTCTTGCCACATGACCAGTGAAGCCTATTAGCCCTTAGTTTGCCCTATCATAAGTTAGACTTTTTTATATGTCATAATAAAAAGATTAAATCAGTCGTACATCTGTTTTGTCTGTTATCGCACTGATAATCTCCAATTTTTACTTTGGTAACTTTCTTGTTTGAGGTGTTAAACAGAGTTGTTCTTCTTTAATTTTCACAGATCATTTTGTTTCCTTTTTAGTGAATGGGGATTATAATGCCGAGTTGCTACTCGTTTGGTTTGGTTAATATATGTGGGTTCGTATATCGTTTCTAGCTTTACCCTTAACCTAATTCGTGTCATCGCATAACCAATCTTTTCCATTTTAGTTTGGGTGTTATATGTTGAGAGAGTATCGTACTGCATATTTGAAAGGTATATTAAGTATAATCTTATTCACAATGGACCGCTTTCTACTCCGGTTGGAGGTGAATCTTATTTTTCGTGTATTAACTTTAAAATAAAAGTGAACTACAGGGTGGTCAAATTTTAAGGGCCGATGTTGAATATGAACTACACCTACACACCTTTTAGCCATTTCATTTAATATTTCTCAGTTTCAGACTAACTCAATTTGAATAATGGAAAGATACACAATCGCGCAACGCGTTAAGGTTATTCAGGATTATTATGAAAATGGGCGTTCAAATCAAAATGCTTATCGTGCAAACCAAAATGCATATCGGTCAATTTAATCGTCCAAATGTGCGAACAATCGGAAAAGTTGTGCAAAAATTTGAGCAAACCGGGTTTGTAGGAGATGTGAAAACACCAGTGCATGCTCGAACTGCAGAAAATATTGCTGCTGTTCGCAATAGTGTGGCTGAAGAGCCGTCCACCTTAACTCGTCGTCGTGCCCAACAATTGCACCTCTCACGCTCGTCGTTGATGAAAATTATGCATAAAGACTTGCATTTACACGCTTACAAGGTGCAATTGACTCAATAACTTAAGACTCTTGACCATTCCAAACGTCGTCGATAGGCAGAATGGTGGCAAGAAATGGCACAAAGGATAATCAATGTTTGAAGACAATCATCGTCAGTGATGCGGCACACCTCAGTGGATTCGTCAATAAGCAGTCGCATTTGGACGTATGATAATCCAAAAGTGTTTGTCGGAAAAGCAATGCACCCACAAAGAGTGACTGTTTGGTGCGGTTTATGGGATGGCGGCATCATCGGGCCGCATTTTTTCCAAAATGAGGCCAGTCGGGCAGTTACTGTGAATGGAGTTCGCTATCGTGAGATGATAACGACCTTTTTATGGCCCGAATTAGAAGATATAGATGTGGACGATATGTGATTTCAACAGGACGGTGCCTTGTCACACTGCTAACGAAACAATGGCTATTTTGCGCGACAAATTCAATGGCCGTATAATCTCACGTGGTGGTGATGTCAATTGGCCGCCAAGTTCATGTGATTTGACACCGTTGGACTTCTTTGAAAGACAAGGTGTACGTGAATAAGCCAGCAACAATTCAAGAGCTAAAAGATGAGTTAATTCGGCACATTAACGGCATAGAACCTCAATTATGCCTCAGCGTCATCGAAAATTCGTACCATCGGAAGGAGGTGTGGTGCCGATCTTGCCATTTGGCCGATATTTCGTTCTATACATAATTAAACCATACCAATATTATCATAATAAAAAGAAATGACAATAATTTCCTAAAGAATTTGTGTTTTATTTAAAATCAATTTAAAATTTAACCACCCTTTACATTATATTTATTATGTACTGCTTTTTTACCCTTCGTGTACTATTTGAATTATAGTAGTTTATGTTTTGCGTTATTGAATTTATAACCATAGTGATGACATTTTTGTAAAATTTTGTTTTACTACTCTTTATGATTTAAAGTTGTAGTCTATCTTTATGTCTTAAAATAAAATAATGCCTACATTTAGGGACTTTACCTTAAACAGAAAGTATCAAACATCAAACAATACCTTTTAACCATTATAACGTTTTTTTTTAATAGTAAAACTTGAACTTTTTTTAAGACAAAAAAACTCTGTTAGCATAAAAAAACACTCCAGGATAAAAAAGGACACATAGCTACACGTAGATACATACTATCAGGATAAAACCGACTAACAAAAGAGACTATTGTTAAATTCCATTAAAATATGGCGGCAACAATAAACAAAACAGGATATAATAGATATTAAAATTTAACATCATTAGAGACAACAAACGATTTTAGTGGGAATTTTTTCTAAAGGCTCTGCTGATTTAATTATGTTTGTTTATCATCTATTCTTTTTATCCTCATTTTTCCCCAACAACAATTATTATTTGCTTTTTTTCTTAGGTATTATTTTATTCTTTGTTCTAAATGACCCTGTACCAAATTCTTTAGTCAGCGGCTTTTGTTATATAGAGATTGTTTTTTAATGTGCTGGTGATAAAGTCATAAAAATTTAAATAAAAATTAAAATACAAGAAAATGTTTGGGGAAAAAATAATCAGAAGAAAAGACTAAGATTTAAATCTCATTAGCTGGGAAATTATTTTCCATTCTCAGCGGAGTAAAAGGGAAAAACTGTAGGGATATCTGGTTTTTGATAATCAGCCGGACGGTTGCAATTTCATTGATGGGCCATTAAAAAATGTGGGTCGCTGGTAGATTTGCTTTTTGTTAAAGTTTTAAATATGCTTTTTGGCTTTGTAATTAAAAGAAAATAAAAAAAAGTATAATTTTAGGCTTTGCTATAAAAATGTCGTAACATATTTTTATATGCAAATAGGGACAAGAATTTCTTCAACTTGAATATTTTGGGACTCGTAAAAAATATATTATTATCAGCGTTTAAAAAACTGCAGTCAAAGTGGAAATACTGCCATTTCTTCCACTTCTTAATTTTTCATTGGCCAAAGAAAAACTGTTGCATTTACTTCTAATTCATTAAATGTAAACAGTCGCTGTCAAATCAACTTAAAATGCGAAAAGCTGTACACAAATTTTCGTTTTTTGTTCGACAGTTTTTGGTTTTGAATTGCAGTTTTTTAAGCCCTGATTATTATACATTTTAAAATATACGTGCAAATAAACCGAAAAAATATGTTTATTTGAACAAATGTTTAGTACAAAGTATATCTAATCCTTAGTTAAATATTAATCGTCAGATTGTTTTCGGTTTCAAATATCGTTAAAATCATGAGTTTTAATTAAGATATGGACTCTTATTGCCTTTTCGCACTTGCATAAATTTCGTAGGAACGCATGGAAGATGTTGAAAATGTGAAACATGCACTCCACTTGCAACATCTTACATCTACAATCAATCAAAAAATTCACTATTTCTGAAAAAAAACTTCTTTTTTATTAAAAAAAACTTTTTTCTACAAAAGTGCCAAAATTTTAAAAGAAAACACCAAAATGTATTTGAAATTAATTTTGTTTAAAATCATAAAAAACCATTAAAAAAAATAAAAAAGAAACTTGCTAAAAAGAGGAAACTTAACAAGTGGTAACGCTGCTTTCAAAACAAATTTCTTTTTGTCAGTGATGCCACAATAAAAATAGATTTTATTGCCACTTTTTTAATAAGGACATTAATGCTGGAAGTCCACACTACGCGCTTTCGCCTCCACGCATTGCATGATTTTTATAACTTGCTTACGTTCTAGGTTTCAAGTTACATGCAACGCTTTTTATGCTGCATCACGATAAGAAAACTTTAATTTCATTTGTCAAAACTAGCTGATTAGTTCGAACGTTGCTTGTGACGCTTACAAACGCAGAAAGTTAACTTTCTAATCAACGCATCCTACGCTCTTGTGCATGTAACTTGTTGCATATGACTACACGGATTCTTCTTATTTGACAGCTGCGTAGATAGCTAAAAGGCGTGTGACGCGTAATGTGGATATCCAGCTTAAAATAATCGAAATATGTAGAAAGAATAAATACGGTGAGATAGGAATATCTTGTAAATATGTTGATATGTTTTTCTTATGGGAAGATTTTAATTTCTTCGCAAATTTGTGGTAGGTGTTCCCCAGTGTGAAATGGAAATAAGATCCTTAAAGACTAATTAAAGCTTTTTGACAATTTTGAAAATTCCAAAATTTTACATACATAAATATAAATAAATCAATTTAATTAATTAAAAATTTGAATCACATTGCATACTCTAAGGCTGTCAAGTCAATAACAATTTCTTTGCATATCTTCAAGGATTGTTCTATACTTTTGAATTATGATTTTGCTTAATAACTATACAATAAGCTTTTTAATAATATTCTTATTAAGCAGATTTGATTTGCAAAGACTTATGATGTAATTTGTTAGCCAAAATTTGTTAATTTATCAAAAGTTCATGTTTCATTAAAGCACAGAATCATTAATTGAATTTTGTTTATTTTTCGATATAATTTTTCTACAAACAACACTGGTCGTGTTCTATGGGCGCAAGTTCTTTAATATGTTGCACTTGATCCAAAGAGCTTTTGGTTACCTTTTGTTTTTGAGATACACAGTTATTTCTGTATGGAACTCAATTCTGATTTCCTAGGAGAAATCAGCTGACATTTCGTAGACGGTGAAGTCCTGGTGAAACTTCTCACCATTCTCATCAGACACGGCACCGAGTTTTTCTCTTTTGTATTAACTGCATGAGCTAATGGTACGGGCGGATATTGATTTCAATTATAAAGCAAATCTGCTTTCAGTCTTGATCATTTTATCCTCAGGCAGCTGTAGTTTTTAAAGAAGTTTAGAAGGGTCAGTGCAATAAATTAATCTGGATGTTTGGCAAACAGTTGAGAGAACTGAGAGTATCTTTTCCTAAAAATATATATATATATGTTTCAGCCACACATAAATTGATTTGCTCATATTAAGATGACGACCAGTGTAATTAAATACAATATAAATAGTTGAACTTTTAGAAAATTTGCTAATACTTTACTAAATATTTATACTAGAATATTTTGAAAATGCTTAATTGTTTAAATTTTTTTTGAGCAAGTTTATAAAATTTTTCGTTTTAACTATAATAGTATTATTAAATAAAATTTTCCTCTTACAATTTGCTTTAATATTTTAATTCTACTTAACATTTAAACTATGTTATCTAAAGGGAGTTATGTCCTTTAGCTTAAGGGGTGTTTTTTTTTTCATTGTTATGCTATACATATTAAATGATATCAGTGATAAAATGCTTTTATTATTTTTATTTATATAATAAAATTAGTATCCGTTCTTCTCATTTTATAACGAAATCTTTCTAGTGATTTGTTTAAACAATGTATCATTGAATACTTCCTGAAATGTATTACACTGTGTAACTGTCCCTGTAGTTCGGATAAGAACACACTATAGACGGTTTTGAAAAAAAAAATTAAGATAAATCTCGATTTCTTTTTATTAAGTTTATAAATGAGATTATAAATAATATTGTACATACTAAAATCCATGATACAAATACAGAAGGTAGTTCCACTCTCTCTTTTTATCGCCATATTAACGTTCTGACGTTTATGGAAATTATCAAAATTTGTGCTACCATATTTTATTAAATAATCGAATTTACCTGTTTTTGTTTTATTTATTTTTTGAAGTTTAACAAATTTAATATTAATTTACAAAAGATTGAATAAAATTTAAGTATATTAAAAGACTTAATATTTTCGTGAATAGATAAAAAAAACATCTATTTTAATAAGATACAAAACTGCAGCTTCAAGAAATATGGATTTATAAATATCAGCCACCGATAAATTTATTTAAAACTATTGTGAAGATTGAAATTTCGCAAGTGCAGATTGTCCGTTTTGATGCGAAAAAGTTTGTGCTAATGTGGTAAAGGCCTAACCATAATATGCATAGCCTTGCTTAAACTACTTTCAAAAATTGACAAAAAGTCTCTCAAATGTATTTAAAAAAAAGAAAAACAAAATAAAAAAACATTTGATTCCATACGGAACGTGCGATTAGATTCGCACCTTGCTTAAGCAAATGACAATTTCATTAAACTTAGCAAAAAGTTTCCTTAAGTTCAATATGGCTTATCTCACATAACATGTATTCGCACATTTGCTTAAGCCAACTTAAGCACATTACGGTCGGGCCTTAACACATAAAAGTATTGGCTTTAGAGTCCTGAGTCTAGACCAGTTATGTCCAGCTCATATGAACAATGTGCGAGCTTTCACAAAAAAGCTTTAGTGCTTTCACACCGATGAGAGCACAACAGCCCATTAAATCGCGCTGACAACAATGCTTGCTGCTTACTTTGCGAAGAAACAACAACAAATTGTAAGAGCTTTCAAAGCCATTTACCGTAAATGCAAATATCAAAGTATGTGTTTTTTGGACGTAACTACTCCAGACCCATAATCGCTTTCAGAATCGACCTAACGATGTCCGGCTGGCTATATGTCCATGTAAACATTGTACGCAAAATTGTGACGTACAAAGTAGACAATTTTTAAGTTTATATTATTTAATTTGTTATATACATTTTAACTGACACAAGCCTTTAAAAAATGGTGCAAATCGGTTTAAAATTTCAATATAAATCATACTACCAAATTTTTTTCAAATCGGTACTTATTTCATTATAGGCTTCACATAACACCAGCCCTAAAAATACATAGCTTTTAAGGTTATAGCTTCCTTATATAGGTAAATGTATTGGTATATTTAATGGTAGTGATAAACAATTTGGACATGAGAACTTTTGTAAAAGCTATAATGTCATGGCAAAATGTTATGGTGGTAGGTTTAGAATTAACCATAAGTTTCCATAAAAATGCGCTTCAAAAAACCAATTTAAGACGAAAAAATATCATATATCATATATCTCATATCGTGGTTGGCGAATGTAAAATACGCCTGCGACTGTTTGGTAATAGAAATAAGTTCACATTTTCTTTAATCTGTTACCAAACAGTCGCAGGCGTATATTAATTTTGTTTCGTTAGGTCAATGATGGCCCATTATGATAACTCTCGAATCTTTGTGTGCAATATGGTATCACACAAGGCGAATTACTTGAGGCAATACAAAAACTACAGAAATAACAAAGGTTTTTTGGACTGCATTGTTAGTGCTTACGGTTCAAAATGTCAACCATTTCTAACAAGCAGGCTTTTTCAGCGACGTGTATAGATTTCGCCTTGGTATTATATGGCCAAGTACACATTCTTACTTGTTTAACATTTATTTAGTAATAGTTTAACACAATTAAACTAAAATCTAAATAAAATATGGATAATTTGTAATACAAATTACACATTTGAACTAATAATTTCCAAAAAGAAATTTATCGTATTTTTTATATGTGGCAACGCTTTTTTAATATTTACAACAAAACTAACTTCAAATAATTCCGATAAACTTCAAACAAAATATTGTGAGAGAGAAGTGGAACTACCTTGTATATTTGTATCATGCTAAAATCCTTATAGTCATTGTTTACTTTATTTACTTTGAAGCGGAACAAAACGCAACTATTTCACACACATACATACATCGTACGGTCTTACACGTGTCTTAAAAGATGAATTTCATGTAAAAATCGAGATGCATTGAACCCGACCCCCTCAGATATCGATGAAATTTTGTTCATAGCTAAATTTGATCAATACAAACAAACTCTCATTTTTAGAAATGACTGTTTTGCGATTTTTTGGGCGTGACACAGTGGGAACGTTTTCGAAAAAACGCGAAAATGGTCGAAAAGAGCTCCATTTAAACTACAATAACTCAGAATCGGCTAAACCGATTTCCATGATCTTGGTATCATTAAAAAGATATTTTAACAGGCTTTCTGACACGTTTAAAAAAAAAAAAAGAAATACACTGTAAAAAAATTTATAACAAAAAAAAATTTTAACTGACGAAAAAAACCAAAAAGATCAAGGGTTTTTTTACAGTGTATTAATTTTTTAGAAAGGTTTATCCTTCATCTATACCATATCAAAAAATAAAAATGGGTTCTTTTTTAGTTTTTTTTATATAATTTTTTAAGTAGTGTCACTTCTAGTAATTGCCCTTATATTTTATAACAAAAAAAAATTTTAGGTAACAAAAAACCAAAAAAGATCAAGGATTTTTTACAGTGTATTACTTTTTTAGAAAGGTATTTCCTTCACCTATAACATATCCAAAAAGTAAAATGGGTTCTTTTTTATTTTTTTTTTAAATAATTTTTTAAGTAGTGTCACTTCTAGTAATACGTACCGAAAGTCTTTTTTGAACTTTTTCACGTAAGTTTCCTTGTTTAACAGTAATTGAATCTTGCGATCCAGGCATCATTCGGCTAATTTCATAATCTTCATAAAATAACTTGACTGTGCTTAGAGTTTCGGTTGGTAAACTACGTCTGCTCATTTTAAAAAGATTGATATCTGCGAACTTCGTTTTATTCCTTTGGATATCTTTACTTTTTTTGATACAATCGTGAGATATATCATCCCCAAAACGATCTTTAATTTCTGCGTGACTCATATTGATTGGTAAGAGAGATAAAAGTTTTTGCTTTTCCAAAAGATTTGAGCTGTTCTCTATTTGATATTTGATGTTTTCCAAAATTTCTTCGTAAATGGCTTTGACGTTTTCAAGTTGCGCTGACAAATCAGATAATGGATCAGCTCCAAGTGAATCTGCTATATTTTCGTAAATTTGCAGTGATTTTCTATTTCTGTATGCATCTTGTTTCATATATTTCCTTTTAAGAGGCGACATTTGGTTTGGTAGATGAGGAATAATATGATCATTTATATTTTCAATGACTTCCGTCCTTTCGATGTTTGCATTACAAGTTGGAAGTTCATTCAATTCTTCGCTAACTTCATCGCTGGGCGTTGTTGGCAAATAATTTGAGACTTCATTCTGCTCCACATTGGATTCATTACGACTGCGCGCTTTTCTCAGTGTATTCCGACAAGTTTCGCAAATACGGCTACAATGAATGTTGGCGACAGCTGGAAAATATTCAATTATATTTGCAGCCTCGTTTTCACTTATTTTACGAAGCGAAGCGCAACACTTATTAGATATTTTTATGCATCTGTACTTATTGTTTGAATTCATATTCACTCAAATTTTTAAAATATACGCGTAAAAATTGTAATGGGATATCTTGGCTTCTCGAAACTGTTTATAATTATGAATTATGAATTTTTTGTTCTATATATATTTCTCTTTATTATGGGTAAAGTAATAAATGTTTATGACAAAATAGAAAATTATTATGAAGAATACATTGATTTTTTTATTCAGAATTTTGCGGAATTACTAGAAGTGACACTACTTAAAAAATTATTTTAAAAAAAATAAAAAAGAACCCATTTTACTTTTTGGATATGTTATAGGTGAAGGAAATACCTTTCTAAAAAAGTAATACACTGTAAAAAATCCTTGATCTTTTTTGGTTTTTCGTTACCTAAATTTTTTTTTTTTTATAAAATATAAGGGCAATTACTAGAAGTGACACTACTTAAAAAATTATTTAAAAAAAAAATAAAAAAGAACCCATTTTACTTTTTGGATATGTTATAGGTGAAGGAAATACCTTTCTAAAAAAGTAATACACTGTAAAAAATCCTTGATCTTTTTTGGTTTTTCGTTACCTAAAATTTTTTTTTGTTATAAAATATAAGGGGAATTACTAGAAGTGACACTACTTAAAAAATTATATAAAAAAAACTAAAAAAGAACCCATTTTTATTTTTTGATATGGTATAGATGAAGGATAAACCTTTCTAAAAAATTAATACACTGTAAAAAAACCCTTGATCTTTTTGGTTTTTTCGTCAGTTAAAATTTTTTTTTGTTATAAATTTTTTTACAGTGTATTTCTTTTTTTTTTCTTTAAACGTGTCATAAAGCCTGTTAAAATATCTTTTTAATGATACCAAGATCATGTAAATCGGTTTAGCCGATTCTGAGTTATTGTAGTTTAAATGGAGCTCTTTTCGACCATTTTCGCGTTTTTTCGAAAACGTTCCCACTGTGTCACGCCCAAAAAGTCGCAAAACAGTCATTTCTAAAAATGAGAGTTTGTTTGTATTGATCAAATTTAGCTATGAACAAAATTTCATCGATATCTGAGGGGGTCGGGTTCAAAATTTCAGTTTTATCTCGATTTTTAAATGAAATTCATCAAAAGTGGAATTGTTCCGTTTTGTTATGGAGCTCCTCAAATATTCTAGGTTCTTGTTATATAAAAGACACGCTAGGTTTTTTTAAACTCAAAAGAATAAAAATTTTTTGGCAGAAAATTATTTTACTTCTTCTAAATAGTATGGAGTGAAAATCGGTTCAGTCAAAAAAAAAGATAATGACCATAATTTAAGCAAATCTTTAAAATATGTATGTTTTTCTCTATATACCAGAAATTACAAATTTACGATGCGGTCAAAATTTTCCAAAATAAAAGGTTGACTTAAATAAGTGTCAGTTTTCAAAGGCCGAAAAAAATTTAATTTATATTAGAGATATCAAAAATCTCGATATCGTTGTTCAAAAAGCCAAATAGTTGTATTAAAAAGTCAAAGTAGTCTGTACATTGTAAGCGAAATTTGTATTTTTTTTTACTTTGAGTCAACACTTAGAGTATGCCCCCTACTAAAGCAATGCATTGTTTTGGTAGTTTACTAATAGGCTATAAGGAAAATGAAAGACATTTAATGTAACTTTTTCAAATTGTAGCCTACTAGGAAGACTGCTGCCGGGCGTCTATTCCACATAAGGCTCGTTTGACCGAGAAACGAACTTTCTCTGTAATGCCTGGTGCGATACATTGAACAGCCCAAACGATTGGATGTGATCTGCTGGAATACGGGCATGCACCCGCGTCTCAGTTATGAGTTCGCCCATTTTAGATGAACACTTACCGTGGTTATATCGATATAACAGTGACACACAACCAACATTCCGATAATGCATCTATGAGTCAATAGAGCTGGATACCCTACTGTCATTGATGAGCTTCAACGCAATCCTTTGCACACGATCCAAAAGCTTCAAGATAAACTTTGAAGCAACTGCCCAGATATGGGAGTGTTAATCCATAGGCGATATAAATAGTGAGGAGATCAGTCAGATTGAAGTAGTTCTTGCACCGTTTTAAAAAACTAATGGCCAATTTTCAGAATTGATGTTAAATCAAATTTATGTTTAAAATCGTTTTAAATACAAAATTCTCTTCTCCACTAAACACTTAAATAAAAATTAATTCACCGATATGGTACATTTAAATTCAACTTAAGTGTTCATTGTAATAATTAAGCAAGGTTGCCTCAATATGCACTGAACCAAAAATTTTCGTTGGCTCAACGAATTATTCGTTAATATAATGAAAATAATACCTAATGAAAATAAAATGTTCATTATATTAACGAATAATTCGTTGAGCCAACGAAAATATTTTTATAAACGTTATTCGTTTGCTTTACGTACATTTTCATTGCATTTTTGGTTCAGTGTGGCAACAATACAACAACAACAGGCAAAGCAATAACATGCAGCTGTTTTTTTTGAGACCACCTTGCAAATAAATAACCTTTTTTATGATATTTTTTTGTATTTAGTAGTGCTACCATACTTTTATCTTAATTAAATAAGAATTTTCAAATAAAACTCAAAAAATCAATCTGTATTTAAATACGGGTTAAGTTAATATGAAAATTAACTTAATATATATTTAAATGCTATCCTGTAAATTGGGCATAAGACACTTGAATGCTTCTTTCGACACTTGAAAAGCATGATGGTTCTAAGGAACATCATAATGGATTTTCATGCCCAGAACATCAAGAGTGTCTGATTCCTCAATAGCTATACCTCCCATGGATACAGATAAAGCTGACTTCACAAGACGTCTGTGGGCCAACAAACAGCATTAGCTTTACGAACATTAAAATCGACCCTATTCGCAAGACATCACCCGGAGGTTGTCGTAAGCTCATGATCGAGTGTAACGTTTATATTCTGCCTGATAGCTTCAACCTCAGTAAGGCTTGGTCTATGATTAAAGGAAAATGAATGCCAAATGCTGCCGTCATCTGCGTCGTTAAGAAAAAGTGTAGGAAAAAAACAGAGCCTTGCTTGATATATGCTAACTTTCGGGCACTCCTGCAGCTAACGTAGTCTGTACATTGTGATCGAAATTTGTAAATACATGTTTTGAAGTATTAGCTTCGAAATCAATCGAAATTTGGTTGAAAATCCAAAATTTTTTTTTTTAGGTTTTGCCCGAAATCTCCCACTGTGCGCTATATTGAAGTGAGTTGATACTTTGACATTTACAAGTAGTCCAGACTATAGTCAGTTCAAGTATTTTCCATAACCATCTCAAATTTTTTATTTTTTTTTAATTTTCAAGATAATTTTCAGAACCAAAGGACAGTTGAATCAAAGTTTACTGTGTACTAAGTATACAGAAATAAATAAAATAAAACTAAACAAAACAGAAAAAATTGATTTATTATTTGCCATGATGGCTTAAGGCTAAATAATTACTGCAAATAATAAACAGAAAACACAACAATACCAATCACATACATTCATATATTAACACAATTTACGATAAAATGTACATAAATAGTTTTATAGGTAAACCCACTATGATCCTGTTAACGCAAATAAAAAATAAAGAATATCCTGGAAAAAGGAGATGAACAAAAATCTGCTGGAAAAAAACATGCTTTACTGATTATGTGGGTTGCTTATTTATTATTCTTGATATTTGTTTAAGCTAAATTTTTACAAATATTTATTACAAAATAAATATTTAATGCAATTTCCAAATGTAGATATTTGTATGTGTTTGTAACACACAAATACCAGGCATAAATTATTTATGAAATTATGCCAATCATAAAATATTAATGTGCAGATGAAGGTTGATTTACACAACGAATTACAGGATTTAGGGCTGAATAAATAAGCTAAATAAAAAAAAGCGCGTTAAAAAAAAAATTATTTTTAAATTTATTTTTTCTTTTACTTTTTTAAAGAAAAATTCTATAAAATAATTATGGTATTCATAGATATCGTCACCTTAAATGCAAACGGATGTAAATACACAAAAATTCGATATTGAGTTTTTGATTGAATTTTGTTCGCTTTATTAAACTACATGTTCGCGCAAATTTGTTAACCCCTGCGATTAAAAATGGCGACATTTTTAAAGAACACCTTGTTATTATATATTTTCGCGAAAACTCAAACGCAATTTGTTAATAAAAGCAGACATTTAAATCGCGCACATAACGAAAACATATTTCTTTATATTCTTACCTCTTCAAAAATATTTTCAACATAAAATTTTTTAACATATGGCTATTTCCACAGAAATGTCAACCACGTGTGAAAAAATTAAAGCTGAAAACCTGTTTCTTTTTTAATGTTTCATTAAAGAAAAACCCTTGAAATTTATTAAACTAAGGAGTCCGAAACTTATTTTTATTTCCGCGCCCAATTATTGGACTTCAAAGTTGTGCAAGGGCTTTGGTTACCTCTTTTTGAGTATTATATTGCAATGCAAACATTTTTGAAAATTTTCATTGTTTCCCCTTTATGCCACATTTGCTCCAATCGCAAAGCTGAAAAAGCACAAGAAAATATTTGCAAAAAAACTTAAAACAAATTTTTAGGAATTTTCGAAAGTGTTTTTGGAAATTGTTGGATTTCCCTTGGAGTTTTGTAAAAAGTTTTTATTGGTTTGTGCAACGCATTAATTCTGTTCACCAGCAAAATTGCATTTAAAAATATTAATTAATAAAGTTTTAATTGTTCAATGGTTTTTGGGCAAACATACAACAGAAAATTTTTTCGCATTATTTTTAAAAAGTAAAATAAGAAGCAAAAATTCCCGAATTCTTGTTGCTAAAATAATTAAGTTAAATACATCAAATTTTCAAAGTAGAATGATTAAGAAAACCATATCGAGCATGCTGCTTGTATCAAATAATGTAGAGCTCTTCTGTTAACATAGAAGGGAATACAACAAAGGCAAAAGAAACATGTGTAACGAATGGGTGGGTAAGTATCACTTACTAAGTAAAATAAACTAATAATAATAATATTCTCTCTCTTTGTCTCTATCTAGTTGTCGGGGGTAAGTGTTTAGGTAAGCATCAATCAATTAATCCGCTTTGAAATTATTTCAAGTACGAATTCGGGACTAAATCAACTTACAAATTTTTGAATCAAGCACAGTTTGAACATTATTTTAAGTACAGTGAACCTGTATAATCCAAACATGAATCAAGAAATATGTACTTGATTAAGGGACTTCTGTACTTCCCGCATATTGACCACATTTCGGATTGATTTATGTACGGATGGATTGGTATTTCTTTTGTAATAAATCAGGATCGTCAGGTTATGAATTGTTAAGGAGTATTGGTGTGTTTTTAGTTCCCTATAGCTCTTGGTTAGTTTATTATTTAAATTTGTATTGTCTTATATACTATTTTTGAAAATCAATCTTAACCTTTCTAACTTATTCTAAATACAGTATAACCCGGTTAATTACCCCACGCTTAAATGCCTTTCTCGGTTATTTACCTTGAGTTTTAAATCCCCGTTTTTTTCTTCCATTTTTGAAACAAAAATCCACGTTTAATTGCCTTACGCTTAATTACCCAATTCGGGTAATTGCCTTAAAAAATAAAATCCAAAAACAAAATTACACCTAAATTTCACTCGTTTAATTGCCTCAGTACTATTTGACAACAACACAGCAAGTAACACAATAGTACCAAAATATGACTTATTTGAAAGCAAAATTTTCCACAATTTCATATTTGCATTAAAATAAAATGTATTCTGTGCTCACCAGAATAAAGTTAGTTGAATGAAAGCTGTATGTTTAAATCTGCACCGATTCAACAATAGTTAATTTGCTGTAAGATATTTTGGGCCAAATTTAATCTTAATGCGAACATGATTAAATGGTTTATGGACAAAAAGAAAGAAGTTTGCATGGGGACTATGTGATATTATAGACCGATTCTCACAATTTACATAGGTTTCGTTCTTATGACAATTAAAACTTATTTACCAAATTTTATCAAATTATCTAATAACTGCTACTTTTACTTTCCGCACAAGGTTAACATGGACAGACGACCAGCCAGATGGACGGACAAACATTTATATAATGGCTTTTTTCTTAATTTTTGCATATAAATAAAAATTAGAAGTGTTGAAAAACATTTATCTTCACAAAAACTTTCTTTGACTTACAATTGTAGAGTGAAATTAAATGTAGATGGCGAAATTAAAGCAACAGAAAATTGATCTGTTAACCAGAATTTTAAGGAATTTTTTTTATTTGCTGACCATGTATAAAAATATGCTTTAAAAATGTGATATATGCAATAAAAATGCAGCAATAGCTAAAATATGCAAATTATTCACAAACAGATCAATACCAAAATTCATAACAAGCTCTAAACGGATAAATATATTGTTGCTGTCTTCATTGAAAAACCATGCAATTCCGTATTTACGGTTTCCCTGCTCATAAGTTTGTAAATATGTATGAGTACGCTTTTGTTAGTAGGATATGACAAAACTTCTCAAAAAGCATTACAGTTAAAAATACAGCAATCCCATTGCTTTTTAATGTTATCTCTTTAGATTTAGCTGATACATGTAAAAATTCCTGTCAACTTTTTTTCATACATCAACGTTAAGGTATCTTGTAAATAAATACGTTTAATTACCTCACTGTGGTATTTAAACGTATTCGCTTAATTACCTCAATGAGGTAGTTAAACGTATTCTTATAATTACCTCAACGAGGTATTTAAGCGTATTCGTTTAAATGCTTACCCCGCATAATTACCCAAAAATATTGGCATTTTTGGCGAGGTAATTATCCGTGGAATACTGTATGACAATATTATATTCTTCTCTTTCAATACTATGAAGGATCATATTCACATTTCTATTTGATCAATCGTTGTACTTTGTGTCTAGAAATACACTCAAAATAGCAATGTGTCACCCAAATAGTTATTGAAAATTGAGTAATGTTATTGATACACATATTAATTGTTGTGTTACAGGCATTATGGGCTTGTGTGATACACTACACTTTTCAGTATATTATTTAACATTAAAATTAAACACGTACGGCCAATTTCACCAAGTTCAGTAATAAATAACTATCAGTTATAACTGTCAAAAACAAATTACTAACTGGAAGTTAAAGTAATATTTAGTTTTAACATAACTTGGTAAAATTCGCAGTTTATGTTTTAAAATATTATAATTTCCAATATATTTTTGTTTTTATTTACCATAACATGTTCGGAGACAACCATAACATGGTTGTGGCTTTTGGATGGACTAAATTAAACTTTAGATGGTTGTCGGCAGTGTTGCCAAAACTTGATGACCAAAAATGGCTCAATTTACGGAAAAAAATGGCTAAAAAATGGCTAAAAATCGGCTAAAAAATGGCTAAAAACTTTTTTTAAATAAAAACACATTGAAATTCAATAACAGAACATAAATAATTCATTTAAAGTTGTTAACGATGAAATTGTAAGTTAAGATCACTTTGTTGAATAAGAATAAACGTTTATTAATATTTTGGTAGATATTTAAAAAATTAAATCAACGATAAATTCGATGTCGTTATTGTTCATCTCAAAGGAATCACTCGTTTTAAATAATTTGAAGGTTAATCATAATCACGACAACATTCACCCAACCTTTTGACTCCAGATCTACAATAAAAAACACGTAAGAAAGTACCCAGACTATATGATACCCTACACCACATTAGAACCTTTGTACCAAATTTTATCAAATAATCTCCAAAATGACGACCTGTACTTTACGCACAAGGTTTACATGGACAGCCATCCAGCCGGACAAACATTTATTGGGCTCAGAAAGTGATTCTGAGTCAATCGGTATACTTAAAGGTGGGCTTAGGACCAATATTTTAAGGTGTTACAAACATCAGCACAAACGCATAGTTTATATTTTATTGTTATGTTAAAAATATTTACCTAACTGATAAAATCGAATTACCAGTTGCTAAAAGTAACTCATTTCTCAAATTACTGTTAACGATGTTTACTTGGCTAAATTCCCTCTCTACTTCAGCATTAGACCATGGAAGTGAGAGCAACTTTATAGGCAATTCTGAAATTTCTAAAAAAATGTTGTTGCCGTCTGTATCTCTTTATGGAAATATTTGCAACCAGAAAGAAACACCGATGTTTTTGTTGATCCATTTTATAAATTTAATATTGGAATACTGTTCCATTATTTTGAAAAATGTTTCGTCATCATAGTTTATAGCGATTTGCAACATTTGTAAAAGTTGTGATTTAAATACAAGGCGTTTTAATTGTTAAAAATTTTTATTTTACTTTTTAAATTTTTATAATAAAATGAAAATTATTCTTTTAAAAGAAAAACGACAAAAATAATTTTATGGCTAAACAAGTTGAAAAATGGCTAATGGCTAAACTCATTTTTTAATGGCTAAACAGGGTGAAAAATGGCTAAATAGGCAACACTGGTTGTCGGTGACAATAATATGGTTAAAGTAACCATAATCTGTTTAAGTGTATGGTTGTAGCGAAATTTTATTACACCTTTATATTGTTAAATTCAAACATATTTGATGTTTTCACGGAGGTTAAGATTTTATTTTCTAATAGAAACAAAATGTTATAATCATGAAAGAAGTATGCAATGTTATAAACTACAATGGTTTTTGTGGTGGCCATTGCAAGGACCATGATATGTTTTTTCTCTGCGTGTAGTTTAGGAGGTGCGCATATATTTTGTTATTTCTTTATTTGCGTTGAGTCCTTGGCCTTGGCTAGTTTAAGAAAGTTATTTTCAAGAGCCGTGGCTGTTCTCCAAACTAAGTTAGTATCATCTGAGCAGTTCAGAAATTTTGTAGTACATAGTATCAGTCAAGTTATATTCATTGTTATTCCAATTAACTATAATCAAACTGCCCACACCTTTTTTTTTGCTTCATTTACATTGTGTGTGAGAATTTCTCGACAATTCTAGAATTAGTAAAGGTTATTATTAAAATAGTTATTATAACTTTAAAACGTGCCTGGTAAGCTTTGTAGGATTATGGTAGTCAGGTAAGGAAAAATTACTGTAGTCGTCCTAATACTGATACTAGTTATCTCTGAGATTAATATTTTGTGCTTCAGTTAGACTTATTTTTAGGTAAGCTCCTTAATTGAATCGTTTATATCAAAAACCAGTCAAGCAAACAATTTTTTATTTTGAGAAAAGGGAAGAAAAATTAAAACTACTTTTAACTGATATATAAAAGTCATTTAAAGATTTTGCAACGGTTTAATAAACTTACAACTGTTTTTACCTATATTGACATTGATTTAAAAAAATAATATAAAGTTTGCACTTGACAGGTTTCTGAAACAAACAGCAATCTTAATTGTAAATTGCGCACAAAATATCCTAATTTTATAAAGTAAAGTAAAATGAAAATTATTTGTTCTTGAATCACAGAAAAAAATAATTTTCATATTTGAATACGAAAATCGCAAATTTGATTACAAAAATTTTTGAATTTTCTGCGATGACGATTTTTACGGAAAAAATGGCTAAAAAATGGCTAAAAATGGGCTAAAAAATGGCTAAAAGTTTTTTTAAATAAAAACACATTAAAATTCAATAACAAAACAGAAATAATTCATTTAAAGCTGTTTACGATGAAATTGTAAGTTAAGATCACTTTGTTGAATAAGAATAAACGTTAATTAATATTTTGGTAGATATTTAAAAAATTAAATCAACGATAAATTCGATGTCGTTATTGTTCATCTTAAAGGAATCACTCGTTTTAAATAATTTGAAGGTTAATCATAATCACGACAACATTCACCCAACCTTTTGACTCCAGATCTACAATAAAAAACACGTAAGAAAGTACCCAGACTATATGATACCCTACACCACATTAGAACCTTTGTACCAAATTTTATCAAATAATCTCCAAAATGACGACCTGTACTTTACGCACAAGGTTTACATGGACAGCCATCCAGCCGGACAAACATTTATTGGGCTCAGAAAGTGATTCTGAGTCAATCGGTATACTTAAAGGTGGGCTTAGGACCAATATTTTAAGGTGTTACAAACATCAGCACAAACGCATAGTTTATATTTTATTGTTATGTTAAAAATATTTACCTAACTGATAAAATCGAATTACCAGTTGCTAAAAGTAACTCATTTCTCAAATTACTGTTAACGATGTTTACTTGGCTAAATTCCCTCTCTACTTCAGCATTAGACCATGGAAGTGAGAGCAACTTTATAGGCAATTCTGAAATTTCTAAAAAAATGTTGTTGCCGTCTGTATCTCTTTATGGAAATATTTGCAACCAGAAAGAAACACCGATGTTTTTGTTGATCCATTTTATAAATTTAATATTGGAATACTGTTCCATTATTTTGAAAAATGTTTCGTCATCATAGTTTATAGCGATTTGCAACATTTGTAAAAGTTGTGATTTAAATACAAGGCGTTTTAATTGTTAAAAATTTTTATTTTACTTTTTAAATTTTTATAATAAAATGAAAATTATTCTTTTAAAAGAAAAACGACAAAAATAATTTTATGGCTAAACAAGTTGAAAAATGGCTAATGGCTAAACTCATTTTTTAATGGCTAAACAGGGTGAAAAATGGCTAAATAGGCAACACTGGTTGTCGGTGACAATAATATGGTTAAAGTAACCATAATCTGTTTAAGTGTATGGTTGTAGCGAAATTTTATTACACCTTTATATTGTTAAATTCAAACATATTTGATGTTTTCACGGAGGTTAAGATTTTATTTTCTAATAGAAACAAAATGTTATAATCATGAAAGAAGTATGCAATGTTATAAACTACAATGGTTTTTGTGGTGGCCATTGCAAGGACCATGATATGTTTTTTCTCTGCGTGTAGTTTAGGAGGTGCGCATATATTTTGTTATTTCTTTATTTGCGTTGAGTCCTTGGCCTTGGCTAGTTTAAGAAAGTTATTTTCAAGAGCCGTGGCTGTTCTCCAAACTAAGTTAGTATCATCTGAGCAGTTCAGAAATTTTGTAGTACATAGTATCAGTCAAGTTATATTCATTGTTATTCCAATTAACTATAATCAAACTGCCCACACCTTTTTTTTTGCTTCATTTACATTGTGTGTGAGAATTTCTCGACAATTCTAGAATTAGTAAAGGTTATTATTAAAATAGTTATTATAACTTTAAAACGTGCCTGGTAAGCTTTGTAGGATTATGGTAGTCAGGTAAGGAAAAATTACTGTAGTCGTCCTAATACTGATACTAGTTATCTCTGAGATTAATATTTTGTGCTTCAGTTAGACTTATTTTTAGGTAAGCTCCTTAATTGAATCGTTTATATCAAAAACCAGTCAAGCAAACAATTTTTTATTTTGAGAAAAGGGAAGAAAAATTAAAACTACTTTTAACTGATATATAAAAGTCATTTAAAGATTTTGCAACGGTTTAATAAACTTACAACTGTTTTTACCTATATTGACATTGATTTAAAAAAATAATATAAAGTTTGCACTTGACAGGTTTCTGAAACAAACAGCAATCTTAATTGTAAATTGCGCACAAAATATCCTAATTTTATAAAGTAAAGTAAAATGAAAATTATTTGTTCTTGAATCACAGAAAAAAATAATTTTCATATTTGAATACGAAAATCGCAAATTTGATTACAAAAATTTTTGAATTTTCTGCGATGACGATTTTTACGGAAAAAATGGCTAAAAAATGGCTAAAAATGGGCTAAAAAATGGCTAAAAGTTTTTTTAAATAAAAACACATTAAAATTCAATAACAAAACAGAAATAATTCATTTAAAGCTGTTTACGATGAAATTGTAAGTTAAGATCACTTTGTTGAATAAGAATAAACGTTAATTAATATTTTGGTAGATATTTAAAAAATTAAATCAACGATAAATTCGATGTCGTTATTGTTCATCTTAAAGGAATCACTCGTTTTAAATAATTTGAAGGTTAATCATAATCACGACAACATTCACCCAACCTTTTGACTCCAGATCTACAATAAAAAACACGTAAGAAAGTACCCAGACTATATGATACCCTACACCACATTAGAACCTTTGTACCAAATTTTATCAAATAATCTCCAAAATGACGACCTGTACTTTACGCACAAGGTTTACATGGACAGCCATCCAGCCGGACAAACATTTATTGGGCTCAGAAAGTGATTCTGAGTCAATCGGTATACGAAAAGGTGGGCTTAGGACCAATATTTTAAGGTGTTACAAACATCAGCACAAACGCATAGTTTATATTTTATTGTTATGTTAAAAATATTTACCTAACTGATAAAATCGAATTAACGGTTGCTAAAGGTAACCTCTTTCTCAAATTACTTTTAACGATGTTTACTTTCAAAATACCCTCTCTACTTCAGCATTAGACCATGGAAGTGAGAGCAACTTTATAGGCAATTCTGAAATTTCTAAAATAATTTTGTTGCCGCCTGCATCTCTTTATTGAAATCCTTGCAACCAGAAAAGAACACCGACGTTTGTGTTGATCCATTTTATAAATTTAATATTGGAATACTGTTCCCTTATTTTGAAACAAAATTTCATCATCATAGTTTATAGTGATTTGCAACATTTGTAAAAGTTGTGATTTAAATAAAAGGCGTTTTAATTGTTAAAAATTTTTATTTTACTTTTTAAATTTTTATAATAAAATGAAAATTATTCTTTTAAAAGAAAAACGACAAAAATAATTTTATGGCTAAACAAGTTGAAAAATGGGTAAAAAAATGGCTAATGGCTAAACTCATTTTTTAATGGCTAAACAGGGTGAAAAATGGCTAAATAGGCAACACTGGTTGTCGGTGACAATAATATGGTTAAAGTAACCATAATCTGTTTAAGTGTATGGTTGTAGCGAAATTTTATTACACCTTTATATTGTTAAATTCAAACATATTTGATGTTTCCAGGGAGGGTAAGATTTTATTTTCTAATAGAAATAAAATGTTATAATCATGAAAGAAGTATGCAATGTTATAAACTACAATGGTTTTTGTGGTGGCCATTGCAAGGACCATGATATGTTTTTTCTCTGCGTGTAGTTTAGGAGGTGCGCATATATTTTGTTATTTCTTTATTTGTGTTGAGACCTTAGCTAGTTTAAGAAAGTTATTTTCAAGAGCCGTGGCTGTTCTCCAAACTAATTTAGTATCATCTGAGCTGTTCAGAAATTTTGAAGTATGTAGTATCAGTCAAGTTATATTCAATGTTATTCCAATTAACCATAATCAAACTGCCCACACCTTTTTTTTTTTGCTTCATTTAGTCGTCGTAATACTTATACTACTTATCTCTGAGATTAATATTTTGTTCTTGAAAATGTCCTTTATAATTTCAAATACAAAGGTCAATTTCTAAACACGTTTTTCACAACTATTGACCTAGAGCAGTTAGACTTATTTTAAGATAAGCTCCTTAATTGAATCGTTTATATCAAAAACCAGTCAAGCAAACAATTTTTTATTTTGAGAAAAGGGAAGAAAAATTAAAACTACTTTTATATAACTGATATGTAAAAGTCATTTAAAGATTTTGCAACGGTTTAATAAATTTACAACTGTTTTTACCTATATTGACATTGATTTAAAAAAATAATATAAAGTTTGCACTTGACAGGTTTCTGAAACAAACAGCAATCTTAATTGTAAATTGCGCACAAAATATCCTAATTTTATAAAGGACCTAAAAAGTAAAATGAAAATTATTTGTTCTTGAATCACAGAAAAAAATAATTTTCATATTTGAATACGAAAATCGCAAATTTGATTACAAAAATTTTTGAATTTTCTGCGATGACGATTTTTGCGGTATTGATAGAAATGTTTGTATGTATAATGGTTAAATTTTTAGTCAACAACCAAGTTAATTGAGTCAATAAAAAAAGTTGTTTCCCAAAATAATTTTTTTTCAACAAAATTTTTACTTGATTTGTTGAAATAAATTGTTGAAAATGTTGAATAAATCAAACAAAATGTTAATCGAATCTTTATTTTTTTATTTATTAATGATGATGTCATAAATTTTCAATTTTTATATTTTTATAAAAACACTAAAATTTATTTTGCGAGGATAAGTAAGTTCCTATGCGCATTTCAGTGGTTGCTTGGGCCAGATCATCAGGAAACCTTTTCCAAAGACTTTGGCAAAACTAAATATATTATTCAAATAAAACTGTTAAACAAATGAGAATTATGAACTATTTAAATAAACAACAGTTGTTAATGTACTGTCCTTATTTTGATTCAAATATTTTTTTTATTGAATATGAAGAAATATTTAATTATTTCATTATTAAATATGTTTTATTGCAAATTTTGCAAAGTGAAAATATGATAAATTTTTTCTTGGAATCAAACAAAAAGTTTGTTGACCTAAAATTTTATTTTTAACAAACTGTGTTGTTAAAAATTTTCTTGAGATATTTTTTCCTGTGAATGCATATTCGCCATCATAAACTTGCTCGACAGTGCTTCCAGTGTATATCATTGAAAACTTTTCTCATAAACATCCAACCAAGTAGGGACTTAGAGCCTTTATCTTTTCACATTTATTGGGACCTAGAAGCGTTTCTCGGCTTTGCTGCATACACCATCACATGGCGAGGGTTATTTTTTTTTGTGCATTTAACCTTCACGAAGCATTAACCGCCCAGTAACTCAATTTTGGATTTTTAGTTCAATTTCAAAATATCTTCTAAAACACTTGCAATTTTCTAAGTAAAACGTATTCAAAGTATTAATATCTCCAAGTAAATTATTGAAAAATCACCAATGTTTTCTAACTATAGTAGGCTTTTAACTTAATTACAACTAATTTTATTTGTATTTTCTATTAATTGAAATGTACATATTTGTAATTTTTGTGTAAATATTATTGAAGGTATTCCAAAACCGCAATACATTATACATTTATAAATATTTGTTATGTAAAGATATTGTTTAAAAAAAATATGAAAGGAAACTTATAAATATTTACAAAACGTTTAGATATTATCGAATACTATCCTTGAGTTCAAGCACAATACACACTTAGCACGAAACACGCACACACGTTTTCTTAAACACATAAACACACACATTGCATAAGTATTAAATTACACAATGTCTATTTGTTCTATTGATGGCTACCAGCTTGAATGATAAAATATATTTAATGCGTATACACTGAACAATTAAGATATAAAGTCATGAACTAAAACTGTCAATTAAGGAAAACTAATGTACACTAAAAAAACAAAATAAATAATATAACTAATCAAGTAATTAATAGGCCAATACAAAGCAAACTTTGATATTTTACTATTCCTCTAGGCATTTTATAGAATGTAAGCAAATTTCTAATCATTGGTTAGAATTTTGTTGTTGCCGTCTGTTTAACTCGTTTGTGATAAACTGTAATGTCGCAAAGGAGGATTGATATCATTTAAGGCCATGACAAATAATAATACTAACCCCAATCAAGCGGAAAATAAAGCGTGCTCCGTAATTCACATCGGTGGATATAGAGACCCTTGTCAGGCAAAAAAGGAAGTTGAGAAGACAATTGCAAAATTATCGTTCCCCAACCCTCAATTCCGAACTGCGGTTATGCCAGGCAACTCTACGCAACAAACTGAGACAGAAACACGACTCTGCAATAGACGGCTATCTAAACAGCCTAGATGCCACAAAAACACCAATAACAACTTATAGAAGGCTGTAAGACATATGCAATGCCCTATAACCCACGAATCTCCCCTAAGACTGGAAAACCGTACCTGGGCCAAAAACACAAATGAAAAAATAAACGCCTTTGCAAGCCACTTGGAGAAAGTGTTCACGCCACAGGATGCTCATACTTGTTCCTGTCGTCCAATTATTCCTGATACAGTTAACGATCCCATTAAATTTAAATAAACTCAATTAAAATCAGCGATATTAAATGTCAACATTAAAAAATCTCCGGGACCTGACCGCATCACAGGCTCAATGATAAGAAACTTACCTACGTCTGCTTCAAGAATCTTGCTGCTCATCTTTATTACGATTTGGCTACTTCCCATCCTCTTGGAAGACCTCTACAATTGTTATGATTCCTAAGTCAGGAAAGACGCTAGTCAAATTACGTCATACAGACCAATCAGCCTGCTATCAATAGTATCAAAGCTATCAATATTATCAAAGCCTTTTTAGTATAGACTCCCTATCTTAATGAACACGCAATCATTCCGCATCATCCGTACGGATTCCGAGCAAGGCATGGTACAATCGAACAAGTGCATAGAATTGTTACCCAAATTAGATCAGCATTTGAGAGAAAGAAATATTGCTCAGCACTGTTTATAGACATTTCCCAAGCATTCGACAAAGTTTGGCATGATGTGCTGCTCATTAAAATAACACGAGTGCTTCCACAAAACACTCACAAACTCCTTGAGAGCTATTTTAATGGCAGAACATTCATGGTAAGATCAAAAAACAAATACTCCCCCCACCAAGAAAATATCTGCTGGTGTCCCTCAAGGCAGCATATTAGAGCCGTTACTGTATATAATATTTACAGCTGATATGCCAACAAGCCCGAGCACACATAATTCTACGTTTGCAGACGACACAGTATTTATTAATGTTAATCAGGGGCCAAATTACGGCATTCGATATCGATCGAAATTCCCATTCGATTGTATTGTAATTTCGATCGATATCGAATGCCGTAATTTGGCCCCAGGACCCAAAAGTTGCATCGCAGCATTTACAGTCCCACATCAATGAACTAGAGGCCTGGCTAGAAAAATGGAAAATAAAGGTTAACCCGGCTAAATGTGCTCACTTAACTTTCACGCTCAGAAGACAAACGTGCCCAACGTGCATTATCCACAGAGATCTTAACATCCCTACTATCCAGGAAGAAATTAAAAAGCATTCCGTCAAATACACAGATAAACTAATGGTCCATCCCAACTACCTCGCTCGGGATCTAATAAAGTTCGAAGGCCACCGGAGGCTGAAAAGAACCGACACTTTGAGTCTAGCAGGCTTTTTTGACACCTGAATGCAATTAATTAACGGTAACATTGGTAATGGCTTACAAATAACAAACAACAATTAGGATTAAGCTTTGAATACATATTGTAATTTTCGACAAGAAAGATTCAATAACAATAAAAAAAGAGACAAATAATAAAAACATATTTCAGTACAGCGGCCACGATTCATATTTAAAAATAGGCTTAATTAAGAAAATCCCTCACATAATCTAGTTTTATCTCGAAACAGGCTTCAACAGAGTGTTTTTTGATTGTCTACCAATTTGTCAATATTTCGGCATACATATGTACCGCCCTTTTACACTATTCTACAAGTCTCTCGCAAAATGATTTTTGATCAGTTAGTCAAAAAATCAAAGAGAAAATCTTTTCTTTATAACATTGTGCGTCTACACTATTACACTTCAAATAAAACGAAAACTCTTTGTAGAAAATAAACAGCTGTTCAGTAAAAAAACATTTTTATTTTTGTTTTAGGAGCGCTTTAATTCTTGGCGATATATTAACAGACATTCAAAAACAAATAAAAGTGAGAGTCTTACTATATACAAGTAATATCTCAAGGTGTAAACCCGGTTAGTAAATTAATCATAACAAAATTCTCCTTCTAATTCCACTTTTGTTTTATTTTCAGTACGAATTTGGGATTGAATCAGTTTTATAATTCTTAAATCAAGCGCATTTTTAGATTAATTCAATCTTAGTTTTACTTAAAGCAATCTCTCTTTAGGATTCTTTCAAGTGCGAATTCGGAATTGAAAATGGATAAGTTAAGTACTTCGCGATTGAAAATCCGTACTTGAATCAATCTTTCTGTACTTGATTCATTATTAATCCCGCTTCTTACTGACTTGAGTATGGGCTATTTATTGTTCTTTTGAGTGTACCAAATAGCTACCGAAAAACTACTTTTGTTAGAGTAAAAGTACTCGTTCTAAACTTTCCATCTAGGCTAGATAACTCAGATTGTTGAATGGTTGCAAATAACTATCAAAAAAGTATTTTTGTGAAAATAAAAGTACTCGTACTTTACTTTTTGTACCTTTTTACTTGAAGAAAAAAAAAAAAAAAAAAACAGAAAATGGAGAAACAAATACATCAAGGTTTGTGTTCGAAAAAGTTCAGTTACAAATTTTACAAAAAACAAGTTAGAGTGCTATATTCGGCTATGCCGAATCTTATATACCCTTCACCATGATGAGAGAAGAACAAAAAGTTATATACGTAAATAACGTTCTTTAGATTGGTATAAATAAATATTAATTGAGCCACGCCAACTTTTCATTTCGCCATGCCGAAGAATATAAAAAAACAAAAAATTTATATATGTACCTAAGCCCGTTTCCTCTTTTGCCAACGTTGATGTTTGAAATTCGTTTAATAATCTTAAAATCGTTTTTTAGAACATAAAAAATTCAATAAAAAAAAAATGAAAAAAATTCTTTTTGGGATTCGAACTGGTAATATCATCAGTCACAGGAGAGAACTTAACAACTCGGCTACGATTGCTTTTACTGAAGAAGCGTTAAATTAAAATTTACTGAGTCTATGAGTTTGTTTCTTTATTTGAGCGGCATATCATAAACATGCATTTTTGTGTATGTGGATGCGTAAAATTTAACACATTACAAATAAAATCCACCACTTGTAGTGAAGGGTACAAAAAAACAACAAAAAAAAAAACACATTACCAACACTGTATTACCATATCCACTGTATGACAGTAGAAACCAAAATTGAAGGGGTTTGTATGGTATGTTTATGTCGTTTTGGTAATGCAGTGTTGGTATGGTAATGTCACGTCTAATTGGACCTCTAAAGGAAAAAATTTGAGGCAGTCGTAGTTTTATACTCATATCTCAGCCATTTGTGGACGGATCTTGCTGAATTTCAATAGCAAACAATCACGGACTATATATGACATAAATGTATAATAACCTGGCCCCCTCATATATGGGGTCTTCGGAAAATCCATTTCAACGGACAGACGGACACCGTTAAATCAACTTCGCTCCTCATAAGGACCCAGAATATATACACTTTATAGGGTCTAACATCAATATTATAGAAATTACAAACGGAATGACAAACTTATATGTACCCTATTCACCACCCGTGGTGAAGGGTATAATGAAACATATTTTTCTAATATTTAAAACGAGCTTTCTGAAACCAACTTTGTTCCGTTTTGATCGATAACCTTTTGCCATTTTTGGGGTAAAGCCATTATTTCTTCAGTATTCTGAGTATTCTGAACAAAAAATTTATCGAATCGCGTTTTGAAGCCATCTACTGAATTTTAAATAACACCATTAAGAGGGTTCTGAAGAGATCGCAGCAGCTGATAATCTGAAGGTGCAAGGTTCTGGATATCTGCGAAGAATTCTTATCTTTGCTATAATAGAAAAGCAAAATATGGCTCATTTTTAATCATAGATAGCTCTTTAAAGAAAATGTCTTCTAAGAAAGTGAAGCATAAAATGTCAACTTTCAAACAGGTTATAGTTTTGTCTGATGCAATAACCGAATCTACTGACCATTTGTAACCGAATTTTTTCGAACATCCAATATAATTTTTTTTTATAAAATTCGCAGTGTTTAAATTACACTATGCCACAAAAAACTTAACCTCAAAAATGAGATATTTTCTAAGATAAATCAGGGATGCTGATCACGAATATGTCACTCATTTATTTTTCTCAAGAAGCGTTTTCGAGATATACGCGAAAATCGGGTTTTTCTGCAGTTGTTTTAGGTATTTCGAAAAATCTCGAGAACTGTTCAACTGAATTTGCATAGATATCTCTCTTCTCTTTCAGAACCTGTCCAAACTGTGTCGATCGAATAAAGATATACTTAGTTACAGGACTTTAAACTTGAAATTTTTTTATGTTTTTTCAAAGCTCACCATTTTAATTCGCTCCATTAAGGCAATAAAAAAATTTTACAATTTTTTTTAACATGTATCTTAAATAATATTTTGTTTCAAACGTAGCGTCACCACAAGTGCTCATAAATACACAGTATTTTTCTCCTGTTAAAGTAAGTTCTTATATATTTATTTCAAGTTTGAGTCTAAGCCTTTACTTCTAAGTCGAGCCTTTTGACCATTCCAATATTGCCTAAAGTAATTTCGTTCTTCTTCATGGCATTCTACTTAATATCTTCTTCCCTAACATTATCAATTTAAATTATCAATTAGAGAATTAAGGCAATACTGATTAAAAAGTGTTTAACTAGAATAACAACTTTTACTTTGAAAGGGTACTGTGTTATTTGCTTTATTAAAAAGAACAAACAAAATACAATAGTACTGAATTTTCCATGTCGGATTTTTACTTAATTTTGTAATATGCTCAGTTGTGCCCGTCTGTGTCCATTTTTTTTGTTGTTAAAAAAACAAATTAAAAAAAAAATAATATAAAAACGAAAAGTTAAATTTTTACATTTTTAATTAATTTTACAAAAACTATAGATTAGTTTTACCTTATTCCAATTTCCTTGAGTATAACTTGTGTTTATTTTCTACATCGATATCTTCTACTTGTGTATGTATAATAAATAAAGATATTAATAAACACTCTCAATTTATCTATCTTGTTAAACAAGTGTATTCTTCTTCAGTATATTATTTTTTATCTTTTTTGCTTTTGTTATTGTTGTAGTTTTTGTATTATAAGGTCATTTATCTAAATATCAAAATACAAAGAGTAGATATGGGTAAATATAAAAGCAGATTGTATCTTACGGCTATACACAACTGTGAAGAGATATCCTTAAACATAGTTTAGCATTAAATTTTATATTTATTTATACACATCCATGTAAGACAAGAGTTTAGGTCATAGATATTTAATAGTTTTAATTGAATAATTCTCTTTCTTTTCTATCCATTTAAAGTTCTTGATTGAAGTGTCAATATTATGGATACTTGACCAAGAGTATAAGTATTTTAATTTATTTAAAATAAAAAAATTTCCATACAATAAATATAAAAAGGATTTGTGATAGTAAAATGTTGTCTTATAAAAGTGAGGTGTATAAATAAGTTTTCAGCGTACAATAAGATGTTAAATGAACAAAACTTATAAAAAGGAGAGTTGGTTCTGAAATTTGTATTATTTGAGCACTTTAACTTCTTATTTATACATTGAATTAAGTTTATTTCATTTATGTATATCTAAGATAACGGCTATTCACGCCTATTGTAAATAATTTTTCCTCTTTTCACATACTTATTTGCGATCATGAAAAACTCCCACGAAAAAAGGTAATTCAAAGGCGAAAACGGGAAAAATTCCCCTTATCGTGAAATGATTTTTTCCTCGTAATTTGTTCTAGGGAGCAGAACATGTGTGTAAGCAGTTCCTCCTCTAAATTGAATATTAAGGGCTAGATCCGTTAATAAGGCACAAACCGATATATTGGTCAACAAAATGCAAAACCACAGCTCGATTGCCTGCGGATTTGTGAAGCTTTCGAAAGACATAAATTAAAAAAGTACAAGATTCTAACGTTGAACACTGGTCAATTCCGGCCAAAAATGATTTTTTTTTTTTTTTAATTTTAATAAATTTTTGATATTCTTTAATTAGACTCGAGTTCATCAAATTTAATTTTCATTAAATTATTTTCACTGAGGGAAGGAATTTTACAACTTGGAATTTTTTATTAAAATTTATTGATAATTTTTCCTGGCCGAGCTGGGATTTGAACCCGGGTTGATCTTTACATGTTTCAAGAAACACCACTTTCTATCGTCAGAAGATCTTTGTGTTTCCCGAAAAAAATTTCCCGGGATTAATTTTAAAAAAGTGTCACGGGATTCCCGGGAATTCTTTCCCACGTAGAAACTCTAATGTGTACACATATGTTTGCATTAAGAAATTTTTAGCTTAGAATGGTGCAAAATTTTCTTGGTTCAAGCAATATTTTTAGGTGATTTAGTAAATAATTCTTTCCGTGTAAAAAACGGTACATATTTACATAAATTTCTGTTCTTATAGCACCATGGTGAAGGGTATCTAAGATTCGGCATAGCCGAATATAGCACTTTACAAATTTGTAACGCATTTTTACACCCAAATTTATCTATTTTGATACACTGTATAACCACCTTGTTCTATAACAGGTAAGTTAAATGCATGCACCCTAGGGCTACAACTTTTTCACACTTTTTGCGAATATCAAAAACGGCATAGTATAGTCGTATAGAACATTAAGAGTTAATAACAAAAAATATGATAATTTTTTCGGATTGTTAAAAAAGTTCACGCAGGGATCGGGTTGAAATTTGAAAACAACCATTTTTATCCTACGGAAATTTTAAAAAATATACACCTGATATTTGTATATATTCCTATACGTATCACTTAAATGCTATTTTGGAATTTATCCACTGCTTTAGATTTAATAATTTTCCTTCGGTTTACAATTCATCGCGGTTAAAAATTTCTTGAAAAGTTTTACAAATTTGCTTCCCTGCGTGAGGTTTTTTTCGCAAAACGACGGAAGACAGGTGTTTTCATTACTAAAACATTCTTGGCCACTCCGTGGTACTATGCCAAAAATTTGGTTATAGTCCTAATGCACACTTTCAAAAAAAACTAGGACCTAAGCTTTAAAACTTATTTGTACGCCTAATAATAAATTTAAGTGTAAGAATAAACCTGTCATTTAAAACAGATGGCCATAAAACTAATAATATTCATTCAATTTCTTGTTTTTTATAAATTTATAAGACAATTTTTATTTTCTGTTGCTATAATAAAAACCAAAACATAATAAAATATTTTAAAGGATTATTTTTCTTTAGCTATAGAAACTTTTTTAAAAGAAAATATATTTTTATATTTTTCTTACTTAAAAAACATTTTAAGTAAATAATATACAAAATTAATATCAGAAGATCCTAAAAAAAATACAACAATGCTGCTCACAAATCGAACATTTTTTTTATAGCAGCCATTTTTTAACCATTACAGGTCTTAAAAACAACTATGCAGCGGTCACAGCCCACACTATTATTACTTGTTTTTTACTTCTTTGCCCCGTATACACTGAAAAACTATTGTAAAAGTAATATTAAAAAAAAAACACTAAGAAATAAAATAAAAATAAATGTGTAGTATAAAAAAAAAACAGAAATATAAGTAAACTGAACATAAAAGAAAATATATAACCGGAAACCGGAAATAAAATACCGTTGGTGTAGCATATAAACTTTATGAACGTGCACACAATGTTAATGTTTCCGATTTTCATTTTCAGACTATATAAATTTCTTTAACTCTCATTCCCCAACCTGCCACTTGGAAATAACCAACAGCCTCAGTAAGAAAAACAAAAACTAAAAGAAGGAAACAAAATATGAAATGTGAAACAAAGAAAAAAAATAGTAAAAATCTTTTACAGAGTATAATTCCATTTGTGGCAATAAAAAAATCTTCAATTTTATTAAAACCGAAATCATTGTATAGTTGCTGTAAATGTTGTTACATATTCATACATTTGTATGATTGTAAAACTGAAACATTTATTGTGTTATATGCATATACATTCATATGTATGTATGTATTTATGTAAGTATGTATGTGTCTGTTTGGCCTGTTATATTACAAATATATGTATAAGTTTATATACATACCCAACGGTAAATATTGAAAGGACCGCAAGAGGCAGGGCTTTTTAAAGACCTCTATACTAATTTCTAAAAGATTATTTTGTTGATGATGTTTTGTCTTCAGAAATATGCCTTCTGAAAGGTATATATCTCTTTCAGAAATAACTTCCAAAATATTGGTTAGACCTTCGCTACCCAGCTAGCATAGGCTGTTTGTTAGACGATTATGTTAACAAACCAAATTTTTTTTTTATATATTACTTTTTTGACACGCTCGTCTTTTAATCTTGGAATGAACCTTTTGCCACTCTCTGCAAAAATCATATAACAATTACTAAATAAGAGCGTTTTTGAAATATGAAAATGCTATTGTCAATACAATTGCAATAAAACAAACCGACCAGAGGATCTGTAAAAAAGGATTTTCCGACAGGTAGTGTTGATTTCGCGACCTTAAGGTTTGTTTTATATAAATTTTATGGAAATTAGAAGTTTAGACATGAAAAAGACGCCTGATGCCCCTTTTTAGGTAGCTTAGTTATAAGACTAAGCATTTCAGGAGTTGTAAAATAATCCCTACATGGGTCTCATACGACTCTTGGCATGCTTTTTAAAAGACACGTTAGATAAACTCTACATACATCACAAACGATTCCCTTTACGATTAATGTAGGCGTAGGCGTTATAGAAGAATCTCTCATACGAATTAGCACGTATAACAGTTTCTACAGTGCGAGGAATCGTTTACAATTAAAAAATGAGCTCTTCGACGATCAAAAACACTCTTTGTGAGATTTCCAATAGACTCCTAGACGATTGAAAATGATAGCTGGGTATTCTCTTTTTTTACCCTAGAATATCATACTTATGTTTGTGAAATAAACGTCATACTTATGCGAATAGACAACGGTGATATTAACAAAAGCCAACAGGATGAAATGCGTAAAAAAATAATTGAAATTTCGCTTGTTCAATAATTTTTTATTGACATTAATGATATTAAATAAAATTATACTCTTATATTAAAATTATTTTATTAAAACAGAAGGTTTCAGAGTTCTGCTTTGTGTGTCTTGTTTTTCAAAACATAAAAACAAAATTTAATAAGCTGAAGCCTCATTAAAATATTGAAAAATTTGGATTAAAAACCATAAAAAACATTAATAAGAATATTTAACTTAAAAATATATACTCCATTAACTTTAATTACATCATAGAATTAACTAATTAAATAAAAAGAGGATTTGATTTTCATAAGGTTTAGCTTTAAATTTGCGCAAGAGTCACAAAGCTTTAAATTGTGCTCCGCATTTTTCGTGCTCTGCATCTTATGCTATGTTCATATTTGGCTTCTTAAACGCTTTTAAGCAGTTCGAACGTGATTAAGCTCTTATCACTTCAAAATCGATATGATTACCCATACATTGAAGTGAGTTGTTAATCAATTCAAATTGACCTGATTACAACTTATCACTTCATAAACCACATAGAATCCACTGAACATACCTCAAACTGAGTATAATGTAGAATAGCCAACATGATCGTGTACAACCGGCCACGATTTCTGCTTAATGTTTTTATTTTTTTCCTTAAATAATTCATAAATATTCACAATTTAATCATTAAAATAATTAAAATAATCTTCTGATAACTTTATTAAAACATTTTTATCCATTTTTAATACTTTAAATAAATATAAATTTGTTTGCTGTGTTTTTTTTTTTTTCTTAATCATCTGTCATTTAAGTCATGACAAATGTAATGTGAACGGCTTTGATTAGCTAAATCAATATTTTGCGTTTAAAAACCCAAATGTGAACTTAGCATTAAGCACACAACTTTTGTCTTTCGTCGTTAAAACGGAGGACAAAATATGCATATTTTTAATTTATTTTTCGTTGAAACCTGCTCTTTTTGCTATTATATAAAAAACAAAAAGACTTTACTACCAGCTGAAAAAATATAAACTGGAAATTTATAGTAAAAGTTACATTAACTTCATACAGCGTCCTTTCGACCACTTATTTGCAAAGAAAAACATACTTATCCAATGCGTGGACACCTTTAAATGGGCACACATCAAGAGTATGTATATCAACAGCTGCCGCTATATGAAAAACCAACTAAACAAGAACACAAATACAGAAAAAGAAAAACAAAATAGAAACATGCGTCGTCAATAGAGTATTACGTTCTAGGGCAGTGTTAACCAAGCCCCGAACGCACGTACACAAAGATATTATGTGCTTGTGTGCGGTTGCAAACAGAAGCTGCGGTCGCTGCCGAATTGTACACTGTGTAACAATCTAATATATAAATTTGTTCCGTATAGCCGTCTAAACTACCGACCCGATCTTCATGAAATTTTCACAGTATGTACTGTCGACCAAGAAGGACAAGTATGCTATATTAGGTCAAGATTGGACAAAGGGGCGTGGTACCTCCCATACAATTTTTTTTTATATAAATTTTTTGTCAATTATTTTTTTTTTATTATTTCAATATTTTATTTTTTTTTTAATAAAATTATTGGATCCCGTGCAACGCCGGGTAACCGGGCCAGCTAGTGTAAAATATTTATTTAAAAAAAAAAACATCAGTTCCCAAGAAGTATAAGCTTTGTTGCTCTGTGTGCTTTTGTGTTGATTACAAAAAAAAACAAAAACAATACCAAACAAGCGTGCGTGGTGTTGCTTTCACAAAGCTTGATCAGAGACTGATGATAGACTGATGTTTTGAAACGAACAAAATTGTTGGGTACATGTGAATGCCGACCGTGTCTGTGTGAAAAATACGATTATAGACTGGCTCGCGAGTCTATGGATTGGTTATGTCTCTTCTAGGGTTAAGAATGGAAAAACAAAATTTTTCAGTTTAATTTATTTTTGATCTTAAGCACATTTGCTACTCACTTCTTTGAAAAGGGAAAGAAGTTGTTCTATTTTTATATTTTTTTGGTCTAGTTACTTTTACAAAATCCAAAATGTTGCTGATCAGCTCTTCCATTATTCTAACAAAGCTTACCTTTTTTACGTATCAGCCAGCTGTGTAAGAATTGTTTGTTCAATTATTTTTATTGATAAAGCGAACATTTAATCGACGTAAAAGCTGTTGAACCTGGGTTCGATTCCCAGCTCAATCAAGAATGAAAAATTATCAATAAATTTTAATTCATTTTATGTTTTACGAATCCTTTCTTCATAAAAATAATTTATAGAAAATAAAATTCAATTAACTTGAGCCTGATTAAAACATCAAAATTTGGATTAAAAACCATAAACAGTTCAACAAAATAACCACAATACTTATTATTGTTTTTTTTCTTTTTTATATATTATACAGAACGAACTATAGTCGGGCTCGATACCCTACACCACAGTATTTAAAAATTAATTTTCAAAAGTGTATGGATATATGAATAGGGATCTATCTATGTTTTAAATTTCATTAAAACCGGTTTGATAGTTTCTGAGAGGCAGAAATCGCCCCCTATCGCCCCTCTTAGTCCTATGATTCGGCCCATTTTCAGTAGGCTTGGTCGTTGTGCCAAATTTTATTAAATTATCTCAAAAATTGCGACCTGTACTTTGCGCACAAGGTAACATGGACAGCCAGCCAGCCAGCCGGACGGACATCGTTATATAAATCCAGAAGTGATTCTGAGTCGATCGGTATAAGGTGGGTCTAGGACATAAGTGTACAGAAAAATCAAAATTATAAGCGGTTGCCCACAGCAGTCATGTATATATACCCTGCGGGAAATTTGTGTCAATTGGTCCAACAGACTAGTCCTGGGATTTTTGAGAATAGAAGAAGTACAAAAAGAAAGGACTCATGACCAGTGAAAGAAGAACCAATCCCTTAACTGGTTTATGAAGATCAAAAAGGTAGAAAAACTAATGAATTTCAGTACAGTCGTCACCGGTGCTGTGACACATTTTTTGGCAATTTTAAAATTTGGTTCTTGAATTTAACTCTAGGACTTGTTTTATTGAAATAATACTACATTTTAGTAATTGACACTAAGCATGTTCATTGAGAATAGATCTGTGACTGGTCAAATGGTGTCAATTAACCCCCTCCAATGACAACCCCATGTAAAGGTGATAGGTCTTATTCATATAAAGTGTTAGAACTAGAACCGGTCTCTACCACCAAAGACCTATCACGGGACTACTTTGCTGTCAGTTCGCTTTCCTCTAGGGTATTTCTTGTAATTATTTTAAGACATATGACTTTACAACTTTACGACTACCTTGTGAATCCCCCAGTTGTATTTACAAAAATATCAACACTCCTACCGTACATGCACTCGTCGCTGTCACATGAACGACTTAATTAAAGAGCATAAAAAACAAAGAGGTATGGCATCTAAACTATTGTTTGGTGAAATGGGCATCAATGGTCTAGGACCAATGTTTTAAGGTGTTACACACATCAGCACAAATGCATAATTCCCTCTCCACTATTGTGGTGTGGGTGTAACAAACGCTTAAATTTGTTAATTATACATATAAATTTTGACAAATTTTTATTTGCTTTCCCTTTAACGAATTTTAACACGTTTAGGTATTTTTATTTACAATCAACCAAGTCAAGTCGACCCCAGAATTTATTTATATTCCCTTTTGAAATTCCTTAAAAGCCTTTTAGAATTCCAGAAACAAGAAAGGAGTGTGGAAGGGTTTGCTCGCAATGACAACCTGTGTAAAAAAATTATAAAGGCCTTCTTTAAGGCCTCTTAACTCATTCTTTTTAACTCTGGGTATGTACATGTTTCTTGGGTTGTATGACGGTTATGTTCGCCTATAAAAATAATTTACATATCAGGCTAGAGAGCAATTTGTCAAGTGACTATATTGTATTTTTTATTGAGACTAAGAATATTGGTAAGGATTATATAGCGAGTATAAATGTCGTAATATTGTAAGAACTATAAAATTTTTTTGACCTTTAGGCCATAAATTTTGATAAAAATTAAAAAAAAAAACATGAAAATTTCAACAACATTTTTTTTTTTTTTTAATTTATATCTCCTAAGAAAAATTTTCATAAAAACTACACAGAAAAATTATCAGATGTTTTTTATCAACTAAAAAAAATTGTTTTAAAAGTATTTCAATTTAATTAAAGTGATAATTGAATAAATTATTTTTTTGTGGAAAGAAAATTAAAAATATAATTCTGAGTTAGTTAACATTTTAGTTGTTTTGAAACAAAATTTTAATTAAAATATTAATTGAAAAACAAAAACTCGAAATTGATTTTTTCGTTTAAAATAAAATGATTTAAAATTGTAGAATTGTTGTTGGAAATTGTTAAATCTGAGCTATATTTAATTAAATCAATTAACACATTGTTTGAAACGGCAAAGTTTTTTGATCATTTTTTTAATTAAAAATATCATTTATTGAACTAAAATATTGACAATTTAAAATTTTTCATAATCTATATAATCATTTTGGTAATAGGTGCAAAATCAACAAATTGTTTGCTTGATTCTATGAATTTGGTGATTAGAGAAAATTTTTAAATTTTTCTGTTAAAAAAAAAAAAATCTAAATTAAACATATGTATAAAAAATTTTATGAAATCGATTAAAATTTCCATTATGCAAATAAGCAAACTTGGGAGAATTATTTCATGAAGCCTCTTTTTAACTTTTGTGCAATTTTAAGAAACGTCAATACAAAGAAAAAATAAATGAAAAAGTAAAAGATTTGTATTAAAAAAGTTAAATTTATTTTAAAAAAATGTCTACAGAAAGCCAACGGACTAAATTACTCAGATTATTCCAAGAAATGTTGTTTGTAATATTTAAACACTTTAATTTTTTCGAAAAAAACGATGCACAATTGAACATCGCAAGATTACGAGCCAAAATTGTTGGGCCTTTTAGATATAAAGCTTTCGAGTTGTTTGGTTGACAGCGTAACACATGTTCCACCGATTGCAAAGCGGCATCGAATGCTGATATTTTAATTTGTGCCATAGCCAAATTATTATAGACAACTAATGGATCCTCTTACAAAGTTTGTTATTCCGAATTTGACAGCTTAAATAAGAAACATAAATTATAACAAAAATTTTAAAATTATATTAATAAAATATCCAACATCTATATCTTCTCTTTCAAAATCAGAATCGGGATCACCATCACGATTATCTAAATATTCTAAAGCTCGTCTATACACAGAAAAAAATTTTTGCGCCAGTAAAAGAATTAATAAAAAATAAAATTAGTTTTAATTAAAAATTTAATCAGGTGAATTAAACTTTTAATCAAGTTTAGTATTAAATGTTTAACTGACAATATTTCAATTAAATGTTTAATTCACTTGATTAAAAGTTTAACTCACCTGATTAAATATTTAATTAAAACTGATTTTATTTTTGATTAATTCTTTTACTGGCGCAAAAATTTTTTTCTGTGTATAGTTGTATGGCAGTACTAAATTTACTGCGACTATACTTTGGGTGCTTTAAAATTAAAAAAAAAAAAAAAACAAATTGAATAACTTTGGATTACTGATTCAGAAACACTTAACAAATATTTGACGCCCTACACGTAACCAATATTTCTATCAAATATTTCTTTGATTAATAACAACGTTTCCATGATGAAAGATAAATTAAATATTTATATTTAATTTACCAAGTTTGTGTAAAAAAAACCTCTTATGAAACTATGTTTTACTTCATTCGAAAGTACACATATCGCACTGGTTCCTCTAAAGAGAGTCAGTCAACTCAATATTTATAAATTTTCATTAGAGACAAATACTATACAAATGCTATAGAAATTGATCTTAGAATTTTACATTGCGTAGGTATGACTACTGTTCATCGATTACTTGCAAAAAGTGAAAATAGAAAAATTTAGAGTTGACTCTCTTTAGAGGAACAAGTGCGATATGTGCAAAAATTACACTAAAGATTATGTATCAGTTAAAGCTATTTATTTATCGAAAGACCAAAAAATTTTTATATTTTTTTTCGAAAAGGCAAAAGAATATAACGTTTGTCAAACAGGATATGACCGTATGCCATAGCTAATGATAAGCAATACTTACGGGAGATTTATTTTGAAATTTTGATATTTTTTATAATTTTTTATACAATACAAACATATGAGATTTTATATGGAGTTAACATTATTTATTGAGTGCAGTGGAATAAAAGTGATTTTTAATAAAAGTTTTGGTACAAATAATTTATGATTAAAGCAAAATAAAAACTGAAAACTAATGTCGAAAGTGAGTATTTTTTTATATTTATTCAGATATTGGGGAATATTATTATAAGAACGATTATATTGGCAGAATTTAAGTCAGTTGAAAATGATTAAAAGAACTATGAGTTGGAAATTCACCTGGCCCTTAAAAAAATGATTGCAGTTGATAGTTATCAAACTCGATTTTTTCGTAAGGTCAATGAAATATCTTTTATAAATACATAACAAACTGGAGCTGCAAATACTTGCAAATCTCTTTAAAAAACGTATTTTTCTAGGTAACTTAAGTGTTTTAAATTCAAAGTTATTTAATTTATGGCGAGTAAAACGTAACGGAACTGACAAGCGGGCAAGTGTTTATGGCCATTTAGTATCATATATTGCATAAGAGCAGTCGCGAGTGATTTGTTAAAATCTCAGTAACAGATGGCGTAAGATTCGTCGAAAATTGCGAACAGGAAGACTAACAATATTCTGAGAGCGAAGATAGAGAAATTGAGTCATGTTTTCTTAAATTCATGTTTTTTTATAATTCAATTGATTATTTAAACATGGAAAGCAAAATTTTGCATTGAAAATTTGTTTAAAACAAAAGTTTCTTTTATGTGGGAAATAGAAAAGTAATAGTTTTATTAGAAGTGTTTTAAAAATTTTAGTCACACACCAAAAATTTTATTTGCAAGAATGTAAGAGTGTGTGATAAAACAAAAAAAAAAATTTGCGTGAGAGTGCGTGACCCATTTTTTCCACGTGACAGTGCGTGAGAAAAATTTTATGGGACGCAGGAAAAAGATATCGAATCAAAAAAATCGTTTAATATGGCCGAGTCATTTGGCTAAAAATTAGTTTTGGCCAGAAAAAATTAAAAATTTCCTATAGTGCAACGTTTTTAAAATGTTATAAAAAATTTGTAAGAGTGTGTGTTAACAACAAAAAAAAAAAAAAAATTTGCGTGAGGGCGCGTGACCCATTTTTTCCACGTGACAGTGCGTGAGAAAAATTTTATGGGACGCAGGAAAAAGATATCGAATCAAAAAAATCGTTTAATATGGCCGAGTCATTTGGCTAAAAATTTGTTTTGGCCAGAAAAAATTAAAAATTTCCTATAGTGCAACGTTTTAAAAATGTTATAAAAAATTTGTAAGAGTGTGTGATAACAACAAAAAAAAAATTTGCGTGAGAGCGCGTGACCCATTTGTTCCACGTGACAGTGCGTGACAAAAATTTTATGGGACGCAGGAAAAAGATATCGAATCAAAAAAATCGTTTAATATGGCCGAGTCATTTGGCTAAAAAATAGTTTTGGCCAGAGAAAATTAAAAATTTCCTATAGTGCAACGTTTTAAAAATGTTATAAAAAATTTGTTGAATTTGAAATTTATTGCTTAATAAAACTATAAAATTTAAAACAACTTATTTTTGAGAAACAACTCAACAACTAATTTGTGCCCCATTTTAAGGTTCTTGTCGCCTTACCCTTCGTAGGTGATAAGTATTGCATATTACCGAAAGGATAAAAACAAAAATAAAATTTCAACAATTTCATAATATTATCTCTGTACCACTCACAACATTGTTTAATATAACAGAGTTTAAAACCAAATGCCAATAACAGTAACAACAACCACTATACAACTACAACTACAGTTAAACATACATAAATAGTTGTTAAACTCCTGGCTGTTGTTGCTGTAATTGTAGTCAAAACTTCCACCACTTTTCTGAATTCATAGCAGAACTTTTACTTGTAGGTCTACTTGTAAAACATGTAGAATATTGTTTGCAGGGTAACATGTCCTTAGTCATCACTATCGCTATCACCACCTCTACTTTGGTACCATTATCACGGTTAAATATCCGTGGCAATAAGAAAAATGTGCTTAAGTCTATTTTTTTAGTTTTGTAGAAAATTTAAAACAAATAGAATGTAGGAATTTTATTTCTCATGGTGAGTAATATTTATTATAAATTTTCATATTATTCGAATGTGTATTCTAAGGATAGCTAAAGTTAGCTTCGTAACAGAAATATACAAACAAAAATTCGGATAGTGCATAGAAGATATTCCTGGAAAATATTGAAGGAATAAGACTATTAAAGTATAAAAGCTTTTGAGGATTGTAAAATTTAAAACTGTAAACTTTTTCTACAAAATATATTTTTCTGCTCTAATAAATCATCTCAGCTCTTCGGTTATAATTTTTTTAAGTTTTTATTCCTGATGTCACAGATCGGAAGTAAGCTTAAGCCTTAATTCCGAATTTAATTGCACATTGAAAGAAATAAGCAAAAATTCATTTTGGTATAACCTCCTAAAAAATCTTACAGAATAATTGAAACTTGAACCGTGGCTTCTTCTAAATGTAGAGATAACAAATATGTCCTAAACTAAAATTTTGTCTAAGTCGACTTAAGCACATTTTCCTTTTTGCCACAGATATATTTTTTTCTCTCTTTTTACTTATAGTTGAAAAGAGTTCATGTGTGATGTTTTATATGTGTATATATGTTTATGTATTTATATTTATGAAAACAAATTTTATTTTCTTCCATTTTCCCAGTGTTATGTGAATGACCCATTAAGGATTACACACTGTTTCCACAATATGGAAAGGTGAAAGGTAAATCCAACAGTCGTTTTTTCTGTTTTTGTTTTCTACTAGCCAGCTGCTTAAAGCTGCTTACAAACTGTTTATTACATGAGCTAAATGAGTGTTTATTTACTGAACTACACTAAAACACTGTGATGTTTTTAAACAGTCAGATGACGCAACCTGTCGTATAAATAGGCCTGTTATTACAGAACTGCATTGAAAACTCCCCAATAAGCTGTTATCTAGACACTCCTAATTCCGGGAGACATACCAATTTCTTGAACTTTGTGCAACCAAATGTTTTCTTATAAGATGTTTGCAAGCAGCAAGTTTACAAAGCAAACCCAACAAATTTTAATGATTAAGCCATACATTATTACAACAATAAAGGCAATTCTTGCTATAACCGTTATGTGTCAACTTTTAATTGTGTTTAAGTCACTAGTCATTACAATACGAATATTTTAAAGCTAAACTGTTTTAATGTTTATATGTTTGTAAGAGGTAACTTCCGGAACTATCGGTTCGATTTTAAAACCTTTTTCAACCAAATGAAGAATGGAACCTCCTAATAGACATAGGCTATATAAGGTTCCACTTAAGTGCTTAGGATAGGGTCTAGGGGCGCTAAACCTCCTATACTCACATACATTAAGGTTTTGAGCACTCGGTATTCTTAAGCAGCCGACATTCAACTGTCCATATAAAAAGCAAGGGTTGTCTAAATATTTATATTCCGGCCACTGGACCAAATGCAATCTGTATACCAAATTCAGCAAAAAAAGAGAAAAGTACCAATTTTTTTCGTTTTTACATATTAAAAAGTTCCCCTTATGGATTTTAATATGGGTCATATGCAATCTCTGTACAAAATATTTCAAAAAGAAAAATAGTACCAAGATTACCAGTTTTTACTCATTTTAGGCTCTAAGAAGTTACACTGTATGCTAGTTTAGGCTATAATCTGTATGTATACCAAATGTATCGAAAAAAGAAAAAGTACCAAGTTTTTACCCCTTAAAAAGTACCAATTTTATCCCTTTAAAAGAACCTTACATTTAATGTATCGAAAATAGAAAAAGTACCCCTTAAAATGTACCAATTTTATCCCTTTAAAAGAACCTTACATTTAATCTTAACCATATGCAGTCTGCACACAAATTTTATCAAAAAGAAAATAACTACAAAAGTACTAATTTTTTACCCGATTTCTCTCTTAAAAAGTTGAATTCTGCGCCATATCTTATCCATCTACTAAATTTTAACCAAATTAATTAAGCAGTTTTCACGTGATTGAGTCACAAGCTAACGAATTTCTAAACAACTTTTCAAAAAGTGAAAGAGTACCACTAGTAGCAGCATTTACTCGTTTTAAGCCTCCAGAAAGTACACTCTATGTTAATGTTGGCTTTTATCTGTATGTGTATTAAGTTTTTTGAAAAGAGAAAAAGTACCAAATTTATACCGTTTTTACCCCTTAAAAAGTACCAACTTTACCTTAAAAAAGTACCTATATTTTAATCCTGACCATATGCAGTCAGCATAACAAATTCACATTAAAGAGAAAATGTACCAATTTTTTACCCCTTAAAAATAAAATTGGTATTGCTGAAAAAGTACCCCGTATTTTAATCGCGACTATTTGCAGTCTGCATACCAAATTTATCAAAAAGAGAAAAAAAGACTTATGTTATCCATGTACCAAATTTTATCCAAGTCCATTAAGCGGTTTTCGCGTGATAGAGTCACAAGCTATTAAACATCTAAAAATCCAAACATATTTTCGATTAGTGAAAAAGTACCAGCTATTCCTCATTTTACAGCCCCCAAAAAGTACAAAAATGTTGGCATTAATCTATATGTATACCAAATTTACCGAAAAGAGAAAAAGTATTAATCTTATGCCGTTTTTATCCCTTGAAAATTACCAATTTTTTCCCCTTAAAAGTTCTCTATATTTTAATTCTGACCATTGTAACGTGACGTTACAAGCTTGCCCTACACTAACATTTAATGTTACCATTTCAATCCTAACTTTATGAAGTATGAGTAACCCGACACTGTGAATACCCTTAATATTTTACTTAGCACTATGAATACCCTTACTATTTACTAAAATAACTGTTCCATCCTATAATTCTCATTTAGTTTGTTTTATTTTTGAATAAATAGACTAAAGTTTGCTCGAATAAGGGGAGAGTAGATATTGCCTTTAACCCCGGTATTTACTCTCGGTAGTTAGTATTAACAAGTAGTTTTACGTATCTAACCGAACACTAGAGCCTCCGAATTCTTCTAGTGTCCGAAGTATTAAATAAACCGTAGTTAGTCGAACGCCACGGCCTCCGAATTCTCGTGGTGTCCGAAGTAGTTAGCCGAACGCCACGGCCTCCGAATTCTCGTGGTGTCCGAAGTAGTTAGCCGAACACCAAGGCTTCCGAATTCTCTTGGTGTCCGAAATATTTACGAAGTAGTTAGTCGAACGCCACGGCCTCCGAATTCTCGTGGTGTCCGAAGTAGTTAGCCGAACGCCACGGCCTCCGAATTCTCGTGGTGTCCGAAGTTGTTAGCCGAACGCCAAGGCTCCCGAATTCTCTTGGTGTCCAAAGTATTTACGAAGTAGTTAGCCGAACGCCACGGCCTCCGAATTCTCGTGGTGTCCGAAGTAGTTAGCCGAACACCAAGGCTTCCGAATTCTCTTGGTGTCCGAAATATTTACGAAGTAGTTAGTCGTATTTAGCCGACTGCCGGTGCCTCCGAATTCTATTCGGTAGCCGACTAAATGCAAACCCGTATTTAACGTATTATAAGTCGTGTTCAGCCGACTGCCGGTGCCTCCGAATTCCATTCGGTAGCCGACTGAATACAAACCAGTATTCAACCCGTAGTTAGTCGTATTTAGCCGACTGCCGGTGCCTCCGAATTCCATTCGGTAGCCGACGAAATGCAAACCAGTAGTCAACGTATTCTTACCAGTAGTGAATACGAACCAGCATTCATACCGTAGTATTTAACCAAACCGTATTTAACCGAACCTGATTAAACGAAACCGTATTTAACCGAACCTGATTAACCAGAACCGTATTCAATATGGTGCCCGGGGTATTCAACCCAGTATTTAACCAAACCGTATTTAACCGAACCTGATTAACCAAAACCGTGTTAAACCGAGTCGGCTTAGCCAGAACCGTATTTAGCCGAACGCCAAGGCCTCCGAAATCCTTTGGTGTCCGAAGTAGTTTTAAGTCATTTCTAGTATCTAATAATGTAGTTAGCCGAACGCCAAGGCTCCCGAAATCCCTTGGTGTCCGAAGTATTTTTAAGTCATGTCTAGTATTTAAGACCGTAGTTAGCAGAACACCACGGCCTCCGCATTCCCGTGGGGTTCGAAGTATTTACCACCGTAGTTAGTCACACCATGGCCAGACAACCGTCAGCCGTCGACTTATTAGGGGCCATAGTTAGCCGAACACCCGAGGTTGCGAATTCCTCTCGTGTTCGAAGCGCTCGGCCCAACTAGTCGCAGTAGTTAGTCGTGTGTAAAGCCAATTGCGGGGCGAACCAAATGCTCCGTACTCGGCATTCGGTTCGATCGTAGAATTAGATACTAACAAATCATAACCGCAACCCGTTTATTATCATCTTCTCTGCCAGATCGAACCATCAGCAACTTAACACTGCCCCACGGATCGCCACAGAACGAGCCCTACAGCGTGCCAAAAACATCTAGCCGTTTCCTTACATCATCGGCCGTACGTGCATGGAATTACGCTGCCTCAGCACCCGTTCCCGTCTACATCTACTCCGAATCTACCAAAAGCCGTCATAGTTCTAAGTATTTAGCGTAGATTAAGATTTCGTAAATAAAGCTTTGTTAAATAATTGTAAGCGAACATACACGAAAACATCCCGTGTTTCATTTCAAAGGAAGCAGACCTTCGAATTGACCCTGGACAGACTGAGTCATACCTCAGCTGGGAAAGTAAACTGCGTTACAATGGCGCCCGAGCAGGGACCCGATTTCAAGTACGCATCCTGTGGTAAAACCTCACCAGACCACCAACGTAACTGGATCGGATCAAGCACAAAGCAACGAAATCTTATGAACTAAAAATACGCTACCGACGAACCCACGGTGATAGATCTATCTGCTACTGGAGGACCAACTGACAAATGTATGTCGTCAGCAGGAAAACTTATAAGCAAAGGTTACTGTTGATCAACTCCGTCGTTAGCGCAGCGAACTCACGCATTTGAAACGGCAGATGGCAATCTCGTTTTTTGGAATTGGTAAAATTTTTTTTTTCTTTTTTTTTTATTTTATATATTTAGTTTTAGTTGATTTTTTTTTATATAAATACAAATAATTTTTTTTTAATTAGCTATACACTAGTAAAAAAAAAAAAACCCTGTAATGGTTTTTTTTTTCCCGAAGTAGGAGGGGACTGTAACGTGACGTTACAAGCTTGCCCTACACTAACATTTAATGTTACCATTTCAATCCTAACTTTATGAAGTATGAGTAACCCGACACTGTGAATACCCTTAATATTTTACTTAGCACTATGAATACCCTTACTATTTACTAAAATAACTGTTCCATCCTATAATTCTCATTTAGTTTGTTTTATTTTTGAATAAATAGACTAAAGTTTGCTCGAATAAGGGGAGAGTAGATATTGCCTTTAACCCCGGTATTTACTCTCGGTAGTTAGTATTAACAAGTAGTTTTACGTATCTAACCGAACACTAGAGCCTCCGAATTCTTCTAGTGTCCGAAGTATTTAATAAACCGTAGTTAGTCGAACGCCACGGCCTCCGAATTCTCGTGGTGTCCGAAGTAGTTAGCCGAACGCCACGGCCTCCGAATTCTCGTGGTGTCCGAAGTAGTTAGCCGAACACCAAGGCTTCCGAATTCTCTTGGTGTCCGAAATATTTACGAAGTAGTTAGTCGAACGCCACGGCCTCCGAATTCTCGTGGTGTCCGAAGTAGTTAGCCGAACGCCACGGCCTCCGAATTCTCGTGGTGTCCGAAGTTGTTAGCCGAACGCCAAGGCTCCCGAATTCTCTTGGTGTCCAAAGTATTTACGAAGTAGTTAGCCGAACGCCACGGCCTCCGAATTCTCGTGGTGTCCGAAGTAGTTAGCCGAACACCAAGGCTTCCGAATTCTCTTGGTGTCCGAAATATTTACGAAGTAGTTAGTCGTATTTAGCCGACTGCCGGTGCCTCCGAATTCTATTCGGTAGCCGACTAAATGCAAACCCGTATTTAACGTATTATAAGTCGTGTTCAGCCGACTGCCGGTGCCTCCGAATTCCATTCGGTAGCCGACTGAATACAAACCAGTATTCAACCCGTAGTTAGTCGTATTTAGCCGACTGCCGGTGCCTCCGAATTCCATTCGGTAGCCGACGAAATGCAAACCAGTAGTCAACGTATTCTTACCAGTAGTGAATACGAACCAGCATTCATACCGTAGTATTTAACCAAACCGTATTTAACCGAACCTGATTAAACGAAACCGTATTTAACCGAACCTGATTAACCAGAACCGTATTCAATATGGTGCCCGGGGTATTCAACCCAGTATTTAACCAAACCGTATTTAACCGAACCTGATTAACCAAAACCGTGTTAAACCGAGTCGGCTTAGCCAGAACCGTATTTAGCCGAACGCCAAGGCCTCCGAAATCCTTTGGTGTCCGAAGTAGTTTTAAGTCATTTCTAGTATCTAATAATGTAGTTAGCCGAACGCCAAGGCTCCCGAAATCCCTTGGTGTCCGAAGTATTTTTAAGTCATGTCTAGTATTTAAGACCGTAGTTAGCAGAACACCACGGCCTCCGCATTCCCGTGGGGTTCGAAGTATTTACCACCGTAGTTAGTCACACCATGGCCAGACAACCGTCAGCCGTCGACTTATTAGGGGCCATAGTTAGCCGAACACCCGAGGTTGCGAATTCCTCTCGTGTTCGAAGCGCTCGGCCCAACTAGTCGCAGTAGTTAGTCGTGTGTAAAGCCAATTGCGGGGCGAACCAAATGCTCCGTACTCGGCATTCGGTTCGATCGTAGAATTAGATACTAACAAATCATAACCGCAACCCGTTTATTATCATCTTCTCTGCCAGATCGAACCATCAGCAACTTAACACTGCCCCACGGATCGCCACAGAACGAGCCCTACAGCGTGCCAAAAACATCTAGCCGTTTCCTTACATCATCGGCCGTACGTGCATGGAATTACGCTGCCTCAGCACCCGTTCCCGTCTACATCTACTCCGAATCTACCAAAAGCCGTCATAGTTCTAAGTATTTAGCGTAGATTAAGATTTCGTAAATAAAGCTTTGTTAAATAATTGTAAGCGAACATACACGAAAACATCCCGTGTTTCATTTCAAAGGAAGCAGACCTTCGAATTGACCCTGGACAGACTGAGTCATACCTCAGCTGGGAAAGTAAACTGCGTTACACCATATGCAATCTGTATACCAAATTTATCAAAAAGCGAAAAAATAGCACAGTATGTACCAATTTTTTCCCCCCGTTTTCTCTTTTAAAAAGTGCCTTTGAGTCTGGTCCATCTGCTATTTGTCTACCAAATTTTATCCAAATCCATTAGGCGATTTTCACGTGGTTGACCCACAAACATATAAAAATTTTCAAATTTTTAACAGTAGTAGGATTTATAATATTAACGGCCAATTTCTTCAAGTTCATTTATAATCAGTGTTCGAAAATAAACAGTTCATTATTTAGCGTTCGGCTCACTCACCCAAAAACGATATCTTTTTTTTTAGTGTTTGTTTACGCGAACACAACCCTTAATATCGTTCGTAACTTTTTTCAAAAAAGAGCCAAACTTAATAAAGTGTTATAAGTAGTGATACTGTAGACAAGCATTATATTTTAATGTTCTATAATTATTCTTTTTTACGTTGATAAAGAAATGAACAAACAAAAAATTTTACTAACGACTGCAGCACGAACAGCTTGTGTGTGTATTGAGTATATGTTTTGTTTCTGTAAAATTATTTGGCTGGCTTTTTGTTTTTTTTTCGTATGTGTATTTTGTTTTTGTAAAAAATTTTTGGTTATTTTACCAACCAAAAGGGACGAACATTAATGAGCCAAACCGAACACAATAAAGTTTGTGGTTTTTAAAAAAAAACTAAACGGAATTAAATGTTCTCATCTTTTGTTGAGTTTGATAAAAACAGTATTATTTTTGTGTTCGAAAGGTGACTGACGGGGAAACGTTATTTTTTCAATGGTTTTCTACACAAACACTATTAGCGTTTGTGTTTTCCCCGAATCTACCGAACCGAACACTAAGGAGCGATATAAAGTGCCTATTTTCGAACACTGGTTTTAATTAACTATCAGTTATAACTATCAAAAACTGGAATCTAAAGTAATAGCTAGTTTTAACTGAACGTAGATGATTTTTTCAAAATATTACCCTGCAATCTTTATGTAAACAAAAACATGGTTGTTTGAATATATCATTATTTTTCAGGTAATAAAGGAAGATATCGCCTGCTAAATAATGCATTTAAACTGAGAATATAAACTTACTGTTTAAAATCGAATATCATAGAAAAGACATTAAATAGTATCTTATTTTATTAATTTCTCTAAAATACATTTTTTAAATTTTCTCTCGGAAATTGTGTCGACCATCATTGTATGCTTTTGGCTATTTTGTTTCACTAGTCTACTATGTTCTTCATGTTAAAGAAAAAAATTAAATATTTATAGCTTAAAATCCAAAAAAAAATGTAGAATGAAAATAAAAAACAGTTTATTCTATTATTTTGTACCATGTACTGGTTTTAATACTTCAACTTTTCATGTCAGCAAAAAAAGAGGTTGAGTTTTTAAGCCCGGCAGCAAGAGTTCTTTTGCATAAACTGGTTTTTATTTATTTATGATTAATACAAAGATACAACAAGACACATGTTAAACGAAAAACAAAAAACAAAAAAAATAGAACACATACATCCATAAATAAATTTTTAATGTGTGTTCCAGAAAACCGAGTTTGCACTGGGTTTAATGTATAAAGATTGTAGCTGGTTAGTTTGTTGCGAGAGTTGGTTTTAGCTCGGTCAGTTCCGTTTTTTTTTTTTTTGTTAATTTATTAACACCCCAGCTGCCCGAAATTGTAACTTTTTTGTTCTCAATTATAAATAATATAGTTAGCATACACCCAGCAAGCATTATGTATCATAAGCGATCCTTTTAAAATTTAGCTTCAAGAGCAAAAGAAACTCATATGAGCTCAGTTTTCAATCATTAATGATACCCTCGCTGTGAAAAAATGGTACCATACCGATGAATCACCTCAGAAAATCATTTGTGATACAAATTTTTGATTTCTTTTTTTGATATGAATGTGTCGTTTGTGAATCCTTTTTCAATCGCTCTAGTGATTTTTAGCTATAGCTGAATTTAATTATGTGATATACAGATCAAAAATGTTTAAAAATATTGAAGAATTAAAAAATAAAATAAAAATTGGACATACTTTCCTAGGCAAGAGGGCCAAAATTCCAAAATTGAGATAAGGGAAGTTTCGGTACCGTGAATGTATTTCTGATATTTGTGCTAATCTTAAAAGAACCATATTCATAGTGAAAAAAGTCTTATCTACAACTTACTTAAATAAAAGTCACTTTGACCACAAAGATTTTAGTATCAATTTTGTTTTTAGTATCTTTGATATTTGGATGGTATGACTTTACTTCTTTGTGTTTGCAATAAAGCGCACAAGTTCTTGCAAACACCGACAAGTTAGGGAAAGTTAAAGAAACAAGAAAATTTTGTTTTGGATCTGCGAATATCATCTCAGAGTAGTACAGAGTAATATTGATCAAAAAATAAAAAATTGAAAAGCTGATCGCTCGTTTCTTGATATCAAATATTTTATAAAAATATATGACGTACATGAGTACAAGCAGGTCGGAGTACATTCAGCTCACATATACATACATTCATTCATACACACATTTTGATGTTATAGGTCATTTACAGGTTCCGAGCGTTTTTGTTTTGTTTTTTTTTTTTTTTTTAAAGTAAAAGAGTGTAGAAATTGATAATGACGGTTATTAACATTGATATACATGTTTTTATTTGTGCAACTATGATACATACACGCGGAGAAAACATGGTTACGGCAACTACACTATGTTTATTGTAACAATATATTGTTGTCGTACATAAAAATTGTTACCATAAACATTTAAATGTTTTCCGCAATTATAAGGTTGAGTATTGTTGACTCAAAAATAAATATTTTTCTAACAACTAAATGATATTAACTTTGAAAACATATTAAATTACTCACAACCATTTCATGATATTTAATATTCATAACATGATAACTTTCTATACGTGTAGTCATAATATGCTTAAGAAGCAAACAAAATATCTTTCACTAATAATATTATGTCAGGGCCATTTGTAAAATATTGTTTTAAATATGCCTTTCAAATTATTCGTTAGTGAGCTGTTGAACCACAATTTAAAAAAATACCCATTAAAAAAACAAGTTTAAAGAAATTAAAAAAAAACAATAAAGAAATTGTTTTTACATTAAAAAAATTGTAAAGTGCCACAAAATAAAAAATCGATGCAAAAAAATTTTACTTTATTTTTTACTGTTGTGAAAGTGGTGCTGTATAATAATATGATTACTTCTTAATTTTTATGATTAACAGGGCAAGAATACGATTAAGTGAAAATTATTATGATGTCAATAATAATCGTAATATGGTAACTACAATCAAAGAACTTATCATAATATGTTGCTCTAAGAATATGTTTACCACAACCATGTTTTTTCTTTGCGTGCATTCACACCGCTTAAAGAACAAGCTCAAAATTGTATATCCCCAAAATATCTTGCTAACTATTCCATCACTATCATCTCCTGATCAAAACATGCCCAAAACTTCATCGTCAAATTCGTCCAATACTTAAGACAATACAGCTATAGCTGTGACACCTGCCCCGCCACTTTCATCAGAAACTTTAAATTTCCCCTGCCTGCACGCAGAGAAAAAACATGTTTAAATATGGTTACCTCCAACAATACAATGTTTAAAAAAAATTTGAACCATATTATGTTTAATTTAACCATATTTTTGTCACCGATAACCATATTATGTTTAAATTAGTCCCCTATCAAGAAGCCACAACCATATTATGGTTGCCTTAAAACATGTTATGGTTAAATATGACAATAATTTGTTTTTTAATTAACAATAGTATTTTCCTCTTTTTCAAGAGCAACATTCTATGGTTGAAAACCAACCATGTTATTATAAGTGTTAAACATATTTAAGTTATTATAAACCTAAACATGTATGAAGGCAACCATAATATGGTCGTGGCTTCGTGATGGAAGAGTAATTTAACCATAATATGCTTGTCGGTGACAATAATATCGTTATATTAAACATAATATGGTTAACATTTTCTTTAAACATAGTATTGTTAGAGGTGACCATATTTAAACATGTTTTTTTCTCTGGGTGTGCTACGATAATTGAGTTCAATTTAATAATATAATTTAAAATTAATTTTGATATTTTTCAAAAATATTAAGGCGCGAGAGATAAAAAACGTATCTCTAAACTACTTAAAAGGAAATGTGACTTTCTTTCTTAGAAGGGCAGTATGGTAAATTATATTTAAAATACTAGTTCTTCAGATAACACGCAAATGATCAGTGTCTTCTAATTTTACTTCAGTTGTTCACAAGAAAAAATAAGCTGACAGGTGGTTGGTACTTTTTTGAAATTCGGCTTTTTGGGACATCTTTGCCACCCCAACTATCTTTTAAGCCTATAAATATAGAAATAAAGATAATACCTAATTCGCAACGCATTAAATTATGGGCTTTAACTACAATATTGGAATTTTTGATGCTTTAATGGGGAGAAAAAAGGGAAATACGGAAAAATTTGGTATTTTTTTTTTTTTTTTGGTAATTTTATAATTTTCTGTAATAGTATTGTACATACTTAGAAACATAACATTATAGATGGAGGGTCCTGAGTGAATACGAAACTAAAAGATGAAAACTGTTGGTAAATTTGTTTGATTAACAACATTTTTTCAACTTTTAACATTTGACATAAGATGTTTTGTCAAAATGCCACAATCTGTAAGAGGGATTTTTCGGTTCTTTTTCGCTTTTTACCTGGTCCTTTTTGACTTTTCATAAAAACTGAACCCAGAAACATAAAATTCAACATGCAGATTCCAGACTGATACAGAAACTATAAGAGGATACATTTTAGGATACTTTAGGCCTGAGTGGAAGATAATACTCACGTCCGTGAATGTTTAATTTTGTAAAATAAAAAGTACCAAAAAGTAACAAGAAGTCTCCTCTTATAGTTTTTGAATGCATGTTGAATTTTATGTTTCTAGTTTTAGTTTTTATAAAAGTCTTACAGATTGTGGCATTTTGACAAAACATCTTAAGCCAAATTTAAAAAGTTGAAAAAAAGTTGTTAGTCAAACGAATTTTCTTTCAATAAATATTTTTTTTACGTTTTTAAAATTCTAAACGACATTTTTCTTTAATTTCGGATTATTTTATTATTCGATTGAAATGATTTGTTCACTGAGTTTTTATTAAAAACCTTTTTTGCTATCTTATCTCTACTTAAGATGTTTTGTCAAAATGGATCGTAGGCTGTCCCTCGACAAATTGATCCACTAAGATAAATTATTATGGTCGAGTTTCGACAACTAGATAAAATAAAACTCCGATTTTAAATAGAAATTAGACAATACTTAGCGTATACTTACTTATTTAGTTTTTCAAATTAAATATTGTTCATTCGCAACATATGAAATTATGTAAAGTTTTATAAAATAGATATTTTAATGTGTAATTGTTCCATCACAACTATTATAAGTTTAGAGCCACCTTTTAGTTAACCGATTGTCTCAGATCAATTTTTTAGTCGATCAAACGATGTCCGTCCGTCTGTCCGGCAGGCTGTCCATGTACATATCGCACACTTAAACATAAAGAGTCACAACTCGAAATTTTTCAAAATCGTTTATTTTTTCATAAACCAGTTTACAAATCAAATCTATTAAGTATGCAAAATAAACCACATTTTTTCAACATTGCCGATATCACGTGTTTTTCTATTGCGGGCGCAGAGCCTTAATGAATTGAAATATTCGGGCATGTTTTAGAAATCAAAACGAAGTGGATTTAAAAACGACAAAGTTTTAAAAATGACCGTTTAATGAAACTTCAAAAAAATATTTATTTTAATCTACTTCACCCATTTAAATAACACTGTGATGGACAAAAATTATTCAGGATTTTTTATGTATCAATTTAGTTTTGTTGGAATCCATGTAGACCGCAAATTGTTTTAGTTTTTATAGGTCAAAAAATTTGTTCTTTAAAGTTTTAAATAGGAAAATTCTTAACTCCTTTGTTTCATTTTTTTATTAAAGTAAATAGATTTAATTTTCCGATCACTTATTAAAGATTTCCCTCTCTTTGCGATTCGAGAATCTAACGGTAATTTTTATTATTTTATTTATTTATCTATTGCAAAACTATGACAACAAGAATAAATCTTATAAATGACAGTGATAGTAACTTACATTTCTCATGCTGTGACATGTCAAGAAAACAATAAATAGATACGAAACAGGCAATAAAAGAGAAAAAATAGCGTATAAAATTTACAATCACTGATGAAATTTAGATTTTAAGAAATTGTAAAAGTTCCCTTTTCAAATACAACGAAGGCAATTGGTTCCAAAGACGCGATGAATAAATAAATAATTTTTTTTTTTTTTTTTTTTTTTTTTGTAAGCTAAGTTTCTCCAAGTTGAGATATGGCAAGCATTATTTTCATAAGGAGATTTTCAGGTTCCTTCAAATAAATTATTTTACGAATCATTACTTGGATTTTTTTTTATTTAAGTAGATATTAATTGGGTAATTACAAGCCAAGACCCGATCTATACGCATAAACGTCGGAATACAATAGTACAAGTCGTAGGCAAAACACTACTAAAAGAATTTGGTTATGTCGGTAGCCTAACAACATTGACCGAGAGATCTGAGATAGATACAGAAAATTGTTGAGAAAAGCAAGACAAGCATTTTGGGCACTCAGTTATGTCTAAAAATCATCAAAAAATAAACGTATTCCCTAAAGACGTATCCAATTGGAAAAAGAATTAACACCAAACTTGTCACGTGTCAGTTCTAAAATGTTAGGGACCTGTTCACTTTATAATAAATGGCCTTGTCACTTTAACATGGTGATGTACTAGGAGGGGGTTAAATGGCCCTTTTTGACACTTTTTAAAGGGTCACTTAAATGAACACATTCAATATCGGGTATTTTAATTCCTGTAGCAGATATTGTCGCGTGTGAACCATGTAAATATGAAAGATCTCTTTCATATAAATTTATAAAACCAGATAGAATCTGCCATTACCTGTACAAAAGCCAGTCACATGACTAGTTTTGTGGTGTAACCACACTTTAAACACATAATCACTAGTTAACTGTTTGCAACTATCACAAATCGTTCATTTTACTGTAATAACTAGCTGTTAAGCCTGTCCCAGCTAGGCAGGAAGAAAGAGAAAATCTACTTGGCAGAAAAAAGCAAACAATTTATTGACGAAATCAAGAAGTTTTTTTTTTCCTAAAAGGGATATTTTATAACACAAAGAAAAGTACAATACAAATGAACCATAGATAAGGGTAGTGCACTCATTTCGAAGTTTCAACTCACACTTAGTGATAGTGCAAAAATATGGCAATCATTTTGTTGATGTTGAGTGATGAATTGAAAATTTGCAGCTTCACTAAAGATGAGTGATAGTGATGTTAAAAAATTTTGAGCTCAAAAAAAAAATAGTCTGATTTAAAAAAAGCAATCATCCGTTTATTGCAACGTTTTTTGTTTCACTCATTTGAGTGCAACTAAAATTTTTGCACTCATTTTTAAATTAAAAAATTGTTTTTTCATGATTTAAGCAAATAATTATACCGTTATTGACAATATTTAATTTAATATTCTTTGATTATGTATGTCCTCCAAAAAAATCAAAAATCATGCACATAAAAAGTAACATTTCTTAAATTTTAGTGATACAATATTTGTATGCAGCTTTTTTGATTGCAAGTCAAAATTTTGCACTATTTGAATTGATTGCAGATTTTGGCACTCAATCTGCGTTTATTGATAGTGAAAAAATTTGCAATCATCACTAAAGTTGGTAAAAAAGAATGCAAACTAATTTCTTTGCAGTTTTATTTAGTGATAGCGCCCTGCTGATTTAAATCAATGTTTAGTGCACTACCCCAAACTATGAAATGAACTTAGAAATTTTAACTAATGAAATAGTTCAAAAATGTATTAGTTAATTTTTTTTTTGTATTTTTTCTTCTTTTAATGCAATATAAATAAATTCAACGTACAATTAACGAAACACCAAGCTAAAAAATTTCTTTACACATTATATTTTGTGAATACTTTTGAACTGCTCTTACGAAGCATTCGCTGATTTTCATCTTCATGAATAACTTCTATTTTGACGTCATCTGCGGATTTAACTTTAAAAAACGCAACATACAATTGACCATGACTAAAGACCGGCTTAGAAAAAAAATTTCTCACCTTCCTACGCATGACCCTGCGCTTTATTTATAGTTATATAGAATGCCAGCCTTATTGGGAACTATCGTAGGAGTATAACAAACCGAAAATATAGATTTATTGGAGCTAGGTCAATTCTTAGAATAAATGCCGTTCTTCCTTCAGCAGTGCCTAACAGAATAGTTGCACAAACTGACAGCTTCGTGACTTTTAACCTATCAATTCTCCACTCGTAGTCCAAAAATCTTAGATCCGACTACTTCAGGCTGTGCCCATTGTCAGTAATATATGATAGGCAACATTTAGCCATCAGGGGGATTTAATATAAGCTAAAGCAAAAACACTCAAATTGTTGAAGGGATAAGCTATTCCTATGTGCATTTCACTGGTTGCTTAGGCCAGATCGTCAGGAAACTTCATCCAATGATTTTAGAAAAACTAAAGATATTAAATAAATAAAACTGTTAAGCGAAAAAGAATTAAAAACACCAGTTTCACTTGTATCAATATCAAAGCTTAAACAAAAACAACAACAATTAACAGTGAGTTTATCTTTTGATGAAATTTCTTGATGAACTGGCCTACGCAACCAGTGAAATGCGCATAGGAATAGCTTAGCCCATAAACAATAAATAAATGTGTTTTTAATAACAATACAAATTGGGAATTCAGCACGACAAACAAAATCTTGTAAATTAAAAATTTTGTATTCCTAAAAAATTACTTTGATAATAAACTAGCAAGTGCACGGCTAAAAAAACTAAACCGGCAACATGCTTTACTTTTTGCGAAAACAATAAAGCAAGTTATTTTTGTTTTTCTTAACCTACTAACAACTACAATTAATGTTGGAATAATTCCAACCAATTGTAGTGGGGAATTTAGGAAAAGATAAACTCACTGCTTATTGTTGTTGTTTAAGCTTTGATATTGTTACAAGTTAAACTGTTGCTTATAATTCTTATTCGCTTAACAGTTTTGTTTGTTTTAATATCTTACGTTTTTCTAAAATCTTTGGATGAAGTTTCCTGACGATCTGGCGGCCTAAATGTAAAATGCGCATAGGAATAGCTTATCCCTTCAACAATAAATTTCAGTGTTTTTAATAAGAATAAAAATTGGGAATTACGCACCACAAACAAAATCTTGTAAATTAAAAATTTTGTATTCCCAAAAAATTACTTCAATAATAAACTGGCAAGTGCACGGCTAAAAAAACTAAACTGGGAACATGCTTTATGCGAAAACAATAAAGCAAGTTTTTTTTTTGTTTTTACTGAAATTTATCAGATTGTTTTTTGATTTGATTAAATTTTAATTTGATGTGCTGGGTGTCAGCAGAAATAAAATAAAATGATATACAAAATAAAATAAATTAAATTAAATAAATAAAACTGTCTGGTTCTTGATGAAATATCCATCACTAGGGTATTGATTGTGTGTCGCTCATCCATTTTTACGTTAGTGTTAGTTGAAAAATCGACTTATAAAGTACAAAGGATTCTATGTTAATCGGCCTTTTAAACGAAAAACTAAAAGAATATGAAATGTAAAATGTAGAATATTTCTTAATTTATTTTTTTATCTAATTTTCTTAAATTTTGCAGCATATTAAGAGTATTTTTGTAAAATTTTTGTTTAATATTGAAATTATATTTTATAAAAGTTATCAAAACATCACCGTGCCATTTAAAAATAACTTCCAATGAAAAAAGTTTTTAATTTTGTGATCAACGTGTAGGGTAATTGCCAGATGGGTTTAAAGTCACCATGGGTTTTAAAACTTTACAAACTTTTTCGTTTATATATTTTTTTTTCAGATAATATAAATAACAGGTAGTGAATAAATAATGACGAGACTTGTAACTGAACAAAGAACCAGAATAATAGATCTTTCTTATTTAAATGAGCAAACAATTATTTTAACGTCAGAATTTCGAATCAATTGAAGCATTAATTTGTTGCTTAAGTTATCGTCACGATTAACATGGCACCGTAAGAGGTTCTCCTCGAGCCGGTAGACAAAGTTTAATTCACATTACGAAAAATATTGAAAGTGTAGTATTGAACTTGAGCGCTACGGCCATACATTTTGTTAAGAAAAACGCTCTAAAACAAGCCCATAATTGTAAAGCTGAAAACGGAGCTCATTAAAGTAACATTTTAATTTTCATACCCCATGGTGACTTTTGGACCACCTTGTATATGACACAAAACCAAATTCATTATAATTCCCAAAGTGTTGCTCGATTTTAATTTTTGAAAAACCTTCGCGAAATATTTATTTAAATTTTGTTCATATCCACAAAACCATAAAAAAAACTACAACAACTACTACTCGTAACTTTCATTGTGTCAGTGTTGTTGATTTATTAAATTCAAAAGAACTTCCTTCATTTTGCACATTTGTTTTTTATGCAAAATAATTTGACACAACAACCACAATAATAATAAAATAAAAACTCTAAAGAAATAAATCATTTTAGCAGTGAACAAAAAACTCAAGTACGTTGGATTTTTTGTTTTTTTTTTTTTTTTTTTTTTTTTGTAAAAAATTTATTTTGTCCCTGATTGGTAGTAAGAATTTTGTTTTCCATTTATAATTTAAAATTATTATATTTTTAAGTGCAAAGATTTTCTAAAAGCCACCATAACTTACCGCACGTGCATCACATTGCATGATGATGAAAAATAATCCCAGTACCAGAAACTGCCAGTTGATGCATGAAGAATTTTGGCGTAACATGATGCCAACCGAAAGATACTTTTATATAAACTAGAAGTTTTATTTTATTTTTTGTTTTTGCTAGTAAAAGCTTGTTATCGTTTTTTTTTTATAGCAAATAATTTATTTTCTTCTTACGGAAAAACACACACACACAAACTCTAGGAATAGAGAAAAAAAATTTAAGTAAAAAACAAAATATAAACTAGAACTATAAAAATAGATTATATTAAAAATAAAACACAGTTCTTGTGAATTTTTTTTTAAACAAAAATTTTCACTTTACACTTATTTTTTTTTGCTAACAAAACACGTTTTATTGCTGGAAAACCAATTTTATTTCTTAATTTTGTAAAGTCCTTTTTTAAAAACTTTTTTTAACATCCTTTAAAATGTATTTAAAGTTTTTTCACTTTGCTTATTTTTATTTAAAATAAATCCTTTTTTTGTTTGAATTTAATTACTTTATTTAAGTCTTTATTTATTTTACCAATTTATTTGAAGAAATTTCCTTTTTGTATTTTATACTTTGGAGAAAGCACACCTTACGCTTTGAATACCCGTTAGAGAATGCTGCTACAACTTGTTCAACATGTCCTTTAAAAGGCCAATAATGAAAGAGCCATAGAAGCACAAAGAGAGCATAAAATGTGTATTAGAAATTCGCTGCGGCGAATTCATTTTAAAAGAAGTTTAATGAAACTCTTTGGTGTTGTCTACAAAAAGAAAGAAAAAAAACGTTAAACTGAACAAAAATATTACAAAGAAATAATACTTTTGAAAAAGCAATTAACTTAGTTTAAAAATAAAATCAAATCTGTGGCATTTTGAGAAAACATCTTAAGTCGGGATAAGATAGCAAGAAAATTTTTAAGAAAAACTCGGTGAAAAAATCATTTTTATCAAATAATAAAATAAACCGAAATTAAAGAAAAATTTCGTTTATAATACAAAATTATAAAATCGTAAACAAAAATGTTTTTTGAAGGAAAATACGTATAATTAACAGCATTTTTTTCAACTTTTTAAATTTGACTTAAGATGTTTTGTCAAAAGGCCCAGAAATTTAATGAACAATTGCCTTGGCCAAACAACAAAAATATAGTTATAGTTATTTTATAAATCATTTTTGTCTTATTGTTTCTCAAAACATATATTAAATGTAAGTACCCTCTTAAAATATACATAGATCAAATTCGAAAAGGTACTGTTTATAAAAGGAGATTTCTTTAAACAAATGTAGTTTTTACGTTAAGTTAAACTACATAAACACTTTTGAACGTTTAAAAGTACTTTTTTGTGGCAAAACTAGTATATATTTTTTAACGTACTTTAAATAAAATAAAAGTATTTCTTGAATAAAAGATAAAAGAAGATAAAAGAAATACTATTTACTGGTTATTACAGCAAAATAACAGCCGACTATAGCACACTTTTAACAAAAGGTACAAATTTATAAAAAAACACAACTGTCCAATTCACTAGCTCGTATACACAGAAAAAAATACCAATGTAAAATTAACATGGAAAAATATTGATTGAGAATCATAGTAAATTTCTGCAAAAGTATGCCCTTTATTTAAATTTATCATTATATTTATTTTAAATAAAATAACCTTTAATCACCTTTATTTAATATAATTCACTGTTAAAATAAAAAAAAAATATCAAAATATAAATAAATATGGATTCAATATTAAATCCATAAAAAAACTGTTTTATATTTAAATCAAAAGTTTGTCTTGTTAAATTAACATGCATACATACTTAAGTATGTACATTTTTTAATTTTCATTTTTAAAATATGTTATAAAAAGAAGACAATTCCCGTATTCTTTTAATTAAAACTAGTTAGTTAAATAGTAACGAAAACCATATAGGGCGATTCTGCTGATGCTTCTGTTAACAAAGGAGAATACAAAATAAGTGAAACATGTGTTACAGGGGTAAGTGTTTTGAATTATTCTTAAATAAATGCATATGTTGTCTCTCAAGCTTCTTCACACTGTTATAACACACTCAAACCAATTTGATTCTACATGAAATTCACGTTGTTTCAACTTGATATAACTTTTATTCAATGTGATTCGGATTGTTATTTCGATATAAATTACATTTTGCTCTAACTTTACTGCAATGTTAAATTAACATGAATTATAGTTATTTTAAAAGAAAAAAATTTTGTTCGCAAGTTATTGTAAAATCAGGTTGAGTTAACATGAAAAACGTATGAAGCAAAATCACCACCGAAAAATTTTAAATCAACCTTGTGTTCTACGTTTTTAACTTGATTTTTTTCTGTGTATTTGTTGTATAATCGTCTAATTATACAATATTGTATATATATTTGTTGTTGGCTATTTTCATACAAAATTGTTGTCTCATTATACGATTGTTTTTAATGTGTTTTAAAAAATGTTGCATTTATGCCAGGCCTGGAAGTGCTCGGTTTGTTGGGTAAATTTGTTAAAATCTTTTCAAAATGTGATAAATACCACCAAGAATTTAATTCTCACGCACATATATGTGTGATTTATTTCAATTTATTTTTTTTACTATGTAAAGTAAACTTCCTTATTATTAAACATTTATTACCATTTCACGTCAAATTAAAACCTCCATAAAGAAGTAAATGCCAGGGACTCATTGATCGCAACAAATAAACATTTAATTCAAAGTTATTTTTTGGGAATACAAATTTTACTATTAATAAGATTTCTGTATGACGTGCTAAATTCCCAATTTTTCCTATTTGATAAATACACTGAAATTAATTGTTGAGGGAAAGCTAGCTTCTATGCGCATTTCACTGGTTGCTTATGACAGGTCATCAGAAAACCTTTTACTAAGATTTTAGAAAAGCTAAAAATATCATACGAATAAAACTCTTAAGCGAATAAGAATTTTAAACACTCAAAGTCTTACTTGTAAGTAACAATATCAAAGCTTAAGGCTCAGTTAGCCGGCAGTAACAGTAACAGTAACCTTACCGTAAAAATGTAAGACCAATCTATTTCCTACAGATTGAGACGTAATATCTTACTGCTAACTATAATCGTTCTAATTGCTTTACATACAACAAAATGAATCAGCTGATTTGCAACGTTACTGTTACTCCCGGCTAACTGAGCCTTTAAACAAAACACCAACAATAAACAGTGAGTTTATCATTTCTTACATCCCCCTACAATTGGTTGGCTTTTTTACGACACGAATTGTAGTTGTAAGTGGGTAAAAAGAAAAAACAAAATTTTAAAAAAAACATATTGCTTCATTTTATTGTTTTCGTAAGATTTAAGATTTAATACACTTTTGTAAATTTTATGGTTTTTGTCAATTTTTATAACCCAAATGGTTCAAACTCGACTTAACTTTTATTTTTTTCAAAAGAGGTAAATGCTCTTTTAAATCTTTCTAAAAAAAACTTTGAAAAAAGTCATAAATTAGTTATTAAGCTTATTTTTGTATTACAAACTTTTTAAAAATGTTTTTGTTTACTACACTACATATTTAATTTCTTCGCTAAGAAAACAGCCAAATTGTCGTAAAATCATTTTCAAAAAATTCTCTTCTTTACTGTAACTCTCTTTTAACACACAAATTTTTTACGAACTCTCCGTCTCTCACACACTCATAAATCTCTTTTTGTTTACAATGTAGTTTTTGCATTATTCTTTATTTTATTTATTTTTTTATGGCTGTCCTGTTGTTATTTAAACTCTACTCTCACTCAAGGACACTTTGAGCTGTCAACGTGTAAAATTGTATTGTTACTATGTTTTCGTTTATTTGCATTGTGTTTGTTGTTGCTTTTTTATTATTATATAGTTTTTCATTTACTTTTTTCTTTTTTGCGTGCTTTGTTTTTTTTCAATTCTTTTCATTCAATTTCGTTGCCGTTGTTACGCTTTTTCTATTGCCAAAACATTTTTTTTTTTCTTCAAATTTTTGTTTGTTTTTATGCTGACAATCATGCTCAGCTGTTAAGCTGGTAGTAGAAGTGGCAGGACTAGCTGTCGTAGTTGTTGTTGTAGTAGTATAGGCCAAACGAAATACAATGTGTACAAAAAAAAAAAAAAAAAAAAAATCTAACAAAAATATACATTTTTATAAAAATGTATAAAACATGTCCATGTTTAACATAGAAAAATTTACGAAAAAAAAAGTTAAACATACAAAAGATAACAGTTAAGTGTGGCAGTGAGTAAGAGCTTGTGTGTTGGTGTGTGCTTTTTAAAGTAAATTTATGTACATGAATGTGTGCTACATTCATCTGTAAAAGATAAGTAACACAGTGTCCCTATTTTATTATTATTTTTATTCATAAGTAGCAGTTTTTATGCGTCCTTTAATTTTTTGCTACTTTTTGTTTTTGTTGAGTATTTTAGTTCTTTTTTTGGTTTTAGATTTGGCACTTATTTTTTTGCCAAGATGTGAGCCAGTGATGGGATATGTGGTGTGTTAATGATACTGTAGCGTAAAACGTTTTTTAAGTGTCTGTTTTATATCTTAAGAATAAATATTTAAATTTTCAATAAAAATTTTATACGTAAAATAATATCTTTGGGCAGTTTGCGCCAGTAGGCCAATGGATAATGATTTAGTTTATCATAGTGAGGGTTGTCGGTTCGATTTCTGGCAGAAGACAGAATTAGTTTGTACGTTCTGTTCTGTTATGAATCAGCTTCTTTGTTTCTGTTCAATTGAATTTCTGTATGTGTGGCTGGTTTTTTTTTTTTGTTCTGTTCTGTTGCGTACAAATCTGTTGAAAATAGAATTCGACGTTTAGTGACTGCCAAAGTGTTTATGTATGTACATTAGCGTGGCCGTTAGTTGTATGGAGAACTTTTTTTTTTGATTTCTTATACTCTCCCCCTCCAAATATGTTCAGTTTTATGTAAAAAAAAAATACAAAAAAATTTCGTAGCGATAAGTTGTGTTTTAGGGAGGGCGTCCGCCCCTCAAAGTTTGCCATCAAGCCATTTATTCAAATGTTATTTGTTTGCGTATGACTATCTTCTAAAAACAACATTTTACATGAATATGATATATGGCAATATTTTAGCTCTTCTAGTCAACAACATAAGCCTCCAAGAAAGTTTTTTGCTAAGACTAATATCTTAGAAAATAATTAAGAAAATAACAACAAAATACCAAACATTTTATATACGTTTTATATATATAAAAAGGCGATTTAATGTCAAGTGACACAATTTTGAAATCGATGTCTTCCGATTTGGATGAAATTTACACCAAGGTTAGTCCTATTAGATAGTAGTTTACACACAAATTTTCAACAAGATCGGTCAAAATGTTTCAGAGGTAGAGGGGGTCAAAGTTTGCCATACAGGTGTTCTTTCTCATCCATGTAATTTATTACCTATTGGTGTTAGCAAAATTTGTCCCAAGTAGCTTAGATAGCTATTTAATCAATCTTTTTTAAAAATATTTTTTTGTTTTTTTTAAAAAATTTTTTAATTTTTTTTTTTTAAATTTAAAACTTTTTTTTTTATTTTTTTAGCCAAGTGTTAAATTTAAAAAAAAAAATTTCAAAAATTTTTTAAAAAAACAAAAAATTTTTTTTAAAAAGTTTGATCAAAAAGCTATCTAAGCTACTTGGGACAAATTTTGCTTACACCAATAGGTAATAAGTTACATGGATGAGAAAGAACACCTGTAAGGCCAAAATGTCAAACTTTGACCCCTACTAACTCAGAAACCTTTTGACCGATCTTGTTGAAAATTTGTGTCTAAGCTACTATCTAACAGTACTAAAATTGGTGTAAATTTCATTTAAATCGAAAGACATCTATTTCAAAATTGTGTCACTTGACATTAAATCCCCCTTTTATATATATAAAACGTATATAAAATGTTTGGTATTTTGTTTTTATTTGCTTAATTATTTTCTAAAATATTGATTTTAGCAAAAAACTTTCTTAGAGGCTTATGTTGTTGACTGGAAGAGCTAAAATATTGCCATATATCATATTCTTGTTAAATGTTGTTTTTAGAAGATAGTCATATGCAAACAAATTACATTTGAATAAATGGCTTGATGGCAAACTTTGAGGCACGGACGCCCCCCCTAAAACACAACTTATCGCTACGAAATTTTTTTGTATTTTTTTTTACATAAAACTGAACCGATTTAGGGGGGGAGAATATAAGAAATCAAAATAAAAAAAATAACGGCCACCCTAATGTACATATAAGTTTGTTGAGGTATGGAAAAACTGTAAGTTTTTGTTAAAAGCTAGAACAATTTGTTATAAATAATGATTTTTTAAAAAGTGATTTATTTTTGACATAAAATATAAGTGTTTTAATTTTTACGAAAAGATTTTTGATTCCTCATTCCTTTAATAAAAAAAGTAATTACAAAATATTTGCTGCAGAAAAGAACAACACAGAACGACAGCAGAAAGTTGAAAATAATGAGGCGTAGAAGATTTGCCTTTTTTACTGCTCGAGTTATTCAGTTTTATTGTATTTGTAATGTCCCCCCGGGGGTATAGGGATCATATTAAGAATAATTCTCCTTTTTTTGGTGTTGCATACACCAGGGTACAGTAAGGTATAGCAAATACCTGGGATTAAGATAAAATACAAAATTATCAGATCGGAGAAGATCTTCAAGACCTCTTGCGATCGCGGCTGACCAGATATCTTATCTGGTACTACGGGAGTCAGTACGCCCAGAGAAAAAACATGTTTAAATAGGGTCACCTCTAACAAAACTATATTTAAAGAAAATTTAAAAAATATTTGTTTAATTTAATTATATTATCGTCACCTTCAACCACATTATGGTTTAATTAGTCCTCCATCAAGAAGCCATAAATATACTATGGTTGTCTCCGAACATGTTATGGTTAATAATACCTAAAATATGTTTAACACTTAAAATAGAATGCTTTGTTTTTAACTATGGCATGTTGCTCTTGGAAAATATGAAATTACTATTGTTAATTAAAAAACAAATTATTGTCATATATAACCATTACATGTTTAGAGGCAACCATAATATGGGTGTGGATTATTGCTGAAGGGGTGATTTAACCATAATGTGGTTGTCGGTGACAATAATATGGTTAAATTAAACATATTATATATTTAAAATTTTCTTTAAAAATAGTGTTGTTGGAGGTGACCCCGTGCAACCCCGTTGAAACGGCACAGTTCGGACTATTGGTTTAGTTCTATGTTAGTATACTTCTTACGGGAAATGCTTCCTGACTTTCAGGAAGATTGTCTTTGAAGATGTTTTACTTTTCTGATAACAAATTCTTCCAAAGTTAGATTTCTACCTGCAAGAGATAAATGGTGGTTGTAATTTACTTTTTAAAGTCGCGGGAAGGGATATGCTGAAAATCCCATTTTAGGACTGATTTGTCACCATTTGTGGAGAGGATTACCCCTAGTTACTGTTGCTATGAAACAGATGCTGCCAGCATTTTTTCAAAAACTGTGGAGAACAATTGGCAAGTGCACAACATTGAAATATTATGCGCTTAAAATTGGAGCTTGGGTGTGTTGTTGGCGATCACACTTGTGGGACTGTTAAGTAGTCTCTAAGGCAGTTATTCATGTAAATCTTTTCCACAGCAGAAATACTTTTAAAGTATTTGGGGCTTCATCCTTTTGTGTAACATCCTCCGAAAAAAAATCAGGCGCAATCAACATTTAGACAGCTTTTTATAGATAGGGAAACAAGTAACGTGTAGATCGTTTAGGAACATTTTTTAAAGAAAGACAGAGTAGACATCACAATTAATGACAGTCGCAAGAATGCAAGATTAAGCATAGCCCTGCGACTTTTCAGAATAAGTAATTTTATAAGCACCAATCTGTGATAATAACCAGAAAGGCTTACATTACTTTCTTTTTGTGCTATACCATGCTCTGCCTGACTTCCGTTTGTTTTACTTAATTCAAAATATTCGCTTCTCCCAAGTTGAAGACTGAGAAGATATCGGGCGATGCTTTAGAAAGTAAATAGACTTGTCACTTTAATTGTTACTGGATGGGGGCGATGTGTTCCAAAGAAGGCATTACATACTTTGTTAAACGTGAATATAACGACAGGGCAGCTGGACGGGGACTTAAGCTGGTCGTCTCGTGATTATGGTGGACTACTGCACCCCGGAACCTTTTTCTAGGTGCAAGGTACACAGCATATACGGTGTGCGGGAGTGGGCTGTCTATTGAGATGCCTTTCCTAAAACTATCACTTAGAGTCTATGCTGATGGTTCGAAGAAAGGAAGTAGGGTCGGCAGAGGTTTATTTATAGGGCATGGGACATTAATGCTTCCTATTATCTACCGGATGACTGTAGTGCCTTGCAGACGGAAGTTACTGCGATATGGCGGGCGGATAACTTGCTTTCATATTATCGGATGTCGCTGGATATACATATGTATATTTACTGATATCAAGGCTCCCTAACGGGTGCGTAAATGACAAAAAGGTTAGCTGCAGAATGTCGGATGTCTTTAAACGAGACTTCGAAGCATTTGAAACTAAAGTGGATGCCAGGACATGCGAAAAACCTGTATGGCCAAATAGCAGATGAGCTTGCCAAACGAGGTGGTCGTCTGGACGACAGATTCATTGGTCAATTTCTTGGCCTTCCAATGGCTCACTATAAAGTACTTATTAAGTCCGAGTCCTATATACTTGCATTGTTGAGTTGCACTTGGGAACCAACCTTCCCTGTATCCACTGCATTGTAGCTTGGCCATGATAAAGGGAGGACATGTTCTCTACTTGGGTTTAACCGGTAGTAGATTAGAATATTGATACCAGTAAAAATTGGTCACTGGCCTGTTGCAACTCATGCGAGGAGAAATGGATTGAATTCAATGACTACTGCAGAAGTTGTCATAGCGAGGAGATAGAGAAAACTATATTTCATTTGATCTATCAGTAACCTGGAATTCGGGACATTATGGAGAGATGTCTGGGGAAATCAGTGTTTGTTTGTTTGTTTGGAAAATTTATGTATATATAACTAAGGTTACTTCTTGTATTTATTAGGAAGGTGACTTGGTTAAATTTAGCAGTGCCGTATTATAAGTAACTGTGCTGTGGGATGCTCATTGGCGCTGGGTACAACAAAGGGACTGAAGGACCTAAGTGATCTAGCTGTCTTCTTGATGGCTGCCCAAGGAACCTAACCTAATCTAGCTAAAAATTAAATGAAAAATGTATTTGTTTATTTCTATACCTTAATAATGAGCAGTTCTTATAAGATAACATCCAACTATTTCCAGAAAGTTTGAAAAGAGTTTTATATTATGATTATGGCCAATAATTTGCGGACTAAATATTTTTAATATATTTTTCTTAGATATTTTTTTTTTTTTTTGTTTGTTTTATTTGTGAACACATAGAAAAATATTTCTTTAAGGTTGCTTTCAAATTTAATACTTTGGTTACATTTAAAAAAAAAAAACGTGGAGACATTTTCATCTCTGCTCTTCTCCATTAGTGTCAGTATAATAATTTCTGCACTGTGTGTGTGTGTGTGTGTGGGAATGTTGTTCTCTTTGTTTTATTTATTTTGATATTGTTTCATATTTTTTGTAATTATTTTGCACTTAAAATCTCGTTTGGCATAATTTTTTTTTATACAAACAGTATTTTGTGAAATGAAAATTTTCAAATTAGTATAATGGAAAGCCTACACTTGTTACTTCTTGATTATTTTACACTTCAATGTCTTTCAATTACATCAAGAAAAGTGTTGCAAAATTGTTTTTTTTTTTTTTGTTTAAAGTAAAATATTCTCTTTTTGTTTCTTTAAAATAAAATTTTTAAATTAAGAAGTTATTCGTGTTACTACACAGAAAAAATATCTCAAGAAAATTTTTAACAACACAGTTTGTTAAAAATAAAATTTTAGGTCAACAAATATTTTGTTTGATTCGAAGAAAAAATTTATCAAATTTACACTTTGCAAAATAGCACTCAATAAAACATATTTAATAATGAAATATTTAAATATTTCTTCATATTCAATAAAAAAAAATATTTGAATGAAAGTAAAGACAGTATTTGAACAACTCTTGTCCATTTTTAAATAGCTCATAATTCTCATTTGTTTTACAGTTTTATTTAAATAATATATTTAGTTTTGCCAAAGTCTTTGAAATAGGTTTCCTGATGATCTGGCCTAAGCAACCAGTGAAATGCGCATGGGAACTTACTTATCCCCGGATAATAAATTTTAGTGTTTTATAAAAATATAAAAATTGAAAATTAATGACATCATCATTAATAAATAAAAAAATAAAGATTCGATTAAAATTTTGTTTGATTTATTTAACATTTTCAACAATTTATTTTAACAAATCAAGTAAACATTTTGTTGAAAAAAATTATTTTGGGCAACAATTTTTTTTACTGAATCAATAAACTTGGTTGTTGACCAAAAATTTAACAATTATACATACAAACTTTTTTATCAATACCGCAAAAATTGTCATCGCAGAAAATTCAAAAATTTTTGTAATCAAATTTGCGATTTTCGTATTCAAATATGAAAATTATTTTTTTCTGTGTACATATAAGTATAATAAATTACAGAGTTAAATTTATTTTTTTCCTAAAATTCTAGTAAAATTTTAAAATCCCCCATGAATAATTTTTTTTTTTTTTTTGTGCATTTTAAACATTAATCTTTTTTTTCTTGTTAATTCCCTTTTGATTTAAAAAAGGGCTAATAACACTGTTCAGCACTAAAAAAAATAACAAGGTTAACCAGGGCTGTGTTGTTAACAAAAAAGAGTTCTAACTCCGACTCCGACTCCAACCGCTGAAATTTTTAAGTCCGACTCCGACTCCTATTCTAACTTTGATGCTAAATGTATATAAGACTGGTCCTTTTATGACTTTAAACTCTTTTTTTAATGCAGTAGCTTTTAAATGGTCAAATAGAGCAAGGAAATGATTATGTAAAAGTTTCAAACCGATATTTTAATTCTAACACTAGCCGCTTTGCGCTTAAACAGTTACTACCATATCTAACGTACACTGTACGAAATATCATCGGTAATAGTAACTAAAAAATTTCGTAAGCCCTCAACTAAAAAAAATTTTAAATCCACTCAAATTTTCCTCAAATATAATCTAAATTTATTCAACTACACAAATTTTCTTCAAATCAACACAAAAGTGTTCGATAAATAATTTTGTAATTGAAATCTGTGTATATAAATAAATTTTTTTTTAAAAGAATAGGTAAAATTTTGTTAAATACACATAAATTTTGTAAAAATCGTAGTAAACCAGTAGTAACACAATCTTTGGGAACAACACATAGAAATATGTAAAAATATTGGCATCCTTAAAGGAAGTCAATTTAAATACTTAGTCCGTTTATTTAACTAAATTTTGTTACTTTATTTCCTTAAGGGTGCTATTTTGAATACAAATTCGTTTAAATTTCATTAAAGTAAAAAATTAAATTTAAATTAAATGGAAATACAAATGATGAATATGTCCTTTATTTATCTAAAACTGATATAAATAATAAAATGCAAAATAAAAAATTAAAATAAAATGTTCACGGAGAACATATAGCGTTAATGAATTCTATCGATCTATTTCTATCTCTGGTATAGTAGTTTAATCTCGTTCCATGTAAGACGAGCAGCTTCATGTTCTTTTCTGATGGACCGCATCCAGGAATTATGTGGTCGACCAGGCTGAAGTTGACCTTGAGGCTTCCAGTCTATGGCAGCTCTTGCAATATCAGTTGATGGACGTCGTATGTCAGTTTCACTAGGGCAGCAATGTACCTGATTCTAAAGGGTTTCGGTCAGTAAATCCTTAATATCTTATTCATATATACTAAATGTATTAGTTAATTTAGATAAGGATTCGTCAATTTAAAAAATAATATATATATTCATAATAACTATATTTATTAGTTAAAATGAATAAAAATTCTTCGAACTTAATAATATTTAACTGCCTTAATAAGTAAATTTGTCTTATTTTGTAATCAATTTAACTAAAAAGTTTAAAGTTAAGTCCAAGAAATTTCTGAAGCTTTTCTGTGTTAACAAAAAACATCTGTAGACTTGAATAAAAAAATATTCATACAATTTTACACCCCCAGTGGTTAGGAGGAAGGGTGTAGGCCACCATGGTGGAGCCCTGAGATTACATAGTCTCGCAGAGGCTGTCGTAGGTTATTCAATATGGCTAAGCGTCTGGGAAACTGGGCGGAATATAAGTCGGCATTGAATAGGTTTAAGAATTTGGTAAGATCGGCGAAACGGAATGCCTGGAGGAACTTCTGCAGCGGCGTGGAAGGCCCCTCTGAAACAAACCGATTGCGCAAAATAGTGGCTTCTTGCCCGGCTGTCCCTAGCTACATTCAAGAAGCTGATGGTAGCTGGACTACGAATAGTCAGGAGACGCTGGAGGTGTTAATTGACACACACTTTCCTTGCAATTCCCTTTCAACACCACGGAAGATCAATTGCTTATCAGAGCCTGGACCCGTGTCCATTTCTCTGTAATGTGATAGGCTCAAATGGGCGATAAGGAGCTTTCACTTCTTTAAGGCTCCTGGTCCGGCCGACCTTCAAAAGAATGCGGGCCTTCTGATTCCTTGTGAATCCACGATGGGTGCTGCCAATGTTTACAGATTTGTTGAGTCGGTTCGACAGATCAGGGATAAAAACTGTCGCGTATGCGGATGACGCGGCGGCGGCGGTCATGGGTAAACACCTGGACACACTGTCCCATTGTATGGAATCTGCATTACAGATTCTATGCTTTTGGAGCATCTCCTGTGGACTTGGCGTCAATCCACAGAAAACTGAGTTGGTACTCTTTACCAGGAAGTACAAGGTTAGGAACTTTAGGCTTCCTAGGCTTAATGGCACGGAGCTGACGCTCTCGAACAGTGCCAAATATTTGGGCGTAATTCTCAATAGCAAACTATCATGGGAACTCAAAGTTCGCACGAGGGTTGATTGGGCCATTGTGGCCTTATACACCTGCCAGAGATCTTTGGGCAGAAGCTTGGGCCTTGGCCCCAGGGGCTTCGAATGGGTCTTTGAGGCGGTGGTAAAACCGATCCTCTTCTATAGGGTCATAGTGTGGTGGCCTGCCATGGAAAGGGGACGGAACTGCAGGATTCTTGAGAAAGTATATAGGGTGGCTGCGCTGATGATCACGGGATTACTTCACTATCACCGACGAAGGCGCTTATAACTATGCTGAACTGGCTGCCGGTTGACATCATGGCCGAACAACATTCCTTGACTTCCGCTATTAGACTGGGGGTGGTGGGCCTATGGTCTACGCGGAACTATTGTCATGCCAGGGTCATGCATCACGCATCATATGACCTGACGGAGCTGGAATGTTGCACTCCGGAACACTTTTTCGGTGCTTTGTTCACAGCTCATCATGGTAATGATGATGAGCTGCTCGATAATACGCAATCTCTGGAACCGGCCCTACGGGTCTACACCGATGGTTCCAGGATGGGCAATAGAGTGGGTGGAGGTTTTTTCATCGAGGAATTGGACAATAGGGTCCCTTTTAGGCTGCCAGATGGCAGTAGTGTGCTGCAGGCGGAAATCTCTGCCATAAAGCGGGCGGCAAACTGGCTGAAGTACTATCGTATATCGAGGGATATATGTATATTTACGGACAGCAAGGCTGACATTGCAGCTCTGGCTGGTGTCTTTACGACATCTATGTTAACAGTGGAATGCCGGATGTCTCTAAATGAGATCGCGAAACATTTCAGTGTAACGTTGACAGGCACAGTGGATGCCTGGGTAACCAAACTGCGGACGAGCTGGCCAAACGGGGCTGTCTCTTGGACGACATGTTCGTCGACAGCCTGATTGGCACTTCAATGGCCCGCTGCAAGACTCTCATCAGACGAGAGTCTTACAGAAGGGCTCAGGGGAGATGGCAGGGGGAGCTTATCCGCTTGATGGCCAGGATTCTATGGCCTGGCTATGACGCGATGAGAACGCGCGTACTACTCGGTCTCGGCAGGGACCGGATGAGGACAGTGATATCTGTCATCACGGGTCACTGGGTGATACACTAAAAGAAAAAGCTTCATTCCAGATGTGAATTTCGTCATTGGATCAATGAATTTTTTCATTAAAAGTGAACCAATGAAGCATTTCATTGTTCCAATGAAGAACATTCGTTATGCTTCATATATAGTATGAAATGATTTAAAAGCTGTATTATGAAACTCTTTCATTAATGGAATGAAATGATTCATTGATGCAACGAAAATATTTCATTGATTACATAAAATATATTCATTGCCTAAATGATATTTTTCATTAATAGAATGCAGTTGTTTCATTAATTCAAAAACTTAGTTACATTAATATAATGACATTTTTACATTCATTTAATGTACAAGTTTCATTACATTCATGAAATTGCTTCATTCATCTAATGAATTTTTTCATTGGCCATATGAACAAGTTGTCATTAAGCTAATGAAACAATATCATTAGATTAATGACATGTTTCATATAATATATGAATTTTTCCCCCTTTTAAAACCACAAAAATTAAATAAAATAATTTTTATTTAATTATAAAAATTCCACAGTAATACATATTTATTTATATATTCCTTTTATTTATATAAAATCAAACAGGTTTATTGAACAAATTTTCAATCGAAATACGGTTCATAATCCTTTTTTCATAAATAAGGCCGATATAATTTATGTTCATATATTACGATTAAAATTACTGTTATGTATAATTAAATAAAAATTATTTTTAATTTTTGTGATTTTAAAAAAAATAAATGAAAATATGTAGTTTTGAGATAAATATACGTATGTATATATGTTTATATAAATAATTTTTTTAAACGTTTAAGCAGAAAGAGCTATGTATACAATTTTGTAAAGTAAATTTAATTTCAATAAATACCTAAATATTTAATTTTAATTTAAATTTAATATTTAATAAATATTTCACAAGCTATTCAAAACATAGGTTGGTTTTATAAAAAAATTTAATTAATGGATGTGATTTTCATTAATAAATAAAAAATAATGTATTAAATTTTCTTTAATATTAATACAAAAAATATTTACAATAAACAGAACTAAAATTTGTTTAATTGAACAGTTGGGTATAAAAAATATATTTTTAATACTGACTTATTGGCAATAACTGAGGTATTGACAATTAACTTAAATAACTTTAAGAAATAGTAACAATTTTTACATTTGTAGATGCATATATAATTTTAATAAATATAAGTACATTTCTTTTAAGAGCGCAATAACTCACTAACCAGAAGTGAAACTTTGGTGTTTTTGTTTATACAGTAGTTTTGACTTAGCTGCCTTTTATTTACGTGCACTTTTGACTTAGCTGCACAAAATTGATAATTTTTGGCATTTTTCTTTATAATCCCATACAAATTCCTTTTTTAAGTGCACTTTCTTTACCTGCACATTTAAGATAAGTGCCCAAAACTTTTGGCATTTTAAAATTATTTTCATACAAAAAATCCAAGTTAGCTGCACTTTGACTTAACTGCCCAAAATACATATTTTCTGTAATTATTCTTCAAAATCCTTCTTCACGTGCATTTTGTATACCTGCACATTTTTCCTATTTTTTGGCAGCGTTAAAATATTTTCATATAAAACATCAAAGTTAGCTGCGCACATGAAAAAATATGGTGGCCACTTTCTCACATAAATATACAATTTTAGCTGTTCATAAAAACAAAAATCGCAAACAAGTCAAGTTGGTATCATTATAATTCATTTATTTTGTTTGCATGTACCTACATTTATGCATATGGGTTGTGGTTTCAGCAACTTTACCAAGATTATATGAAAGGAATAGCAAATCTTAGGTCTGAAACAGAATAAAGTAGTTGTAGTAGTATTTGAAGCTGACGAATGCTCTGTAGTGCAACAAAGTTCAAAATTTCGAATTTTGCGCTTCAAGTGCAACGACTACTACAACTACGTTTTCTGTTGACACTACTTTGCAACTGCCGTTTTTAACTTTTGAGAGCTTGCAGCGCTATTCTTAACGTTGTACTACAGCGACTATTCTGTTCCACACTTTATTGTTACCAATTTGGCTAGCTCGTTCATTATAAAAATGCGGAACAAATGACTGCAAGGTGTTTGAACGTCATTGTTTTTATCAATTTATTAATAAAAACGTTGTTACTTCTCTTTCAAACACTTTACTTTAGCTGCACTTTTATGCAGGTAACCACAATTGCGTACCTGCACATTAAGGCAGCTAAATACATTTAAGATAGCTGCATTTTTGATTTACCTGCACAAAAAATCGTGCAAAGGAGATTGTGCAGCTAAGTCAAAATTACTGTAGTTGTTTTGTTTATGTTATAAATAAAACTTTCAACAAAGCACCAAAAATTTGAACATGCTATAGGATACTCTACGTTAAATACATGAAATGATTTAAAACATATATCAAATGCTCTACAAAAATCATTTCTGGTCAATAAAAAGTCGACGTGGTCTTGTATTGACTGAAGAGTCTCATTTATATATACATATGTATAAATGATTCTTGGGAATTCTTGACGGTAAATTTTCCATATTCTTTTTTACCATTGTTGTTTTTTCTTAAAAATCTTTTCGTGGGGAAGAGACAGTAATGAAGACTCCATAATATTTTAAGAAAAAAATTGTTTTTATCTGTTATTTGGAAAGAAGAAAAATAATAATTAGTTTATGGTGAAAACAAAAAATTAAAATATGTACTATTACCTTTTGGATTTGTTCCCAATCTATGCTGTCTACAACATTTTAAATGTCATTATCGTGAATTGTTAAATCATGTTTAACATCACTAAACATTTGTTTTAATTTTTCATCTGAAATGGTAGAATAATTTTCTTGGAGCACTTTAAAGTCCAAGTCAATCTATAAAAAACAAAAGAACGTATTCATTAAATAGTTTTTAACAAAAAATATAAAAAAATATGTATGTACGAAGTACTTACCAGTTGTGAGCCATCGATCCTTTATATTGCGGCCAAAGCGTAAAAGCCTCGTTGATATTTTTTGCTTCAAAGTGTATTTGGTTAAGTCGAAATTTTGAGCAGGCTGACCACGTTGCTCTAAAATCTTCTGCGGCTAGATTATCAAAATTTAGACTTTGTACATAATGTTGTGCGTTGTCTTCTGAAACTATACACAAATAACATTAGGTTTAATTAAATATAAAAAAATATTATTTAAACAATATTACCGAATTTTTGTTTGGTATCCAAAACTTGACTGCCAGACGGAGATTCATTTTCGTTTTCGTTTCAACTTGGGAAAATTTAAGCTTACCTTTCTTATGGGTTAAATCTCCTTTTGATGCTACCACCTCTTCAATCAAATCCTCCAATAGATCCTCCTCCATTAGTTTTTTTCTTATGCGGTATTCGCTTTTTGCAGACGAGAAAATATTTTAAAGTGATCGGATTTTTATATTTTGTTGCGTTTAACCTTGAATCAACATTATTATGATTTTCCACAAGATAAATTGTTTGTGGAGTTGCATGTTATGCCCGGACATGTCTTTTAAAGCTAGAGCCATTTATATATATTGTTCCACAACATCTATAGTTATCACTATGTTTGAGAAAATGATAACTTTTTAAATGTTTAAAATAATTATTATTTTCTTTAAAACTTTTGCAACATAAAAAACACTCCATACCTTTTTATTTATTTATTTTATTATTTTTAATCAAGCTGTTATTTTTTCACCACAGTGAAATGCGCATAGGAATAGCTTATCCCTTCAACAATAAATTTCAGTTTATCAATAGTATGAAATGGGAATGTAGCACATTTAAACGAAACCTTGTTAATTAAATTTTTGAATCCCAAGAAAAACTTTGATAACTAATATGCATGTGGCAGTGCAAATAAAACTGAACTGGCAAAATAAAATAAAGTAATTTGTTTTTATTTTTGTTTTTTCTTTTCCCACTTACAACTACATTTAGAGTTGACAAAAAATCAACCAATTGTAGCCGGGACTGTAAGAAAAGATAAACTCACTGTTTATTGTTGTTGTTTTTGTTTAAGCTTTGATATTGTTACAGGTAAGACTGTGGCTTATAGTTCTTATTCGCTTAACAGTTTTATATGTGTAATATCTTTAGTTTTTCTAAAATCTTTGGATGAAGTTTCCTGACGATCTGGCCTAAGCAACCAGTGAAATGCGCATAGGAATAGCTTATCCCTTCAACAATAAATTTCAGTTTATCAATAGTATGAAATGGGAATGTAGCACATTTAAACGAAACCTTGTTAATTAAATTTTTGAATCCCAAGAAAAACTTTGATAACTAATATGCATGTGGCAGTGCAAATAAAACTGAACTGGCAAAATAAAATAAAGTAATTTGTTTTTATTTTTGTTTTTTCTTTTCCCACTTACAACTACATTTAGAGTTGACAAAAAATCAACCAATTGTAGCCGGGACTGTAAGAAAAGATAAACTCACTGTTTATTGTTGTTGTTTTTGTTTAAGCTTTGATATTGTTACAGGTAAGACTGTGGCTTATAGTTCTTATTCGCTTAACAGTTTTATATGTGTAATATCTTTAGTTTTTCTAAAATCTTTGGATGAAGTTTCCTGACGATCTGGCCTAAGCAACCAGTGAAATGCGCATAGGAATAGCTTATCCCTTCAACAATAAATTTCAGTTTATCAATAGTATGAAATGGGAATGTAGCACATTTAAACGAAACCTTGTTAATTAAATTTTTGAATCCCAAGAAAAACTTTGATAACTAATATGCATGTGGCAGTGCAAATAAAACTGAACTGGCAAAATAAAATAAAGTAATTTGTTTTTATTTTTGTTTTTTCTTTTCCCACTTACAACTACATTTAGAGTTGACAAAAAATCAACCAATTGTAGCCGGGACTGTAAGAAAAGATAAACTCACTGTTTATTGTTGTTGTTTTTGTTTAAGCTTTGATATTGTTACAGGTAAGACTGTGGCTTATAGTTCTTATTCGCTTAACAGTTTTATATGTGTAATATCTTTAGTTTTTCTAAAATCTTTGGATGAAGTTTCCTGACGATCTGGCCTAAGCAACCAGTGAAATGCGCATAGGAATAGCTTATCCCTTCAACAATAAATTTCAGTTTATCAATAGTATGAAATGGGAATGTAGCACATTTAAACGAAACCTTGTTAATTAAATTTTTGAATCCCAAGAAAAACTTTGATAACTAATATGCATGTGGCAGTGCAAATAAAACTGAACTGGCAAAATAAAATAAAGTAATTTGTTTTTATTTTTGTTTTTTCTTTTCCCACTTACAACTACATTTAGAGTTGACAAAAAATCAACCAATTGTAGCCGGGACTGTAAGAAAAGATAAACTCACTGTTTATTGTTGTTGTTTTTGTTTAAGCTTTGATATTGTTACAGGTAAGACTGTGGCTTATAGTTCTTATTCGCTTAACAGTTTTATATGTGTAATATCTTTAGTTTTTCTAAAATCTTTGGATGAAGTTTCCTGACGATCTGGCCTAAGCAACCAGTGAAATGCGCATAGGAATAGCTTATCCCTTCAACAATAAATTTCAGTTTATCAATAGTATGAAATGGGAATGTAGCACATTTAAACGAAACCTTGTTAATTAAATTTTTGAATCCCAAGAAAAACTTTGATAACTAATATGCATGTGGCAGTGCAAATAAAACTGAACTGGCAAAATAAAATAAAGTAATTTGTTTTTATTTTTGTTTTTTCTTTTCCCACTTACAACTACATTTAGAGTTGACAAAAAATCAACCAATTGTAGCCGGGACTGTAAGAAAAGATAAACTCACTGTTTATTGTTGTTGTTTTTGTTTAAGCTTTGATATTGTTACAGGTAAGACTGTGGCTTATAGTTCTTATTCGCTTAACAGTTTTATATGTGTAATATCTTTAGTTTTTCTAAAATCTTTGGATGAAGTTTCCTGACGATCTGGCCTAAGCAACCAGTGAAATGCGCATAGGAATAGCTTATCCCTTCAACAATAAATTTCAGTTTATCAATAGTATGAAATGGGAATGTAGCACATTTAAACGAAACCTTGTTAATTAAATTTTTGAATCCCAAGAAAAACTTTGATAACTAATATGCATGTGGCAGTGCAAATAAAACTGAACTGGCAAAATAAAATAAAGTAATTTGTTTTTATTTTTGTTTTTTCTTTTCCCACTTACAACTACATTTAGAGTTGACAAAAAATCAACCAATTGTAGCCGGGACTGTAAGAAAAGATAAACTCACTGTTTATTGTTGTTGTTTTTGTTTAAGCTTTGATATTGTTACAGGTAAGACTGTGGCTTATAGTTCTTATTCGCTTAACAGTTTTATATGTGTAATATCTTTAGTTTTTCTAAAATCTTTGGATGAAGTTTCCTGACGATCTGGCCTAAGCAACCAGTGAAATGCGCATAGGAATAGCTTATCCCTTCAACAATAAATTTCAGTTTATCAATAGTATGAAATGGGAATGTAGCACATTTAAACGAAACCTTGTTAATTAAATTTTTGAATCCCAAGGAAAACTTTGATAACTAATATGCATGTGGCAGTGCAAATAAAACTGAACTGGCAAAATAAAATAAAGTAATTTGTTTTTATTTTTGTTTTTTCTTTTCCCACTTACAACTACATTTAGAGTTGACAAAAAATCAACCAATTGTAGCCGGGACTGTAAGAAAAGATAAACTCACTGTTTATTGTTGTTGTTTTTGTTTAAGCTTTGATATTGTTACAGGTAAGACTGTGGCTTATAGTTCTTATTCGCTTAACAGTTTTATATGTGTAATATCTTTAGTTTTTCTAAAATCTTTGGATGAAGTTTCCTGACGATCTGGCCTAAGCAACCAGTGAAATGCGCATAGGAATAGCTTATCCCTTCAACAATAAATTTCAGTTTATCAATAGTATGAAATGGGAATGTAGCACATTTAAACGAAACCTTGTTAATTAAATTTTTGAATCCCAAGAAAAACTTTGATAACTAATATGCATGTGGCAGTGCAAATAAAACTGAACTGGCAAAATAAAATAAAGTAATTTGTTTTTATTTTTGTTTTTTCTTTTCCCACTTACAACTACATTTAGAGTTGACAAAAAATCAACCAATTGTAGCCGGGACTGTAAGAAAAGATAAACTCACTGTTTATTGTTGTTGTTTTTGTTTAAGCTTTGATATTGTTACAGGTAAGACTGTGGCTTATAGTTCTTATTCGCTTAACAGTTTTATATGTGTAATATCTTTAGTTTTTCTAAAATCTTTGGATGAAGTTTCCTGACGATCTGGCCTAAGCAACCAGTGAAATGCGCATAGGAATAGCTTATCCCTTCAACAATAAATTTCAGTTTATCAATAGTATGAAATGGGAATGTAGCACATTTAAACGAAACCTTGTTAATTAAATTTTTGAATCCCAAGAAAAACTTTGATAACTAATATGCATGTGGCAGTGCAAATAAAACTGAACTGGCAAAATAAAATAAAGTAATTTGTTTTTATTTTTGTTTTTTCTTTTCCCACTTACAACTACATTTAGAGTTGACAAAAAATCAACCAATTGTAGCCGGGACTGTAAGAAAAGATAAACTCACTGTTTATTGTTGTTGTTTTTGTTTAAGCTTTGATATTGTTACAGGTAAGACTGTGGCTTATAGTTCTTATTCGCTTAACAGTTTTATATGTGTAATATCTTTAGTTTTTCTAAAATCTTTGGATGAAGTTTCCTGACGATCTGGCCTAAGCAACCAGTGAAATGCGCATAGGAATAGCTTATCCCTTCAACAATAAATTTCAGTTTATCAATAGTATGAAATGGGAATGTAGCACATTTAAACGAAACCTTGTTAATTAAATTTTTGAATCCCAAGAAAAACTTTGATAATTATTTCTTTTAGTTTTTGTTAAAATTCTTTTTTTTAATAGCGTACGCACGTCTTTATACTTCAAATTTAGAAACACAAATAAACAGGTGGTTGATTTTTTTTACTCTCAATTTTCTACATTTAACATAAAGACACATACTAACACATGTTGATCTTCTCATTTTTTTCCTAAAAGTTTACAGTTAGTTTCAAGATGCTCATATAAACATTCTGGTTTAAGACAACAAAATACATATTTTTTAATGAAGAATGTTTCATTGGATATATGAAACTTTTACGTTTATATTATCAGAGAAACAAAAATAGTGGAGAGAGAGTAAAGACCTGGAATACATACAACAACATACATATTTCTCGTAAACGAAGGACTACAGGAGATAATACACAAAAGTGGGGTGAGGGTATAAACAAATTTAACACACACATATGTAAATATTGCAAAAAAAAGTTTAAAAAATTCATTACAGTTATGAAGTAGCTTCATTGTAATAATGACTTGGTTTCATTAATTTTTTTGAAATATTAGAAAATTGATAAATAAATCAGTTTATAAACCAAAATTTATTTAATTACATACAAAACTGTTTTTATATGTTGCATCTTACAAAAGAAAGCCAACTTTTATCATACTTTATTCAAAATTTGCAATAAATGAAACTTCATAAAAACAATGTAAAGCTTTTCACCAAAACAATGAAATAATGAAACTTCAAAAAAATGGCGATTTGCAGATTTCATTCAATCAATGAAACTTTTCTTTATATTAATGAAAAATTTCATTTAGCCAATGAAGAATTATTATTGAAGCTGTTTCATTGCTTAAACGAACGATTTTTTTTTAGTGTAGGGACACATGCTAGGAGGATAGGTCTTGCGTAAAATGACTACCGTAGGAGTTGTCATGATGAGGAGGAGGAGTAGGAGACGGTGTTTCACTTTCTCTGCCAATGCCCCGGTCTAGGGAGCATTAGGTTTAGGCATTTGGGGAGACCAGAATTGCCATGTCTGGACGATTTGTCCAATGTGGGACTGAAATCGATCTCCCTGCAGTGACCTCTGGGGAATAGTCTGGTGGATACTGGCTGACTCCTGTCACTGGCTATGGGTATTACAAAGGGACCGCTATAAGGTCCCAAGTGAGTCGTCATCGTGACGGCTGCCCATTTAACCTAACCTAACCTACACCCCATTTTGCAGTATTTAGGTAAATTTTTGGTTCAGTGTAGACTGGTCCTTATTATGTAACTGCAAAATTTTTAAAGCAGATTCTCTTAAAATTTTTTATTTTGGAAAACATTAGAAAATTTTTTATTTTTTATAACGAAAAATTGTGTAGTCGCGATTTCTTGTGCATAGCTCGATTCCCACTCCAGTAGAAAAACCTCAACTCCGGCTCTGGTTCTAACCATTGATTCTAGAAGAGGGAACCAAAAAATAGTACGTATATTGGTATTTTGAAAGTTTACTTTGGAAGTTTATTTCAGGACCTGTTAAAGTTCCCTCGGTTGATACATTCTTATAATGTACAATTTTAACCTTATATTTTTTTTGGTGTATGATGTCTGTTGATCATATATGGTTTATCCTACGGCAATGTTCGCACTTATTAATTGTTTGACGTCCTCCACGTAACCACTAGTTTTATTAAAAAATTATTTTCTTTTGCAAAACGTTTGGCTAGATTAACCATCAGTTAACATTTTCTAAATTACATTATACGATTATCTTCTTAGAAATACAGTTTAGTTGATCAATAGAAATTATTTAAAATAAAGCTAAAGTTTGATCAATTTATTGGTCTCGCTTATTTTGGATTTTTTTCGCCAAATGTTTGTCTGAATTAGAGTTTTTTTCCCCCCGACTTTTTTATTTCCCGGGTAAGCGGGATTTATTTTTCAATTTCCCGGGATCCCGAGAATCGCCGCTCAATACAAATCGATGCAAAATATTTTTTTTTTTTAACAAATTTTAACAAATAACAAAATTTCCTGAGATCTACTAAATAAGTTTATAAACGCATTCAAATTTTTTATAACTGTTTAGGATTGTTTTCAGTACGTTTTAGTGTTATTGGTACTTAAATTTTTGAGTACGACTCGTACTTAAAATAAGTATAAAAAGCTTAGTTCATGCCGACAGTTTTTCTTTCTGTGTGCACATCTAATGCGCGTAATAGCCTGTTTTAAGAGCATATTTTCGGTTACCTTGATTGTGACTAATAGAAAGAATAATTTTCTATATTTTGAAAGTTTAAACATTTTAAGCTTCCTTGTCTTAATTATTTACATATGTCAGTTTTATGGCTAATAATCATTTAGGAAAAATGTTAAATAAATCATTAGTTGAAGTCTCGCTTTAACATAAAAAATTAATTTTTTTTAGAATGCTGTTTAAAATTTCTTAATATATTAAAAAAAAAATCAACAAATTTTACTTAAAACATAAAGAAAATAAAAACAAAATTTACTGTTCTCTGGAGATTAATTCGTTTGTCGTAAACAGCCATGTTTAAATGAGCATATGAATGTAATAACCTTTTTAATACCTTAAATAAACACAAAATTTTACTCAACAAACATTTGATACGGCTTTAAAAAAACTAGGCAAAATAAATTTTATAAAATAAAAAAATTAAAATAGAAGAGCAAAGAGCAGTCTGCCGTGTAAAATTCCCAAAAGCATCTGCTTTCAACATTAACAAAAACTGAAGAGAATTCTACAAGCACAACAAAGCAACAACGCAAAAACAAAAGCATGAAAAAAGTAAAACACATGTGTAAAAGTGAAAGCACTCTTTACCCACCAAGCATTTGAAAGATTATTTCTTACAGAATCCCTGAATCTAATGGGTTGTCAAAAAGCAAAGCAACTGACATTTAAATTGGTATTAGGTACAGCAACATTGTTTAGTTGCCAAAAAGCAATCGAATGCTATTTTGACTAAAAATAAAAAGTAATAAAACAAATTAAAAAAAAACGAGCAAAAAAGTGATCCAAAGTAAATAAAAAGTTAAATAAGAAAATGTAATTACTTTTGTGGACCTATTTTTCGCAGACCAAAAGGAGGCGGTATACATATATATATATATATATATATATATATATATATATATATATATATATAGACGCTACATGAGCGATATACCAAAGCCTCTATCGTTTGTTGTTGCCGCTCTTTAGAATCTTGGAACTCAGTCTCTTGTTTCAAAGCTTTAGCAAAGTTTGTCAAAAAGACATGTCCTTTAAGATTTACTGCCAGCTTCATCTGTTAAAAATATGCAGCAGCCTGTTCAGTCAGGGCCAACATTATTTTCTCTCGCGGTTCTCCACCGGTAGTGTATACAATTTTTTATTCTTCGACATTTTTTTTTTTCTTTAATTTTGCCTTTGAATGTACCCACCTCACTCGTTGCCAAAACTATAAAATTTTTCTGCGATAAGCTTTCATGTAGCTCCAGTTTCCCCAAAAGATCGAACACCTCGAGCAATTTGGCTATTATTTTCCATTTCATGGATTAAAAGTTCAAACCGTTTTTGAATTTTTATTTTTACCATATTGAAATCTAAAATTAAAGAAATATATGCATAAACTTAAAAACACAAACATTTTATAAAAAAATATACATTCTTATTAGTTTTGCCGCCTTCTTTTTTCTTTAAAAAATCGGTTTTCAATTGAAAAACCCGTAAGTTAAGACAGTTGGTTAACCCATTTCGTCCCAGCGATTTTATTTTTCGAGTAACTTTATAAAACTTGGTGGTCAATAGATAATTTCCATTCAGAAGGTCCAATTTTTGGGCGACTCATTCGAGCATAGCGACTGGTATCTCGCGAATAGCACGAGTAATATTAGCTTCCAAAGCGTCAATCGTAGCTGACTTATTCCTGAAGACCCCAGTCATTACATATCCCCAGAGAAAATAGTCTAAGGTTATTGGAGATTCATTTACCAACTTTAAAAAGCCGCCGAACAATGCTGAATGTGATATTTGTTATCAATCTAATTAAAGGCAATATTTGCTCGGAGTTCCTGTTAAACATTTTATTTTTTAATGTTCCCCAACGCCCTACACGTTATTACCAGCCGTTATCAATTAAATACTTTCAACAAAATTATGCAAATGCCGACCCTTTTCGTCGAGCATGTGTAAACTTTAATGATCTGTACAGTATTATTGATATAACTTTGGATATTAATACTATCAAACAGAATTTAATTTTATATTTAAATAGATGATGTTAAATATGTTTTTAAAATTTTGTAATATTTTGTAATTTTTGTCTGAAGGGAGTTAATCCATAGACTAATTAAATTAAATAAATAAAATAAAGGTATGATATCGCAAGATCTAGATGGCCAATTTACCATAGCAAAACATGAAATTAAGTGCTCACCAAAATGTATGGCTCGTAGGGCCCTCTTGTTGAAACCAGATCTCACCGATACCATGCGCTTGATTTTCAGGTTGCTCTACTGGGCTGTTCCATTAACCAATTTGGCGGAAGTAAAGTAATTGCCTTAGATATTTGCAAGGCGTTTGACAGAGTCTGATATGGTGCACTCTTGTCAAAACTTGTTGCATTTGGTGTTGGTGATAATTTCTCTCGACTTATATTGAGTTTTCTCAGAGGTCGCACTTTACGAGTTTTTATAAACGTATAAACGGCGTTACGTCAAACGAGTTCAAAATTCATTGAGGGGTGCCGCAAGGCTCCGTTCTTTCTCCTTCTATTTATATTTCTTATTTTTCTAAATGACCTCCTATGTCAATCCTTTAACTCTTTTGGTAATTTGATTATAGACCAAGCGTTTCCCATGTTGGTGCTATGCTTCAGAACATGAATGACACGCTTGGCCGAGACCGAAACCCGTACGTTTGTTTTTCCTCTAAAGCCCATCCTTTTGTGGTCGATTGGCCGGTAAATCGTACAATGCATTACAGGGAAAATTCGTTTTTTTGGCCGGACTGTTCGTATGTGGAATAACCTTATTGCTGAAGTCTTCCCTCTCACTGTCAACATGAACAAATTCAAGTCGAATGTTCGCAGGCACTACAACCTCTTCTCTCCTTTCTATAACCTATTTTCCTAGTTGCAAGCCAATGCAAAGCATTAATACGGGTCATCCCCTGAGTGCTGGTCCTATCAAAAAAATATGGTGCGTGGTTACCATTGAAGATAACATTCTGATTTTCCTCACTTTTGAAAAAATTTGGACCAATGATTAAACTCTCAGCTACAACTGCTGTATGGACTTCATAAAGTGCAGGGTGTGGTCTAACCGGTCGAGTATCATCCGCCAATGTAAACTGGGACTCAATATTGCGAATGATGTTGGCAATAGTGGTTTCAGTAGCCCGATTATGAGCACCGTTAGTTCCACGAATCGCACCAATAACATTTCTCACAGAACGCTGATTGTGAATAAACTTTTTATTGTTCAGCAAAAACAGAATAAATTTATTTACGTTTATTTAAGTGCTTGAAAAATTTAAATTATATAAAAATTTTTTTATATAAATAAATTTTATAACGCAAATTATGTACACAATTCACACACAGACTTTTTGTTCTATGTGGGTGTAATTTTGCGAACAATTTCAACAATATCCAGCCCTAACCGCGAAAATAACGTAAGCGACATAATTGTCAATTAAAAATTTTTTTTTTAATAAATGACTTTATTGGTAACACTTACATCATACTGTAAAATGTTATGGTCACATAAGAGACCGTTACAATTCTATAGCAAGAACAGTTTTATCGTTAGCGACAAATTTCATAAACAATTTATATGAAAAAAACTGTCTCCTGTAAAATTTGATTTTTGGCGCTTTCGTTATTATCGCGGTTAGGGCTCGATATGATTAAGCAGCGTTGTTCACGTTATGTTTACGAAAAATCATAAAAATTGAAGGAATTAGTTATCTCATTCATTAACGAAAAAACGCTTGAACGTATGGTCGCTGCATCAATTCGGGAACCATATTTTATTGAGTTTATATAACGGGTGGCTAAATTTTAAGGGTCGATGTTGAATGTGAACCACACTTACCCGTCAAGTTTTTTTCTGCATTTCATTTGACATTTCTCAATTTCAGACTTACTCAATTGAACCGTGGAAAGACACACAATCGAGCAACGCGTTAAAGTTATTCAGGCTTATTATGAAAATGGGCGTTCAAATCAAAATGCATATCGTGCACTTCGTGGTTTTTTCCATAAATTTAATCGTCCAAATGTGCGTACAATTGAAAAAAATCGTGCAAAAATTTGAGCAAAGCGGGTATGTAATAGATGTGAGAACAGCAGTGCATGCTCGTACAGCTCGTAATGAAGAAAATATTGCTGCTGTACGCGATAGTGTGACTGAAGAGCCGTCCGACTCAACTCGTCGTCGTGCCCAAAAATTGCACCTCTTACGCTCTTGTATTAACACGCTTACAAGGTGCAATTGACTTAAGAACTAAAGCCTCTTGACCATTCCAAACGTCGTCAATGGTCAGAATGGCAGCAGTGGATGATAAATTTTTGAAGAAAATCGCTTCAGCGATGAGGCACATGTTCACCTCAGTGGATTCGTCAAAAAGCAGAATGGCCGCATTTGGGAGAATGATAATCCAAGAGTGATTGTCGTAAAACCAATGCACCTTGCAAAGAGTGACTGTTTGGTGCGGTTTATGGGCTGGCGGCATCATCGGGCCGTATTTTTTCCAAAATGAGGCCGGTCGGGCAGTTACTGTGAATGGTGTTCGCTATCGTCAGATGATAACGAACTTTTTATGGCCCGAATTGGAAGATATGGATGTGGACGATATGTGGTTTTAACAGGACGGTGCCTTGTTCTACTGCTAACGAAACAATGCCTCTTTTGCGCGACAAATTCAATGGCCTTGTTATCTCACGTGGTGGTGATGTCAATTGGCCACCAAGTTCATGTGATTTGACACCGTTGGTCTTCTTTCTTTGGGCTTATTTGAAAGACAAGGTGTACGTGGATAAGCCAGCAACAATTCAAGAGCTAAAAGATTAGATAATTCGGCACATTAACGGCATAGAACCTCAATTATGCCTCAGCGTTATCGAAAATTCGGACTATTGGATGGTGGTGTGCCGCCGAGGTCGCGGCAGCCATTTGGCCGATATTTTGTTTCATACATAATTGAACCATACCAATATTATCATAATAGAAAGAAATGACAATAATTTCCTAAATAACACTATGCTAGTTGAAAAAACTGACAAGCCGGGCACATGGCGTTTTAACATAATTCGGGGACGCTGAATCCAGTGGTGCCCGCGGTTTTTTCAGATTGGCTCTGGTTTTCGAGATATACCGTTATTTCGAAAATGGAGGAGGTTGCACAACATATATTCGCGTAACTCAAAAACGGTTTAGTTTATTGAAATTACTAAAAAAACCGAAATTCCGCAATAAAATTGCATTTCAGAAAAGTAAAACTCTTTTTCTAATATGAGTAGTCGTTATTGAAACATAATTTTTTTTTGAAAAAAAAAATTAATTTTTTTATCAAAATTTCGAAATTTTTGTTTTTTAAAAATTCATAAAAAATTAAAAAATGCAGCTAGGCTTCTAATTTTTTGCAGACTTATAAAAAACGAAGCTACAAACAAAACAAGCCATAAATGATTAAAATCTGTTTGCAACTTTTGATTTTATTCACAAAAGTCGACAAATTTTAATTAATTTAAGAATTTCATAAAACGCAATATTTGTATGGGAGCCCACTAAGGGAAATTCTTAAATTAATGAAAAATTTGTCGACTTTTGTGAATAAAATCAAAAGTTGCAAACAGATTTTAATCATTTAGTAATTTCAATAAACTAAACCGTTTTTGAGTTACGCGAATATATGTTGTGCAACCTCCTCCATTTTCGAAATAACGGTATATCTCGAAAACCAGAGTCAATCTGAAAAAACCGCGGGCACCACTGGATTCAGCGTCCCCGAATTATGTTAAAACGCCATGTGCCCGGCTTGTCACGAAAAAAGAGTGTCAATTTCATGCACAGTGTAATTTGTGTTTTATTCAAAATCAACATCGGCCCTTAAAATTTAGCCACCCTTTACTAAGTTCACACTTTGGTTTTTAAGCGCGTTTAGGCAAAATGTTAATTTAGCTTACCAAAGCCGTTCATATTACATTTGAGATGATTAAGATGACAGTTGATTTAAAAAAAAAAATAAACAAATTTATATTTCTTTAAAGTATTAAAAATGGATACAAGCTCTTTAGTTAAGATATCAGAAGATTTTTTTAAACATCTTCATGATGAAATTGGAAAAATTATGAATTATTTAAGGACCAATAAAATTATTTAAAAGAAATCGTGGTCCGTTGTACAATTGAGGTCGGTCATACATTTTATCTTACTTGGGGCGACTGCTGGGCATTTATGGGACTTTTTTTCAATATATTTCTAGTCTGCATTGAACATTTTGTATTGGAGTCCCCTTAAAGAATGGAGATAGCGGGTAGGTATGTTAGAAATAAATGATTGAGATGAAAAATAAAGTGGGGTTGGTCATACATTTGACCCATCTAGGGGCATCCTACACGCAAAGAAAAAACATGGTTGTGGTAAACATATTCTAAGAGCAACATATCATGATAAGAATTATGATTGTAGTCACCATATTAAGATTATTATTGAAACATATTATGACTCAATATACTCGTAATATGTCATCATAATATTTTTCCCTTAATCATATTATTATTCTGTTTATCATACTAAGTTAAGAAGTAATCAAATTATTGTCATGTTAATCATAATAAGCTAAGAAATTAATCATATTATTGTCATGTTTATCATAATAAGCTAAGAAGTAATCATATTAACATCATGTTAATCATAATAAATTTAGAAGCAATCATATTATGATACAGCACCTTTCATAGCTGTCTAAAAATACAAAATAAATTTAAATATTTTTGAATCGATTTTTTATTTTGTGGTTTTAATTTTGTGGTCTTAATGTTAATCAAAAAGCGGAGTTCAATATAAGGCTTGCAAAAGAGCAAATGAAAAATCTGTGGTTTTCATGGGCAACCGCGTGTGTCCATTTTTTTGATTTTAAGATGTTGATGCCATATTGCCTAATTTTGAGCGCTCTTTATATTTTTTTGAAAAAAGATGGATCAATTCCGTTTTGTAACGTAATGACAAAGTTTAAAATGTGCAATACCTAGCCCATAGTTTGATCTAGAATGGGGTTTCGGCTTTCCTGGACAATTTGTTTTAAGACATACGCGGTTGCCCATGAAAACCACAGAAATATCGTAGCACTTTTATAAAATATACACTCATAAAATTATTACAGTAACTGATTGTGGGTTATTAAATTCGTTTTCCGAACTGTTAAAATTGAATAAAAATATAGTTATTTTACGAATAATTTTATTTTTTAACATTTATGTCTGTTGTTCAAAAAACAAACTACCAAAAAATAATGTTTTTCCGTATTTATTTTGTAATGTAGTTTGATTTTTGTCAGTTTAAATATATTTTTTAAAAGTAAAAACTATTCAATTTTAAGGAATGTGTTGTTTAATAAATAAAAAATTTAAAAATGAATGTTAAAATCATTTGTTTTAAATGAAATGTAAATGATCCGTTTTTTAAATGAATTTTAAGTTATATAAAATGAATTTTCGTTTGAATTTAACTACATCATATTTTGAGTGTAACGAAATCTCTGTGTGTTTTGTTGTTGGATTTTACAAAAAACTATGATATTTTGCATTTGCACTATTACATCACTAATACTTGAATGAACTCCGCTAATATTTTAATATTTTAATTTCTTTAAACTTATTTTTTTTATGGAATTTTATCTTTTAATTGTTTAACCGCTCACAAATAAAAAAAACGACACAACTTCTTCAAAATTATTTTACAAATGGCTCTAACATAATATCGACCCCTTTGCGCGAAATTATCGTATGTGCCATTTTTTTGAAATTGATTTTTTGATGCAATCTTGTTCTACATTCAAAGAGACGTCACCTGACTAAATATTGTAGGCGTATTCCACTTCGTTGCTCCAAAAATTGATTGAATACTTTATCGTATGTTACACTCCATTTTTTCTTGTGAGCGATTTTATCGTATCTGCCAATGAAGAATATTTTGGATATTGTAGTTGTTACAATATTTACTACATATTTCTTTCTAAGTTAGAATCAGAAGGTAAAGGGAATTGCACGCTTTAGTTGGTTTTTTGCCTCTATTCGTTTTACCGTTAATTTTACAGAAAAGGCTACATTAAAGTTGAAGAGAAGCATTTAGTATGCATTCTTTTTGTTGAAAAATACAATTAAATAAGTACTTGTTTACTTTATGCTTTGGGAATTATTAATCAAGTTATCTTTGATATTTTTCATTATATGTATTAAAAAGTATTTGATTTGCTTGTCGTTAGTTTTTAAAACCTTTTTGTTTATATTAAACAATAAATTTGTGTGTTTGAGGTAATCTGTTATTGTAAACCACTCCAAGTAAAACATTGTCTACAGAGAAATTAATAAATAGTGCCTTAATAATGCTATCAGTTTCCAAAACCGTAAGTAATTTTGATTATGTGCTTTTGGTTGTTTGATGTCTATTAAATCGTGTGTTTTATTTAATAAAAAAAATATTAAAAAGCAGGTTTCTCAAGTGTCGTTAGTGGCATACAGCGACAGTGAGAGTGATGACTCATGCTTATTTGAAAATGAAAACTGTGTCGGAAAACGGGGCTACAGAAAACCTCTGGGTGTTAAATCAAAGGAAGACATTAAAAAATTAGTTTTACCTAATCCGTGCCTTAATAAGATGTGCCACTATGAGTGTTGTCGTCTCTCCGAGACATCTCGTGAACATTTAAATGAGCATTATTGGGGAATGTCAAAAGCAAAAAGAAGAATGTGGCTGCTTTCTTGTATAAAACATAAACAAATTCAACGAAGGAGAGCTGCTGTCAAAGAAGGAGATTGTAGACGAAACAATTCTTTTGAATATAATTTTACTCACAAAGGGGTCGTTTTTAAAGTTTGTCAAAAATTCATGCTGGCAACTTTAAATATTTCTCAAATGATGCTTAGATATCTTTTAAGGGAAAATAATTATGCTAAGCCAAAAGCTAAGGTTCGGCCTCATAACAAAACAGATGTGCAAAACATAAAGCTTCTAAAACAATACCTTGAAAAACTTCCAGCTGTGCCGTCACATTATTGTAGAGCCAAAAGTACTAAAGTTTATTTGCCACAAGAATTTCAAAACAAGCAAACCCTTTATAGGTGCTACACTCAATATATGAACGAAAAGAACCTTAGCAACTGCATTGTGTCGAATTGGGTTTTCAGACAGGTTTTCCAAAAAGATTTTAATATAGGTTTTCATTTGCTAAAAAAAGATAAGTGCACTAATTGCGAAAATATTAAACATCTTGATGAAGAGGAAAAAAATCGTTTGCAGAATTCCGATGAGTATAGGATGCATATAAGAGACAAAGATGAGGCCAAGGCTAATTTTTTAAGAGATCAAAATGAAAGCAAAAATGTTTCTAGTTTTGTTTGCGCCAGCTTTGATTTGCAAAAAGTTTTGAATACTCCGTTCGGAAATAATATAACCCTTTTTTACTCACGCAAGTACGCCTACTACAATTTCAGCGTTTATGAAAACGGCACTAGAAATGGCTATTGTTATTTGTGGGGTGAGCGTGATGGTAAGCGAGGCTGCAGTGAAATTTCCACAGCCCTGTATAAGTATTTAATAATCGTAGACCAAAGAAAGACAGTTAAAGACATAGCCCTATATTGCGACAGTTGCACTGGTCAAAACCGCAACAAGGCTGTATTAGCTATGCTGACACATTTTTTAAATTTTTCAAACTTCGTTGAAAAAATTAAAATAACATTTTTACTTCCCGGTCATACAATGATGCCAGTTGATTCTGTGCATAGCACAATTGAATCATTTGTACGCAGGCGTACCATTTGGGCGCCAAGTGAATGGCCCACAATTATACGCAATGCACGAACTAATCCATCGGGGTACAACTGTATTGAAATAGGCCACTCAGAGTTTGAAAACTGGAAGTCCTTTGCAAATCTGTTACTATCACACAAAGTTAAACTAAACATAAATAAAGTTCGCATAGCTTTATTAGACAAAAGATCAAAATCAATTGAACTCATTTACGGATATTCCGACAATTCCACTAAAAAAACTTTAAATAACTTTAATTTTACCTTTAAGTTACAAAAATTGTACAATTCACCTTTGTGTATCTCTTTGCAAAAATTCAATGATTTGAAAAATCTATGTTTAAAAAATAGCATACCGTCAAAATACCACAATGAGTATTTAAATTTAAAATATTCTGTACGCGAAAAAGACGTGTTAAATGAAAGCGACGAAGAAGATTAACTCACTTATTATTATTATTGTTTTTTTTTAGTTTTTTTTTTAATGAATTCATGCTTCTGTTAAATATTGATTACATTTTTTTATTACTTTGTACCATTCGAAGTTAAAAAATAATGTACAAATACATAAAATCATAAATAAATCTTTGTTTCAATTTATTTCTAACACTGACAAATGATATCGTAAGTGCCATTTTCTACACACGCATCTACGAAATGTTGTGAACGAAATTATCGTATGTGCCAAAAATACGTTTTTGTCGGAAAACTTGAACTTTTCCACCGGAATACTTTTAGGTGTAGTTATATTAGTTAATTATCTAAGCACATGTAAATTTTTATTTTGATATTGCAAGCGAAAGCAGAGAAAAGTAGAAAAATGGCTGTCCTGTAAAATTTGGTTTTTGTAACATACGATAATTTCGCGCAAAGGGGTCGATATGATTGGAGTAAAAATAGTTTGATTGCATCTTTAACATAATATGATGAATGTATAGAAAGTTATCATGTTATGGCTATTAAATATCATGATATGGTTGTGAGAAATATAATATGTTTAGAAAGTTATCATAATTAAGTTGTTAGAAAAATAATTATTTTTCGGTCAACAATACTCAAATTCATAATTGCGATAAACATTGATATGTTTAGAGTAACTATAATATTGTTGATATTAAATAAAAATAACAATTATTTGTGTACGACAACAATATATTGTTACATTAAACATAGTGTTGTTGCCGTAACCATGCCCAACCATATTTTTTCTCTGCGTGTAGGCTCTGCAGGGGCCAAATTAAATAATTTAATTTTTTTTATTTTATTTTATTTTATTTTTCTTAAAGGAAATATTATTGCGGAATTTCGATTTTTTTAGTAATTTCAATAAACTAAGCCGTTTTTGAGTTACGCGAATATATAAATAACGATGTATCTCAAAAACAAAAGCTAACCTAAAAAAAAAAAAACGGTGGGCACCACTGGATTCAGCGCACCCTAATTATGCTTAAGCGCCATGTTCCCGGCTTGTCTAAAAGAAAGCGTCAATTTCGAGCGCAGTGCTATAAGCGAAGGAACATCTTTTGGTGAAATAGTAAAAATGTGTATTCATATGTATAACCTTTCTACGCATATATCTTCGCCTAGAATAAACCACTATACTTATTGAAAAATGCATAAGCAATTAAAAATACAATATACTATTGCTTAAAGCGTGCTTTCCTACCAATATAAAAAATGTTTAGCCCACTATTGATAACAGGTTGAAATAAAACATAATCCACCCGATTAAAAAACTAGAAAAATGTTTAAAAAAATTGGCCCAAAAAATCCGTGTGATCCGAATATCTCGAAAGGCAAAAGAAGAAAACTTAACACTTAAGCATTTTTGTTTTTTTGTAGGTCAGCCTTAGTAAAATTTTTTTGCAATACATACATTCTTGGCAAATTTTTTTAAAACTGGAATATCCAATGCTACCAATAGAAGACCACAAGTCACTTTCACGACCCTCTATTTTTTTAACAAAGCCTGCGTAAACCATTGTGTTATATTTTAGTAAAATAAAAAGAGCAAAAAAAAAATGTTGCGAGTAATTTCATTAATATGAAAAAAGTCTTCAACACACAGTTCCAAACAGTTGCAGTTGTCTTCTTGTATTCCGAATTCCATAAAAATAAATATTGCATTGCCATTTTGACTTGTCTTTAAATGGGTAAACTAAATAAATAAAGCTCGTAAACAAATCATGTCGGAGTTTGGAATGTGTGTGTGTTTTTTTAACGTTGGCTTGGAATAATATTTCGCTCAGTTGGAGGATGAAACATTTTTGCCAGAGTTACTATTTTTAGTTTTAACATTACTAAATGTTTAGAAGTCGCAAATAATTTACCTAGGCGCTTAAAGAGTAAGGCCGGTTTTCAACACTCACTGATAGCTAAAGGTAGGAGTTTATCGGCCGTACAAAAGTCTTTAGTTATTACAACATTACTTCAACCCTAATGAGGGGTTAGTTAAAGAAAGGTTCATCTTAAATTGTAGGTTAAAGTTAAGTTGTAATAATGGAACACTTTTTATACGGCCGATAAAATCCTTCCCTTAGCTATCGGCAAGATGTGAAAACGGTCCTAAATATTTAACGTTTTTTTTTTTTTTGAAATAATACACCTCAACGGTCAGCAAGTCTCTCCCCACAATATGATATCCAAATGAGTATAGACCAAGAATGATAAACAAAAGATTACGCATTGCGCATGTTTACAAAATTTAAATGTTAAATATGACGTCACAACAGCGAATTAAACACATGTTTGTTTGCTTGTGTTTTTATATTTTAGATGTACTTATACGCTTATGTGACGTAGATGCGCAGAAAATTTCATTTTTAAAAGCTGAATGCGCTATCTTGCTTTCTTTGTATCATGAGTATAGACAACGTTATTAAGCAGCATACATACGATGTCTTTTTAGAAACGTCCGTTTTCTTAATTCTCTTTTGAACATTCTACCAAAAACCTTTTGGATTTTTACGATGTCTTTGCATACATATCTTTTTTCATGTCAAATCTTTTTTACATACATTTTAACAAACATGAAAACTGGTTTCGTAACCTGATCGCCTACAAACAAAACTTGGAAGACATGTCTTAAAAGATATCGTGTAAATTTGGCCTTAGATTCATAAATTGTTAACTAGGCAAGAGTTTGTATGGCGACGAGCAAATATGTTAATAAAAAGTTACAATATTTATTTGTTTGAATTATTGTCGACGTTTTTTATAGGTCCATTTCCGTTGAACATTTTAACGGATGTTGTCATTTGAAAAAGAACAAGAAAAAGAAAATAACAAAGTAAATAAACAATATCATATTTTTTGCAAACATAACCCCTTGTAGAGCAAAACAAGAGATTTTATGTGAGTGTCTTATATAAAAGACAAAGAGAAAAAGAGAGTGGAGTGCAAACGAGTAAATTGCAAACACAAAAAATAAGTTATGGATATTTTAAAGCTCTTCAGGGATTTTTAAAGGACAATATGATTGAAAAAAAGAAAGGAACAAATATGTAAAAAAACATGAAATGTTGTTAAATGTTTTATGAATAAACAACAACAAGAAATACACGTTAGCACGCACACACTCCCACCTTCGCTTTGGCAGCGTATAGTAATGAATTTGAGAATATAAAAATTACACGCACTTGGAATTTAAAATTCATTTTCCGTTTTTTGTTTTAATATGTTTCCTTAATGCCATCAGCCAAACCAAATAAATTAGAAAACAAAGTTAAATCTTTAATTCTGTTTCAAATTTTGTTTTTTTTTTTTTTTAGAAAAAATCATGGCATAAAAATGAAGTCTAGCCTATAGCCAAGAAGGGGTTGTTGTGTACGTGATGCCCCACGTGCGTAGGTTTAAAAAAGTTCACTTTACATTTTTGCTTTAATATTAAACTTTGTATTTAACATTTAATGAAATTAAAAGTATAAGTAATTTATATTTTTATCACATAGTCAAGAAAAATAAAATTCGGAATACTCGTAAATAACATTTTGCTTTAATATTTTTAACCTAAAAAAAGTAACAGTTCTTTATTTTTTTTGCTAAACTTTTACATACGAGTCCAACAATATAAATAAATAGCCAGCTTTATAGCCAAAACAAAAAAGTCTAGCGATCTCGGCATTGATAAACTCTGCACCAATCGATCCGAACTCAAATAAATCCGAAGCGGTATTAATGGTAGGGTACGAATTTTCTTGAATCAAGTACAGAAAGATTTATTCAAGTACGGATTTTTAATCGCGAAACGCTTAACTTATCCATATTCAATTCTTAATTCGTACTTGAAATAATCCGAAAACGAGATTGATTTAAGTAAAACTAAGATTAAACCAATCTCAAAATGCGCTTAATTCACGTATTATAAAGTTGATTCAATCCCGAATTCGTAATTGAAATAAACTAAAAGTGAAATTGAAAGGAGAATTTTATATGATTGATTTTTATTTACCCGTAAGGTGTACAGAATTTCAATTATAAAACACCAGCAACATTCCCGATATTGTTTTTACTTTAAAAACTTAATGTAAAGGGTGATTTTTTATGAATTAAGTTTTTCGGGCTAGCAGCACTGGTTGGTAATTGTGTCCAAACTATATCTGTGAAAGTGAAAAGTGTTCAGTATACACTGCCATTTCATCGTGGAAAAACTCACAAACGAGCAACGACTGTAAATCGTTGAAAGTTATTATCAAAATTCGTGCTCTGTGAGAAATGTCCATCGTTTGTTACACCGAAAAATTGTGTTCAGCGATGAGGCTAATTTCTAACTAAATGGATACGTAAACAAGCAAAACTGCCACATGCCGTACAAGAGTTACCGATGCATCCCGAAAAACGACAGTTTGGTGTGGTTTATGGGCTGATGGCATTATCGGTCCATTTTTTTTCAAAGACGACCGTGGAAGAAACGTTACCGTCAACGGCGAACGATATCGAGCCATGATACGCGACTTTTTTTTGCCCCAATTACCTGAGTTGGACTTGGTTGATATGTGGTTTTAGCAAGACGGTGCTAAGCTTCGCGTCGCTAAGCTTGGCACGGACAAACAAAATTAACAAAACTACACAGAAAGAAAAACACTCGGGATAAATCAAGTTTTTTATGATTTCTTTAAGTACGAGTCGTACTCAAAAATTCCAGTTCGAATAACATTAAAATGTACTCAAAACAATCCTAAATGGGATAAATTTCGAAAATCAGTACCGGAATTTCTTGAAATGAGTATAAAATTCTTAAATCAAGTACGAAAAAGATTAAACTTTTCGTTGTGTTTAACCCTCCGGCTGACGCATGTTTTGATTTTCTATACACATTGAAAACAGATCTGGCCAGACTCATGTGTACTACAAAGGGTTAAAAAGTTTAAAAATTTGAACTCTTGCTACTCATTGAGTTTATATTTTTGGTTAAATATGTACATAAGATTTCTTAAGTAAAACCATATCGGGCGAAATACGAGTAAGTAAATCAACCATGATAATTGTTTTTTTCTAATTCGAGATAAGATCAACTTTATAATACTTGAATCAAGCGCATTTTAAGATTGATTCAATCTTAGTTTTACTTAAATCAATCTCATTTTCGGATTATTTCAAGTATGAAATCGGGACTGAATATGGATAATTTAAATATTTTGCCATTGAAAATTCGTACTTGAATCAATCGTTCTGTACTTGCTTCAAGAAAATCCGTACTCACCGTACTATTAATATCGCTTCTGATTGATTTGAGTACGGATATGGATTGATTTTTCTTTTAAATGTAAAGAATGGCTTGGCTCATTCATTCATTCATTCATTTACTTCCTCACTCACTGACTCAGCCACTTCTAAGGCTAAAGACTTGAAAAGTGGTACACAAGTACTTCTTTTGATAAACGGTCAGTAATTTTTCTTAAGAAAACTTTTAAAAAGCTTCCTTTTGTAGAGTAGTGTAATTACCCTAGACGAAAGCGAACTGACACCAAAGTAGTCCCGTGATAGGTCTTTGGTGGTAGAGACCGATTCTAGTTCTAACACTTTATATAAATAAGACCTATCACTTTTACATGGGGTTGTCATTGGAGGGGGTTAATTGACACCATTTGACCAGTCACAGATCTATTCTCAATGAACGTGCTTAGTGTCAATTACTAAAATGTAGTATTATTTCAATAAAACAAGTCCTAGAATTAAATTCAAGAACCAAATTTAAGAAAGTACCAAAAAATGTGTCAAAGCACCGTTGAAGATTGTACTGTAATTAATTAGTTTTTCTACCTTTTTGATCTTCATAAACCAGTTAAGGGATTGGTTCTTCTTTCACTGGTAATGATTCCTTTCTTTTTGTACTTGTTCTATTTTCACAAATCCCAGGACCAGTCTGTTGGACCAATTGACAGAAATTTCCCGCAGGGTAATATTATGGTTATTTTATTGAACTGTTAATGGTTTCTAATCAAAACTTTCAGATTTTAAGCCTTAAATTCAATTTTGATTTAATTATTTTTATGAAAAAAGGAGTTTTACAACATAAAGTTAATTAAAATTTATGGATAATTTTCATTCTTGACTGCCCGGGGTATCGATTTTTAAATTAAACTAAGGGTTTTATTTTGAGCATCATAAGATATTTATATTTGTCCCACTTATAGTGTGAGTAACTGTATTTATTTCGAAGGGAAATTTGTATAGATTTGTTTTCAAGCTGATTTCTAAAAATAACCTTCTTCAGTAATTTACTAATGAATCCTAAACCAGATAAAAAAAAACAAATTTCAACTGAATTCGACTCTCAAAACAAATAAATTGTGTCAACAAATCACAAGAAGATTTCTTCTTAAAATACAGTAGTTTTGACTTAACTGCATTTTTATTACGTGCACTTTTGACTTAGCTGCACAAAATTGATAATTTTTGGCATTATTCTTTATAATCCCATACAAATTCCTTTTTTAAGTGCACTTTCTTTACCTGCACATTTAAGATAAGTGCCCAAAATTTTTGGCATTTTAAAATTATTTTCATACAAAAAATCCAAGTTAGCTGCACTTTGACTTAATTGCCCAAAATACATATTTTCTGTAATTATTCTTCAAAATCCTCGTTTACGTGCATTTTGTATACCTGCACATTATTCATATTTTTGGGCAGCTTTAAAATATTTTCATATAAAACATCAAAGTTAGCTGCACACATGAAAGAATCTGGTGGCCACTTTTTCACATAAATATCCAATTTTAGCTGTTTATAAAAACAAAAATCGCAGACAATACAAGTTGGTATCTTTATAATTAATTTATTTTGTTTGCATGTACCTACATTTATGCATATGGGTTGTGGTAAAAGCAACTTTACCACGATCATATGAAAGGAATAGCAAATCTTAGGTCTGGAACAGAATAAAGTAGTTGTAGTAGTATTTGAAGATGACGAATGCTCTGTAGCGCATCAAAGTTCAAAATTTCGAATTTTTCGCTTCAACGGCAACGACTACTACAACTACGTATTCTGTTGACACTACTTTGAAACTGCCGTTTTTAACTTTTGACAGCTTGTAGCGCTATTCTTAAAGTTGTACCACAGCGAATTTTCTGTTCCACACTTTATTGTTACCAATTTGGCTATCTCGTTTCTTATAAAAATGCATAAAAAATGACTACAGGTTGTTTGAACGTCATTGTTATTATCAATTTATTAATAAAAACGTTGTTATTTCTCTTTCAAACACTTTACTTCAGATGTACTTTTATGCAGGTAACCACAATTGCGTACATGCACATTAAGGCAGCTAAATTCATTTAAGATAGCTGCATTTTTGATTTACCTGCACAAGAAATCGTGCAAAGGAGATTGTGCAGCTAAGTCAAAATTACTGTAGTCGGAAAAGAAAAAACCTATTTATTCTCATAAATTAAGAGAAATTATAATTGAACAGTAATTAATGAGAAAAACTCTCAAAGACAATCAAAATGACAACAGAAAAAAATAGCAAATTAAGAACAGCTAAGTAAACAAAAAAAAAAAAAAGAAGCATTAAAATGATTGAAGCCAAAAAAAAACTACTAACATCTCAACAGCAACAAGAGCAATAATAAATAAAATTAAACAAAATAAAATACAAAAAAAAAAACTTAAATATGAAAACAGCCAGCCAAATGGTGAGTGATGATGAACTAATGAGAAACAAGTGATAATCAGAGTTGACAGCATTTTGTCACAATTGTTTAACTTGCTCGGCACGTTGCAAAACGTGCAATGAATTCTATTCGAAGGATGTGGATTGTTCTTGTTACTCAAGACTTAATGTTTCATTTGCACAACATACAACAAAATACTAACGCACATTGAAGCAAGCAGACGAACGAGGAGCAGTCAAGTAACTAGTTTATCTAACAGCAGGAGAAGCACTAGTAAAATATCACAGCTTATAGCCAACAATGATGTTTAAATAATAATGCTCGAAGGCGAAAGGAGTGTAAAAGGATAAAAACCTGCTTATAACTTAAAGATAAAATGGCAATATAGAGATGAAAGAAACTACATTTTGTTTTTCTTTTTTTCTTTCATACTATTATTTTTGTTTTATGTACCAGAGAACGAAAGCGATTTCGTTTATTAAAGTTGAAAGAACAATAGAAAAAAAACAAAGTTTAAATGAAAAAAAAAATATAGAAAAAGATGAGAAAAAAGATGAGGAAAGAAAAGAAGACTTTAATTGAAGGACAACATAAGTAAACTGATTGTTAAGTATTTAAACTGATACACGAGGAGGATGAAAACCTAGAACACAATCCAACGCATTTATACAAATATAATAAGATTTCTCTCTCTTGCAGAATTTCAAAGAAAGTATTGGATAGGAATAAAAACCTTTTATTGTTTTTGACTTTTTATATTTAGTTTAAAATTCATTTAAGACAATTGTTATCATTTACGGTTAGACTTGCGTTAGTTGGAGCAATAAACGGATTGGAGATAAACATAGAAACTGTTGCCGAGTTTCGGATTTTTTGTTAACTGAATATGGTCCACCGTTTTCAATTTATTCCAATATATGTAGTAAAAGTGCCTTAATTTTGGACATAAGGGTATATCTCGAAAAGTAGAGCTGATAGAGAAAAATGGAGTTTAGATTTGAAATCAGCGACCTCAAATTAGTAAAAATTTGCAATCAAATTCCCGACCGCAAAAAGTCTGTTCCGCAGTGTTATTATGGTAGATTATTTATGTTTGTTTATTTCAGCCATTTTTTTCTAAATGTGCGTTGTGATTTGTTGCGAATTTTATTTTGTTTTTTATTTTTATTCCTCTTACAAATCATCTTCTTCTTCTTTATTTGTCAATCCGTATTCGGATATAAGCGATCATACAAAATTTTCATTCAATTCAATTCAATTAAATTTTTTTTTTCATTTAGTTATAGAGAGTTGTCTGTTCTTAGCAGCCCTCAGAAGACTTCTTTCGTCTTGTTGACCTGTCCAATCTTGAATGTTTTTCAACCACTTCATTTCTTTTCTCCCTCTCGGGCATCTTCCTTCAATTTAAGCCTGTAAAATGATTTGGGGAATTCTATATTTATATATATATAATATATATTTTATTATTTCACGTCCGATATTCATACTTTTCAGCACTTCTTCATTCGAAACGCGGTCAGTCCATGGGATCTTTAATATTATCCGAAAAACCCCACATTTCAAACGAATTTAATCATTTTTCATCTGACACCTTTATCCTCCATGTTTCCGCCGAATATAGTATTACGGACCCTATAGAACATTTTATCAAACGTATTTTTGTTTTCAGGCTTATGTCGTGACTAGTTATCGTACAAAATGCTATTTGTCAAAAAGGCGTCCCTGGCCATTTCAATTCTACATTAAATTTCTCTAGACATATCCCATTGATCGTTAATCTGAACTCCTAGGTATTTAAATGTTGAAACTTTCTCTATTGTGGAATTGTTATCCGTATCAAAGTATTAGTTTAAACCTTTTTCTGCTCACAATCATGTTTTTCGTCTTCTTAATGTTCATTTTTAACCCATATATCTAGCTAGTTTGCGTAATTGCATGTACTAATTTTTGTAATCCCGACAAGCTGCTTGCCAGTAATGTAGCGTCATCGGCATATCGTATATTATTTATTAATGTATTGTTTATTCTTATACCGATATTCTTTCTACTAAGTGATTCTCGAAATATTTTCTCCGAGTATAAATTAAATAAAAGAGGTGATAATACAAACCTTTGTCTTACTCCCTTTGAAATTGGAACCATTAACTTGAATGTTTGATATCTGTTTCCAATATAGGTTTTTGATGCATCTTATATCACTCTCTTCCAGTCCAATAGAGATTTGAATTTCCATCAATTTGTCATGTTTAACCGTATCAAATGCTTTCTCGTGGTCAACGAAGCAGAAATATACATTTTTGGATTTATACTTGCACACTTAGTAGTGCCTCTCGTGTTCCCATACCTTCTATAAATCCAAATTGTGTCTCATTCACATATGCCTCACATATTGGGTATATTCGTCTATGTATGATTTTTAAAAATATTTTCAAGGCATCGCTATTAGACCTATTAGTCTGTAATCACCGCATGTCCTCGCACTATTTTTCTTGGATATTGTAATAAACGTCAACTTAAGCCTGTCTTGAGAATACTGTCCCGTCTCATAGATTTGGTTGAACCATCTCAATAATAGTTGTATATTATTTCCATCTATTAGTCTAAGAACCTTGGCAGGTATTTGATCTGGGCCCGTTGACTTTTTATCTTTCATCGCTATAATTGCCGTTTTTAATTCATCCTCTGTAATTGGCCTTCCTGTAAGATTGGTTTCTGCATCAGTATTATGTAAAAAGTTCTGTTCTTCCGTCCTCTGTGAAGAGAGTTTTTATATATTCTTCCAATAGATGATTCTTTTCTGCTATTTCGAATATGGCTCTCATCAAATAGAACTGATGAATAGATCTTTTTGACTATATTCCGGATGCCTCCTTTAATTTTTTGTGAAGTCGTGTAGAATTTGTTGTCTTTCAATCTCTTGGCATTGTCTATTTATTTTTGCGGCCCGAGTTATCAAGTTATATTAATTGTATTTAAATTTTATATTCCGATTTCATCATGTTATGTTCTACATTCATAAGCTAACCTTTAGGCTCATTGCATCACGCCATTTTCCAGCTTGTGACATTTTTCATTAGCATTCTTGCCATGTTACTGGATTGTACTATCGAGTAAATTTTTTTGTATTAAAACAATTAAAGAAAAAAGAATGTGAGAATTTTTTGCTCTGGTTTTTTTTCTCATTGTTTGTTTAAGAGTTAATTTTTAACATTTAGTTATAATTGCTATTTCGTTGTGGTAATGGATTATTTTCAATAATATAAATTCAAAAATGTTCATGCCTTTGCCAAAAATTAAATTAAAAATACGTTTTTACAACAGTAATAGGAAGGAAATATGATCATCTAACTATTACTTTCCTTTTTTTCAGTAAACTCAAAATTTTCATCATTATAAAAATGTACTACCGAAATTCAGTGTTGGAGACCGCAGCTTTAAGAGCTTTAACTCCAATTTCCGGTCGTTATTTTCGCCCTAGTAGACAAGCAATAACAAGTTTTGTGCAAACATTTGAGTCTATATATTCATTGTGTGATGCTGCCGTGACAGTGAGACAACGGGTTGGTCGAAGTGACGAAAATATCGCTGCCGTTCAGGCGTCCGTAGCAAAAGGATCCAAATCAGTCGATTCCGTTGACGTGACGTACGTTCTCCAATTTGGCTCTGGAGAAAATGCACCAATATAATGAATTTCATCGCAAAATCATCTTCAGTGACGAAACTCATTGTTGACTCAATGGGTTCGTCAAAAAGCAAAATATGCGTTATTGGTTTGTTTGAAAATCCACATGTGCTTTATGAATCTCCACTTCGTCCACAAAACCACTGTTTAATGCGGTTTGCATCGTCACGTTACTGTGAATGGTGATCATTATCGCGCCATGATTACCGATTATTTTTGGCTCGAATTGGAAAACATGGGCTTGAACTACATGTGGTTTCAACAGGACGGTGCCACAATACACACATCACAAGTTACAATGGATTTATTCAAGAGTAAGTTTCGTAAGCGTGGTATCTAAAGAAATGTACCAGTCAATTGGCCGCCTCGTTCGTGCGTTTAAACGCCTCTAGACTTTTTCTTTGGGGCTACGTTAAATCATTGGTCTATGCCAACAAGCCGACGACGTTGGAAGAACTCAAAGTCAACATTGTACGCGAAATAGCGGACGTTACGGCCGAAATGTGTGACCGAGTCATCGAAAATTGGGTCCAACGAATCGACTGCTGCCGTCGTGCTCGCGGTGGCCATATTAACGAAGTCAAGTTCCATTCATAAATGTTGTGATTGTATTTTAAGTCAATTATAAAGTATTGGAAATATCTCAAATGGTTCGCGATTTATTTAAAAAAAGTCCTTATTAGAAAACCCTGTATTTTGTATCTATAGAACTTTATTTTGTTTGGTGACATTTTGCATTGAAACTATGAAGTTACAAAAGTTTTCTTTTTTTCAATAATTTAAAAATATTTGAATATTTTATTTTTATTTTTAGTTAATAATTAAAATTAAGTTAAACACTTTTACTTATTTAAATATTTTTTAATTTCCAAAAACCATTTGATAATGCATAATAATGCGAAAAGACTTGACATCCCAACTAATAAAAAGTTTAAATTTAAGAGAATACAACAAGAAACACTATTTGAACAAACAGCTTTAAAAAACTATGACAAAGATTCTTGTACTGGTAATTAGGTTTTCTTATCTAGCGGAGTGAGACAAAAATCAAATTTTCTAAGTTTTTCACTTAACTCTTAATGGACAAATGCAAAAATAATAAAAGAATTCACAAATCGAAAATTTGTTTTTTTTGTTGAATCGTTTGAAGGCTAGCTAAAAGCAAAAATAGACATCATGGAAAGTATACTAGAGAGTTAAAGACAAGTCATCAACAACAAAAGGCTTAAAAATGTAAAAAAATCGCAAGTTTTTTTATGTATTTTTTTAAAAACTGACAGTTCTATTGTTTTACTGTCTTTTAACATTTTATTTTTTTCTGCTTTAGTTTCCATCATCCTGGCAATTTTCTTTTACTTGTTTTACTCATACTTTTTTTATTGTCTACTTTTAGTTGAAGTTGTCGTTTGCGTTTATAGAATTTCTGATGTCCTTAACGAGTCACGTGATCAGCAAGACTGATAACATTCAAAGACTAGGTTGGTGGTGATGAAGAAACAACAATAACAACAAAAAAAAAAAAAAACGGTTGATAATATAGAACTCTTTTGCCAAAGTTGTACGCTAGAAAGAAAGAAAAGTGTAAAATTAAAACAGAGTTTAAGAAGAAACTTAAGACAAATTTAAATTGTTTTTGTTTTTCTCAATTTACTGTTTTATAAAACTTTTGGTCAGTTTGCTAATAAGGGAAACTTGTTTAACATTTATTTTGATTTAATCGCATGCTACTCATGCAATATGGTTGCAGATAATTGGCAAAAATATCATGATTGAAAATGTCTATAACATATCTAACAACCACATTCAAATTGTTGTTGCTCAGAAACACATATCCTTATCTTACCACATTTTTTTCAAAATTCAGTTGTTGATGGAGTTCAATAGAGTACACCAAAATGCATAGATTGCAAAAAAAAAATCCTTTTTATGATTATGATTATAATGCGTAAAAGTACTAAGTCCAATAATGTTAAAGAAAAGTGCTTTGTCCCCTTTTAACATGAAATTTAAATAAGTAAACTAAGATTAATATTGTATTTATTTTTGCAGATCATCAAAATACATTTTTTACCTTTGCTGCCTTTGTTCGAATCTTTTAAGAAAAGAATGCCAACTTGCATATATTTTTGTTATAGCTCGCGTGTTTGAGGGAATCGAACTTGAAGCTGACCATTAAATAGCCTACCGGAGCACCTGTTTTCGGTGTTAATGGCTGATTTCATAATCGCAGTATTGCAAGCATCACTAAAAACAAATGCGTTGTAAAGGCATTACAAATAAAAACAAAATTCACAAATTTCGCAACCGTTGTGCAGTGAATACAGTTACCATACTATAAGGAACTCAAAGCCTTGTCAACAGAAAAGTTGTGGAGTTTATGAGGCCATTCCTTTAGGTGTTGCATTGCAATACTGCGTTTATGAAGTCAGCCAATATTCTTCTTTGGCAAAATAAATATCTTTTGATGATTGTTTGCATAGTTTTGAATTAGCAGTTCTCCCATTGCCATTAGCCAAGAGCAAGCTTACGACATTTAATTTTTAACCTGTATTTAGACTTAGTTAGATATTTTCAAATGTCATTGCCGACGTGTTTCTCACGCCATCTCCTGATAATGCCCCTATTCCGATCATATTGCATTCAAATATTTGGTTTTGTTTTAAAGGATGGTCCAATCAAAACTCAAGATGTTTGTAACGTGGAAATAGAATACCCCAGTATTTTATTTTTACGTTCATATGAATTCAATTGTTTGTTAAGTTTACTTGTATTATTACTTATTATCATTTAATATAATTATTATCTGGAAATAACAGTGAACAACCCTATTGTAATTTCTCAGTACAAACAACACTGAACGCACCTATTGTAACAACAACATACACTCATACTATTGCATACACCTGTTTAATATGTTTTATTCTGAGAATTCTCATTTGGTTAATTTCTGAATTAGTATGAATGACAAAGGTTTGGTTACAGTCGGGGCGATTCTCGTTGGATAAGAATCTGCCATACAAGTCTCGGAAATTATTATAATTGAAGAGCCGACTGATTTCACGAAAGTGAACTCGGTTGAATATTTTTGGACGATACCTAACCTTTGGGTTAAGTATCGAATACATTTCACAGCGGCTTCGGCTGACTGTTCTCACAGCGGCTTCGGCTGACTGTTCTCACAGCGACTCCGGTTGACTGTTCTCACAGCGGCTTCGGCTGACTGTTCTCACAGCGACTCCGGTTGACTGTTCTCACAGCAGCTTCGGCTGACTGTTCCCACATATTGTACTAGCATGGTAGAAAGTAGCTTGTAAGATAATTAAGGTAAAATTAAAGCGCGCGCCGCCGACGAAGAAGAGGAATTAGATAGCCGAGTACCCGAGCCTGTTTAGATAGCCGATTACCCGAACCTGATCGTCTAGCCGGTTACCCGAACCTGATAAAATAGCCGATTACCCGAATCTGATCGTCTAGCCGATTACCCGAACCTGAGAAAATAGCCGATTACCCGAACCAGATCGTCTAGCCGATTTCCAGAACCTGATAAAATAGCCGATTACCCGAATCTGCCTAGAAGGCCGATTACCCGAACGTATCTAAAAGGGCCGATTACCCGAACCTGTCTAAAACCTGATTAACCGAAGCCGATCCTGCGCCCAGCCGATCCGACATCAGTCCTACGACGCCCGAAGTTAGCATCCAACCGCCCGACGAGTTGAGCCCGTGTAATAGCCGAATGATCCTATTTTATGTTTTCATATCTATCTTCCGTATCAACTTTGTATTAATATTTAGAAATACAATAAAGAATAACCGTATTTTTAACCCCCAGAAAGTGCAAATACAAAATCTTATCACTTAAGGTTCGTGGATCCGTAAGTATACCCTGGACACGATTAAGCTACTCTAGCCGTAGAGAAAACCACGTTATATGTTTATTGTAAATAAAACAAAAAGTTTTCAGAGAATTATCTTAATATTTTTTTATTATGATAGAAGGGTCTATGACAATTATGCGTGAAACAAAATACTGCCAAAATGACCGCCACGGCTTTGGTGGCATACCTTTATCCGATGTACCATATTTTCAATGACTCTGAGACATAAATGAGGCTGAATGTCGTTAATATGGTGAATTATTTCATTTTTAAGCTCCTGAAGTGTTGTTGGCTTAATGGCGTACACTTTTTCTTTTAAATGTCCCAAAGAAAAAAGTTCAACTGTGTCAAATCACATGATCGTGGCGGACAATTAAATTTAGCAGGACGTGAGAAAACACGTCCATTTAATTTCTCGCGCAAAAGAGCGATTGTTTCCTTGGCTGTGTGGCATGTGGCACCATCCTGTTGGAACCACATATCGTCCAGGTCCATATCCTCAATTTCCTCATCTCGCGATAGCGAACACCATTCACGGTAACTGCTTTGCCGACCTCATTTTCGAAGAAGTATGGCCTGATGACGCCGCCTGCCAATAAACCGCAAATGCGGCAATTCTCCCAATTGTGGACAAAAAAAAATCACGAAGTTCACGAAATGCATTTTGATTTGAACCACTTTTGTTGAACCTATTTTTTTTATCCATTTTCGTAAAAGGCTTTAACAATCTTATCGTGCTGCTCAATTGTGTACCGCTACATAATTGAATTTGTCAAACACTGGCACAAAAAAATGTCAAATTAAGTTGGGTAAAAAACTTGACACTGTGGTGTAATTCACAAATAATCGTGCGTTATGGTTGGACCACCCCTTAGTTTAACACAAGATAAGATGATGGCAAAGATAAAGTACTTTTTTATTTAATATCGTTTGGGTTTAAAAACAAAACGTAAACTTTTTCTTAAATTTTTTTTTAAATAAAGAATCAAATTTGTTAATTTTTTTTAATTATTTTGCATTTTCTTAAGCGTCTGCACCACATTTAAGCAAAATTGTGTGGGTATTTTGCACTTTTTGAAATACATTTTCTGGCAACACTGTTAACGGAAAAAGTAAGAGGTTGCAGTAACATGTGTGTGTCAGTGCATATTGTGCTTCAGTGAGTTGTTGAAGTGTTTTACTGTTGTTGCTGATGCTGTGTTGTTATTAGCTTTTATGTAGCCTCTTAATTAAAAAAGTTTTCCTAACATAAATATTGACAAAATATTGTTAAACAAGAAGGACATTAGAAACTAATCTTACTCGAAAACATACAAAGCACTTATCTATGCGAGTGGATGCTCAAAAGTTATCACTTTTTAATACAAACAACATGTAAAACAAAATTGCATTGGCTGATGAATCAAAAGATTTGAATTCTGAAGTTTTTGAAATGATAAACATTGAAACGTAATTATTTTTCCTTTAACATTAGTTTTAATAATATAAACATTAGTTTTAATAATATAACACAAATGGATTTAATTAAATAAATAAATGTATTTAATTTATCCTTCGACAAAATATTTTTATATTTTTTGGGATCTGTGGAGATTTTTGAAAATAAAAAAAATTGTTTTTTTTTTGGATTTCGGGGGATTAAAAATCACAAATTGGGCATATGTTATTAATAAAACTTGGAACCCTGCCTTGTCGAACTCCACTCTAAATCGGTATGGCATTTGTTGTTACATCTCCCAATTTCACATTCGCTTTATTATTCATAAGAATATTTTCAGTGAATGGGTCATTAAACTTATGAGTCTAAAATAGTTACACCTTCTTACGTTTTTTCTCTTCGGCATTGCGATAAATGTTATTGTATTTATATAATTTAAATTTTAAAAATTCTATGAATTAAAAATACTAATGCAAAAATATTTCTTCTGGTTCTCTAACCATTCCATTTGTCTTTTTAGCTTTTTTACGATCATAAATAACAAACTAAATGCAGAAAAACATTATCCCTTTATTTTAATTTCCTGTAATTTATAAAGCCATTTAGAAGTATTCAAGAAACCGACATAAATTAAACCTTATTAAAAGTAACTTTTAAAATTGAAAACTCATTACTAAAACACCGAGCCAATTACATGGTAAAATATATTGCCTTGACTTGTGGTACTTAACCAAAAAGAGGAGAAAAAAAAGGAACACATGTTGTCCTTTTTTTTTGTTATTTCAAATAAAATCTCTTTTCGCAAACATCAAGCCCCAGATAATTTCTGCCATTAATTTTCCGTATTATAAAGTAAACAAAACCAAAAAAAAAGAAACACAGAAACATTTTAGAAAAAAAAGAAAAGAAAGAAAATAAAAGGGGAAAATAATAAAACCAAAAGTCAAAAATTGTTGAGCTTACAAAGTAATACACATACAAACATACTTACATACACTTTTACCCAACAAACACGGAGGTTTGATTTCAAATTGAAAATGATTTGAAATTAAACCTTTTCTTAAACTACAAACGTTTGACACTGATTTGAAAATCATAGCATTCTCAACAAAAAGGGGATTTTTTTCAAATTGGGAAACGGATTTATTTTCAACTTGCTTTTACATGGCGTTTACATTTGCCAGTACTGGCAAGACAGTAGCAATTCATTCAAACTTTTTCACTAATACATAAACACTTTTACAGCTATTTTGTTTTTGCATTGTTTTGCCAACTAATATGTATATGCTTACTGTCTTGCCAGTACTGACAAATGTAAACGCAGTGTTACAAACGTTTTTCACAAATGAATTTTAAAAAAGGTTTTTAATATAAAGTGGAACACAAATGATAAATATTTTTTTTTTTAATTTAAATTCATTATTTATTTAAATAAACTGTGTGATTAACATTCGGCACCATAGCTTAAACATGAAATAGAACACACTCCGTCCGCTAAAATTTTGGAAAGATTAAATACTTGGCTCCTTTTTCACGTCTGAACCGAAGGTAGCGTATTTCCCATCCCTGGTTTCTATTTTGAATGATGACATGCCCTAAGCCGAATTGACAACGTGAGGCGCCACTATCATCATGTATTATATTTAAAATATTTCTTTAATTTGTATGTATTTTTTTATTGTTGTAACTTACAAATTTTTAAATCGAATCGTTGTTTTGAAAGCCATAGACGGCTGTATTTTTTAATCGTTTTAAAATAACTAAATTGCTTTTGTGCTTTAATTTTATAAATTAATTAAATAAATTGTTTGGAAATTATCAAAATAATTTTTGGGAATACAAAATCTTGAATTTAAAAGATTTTGTTATTCGTGCCTAATTCCCAATTTTTATTCTTGATAAAAACACTGAATTTTATTATTGTTGGAAAGAGCTGTTCCAATGCGCATTTCACATGTTGCTTAGGCCAGATCGTCAGGAAACTTCATTCAAAAAGATTTTAGAAAAACTAAAGATATTAAACCAAATAAAACTGTTAAGCGTATAAGAATTATAAGCAACAGTTCTACTTGTAACAATATCAAAGTTTAAACAAAAATATCAACAATCATTTTATTTTATACTTTATTAAATTATTTAAGCTTAAGGTCACTTTTTAAAAAAATTAATTAAAATGTTTTTATTTGATATTTCGATTTCCGTTGGAAATCTTCTTCAGGAAATTTTTTTTAAATAAAATAAAATTTGACAATAAATGGAAAAATAAAATATGGAAAAATAAATTTAAAATTTAAAAAAACAAAATTATCATAATAAATTTAAAATTCCATTCTACAAACTTTAAACAAAAAGACAAACAAACAAAAAAGGAAAACAAAATTTTAAATTTTTTTAAAAAAGTGACCTTAAGCTTAAATAATTTAATAAAGTATAAAATTTAATAAAAAAGGTCGAAGAAAAAGGATTATAATTTAACAATCATTTAAATAATTAATTTTCATGTTGTAAAATTCCTTTCTTCATAAAAATAATTTAATGAAAATTAAATTTGATGAACTTAAGCCTAATTAAAAATATTAAAAATTTGGATTAAAAACCATAAGTACTTCAACAAAATAACTACAATACTAATTATTGTTTAAGCTAAGGCTCTATGTGTACATTTGTCCTGAAAAAGGTCAACAAGAAAATGAAAGACAAAAATGAAAAAACAAAAAAAAAATGTACTTTGGACTTCAAGAAAAATTCTTGACAAAAGTACGAAAAAACAGAAGTAGGGAAGAACATGTAAAATCAATTAAAATGGATAATCATTCAAGAAAGCAAACTTCGATCTACCAAAGGTTAAAATACAATTTGGTTTAAGGATTGATGTTTGACCATTGACGTCGGCAGTCTTCGATGGCTGCGGGTGTAAAACGGCAAATCCATCTGAGGAGATCGAGTGGTTGCGATCGAAACATGTCATGGTAACCTGCCGGCCCGGGTTCGAGCCCCGGCCACGGTCAAGAGTGAAAGATTATCAATAACAATTTAAATTAATTTTCATGTTGTAAATTTCCTTTCTTCATAAAAATAATTTAATTCAATTCATATGATTTTGTTTCTATAACTTGAACTCTTGAACTTCTTTATCTTGAATTTTTCTATAACTCAAAGTAAAGTATTTGCACCACGCGTGGCCACACTTCTTCCACAAGTCGAATTTTTTTCCAAAAACTCTTTGCCATCTTAAATTTTTGTTTTATTAAAAACTAATTAGCATTTAAAATATAACATTTATCTTTAGTTAGATAAAATTTGATAAATCTAAATTCAATAATTCTAAGTTTTTAAAATTTTGTATGTAAACACTTATCAAATCACACAATTTTTCATTTAATGAAATCTTTAAACATGTACATATGTATATGTACGAAATAAAATTAAAACAAAATGAATACCGAACGAATTTAATTTTTTGTTGTACATTTATTACAAAATTCTCTAACTTGAAGTTTCTGTAAGTCAAACTTTTTTGTCGGGATAATGGAGTTCGAGTTATAGAAGTTCAACTGTAGTTAGAAGTGCTTTTCTTTCGTTTAAATATTTATTCCTTTTTCTAGTTCTCTTGCCAGCCTTTATAACATCTCCAAGTTGTTTTGATACTTGGTTAATATTTTAGCGCTAAATCCAGAAGCCACCCTATACACTCCATAAACCCGGAAACGCATTCGGCGTTTTCTCGGGGAATATCAGCAAGCTGTTTGGATCCTTGGCAGGTATTCTGGAGCTGTATCCCAAATCCACCCCTAAATACAGTCCACACTCCACGAAACGTATCGGCGTTTCGTCGGGACCACTTATGGACGTAATCGACGTTTTTACCTTTATGCTATGTGCACATTTGGCTTCTTAAACAAGTTTAAGCAGATCGAATGTGATTAAGCTCTAATCACTTCAAAATCGAGATGATTACCTATACATTGAAGTGAGTTGTTAATCACTTCAAATTGACATGATTACAATTTATCACTTCATAAACCACATAGAATCCACTGAACATAATGTAGAAGTATAATGTAGAATCGCCTACATGAACGTGTACAACCGGCCACGATTTCTGCTTAATGTTTCTATTTTTTCCTTAAATAATTCATAAATTTTCACAATTTCATCATTAAAATAATCTTCTGATAACTTTATAAAAGTATTTACATTAATTTTTAATACTTTAAAGAAATATAAATTTGTTTTTTGTGTTTTTTTTTCTTAATCATCTGTCATCTTAATCATCTCAAATGTAATGTGATTGGCTTTGATTAGCTAAATCAACATTTTGCTTAAACGCGTTTAAAAACCCAAGTGTGAACTTAGCATTACTTTGTAATAAATTTTTTACTCACAAATTATTTATATTTTTTAACAAGAAATCAAAATTTTTTGAAGGCGAATTCACTTCACGTAATATGTAATTTTCTCTTAAATTGTAAAACGTATTTTACTTTAATCGCCATTTTTTAAAGTTAACATTTATTTTGCACTTTAGTGTTGCCAAGTTTATTTTTTACTTAAGAATAACATATGAAAACAATTTGATATCAAATTGATAAAGCATTGTATTTCCAATGCTTAAGTCAATTTATCGTCAATTTGAATTCAAATGTTAAAATCACAAACAATTGAAAACGGGATGAGAATTGTGGCTGATATCAAATGCTAAAGTCATTTCATATCAAAGGTTTGACTTTGTGTTTGTTGGGTATAGACATGATAAGTGTATGTGTGTGCGTATTTACACACACATTTTAATACATTTACTGTCATTTAAGCTTTTGGTCTGCCATGTCTAATGTCTTCTGCTGCTTTATTATGCCGGAGATTTTAAAGGCTTTAGTTGTTTTATTGTTTTTTTTTTTGGTTGTTGTTGTATTTGATGTTGTTGCTGTAGTGTTTTAATTTATTTTATTTATTTTTTTTTGTTAAGCATACTATCATGTCCTCGTAATGAGAGTCTGACCATTTTTTAAGCACCAAAAAGCGAGCAAGTAAAAATAAAATGTTATCCTTTTGTTTATTTGTACAAAATACGAATTTTGAGAGCATGTATTATGTTTGTTTGTGTATGTACACACAAATGTATTTGGTTTTTAAGAACTTTAAACTATTAAACTAAGAGACTTGCGTTATACTGTATATTACGGCAATATTAGAAAAAAATGTTAAAATATGTATGTTTGAAAGTACTTTAGGAACTATGAGTTATATTTATTTCGGGTATATTTTTAGCTGCATGCGAAATTTCGATATCGATACCTTTGGTTTGACAGTTGAAAATGTCAAGCTGTGTTGACATATAATTAGCTCTAGAGCAACGCTTCTGAATGTTGAAAATTTTCTTTGACAAAAAAAAAATTGTTCGCGAAGTTTTTAAAGAACTCCGTCCAATTTACGAAGCTCATTTCTAATAAAATAAGTAACATAGCCGTATTTGAAACGAAAACAATCCTCCAGCTATTAGCGAATGACCATTACATTCATTAAACTGGCATTCATTAGGTCATACTGACTGAGTTTTTATTTCCAAAAATTAATCAGCTAAATATCAACAATATTTGGTTCCAAGAATACGGTGCCACTTTCCATGCAGCGCCCTTTGCCATCGGCTTATTGCAAAATCAATTTGGTGACAACTTGATTTCCAGAAGTGGTGCTGTTCAATGACCCTCTCGTTAGTGCGATTTAACTTCTCTGGATTATACGTATGGGGATCTGTGTTTTGCCGACAAACGAGCAACTCTTGAAGCGCTAGGAGCCAACATTTAGTCCACCATTGACGCCATGCGGCCAGATTCGTAAAAAAAAAAAAAAAAATAAACAAAACAAAACAGAAACAATTATAATAACATTTTGACATCCAACAATTATAAAGCTAAAACAGCAGGGCTTTTAAAATCACCTGTAATGAATTCGCCTTGCATGCAGTTAAAAAATTTGGCTGACTTCCAAAACGTACTTAGACAAAGTTTGTAGGCAGTACATGCACAAAATACCAAAACAATACAACTATGTGCTTTGTTTATTTAAGCGTTTTGAAATGTAGGTGATGCAATGCATAATATAAGTCTGTATTGTTGGAAATTAAATGGTAAATGTCACAAAGCATCAACTTTAAAACCGATGCTGGGATTGCTTTTTTGCTGCCATACTAATACTAAACAGCGATGTTTTGGAAGGGTTTGCATTGTATATACATATATTGTACTGCGGCGCACATTGGTTCAAGAGCGGCATTAATTAATTTGTTTCATGTTCGCCGATTTGGATAATTTTTTGGTATTTGTTGTCAGATATCTGAATATTATGATTCCGTAATATAAGCCTGATATATTTATTATTTGTTTGGACAGACACGCTCAAAGTTCATATATGTTCGCTTGTTTAAAATGGCATGCAAATTAATAGTATATTCAATCTTTTGGTACAATCACAGTCAACTTATCATTTGACTTTGTTGTATATTTTCGTAAATAACAATTGTCATAGATGAGATTTGCATTAAAAAAAGTTGGAAAAAGTGCCATATAAAAAATTTCGAAGAACCAAATATCTGTGGTTTTCATGGGCAACCGCGTATGTCTTTAAATAAAATTTTTCAGTAGAGCCGAAAAAACGTTCTAGATCAAACTGTGGGCTAGGTATTGCACTTCTTGAACTTTGTTATTACGTTAAAAAATCGGTATTGATTTATCTTTTTTCAAAAATTTTTAGAAACATGTAAAGAGCGTTTAAAATAAGGCAATTTGGCATCAACATCTCAAAATCGGAAAAAATAGACATACGCGGTTGCCCATGAAAACCACAGATATAAGCAACATCAAAATTTCAATGTTCATCAACTTCAGTGGACTTCATATTTTTAGCGCTTTGGAGCGCTGTTTAACGAAAGATGTCAAATTACAGCTTGCAGTCTCACTAAAAATTAAAAAAAAATTCAGCTGATCCTACATGCTCATTTCCCAAAAAAAAAAACAGTAACAAGAAAGAAAATATAGTGGGGCTTGACCGACCATATGATACCCTACACCACAGTATTGAAAAACACATCATGCTTATGTGTCCATATTAATATGGATTTATCTATGCTTATAAACTTCATTAAAATCGGTTTGAAAGTTTGTGAGAGATAGAAATTGCCCCCTACATCCGCTTGTGGACCTATTTTTTAAAAACTGTATAGCTTATGTGTCCATGTAGATATGGAAATATCTATGTTTTAAATTTCATTCAAATCGGTTTGATAGTTTCTGAGAGGAAGAAATTGCTCCCTATCTTCCCTCGTGATCCTACGATTCGGCCCATTTTCAAAAGGCTTGGTCCTTGTGCCAATAAGAACCTATGTCCTATGCACAAGGTTACATGGACAGCCAGCCAGCCAGCCGGACGGACATCGTTAGCTCGACTCAGAAAGTGATTTTGAGTCGATCGGTATACTTTAAGATGGGTCTAGGACCAATATTTTAAAGCGTTACACACATAAGCACAAATGCATAATACCCTCTCCACTATTGTCGTATGTGGGTATAAAAACTATAAAATGATAAAGTGACAAAACATGAATTTCCGTTCATGCTTGTTGTTGTTGCCATAATTCTTTACTGTTTAAAATGATAACATAATGTAATATACATACTGGTCAATAGTGTTAAATGTTATATATTTCATTGTTGAAAAAAGCATAAGCTTCAATTGAATTTAAATTTATTTGTATCAGGTAGCGAGACTATGGAACCTATAGATTACATCATTCGCGAAGAATTGGACGTGTAACCACTAATGAAGACGTAATGCATAATCGTTAATTGTCTTCAGACCCATTTATAAATAGATTTCGTTTAAAGCTGCAAATCTAGAAATTGGAGTACGATAATGATGTTAAACAATTATTAAAACACTATGCTTTAATTACTTATTCATGTTTTTTCTATTTGTTTTTTCTATGGGAGGTGGGCGTAAAAGTGGGCGGATCAGGTTTATTTTTTTTAAAACCCATTCTACAATTATAATATTAGTTTTTTGTGAAAATTGAGTTGATACATTAAAAATCAAGGGAGTTATGCCACTTTTTCAATACAAGTTGTATGGGAAGTGGGCGTAAAAGTGGGCGGATATTTTTCAAAATTCACACAAATGATTATGAGTGTTTAAAAATGCTATGTGCCAAAAAAACAATGCCGTAGGTCAAAATTTAATTTTTATTTAGCATGGGAGGTGGGCGTAGAAGTGGGCGTAAAAGTCGGCGGATCATTTTGATTTTTCCAATTTTTTTTTTTTTTTTTTTTTTTTTTGATTCGAACAAAAAATGCATACGTGCCAAATTTCATTACCCTTCGACAACTTCTTCTATTTTTTGCAGCTCGTTCTATGAACTGCAACCAATGTGCGGCGTTATGAAACATTATACTTTGTTCTTACATAAAGCAATTAACCTTTTTGGAAGTCAGCCTATATATTTATGTATATGGTTGAACATCTCTATATTGAATTTGCAATGGACCACTTCGTTATATAAAGGGTGGTTAAATTGTAAGGGCCGATGTTGAATGTGAACCACACCTAAACGCCAAGTTTTTTCCGAATTTTATTTGACATTTCTCTATTTCAGACTTACTCAATTTGAACCATGGAGAGATACACAATCCAACAACGTGTTAAAGTTATCCAGACTTATTATGAAAATGGATGATAAATTTCGAAGAAAATCATCTTCAGTGATAAGGCACATTTTCACCTCAGTGGATTTGTCGATAAGCAGAATTTCCGCATTTGGGCGAATAATAATCCAAGAGTGATTGTTGAAAAACCAATGCACCCACAAAGAGTGACTGTTTGGTGCGGTTTATGGGCTGGCGGCATCATCGGGCCGTATTTTTTCCAAAATGAGGCCGGTCAGGCAGTTACTGTGAATGGTGTTCGCTATCGTGAGATGATAACGTACTTTTTTTGGCCCGAATTGGAAGATATGGATGTGGACGATATGTGGTTTCAGCAGGACGGTGCCACTTGCCACACAGCTAACGAAACAATGGCTCTTTTGCGCAACAAATTCAATGGCCGTGTTATCTCACGTAATGGCGATGTCAATTGGCCGCCAAGATCATGTGATTTGACACCGTTGGACTTTTTTCTTTGGGGTTATTTGAAAGAAAAGGTGTACGTCGATAAGCCAGCAACAATTCAAGAGCTAAAGGATGAGATAATTCGGCACATTAACGGCATAGAACCTCCATTATGCCTCAGGGACATCGAAAATTTGGACCATCGGATGGAGGTGTGCCGCCGTGGTCGCGGCGCCCATTTGGCCGATATTTTGTTCCATACATAATTGAGTAATACCAATATATCATAATAAAATAAAATTACAATAATTTCCTAAATAGTTTGTGTTTTATTCAAAATCAACATCGGCCCTTGAAATTGAACCACCCTTTAGAAACTTCATTACAAATAAAAAATATTTGTTCCTTTTTTATTTGAAAAATTCAATTTTTTGTTTCGGATACCACTCTTAAACGTGCAGCAGATTTCGTCTGTTTAAGCATTGTTTTATCAAAACCTTTAAAAACACCTTTGTTGTTAGTGCTTAACTGTTTGTCTTCTAAATTTAAAGATATATTGCATTTTTTCTAGAGAAATTCTTGTTCGGTGCGACATATTCTCGTTTTCTGTCAACTTTGTTATCACATAGACTTCTTTTTACACCCTTCACCGACGGTAAAAGAGTATTTTTAAGTTTGTCATTCCGTTGGTAATTTCTACAATAGTGATCTTTTACTATGTTCCCACTTGGGATTTTAAGCTATAATGTAAAATCGGCCACCATGAGCGTGCCCTCGCGTGTACAAGCGACAACAATTTCTTCTTAATGTTTCTATTTTGTCTTCAAATAATTTATAAATTTTTTTCTGGGTCCTTATGAGTAGCAAAGTTGATTAAGCGATGTCTTTCTGTCCGTGTGTATGATGAAATGGGTCTTCCGAAGACCCTAGAAATGATGGGGTTAAGTTGTTATATATTTATGCCAAATATACTCCGTTTAAGTTTGCTATTGAAATTCAGCCTGATCGGTCTACAAGTTTTACCTGTAAATATTTTGTTGTTGTTGTTTGTTTTATTTTATTTTTCTTTATACACATTTGGAGAACGACAAGAGCCAAAGCTTGGTAATAAATAGACCAAGTCCGTCAAAATATGGTCGCGATTGGGGTAGTGTGAGAGGTACAAAATACATTCCATTATATCTGGAGAACTGTAGCAGAAAAATTGTCCAAAATTCGTACACATTGTTGGTGTTATTGAATAAGGGCGTGGCACCTCTCATACAAATATAAAAAAGATCAGAAACAGTAAAAGGTAGCAAAGCGCATCGGGGTTTTAATAATATAACTTTCTGTTTCCATCGCACCATGATGAAGGGTTCGGCATGGCCGAATAAAACATTCCTCCTTAAGGCCGTTACACACTATCCCACAAAGTCTTACGTATTTTTCAAAAATGCTTCCCTGATCTAACTATTCCTTGAACATTTAAAAAAATCAAAAACAACTTATCATGACAGGGCTGCATTTTTGTAAATTACTAAAGACTTTGTGGGATAGTGTATAACGGCCTTTATCATTACTACAGGGTGACGCAGAATGAGCTATATGGTTTATATCTTTTTTATTTATGCTGTTATTTTAATTTTTTTTTTTTTTTAAATACAGTATATTATTGGGTCATATTTTGCAATTAACTTTGAAAAATGATATCCTGTAACTGATGTCCATTTTCTGCTTCGCACAAATGTGGTCTATTTAGCATGTTTTCCATTACTTTTCGCAAAATTTTGCTTTTTTTCGATTGTATGGTTATTCATTAATAATTCCCGAAGCCTTTTTCACAAAATGCTAAAAAAAAAACAAAAAAGAGTTATAATTTAAAAAGTTATAAAGAATTCAATCCATATAGCTTATTCTGCGCCACCCTGTATCTATGACCATGTTAAATTTTTTTCCACTAATTCCAAAGTCACTTATAACAATTTGCAATTGTTTATTTGTTAAACTGTGAATACATAAGTATTTAGCTTGACAGCATTTGAACGCTATTTATAATATGACAACTAGGCGTTATCTATTTGACAACAGGCTGTTGTCAATTTGACAAATATTGTAGTTTTTACATTCCTGGTATCAATTTGTCAAAATTTTGTTAAAAATGAAACAACAGATGCTATCGAAATATTGACAACACTTAGTTATCGTTTTAATACCATTTTATTTGGAATTGTCTTTTTTCGCTCTGTGTATTTAATATTTTTTTATTAAATTATTAAATATCCATATAAACTAAAGGGTTCATGGAATTCATTATTACCAGTTATAGTTCTTTTAGTTGCTACATTTGAAATTCTATAAAATTTTTTACTTATTTCTATTTATAGAGCGTATAACTAGTCAATGTCCTTAAGCCTCTTCTAATACCAGATACAATAATAGTCTTAATGCGTAACTACTTAATGTAAGCAATCCCTTTTATGTTATACGTATTTAGTTCTTATTGACCAATTTTTTTCTCTGAATCTTTTTATATTTTTTCATTTGCTAAAAAACACTTTTTGTACATTTTGTCTTGTGTTTTGCACTGGTGAGACTCGTGTATAAGTTAATGAGCCTTAAATGTTAAATTAAAAAAAAAAAACACAACACAACAAATTGATGCTTAAAATCCTTAAAGCTTTCAGTGGTTAAAAGAAATACAAAAACTAAAATGGCAGTAAAAATATCTCAAAGAAGAGAAAGAAAAAGCAGTAGAAATAAATAAGATCTACAGCAAGTATTTAGTACTTTTGTACGCTTGTAACCAACCCACCGCATTCTTATTAGTAAAAGTAAAGTATTTGTATCTGAAAATTGTTTCTGAAACTATTTCACAAGTTGCTTTTAGTCTGTTTTTTTTTTTTTTTTTTTTTTTTGATTGAGCAAACTTTTTAACAGAGACCTTTACTGAGCTAAAGATGCCACTTCAAAGCGTTGCTTGTGTTTTATTTTAAGGAAAATACTTGTAAAAACAAACGACCATTAGAGAGCTTAATTATTTTCGGGTGATGTCCAGTTTACTAATTAAAAATAATAAAAAATTTTAAATCCTTTTAAATCTTTTTTGGTTATTACGAACTCAAGCATGCCAGAATTAAATTTGAAGTTCTTATTTCAGTTTAAATTTTTGTGTGAGCATTATTCTCATTAATTATGCAATTATTAAGATTTAAAGAACGTATAAACTTAAAAATCTTAATATGAAATATTTGCATAATGAAAATATGCAATGCTCTTTCATAATAAGTATAAAATAATAATATCTTTTAAATGAACCTGTTCCAAATCCATGTATCTATTGAATGACATTATGCCACTTTCAGAATTGTCACAATGTCTATGAACTTTACGACAATGACCTCTTCAACCATAAAGCTAGTGACAAAAATTTTAATGGCAAAAGCTCAAAACTTTGCTCTGGAAACCGAGTGAAATTTAAAGCGGAAAATGTTTTAAGTTAAATGTTTTTAAAAATGACCGTGGTTTTTCACGATTTTTAGAGATATTCTTATAAACATAAGTGGAACTTAAAGTGTGCCGTAAATAAAACGTGTAATAATCTTGGTCCTTAGAATGGCAACATTTCAAAACTAAAGTGAAAAATCATGGGGCATATGTGTCCCATTCGTCGTCAAAGATAAAAGTTTGGAAATAAATGTAATATGCGTTTCAGTTGCCGATCGCTTGTACAATAGTTTGCATGACCATGATTTCTTTTTGTTTACATTTCGAAATTAGTTGATTGCGTCACCTAATATAGCCCAAAAAAACCCAAAGGTTAGCGTCTTACAGAGTTCATAATTCACCAAACGGAACTTTATTTTCTATAAGTCAAGAAGAGTTCAAACTATTTTTTGGGATGATAATATGCGCATTAAATATGCAGTAAAAACTTGAAAATATGCCTTGTAAATTGTTAAAAATATGCCCCAAAAAATCCAAAAATTGCTAGTTTAAAAACAAAATATTCAACAATTTAATAACAGTCCTATTTGATAAAAACAATCCTAAAATTATAACCGGTAAAGCCCAAACTCTTTAGTATTCACAGAAAAATTTTTCGAGATTTTACCCTATTTGGAAACGATAAGCAGCAATCGGCTCAAAAAACAAAGCTATGTTAAGAGGTTAAAATCCATGTAAGAGTTATTTGTGCAGAATACTATCCAGATATTAACATGCATATGAGATATATTGCCTTAAAGGAATTTTAGGGACGGTCCCTAAATTGTTTATTAATGTTAACATTTTATAGGAAATTTAAGCTTTTTATAGATGGGATCTTTGGGCACATGTGAACTGATTCGAAAATAATTTGATTTGCAGTTAAATATTTTTAAGGCGAATTTAATCTAAATACCAACATAATAAGATGGTTTCCAAAGAGTCTAATTTTATAGAGGAATATTTAAAGTTATAGACCGATTCTCACTATTTACATAGGCTTCGTTCTTAGTACAATTAAAATGTGCTAACCAAATTTGAACAAATTATTATTTACAAGATTGCAATTTGTACTTTGCGCAAAAATTAACATGGACAGGCAACCAGCCAGACGGACGGTTGGTTATCGTTAGGTCGCTTTAAAAAGTGATTCTAAATCGATCGGTAAACTAAAGGATTGGTCCAGATTTCTATGTATTACACACACCGCCAAGAACATATATAATTGATTTTTTGTATACATAAAATTCTCAAGTTTAAAATAACATTTTTCTTTAATGACAACCGGCCTTTGTCTTACAATTTTCCAGTAAACAATAAATGTACATAGATGGCGAAGTTGAAGCAACACTTTTGATAAACATATAAATATTTTAAACAGAAAAGCCAAAATCTCGCGAAAAAAAATTTTTTTGCTGCGAAAGCTCTTGCAGGCTTCTAAAAAATGTATCAAAATATGCCTCAAAAAGGCAAAATATGCGTTATAAACTTAAAAACTGCTGCAAAAAAGGTCTTTTACTAAATTATGCAAAAAAAGCTGCAAACGGTAAAATATGCAAAAATATGCACTAAAAAATCGATGCCAAAATTCATAAAAAGCTCTAAAACGGATTAATATATTGTTTCTGCCCACATTGGTCGCACAAGGAAAAACATTCAATTGCATATTTTTGGTTTCCCTGGTAATGAGTATCCACAGAATTCTAGAAATAAGATTGTACTGGACTACGATGGAAATATATTCAGTACCAGGGTTTAAAAAACTACAGTCAAAATAAAAAAGTGGCTTTTTCTTCCACTTTTTGATTTTTCATTAGACAAAAATAAACCGTGGCTTTTACTTCTGATTCATTAAATGAAAACAGTCGTAGTCCAGGCAAAAGCAAAAAACGAAAAGTTGTACACAACAAAGAACAGTCGACATGTTCGGAAGTGTTTGGTTTGACAGACTGAAACTTTCAATAAATGCCGAAGTTAACGAAGATGGGACGTTGTGTTCATTGTATGTATATGAAAGCGATAAAGTTATTTAAAGTTTTATTGAATTTCAAAAAAATAAAAAGATTTGTTAAGCTTAAAGATAAATTAATATGTATGTACATCAACTCAACTTGTATGGAGCTGAAAAAAGTAATTTTGTTACCCCTCTGAAAATCAAGCTTGATTTTATGATGATCCCCAAAATATTTTGGTTTAAGCGTTGACCATTTTTAAAAAAGGTCTTTTTTCAGTTTTTCGAATTTTTTTGTACTTTGCTCCAAGACGACATAAATAAAATTTGGTATCATTGAAAAAAGTTTTGAAGCAGCATTCAATGGTGTATAAAACTTGACGCCTTGCGACCTACTTATTGAGACATTTAACTAAATACATATTTTTGTTTCGGGTTTTCATAGAAATTCTACGTATGTGGAAAAAATGTTCTGCTTTTCAAATTGAATCTGTTTTAAAATAATGTTAATTTATCTTATTTTTTGCAATTATTCACATAAAACGCGAAAATCGCAATATATATTGTATTTTTTCACATATAGGCAATATGGGTATCAAATTTTTTAAGATTTAAAAATGATATGTTTTATGATGATTCCCAAAATATTTTGGTTCGCGCGTTGAGCATCCGTGACACAGGAGCGGCTGTGATTATTTGCAGAAGTTTATTTTGGCGCCTTCCGATATTAGAGGCGGAGACAGTGCCCCATAGTTGAATACCGTAGCACCAGATAGGCTTTAAAATAGATTTGTAAAGTAGAAGCTTGCAATCGAGTAAGGACAGGATTTCTTCCAATAAGCCAAATGAATTTCAATGGCTTTTAGTTTCATTTGAGTTGAATTTTGCCTCTTTATGGCATTTCCACGTTAATCGCCGATCTAGATGTATACCGAGATATTTTGCATACTAATTTTGAGGAATAATTTGATTATTGATTTTAATAGGTGGCATGATTCCCGAGGCAAGTTGACTATTATATGTACGCATTTTTGCTCATTGACCTTTATCCTCCATTGTCTTAACCATGTTTCTAGTTGAATTATATGATCCTGTAAGTAAAGAGATGCTTCATGTCGGTTTTCGCGCACGCTTATGAAAGCTGTAGCGTCCGCAAATGCTGAAGTTTGGGCGTAGTTGTTTGTTGGCATGTCCGAAGTATAAATTAAGTATAATAGAGGGCTCAGCATGCTGCCTTGCGGGACTCCATCACCAATTGGCTGAGGGCAACTTAAGAAATTGCCTTCATTAAAAAAAAATAGACGACCGACTAAGTGGCTTTCTAACAGCTTGTATGTGCTTGCTGGTAGGCTTTGTTTTAATTTATGTTATAAGACTTCATGCCAGACTTTATCAAAAGCTTGCGAAAAATCGATTAAGAGTGCTAAGCAATATTTTTTTCTTCAAAGGCTTTTCTTATTTACTATTTTATGACTTTGTTTAATTGTGCTGTGTTTTCTTCTAAATCCCAATTGATGGTTTGGAATACAACAATTTTCATTTAATATCGGTGTTTATTTTGACACTAATAGTTTCTCAAATAGATTTGATATATTTGATAACAAGCTGTATGATCTTTACCTGGCTTTGTTTTAATGGTAACTAAGGAAACCTTCCACTTTTGAGGATACTATTCAAGGCGTAAGATAGCACCTAAGATAAAAAGAATAATTTTTTTTGCTATGCTGGGTAGCTCCGAAAGCATTTTATTGCCGATCTTATCAATATCAGGTGCCTTCTTAGTGTTAAAGTCACAAATAGCCTTTCCTATTTCTGCTTTCTCAAATCTTAAAGGAATAGCTGCTCTAAGATTAACAGGGGTCGAATCGGCTGCTATATCGTGACATATGTTTAGGGTAAATATGTTTTTCAAATGATTAACAAACAGATTTCCTATCGTTTCTTGCCAAACTACCATTAAAGTTTTTTAATGGTTGCCTAGAGATAAATGGCCTTTTTCAATTTCAGTTCACGCCATAATGAGTAGTGTGGAGTTGCATCAAGTTCCTTAAGATATTTTTCCAGGGAAGCCGTTTTATTATACAAATTAATTGGTATCCATGGACTTTTCAAATAAAAAAGAAACACTTATACGGTGAGCAGTCTTTACTGATTAGTCCTTTATAAAATCTCTTTGAATTTTGCCAATAACCTGTATAAAAATCTTCTGCACAGCCAAATAAAATATACTCATTACATTTAAATTTAAGTATGAGATTGTCTCATTAAAATCCCTTTACATTGCAGCATGATTTTGTAAATTAAAAATTAAATACATACTTATTCACTAGAATTAAACTCAAAGGTAAATAAAATTAAAATGAACAATATTCTTGTTAGCTTAAGCTAACAAATCTAAAGGGAAAAATGCATACAGATGTTCAGAAAATAAAATTAAAATACCTTTTTGAAGTACAAATACAGTTAAAAATAATACTCAAACCTACACCCATGCACTAAGAACCACACAAATGCAAACTTATGAGATACCAGTAGATTGTGATGTTGCAAATGATGCTGAAGCGAATGGAGTAAAAACGACTCTATCAGATTCTTACTTCTCTTTCAAACATCCTCACACACCTGCATCTTGCACATGGAAAGTGGACTGACTAATAATTGCCACAATTGCTACACACAATATAAATTAACATTGTTAGCCGAGGATATCAGTATGTGTGGATGTGTAAGCACGTGTGTCATTTGGTGTGCAACTGCAATAATTTTATTAGCACAGAGTTTTGTGTCTGTATTAAGTGAAAAGGTGTTTGTGGGTGTAATATGCTTGTGTGAAAAAAATATTTATACAGCCATATAAAAACTCAAGTACACTCCAGCGGTCAGTGTGTCATGTATTAATTTCATTAAAATTGACTTTTTTGTTATTGTTACAGTTACTACATTTACTACCACCATAACATATACAAACAAACACATACATGACCAAAAGGCTACCAAAAAGGCCATGTTTTCAATTGAAATTCATAGTGAATTTATATGAAAACCAACTAGAGACAAAACCAAATTGAATAAAGTTGCAATACACAACAAAAACAGCAACTACAATGACAAAAAAAAAAAAACGTAATAGCAACAACATATTGCAAACAAAGGAAGCCATTAGGTATATTTCCGTTCATCTGCCTGTGTATGCCTGTGTGTTTGGCTATGTGTTGTTTAATATCATATGTAGCCTGAAAGTATGCTAAGGTAAGTATGTTGGTGTTTGCGTCGCTACATATGTGGTATTGGCTTAATTGAATTGGTAAGACCTCGAACAAAAAGCCAAATACAAAAAAGAAAATATATGTATTTGATTTTTTTCCAATTTGTATGGAAAAAGCAGCACAAGATTGAAATTGAAAACTGTCAAATGAACGAAACTCTGTGCTAAACTCATAACGTGTTGCCAGTGTTCGAGTATATGTGTGTGTGTTACTTTTTTTTCTATTTTGTTTTTGGTTATTGACGCTTGTGTACGTTAGTATGTGAAAATGTGGCTTTTTTTCCGTGCTTAAATGCACACATGTCCTTTGTCCACTTTTAACTTTTACAATTTTATGCAGCTACGTGAGTAAATTTTTTCTCTTTCTTTATATTTTTCTGGCCTCATGTTGTAGAAATACAATTTACCAATATGCGTTTACACGTACTTTAACTTGAGATTCAATTAAAAAAAAAACTACTGTGAATATTGCAACCTGTTAGATTTTTGATTGTCTTAATTTCAAAAAACAAAATATTTAAAAAAAAACTCACTTTGTACACGATTAGATACTTTTACACAAAAAGTAAATTTTAACACAAAAATACACTTTTTACACAAAGAGACACTTTTAACACAAAAAGAAAATTTTTACACAAAAAGTAAATTTGTACACAAAAAGACACTTTTTACACAAAGATTAAATTTTTACATAAAAAGACACTTTTTACACAAAAAGTAAATTTTTACACAAAAAGACACTTTTTACACAAAGAGTAAATTTTTACACAAAAAGTAAATTTTTACACAAAAAGACACTTTTTACACAAAGAGTAAATTTTTACACAAAAAGTAAATTTTTACACAAAAAGACACTTTTTACACAAAAAGACACTTTTTACACAAAAAGACACTTTTTACACAAAGAGTAAATTTTAACACAAAAATACACTTTTTACACAAAAAGTTAATTTTTACACAAAAAGACACTTTTTACACAAAAATACACTTTTCACACAAAAAGTAAATTTTTTACACAAAAAGACACTTTTTACACAAAAAGTCACTTATTACTAGAGTTTTCAATTATTCGCATTTCAACTTTGTTCGAATATTTTAAATAATTGTTTTTGTTCGTTTGATCAAACGAATAAATCTATTAAATAATTCGATCAATCGATGAGAAAAACGAATAAAAAAATTCATTTTTACAAAAAATAACGCATTTTTAATAAGTTACATTCGTCTATTCATCTACAACTATGGAAAATCTTCCATTTTTTCTTTATTTTTTTTCGCAAATCTGCTATGAATTCTTCTCTTATTTTAACGTTAAACTCTTCATCTTAACTCCATATCGCTGTATTAATTAAAGGCATTGAAAAACCCTTTATTCCTTAATTATCTGATATTACTTTGGCGTTGGCAGGCCTGCCATCTTCAGCTAAACTTCTGCATACAACTTCTTCTTAAGAGCAAACGCTGTCTCTCTTTATCTAGTTTTCCATTAGACCAAGTTCAACATTTTTTGATGTCGTTGGATTATCTTTTACTACATTGTTTTCAATGGTAGTACTGTGACACTTTCGCAAATGGTAAAAATATACAATTTAAAATAGGATTTTCTACTTTCAAGATATGATTTATATGGGCAATTCCAGCTAAAAGTCTACTTTTTGTAACGTAACGCCAGAAGTTACTTCAATTTTTTCCCAAAAAAATTTGATAAGTATAGTTAAGTTTTTTATATTTTGGTGTAAAGCGCAACTAGCTCTACATTAAGTAACAGAAGGGATAACGGTTGCACAACCTGGTCCTAAAATACAACCTAATTTGCATTCTGGCGTTACATTAAAAAAAGTAGACTTTTCGCTGAAAATGCCCATATGTACCTTTAAACGAGCAAAGCTTTTTAAATCTGATAGCTTGAAAAATAAATCTATATAAGTCCAAAGCTTACTAAAAGCTAAAAACAAAGTCTTATTCAGTTTTGTAATGCAAGTCAAAATCCATTTCTGTTTTTTTAACGTCACGCCAGCCCATAATTTTGCTTACATCTGCAAATCCTAAGCGTCAATTGCTGAAATTTTTTTTCGGAAAATAGTGCTACTTCACTACTTTGCATACCTAAAAACACTCTTTACAATTTGAATTCTTCAATTTTTTTACATTTTGCCGTTCAAATATCAAGTATGTAAATCAATTATTTATTTTTTTTAGATTTTTTTTTTTAGCTTTAGTTTTTCAACCGAAATTGAAAAGCCCCGTTTCTCGAAATTCTTTTCAACGTTTGATTTAAAAAGAAAACAGTTGATACAATTGCTTGCCAAAGATTTGTTCAATAGAACATAAAATACATCTTTAAAATACTATGAGTTTTCAACAGGGTTTTTGCTTAATAAACATTGAGATTAATTACAGTCAGGGCTATGGCTACAATATTTTTTAACTTTTCTACATTTTGCAAAAAATCACTAAAAACGTATGAGAATAAATCAAATTCTAGGCTTTTATTTAATTTATTTTTTGCAATATAATTTATTAAGCTTGAGGTTTTTCTTTTTTATATAAAAAATTAGATATAAATTTATTTTATTCCAATATTTCGATAGAGCAATGTGTATCATCGTCAGTGAAATAATTTTACAATTAAAATAACGTTCACAAAATAATGAAAAAATAATTGTCACATAGAAAAATTATTTAGAATTAAAAAAAAAAAATTTTATAAAAATAATCTATTACATTGTAAAAAATTTTTTAATTTCCTGTTTTGTTTTTATAAACTAAATTTCTAAAATTTTGTGCTACATTTTCCGTGTCTGATTTAAAATTAATTCTTAACAATTCTGGTACTTTAATGATTTGCAAACATTTCTAGCATTAAACGTCGCTTATAATTTGTTTCCGTGTTTAAAACTGATACATTCTCAAAGTCCGGAGAAGGATTTAAACTGGCACAGTGGTCTGTTAATGCTGTTTTTTGTGATGCAATATCCCTAAACTTTTGATTTGATTTGTATCCCGAAATTCTAGTTTTCAGTTTATTTTTTGTCGTATCTACATATACTTTGTTGCATTGCCCATTATCATTTCCCTTACAAGGTATTTTATAAACTACATTCGACATTTCCAACTTATGTACTTTATCCTTAGTCCTAGTGAATAATTTACCAACTGTATTATAAGATTTATATGCTATTTTACATGTCCTTGTGTCGAATATTTTCGACTTTTCTAAACGTTCCGATATTTTAACATATGATTTGTGAATTTTTGGCTCTGTAATTATATTCAAGTTGTTTGCCCTACGGTTATTGCATTGTCCTATTAAATTTGTTATCAGTTCCATTGGAAAACAATTATCCCTCAAAATATCTCTAATTCTTTTTAAATTCCTGTTATGAAATTCTAAGTCACTTATTCTCAGTATTCTTTCTATAAGATTTTTTGCGGTATTAATTATAACCCTCTTTGGATGTTTTGAGAAATAATTAATAATCCTACCAGAGGAAGTTGGCTTTTGGTACCAATCCATTAATAATTTATCCCTTTTACTTATTAACAATGTATCTAAATATGGAAGTTTTAAGTTACACTCTTTCTCAATAGTAAATTTTATGTCCGGATGAAATGAGTTAAAAATTTCCAAAACATTTTGTATTTCCGATTCTTCAATAATGCAAAATAAATCATCAACATATTTTGTCATAACTTTTGGTTTAATAGTCAATTTACCAATACAAGTATCTAATAATTTCTCCATAACTATATCCGCTATTATTGGTGATGCTTGTGATCCCATTGGAAGTCCCCTTTGTTGGACATATATATTATTCTCCAATTGAAAATATCTATTATCTTTTATACAGAATCTAAGAATACGTAAAAACAGTTCCCTTTAAATTTTTGTAAATTCCGTAATTATATTCCATTTTTCCTCTATTATATCTATAGCAAGATCTATTGGTATACTCGGAAATAATGAAATCAAGCTTAATAAATTATATTGCAATTAAAATAAAGGTTGAATAAAATAAAATTTAATATTTTTTAACAAAAAAAATTTCGACATTTATTAATCGATTTATTCGTTATTCGAAAATCGCCATTTTAAAATTATTCGAACAAGAGTTTGGGTTTGTTTGATCGATTAATCGAATTATTCGAATTATTACACAAAAAGTAAATTTTTACACAAAAGTAAATTTTTACACACTATTTCACTTTTTACACAAAAAAACACAGAAAAAATTAAATATTGTCTCTAATCACCAAATTTATACCAAATTCATAGAATCAAGCAAACAATTTGTTGATTTTGCTCCTATTACCAAAATGATTATATAAATTACTAAAAATAGTTAAAATTGAAAACTGTGAATTTTTATTTCTAAAAAATTATATTTTTAAATTTAATAAAAAATATGATCAAAAAATATTGCAATTTCAAACAATGTGTTAATTGATTTAATTAAATATAGCTCAGGTTTTTAAAATTCCCAACAACAATGCTACAAGCTTAAATTATTTTATTTTAAACGAAAAAATTAATTAAGATTTTTTGTTAAATATTTTATATTTTAAAAAATTTATTTAAAAAAAAAAACTAAATGTTGGCTGCACAAAAGACCCACCGGGTCGCTCAACTAAACAATTACAACTAAAATGTAAATTAAATCAAAATTATATATTTAATTTTCTTTCAACCAAAAAAAATATTAATTCAATTATCAGTTTAATTAAATTGAAAAACCTTTTTTAACAATTAAAAAATTGTTTGAAAAGTATTTCAATTTAATTAATATGATAATTAAATTAATTATTTTTTTAGTTGAACAAAATTTTGATTTCATTAACATTTTAGTTGTTTTAAAATAAATTTTTAATATAAATTGACTCTTATTCGACCTTTACAAAATTTGATTAGTGCCTGCAGAAGGTACACAACGGAGTGCCGAAATATTGGATTAAATAAAATTTATTTTTTTTATAAAAAAAAGAGACCTAAAGCTTAATTAAATAATAATTTTAATAAATTTTTAATGTTAATATTAATTAAATAACCAAAAATCTTTATTGATTTTTTTGCTTAAAATAAAATAATTTAAACTTGTACAATTGTTGTTGGGACTTATTAAAAAACCTGAGCTCTTTTTAATAAAGTAAATTAACTAATTGTTTGAAAAGGCAAAGTTTTTGATCTTTTTTTAACTAAAATTATAAATATATTTTTTTAGAAAAAATAATTCACAATTTTCCATTTTTATTATTTTAAGTTATCAATGAAATCATATTGGTAATAGGTGCAAAATCAACAAATTGTTTGCTTCATTCTATGAATTTGGTAATTAGAAACAATTTTTAATTTATTCTAGGAAAATGCCAAATTTTAAAGACTTATATAAAACAAAAAATTACGAATTTAATATCAAGTTTTTAATAATGATTACGAAAAAGTTCTCTTAAAATTTATTCAACTGCTTTAATTACAAATATAAAACTAAATAATTGAAAAATAACTAGAACGTAAACAGCAAGATTAAAAAAAAAACACAAAAATATATCACAACCTTAAAAACTGTAACCACTAGAAATTTTCCATAATTTTCTTTGCAAATTGCTAGAATTTTTTTTATACTTTTTTGGTTTTTTGCCTACTTTGTGTCTTTTGTGCAATTTACTTCATTTGTATGCTGGTTGCACTGAAATCTTATTTAAATTGAAATTATTAATTAGTGCCATAGAAGCCTTATGGCAAGAGCCAATTGTTTTTTTTTCCTCTACTTTTTTATGTTGCCACTGCTTCCTGCGCTGTAAAATAATAGCTCTGGCAGTAGGAGAAACATAAAAGCAGCCAGCCAACAACTGCCAGTAAATTTACGATCACCACCAGCAACAGCAAACATTAAAACCAACGTACTACTAAATATACGATTGTAAATATGCATGTCCTTTTATAAAAAAACAAATTGTATTTATATAAATAGTTTTTATAAAAAAAAAAAATACCATCGCTGTTTAAATGTTATAAGAAAAAATAATGAAGGCTACAAAAAATGGCGTTTGCAAAAAAAAGTTCGGATTACTACACAAAACTGTTAAACAAACAAATAGATAAAGTTGGACTACGTTTATAGCAGCAACAACACCAACAATAGTGGCATGTAGAAAAATAAATGTTGCAACATAACAGCCCAACATGTAGAATGAAATAAAACAAAAAGAATAAACCAACAACCCACAATACAAATGTTTTTCAGTAGTTTCAGTTTTTTTATATTTCATTTTGAGAATTCAACCAAACCACAACAATAGTTGCATAAGTTTTTATTAGGTGTCAGCAATGGCTTTTGTGCCATTTAATTTCACCATCAACATCTACATGATTTTGCTGAATCAAAAGAAAAAACCAAGCAAAAGAGTCAATAAATTTACTTATAAAGGGTGGTTAAATTTCAAGGGCCGATGTTGATTTTGAATAAAACACAAACTATTTAGGAAATTATTGTAATTTTACTTTATTATGATATATTGGTATTACTCAATTATGTATGGAACAAAATATCGGCCAAATGGGCGCCGCGACCACGGCGGCACACCTCCATCCGATGGTCCAAATTTTCGATGACCCTGAGGCATAATGGAGGTTCTATGCCGTTAATGTGCCGAATTATCTCATCCTTTAGCTCTTGAATTGTTGCTGGCTTATCGACGTACACCTTTTCTTTCAAATAAATCCAAAGAAAAAAGTCCAACGGTGTCAAATCACATGATCTTGGCGGCCAATTGACATCGCCATTACGGGAGATAACACGGCCATTGAATTTGTTGCGCAAAAGAGCCATTGTTTCGTTAGCTGTGTGGCAAGTGGCACCGTCCTGCTAAAACCACATATCGTCCACATCCATATCTTCCAATTCGGGCCATAAAAAGTTCGTTATCATCTCACGATAGCGAACACCATTCACAGTAACTGCCTGACCGGCCTCATTTTGGAAAAAATACGGCCCGATGATGCCGCCAGCCCATAAACCGCACCAAACAGTCACTCTTTGTGGGTGCATTGGTTTTTCGACAATCACTCTTGGATTATCATTCGCCCAAGTGCGGCAATTCTGCTTATTGACGATTCCACAGAGGTTAAAATGTGCCTCATCACTGAAGATGATTTTCTTCGAAATTTATCATCCATTTTCATAATAAGTCTGGATAACTTTAACACGTTGTTGGATTGTGTATCTCTCCATGGTTCAAATTGAGTAAGTCTGAAATAGAGAAATGTCAAATAAAATTCGGAAAAAAACTTGGCGTTTAGGTGTGGTTCACATTCAACATCCGCCCTTACAATTTAACCACCCTTTATTTGAGGCAAATAACAAAAACAAATATGAAAAATAATGAAATTAATTTAAACTTAAACATATTTTTAATTTAATTAACTGGCCAAAAATTTATAAATCCACCAAATATTTTCCTACGCAAAACCTGCACTAAAAATATATATTTAATAAAACTAAAAAGTCACTGAATACTTTGAGTAAAACATTTTAATTTTTCTTTTCATTCGAATTTTACGTCTGACCCATATGGCGTATGAGTTATGCAAATTCTATAGCAGTGCAACACAACTGCATGATAATAATTTGTCTTTACTTATATATTTAGTGCTACAAACATATTTTTTTATAGCATTTTTATTTTCAATTTAACTTTAATTGCCTTTTCTACAACAGAAAACAGCTGCAGAACTTTTTGGTCTAACCAGAGATTTAAACCAAGTGCATGTTCTTGTATTGCAAATAGTAAAAAAAAAAAGATCAGCATAAAAGGATTTTAGTCAAATAAGAAATGTTATTTTATAACATCAAAGCAAATAACAAGAGAAATGATTAAAATTAATAAAGGATTACTATGAAGTCTTTACTGGTGTAATATAATGTATGACGACCTTCTAAGAATGACTCTGCGCAGCGATGCTTATATCATAGGGTAGGATAACAATGCAAATAACAGATATAACACATGCGATAGGTGGCTTACAACCAGCCCCTATATCAGCTTATGAGAAAACGGAAACAATAATAATTGCGGATCGCAGAGTATTAAAAATGCTAGAGACTAGAATACAACGGAAAAACGGATTTTTCACAAAAAATTTTTTATATCTAAAAGTTCAATTTGATAGTCGACTAAGCTACAAAGAACGCAAACAAAACGAGAACTTGATTTTAATTACCAAATTCATAGAACCAAGCCAATAATTTGTTATGAAGCAATAGTTTTTTTTGATTTGCATCCAAACCAGTGTTGCCAGAAGTAGGGGAAAATCCCTACATGTAGGTATTTTTGATACCAAAATAGAAGCGTAGGACAAAAAAATTTTTTTAATGATATATTCTTGTCCAAAAATATTTATTTTTCCTAAAATCGCTTGAAAATATATTTCCAGAGTTGTTTGTGGTTTACAAAGTTGTCGACACTAATATGTGTGTAAATATTTTTCTTAGATATCATTTAATGTTGAACGATTTAATTGAATTTAATTTAAAGAACATACATATGGGGGATCTCATTTTTATTCAAATATGGGGGATTTCATGTCATTTTTGAAATCGATGTCTTCCGATTTGTATGAAGTTTGCACCGAGGTTAGTCCTATTGGATAGTAGCTTAGACACAAACTTTCAACAAGATCTTTTCCTTTAAGTAAGTTCAGGGGTCAGATTCTGGCAGTCGTGATCGAGTAATTTCTCGATTCGAAAGCAATTTAATATCTAATTATTTCAGTCAATACTGAACGAATTGGAATTATTTTTCCGTTATTGTAAAGCATTCATTCACAATACTGAAAAAATAATTTCGATTCGTTCAGTATTGACTGAAATAAAATTGCTTTCGAATCGAGAAAGTACTCGATCACGAATGTGCAGAATTAGGCCCCTGGTCTTTTAGGAAAAAATTCAATATAGTGCTGCATATGCTAAAAATTTAAAAACCCTCGTCTAGAGTTAGAAATTATTTTTTTTATACATAAGCCGCTCGCATCCCAAAAAGCCACCAAAACTACCTTAATGGAAAAGACATAAGCTTTCTTTTGAGCAAAAAAAAAAAAATATTCCGAATAAAATATATAAAAAAAAGTTTTAAATTTAAAAAAAATGTAAAAAAAATTTTCAAAAGATTGATCAATAGATATCAAAGCTACTTGGGACAAATTTTGCTAACACCAATAGGTAATAAGTTACATGGATGAGAAAGAACACCTGTATGACCAGAATGTCAAACTTTGACCCCCTCTAACTCAGAAACCTTTTGACCGATCTTGTTGGAAATTTGTGTCTAAGTTACTACCCAATAGGACTAACCTTGGTGCATCCAAATCGGAAGACATCGATTTAAAAATTGGGTCACTTGACATGAAATCCCCCATATTTGAATAAAGTTTATTCTTTATAACTATGGTTTTTCTATTTTAATGACAATGTAGAGTAGGGAAAAATCGAATTTTTCTTTTAGCGTGTGTAGATATTTTTTCGAAAAATCCGCTGGCAACACTGACATACACTCATTCTAAATTCATAGAATCAAGCAAATAATTTTTCGATTTTGCACTTAAATATATTTTGTCACTAAATGATATTTTCATTTTAATTAAAAAAATTATGAAAAAAATTTGCGGTTTTTAACATTGTGTTAAACGAAAAAATCAATTAAGATTTTTTGTTGTTAAATTAAAATTTTACGTAAAAATTAATTTCAAAAAAAAAACTAAAATGTTAATTAAATCAAAATTTTATTTTTAATTTTCTTTCAACAAAAAAAATAATTGATCCAATTACCACAATAATTAAATTAAAAGACTTTTTATACAATTTTTTTATACAACTTCTGATAATTTGTTCTTTGTATTACCAAAATGATTATGACGATTATAGCGGAGTTCGGTGTTCTACAAGTTTAATTTATTTTCGTTAAAAATTTATTTCAAAACAACTACACAGTAAAAATTATTAGTAGTTTTTAATCAATCAAAAAAATTATTCAAAAAGTATTAAAATTTAATTAATGTGATAATTGAATAAATTATTTTTTTTTTATTGAAAGAAAATTAAAAATATAATTTTGATTTAATTAACATTTTAGTGTTTTTAAATCAATTTTTTATTAAAATATTTATTAAATAACAAAAAAAATTTTTCGTTTAAAATAAAATAATTTAAACTTGTGGAATGGTTATTGCAAATTGTCTAAATCAATCAACACATTAATTGAAACGGCAAAGTTTTTTGATAATTCTTTTAATTAAAATTAAAAATATCATTCATTGAAAAATAAATATTCAAAATTTCAAATTTTTTAATTCATTTTGGTAATAGGTAAATAAATAATTAATTCAATTGTCTCACTAATTAAATTAAAATACTTTTCGAACAATTTTTTTAAATGATAAAAAAACTACTGAAACATTTTTTTTAAAGTGATTGTGATTTTTTTTTTCAGAAATAAGATATTTTAAATTTTGATGATCCAAAAACCATCTGATTTCAACTAAAAAAAGAAAAAAACTAGCTGAAAATTTATATGTTATTCAATAACTTAAGGTAATTAAAAATAAATAAAAAAATAATTAACAACGTAATTGAATTAAGCAAACTATTATTCAAATTATTTGTGACATTCAGTTAAAATTTTTATTGAATGAGTTAAAAATATTTTTTTTTAAATATAACCTAATATAGTTTTGTAATGAGCAGTCCATATTTTATCATAGTTCTCATATAAAGCCCACTAATGGATAACACTTATTTACGTCTAAAGCCTGGTACTCTGCTCAATATTTCGTGCGAAATGTTTTGAAATTCAATATAAAAACAAATTTCTGTGAAATACAAACGAAAAAATGTTGATAGAGTTGTACTCTATTTGTATTACGAAAAACAATCAAAATGTTTTTAGCAACATTTTTATTTTCCGTGCGAAACAAGTGCAGCTCATATTATTTCGCACGGAATTTTAAGCAACAGCTAATTATTTTTTGTAATTTTTTATTTTGCATTCATATGTATGTGAGGTGGGCTTATAACAAGCGTTTCAAAAAGAAAAATGTAGGAAAGTGCAAAAATTAATAGTAAAATTAAATTTTTAATCCCAATTTTTAATATTTTTAATAAGGCTTAAGTTCATTAAATTTAATTTTCATTAAATTATTTTTATGAAGAAAGGAATTTTACAACATGAAAATTAATTAAAATTGTTATTGATAATCTTTCATTCTTGACCGTGGCCGGGATTCGAACCCTGGCCGGCAGGTTACTATGACATGTTTCGATCGCAACCACTCGATCTCCTCAGATGGATTTGCCGTTTTACACTCGCAACCATCGACGACTGCTGACGTCAAAAGTCAAACATCAATCCTTATACCAAATTGTATTTTAACCTTTGGTAGATCGAAGTTTGCTTTTTTGAATGATTATCCATTTTAATTGATTTTACATGTTCTTCCTTACTTCTGTTTTTTCGTATTTTTGTTTTTTACTTTAGAAAATTATTTAAATAAAATTGTTTTCCTTTTTAATGACAATTATAAAAACACATGGTTTTTGTCATAGATGGGGGTAATGCACTAGTTCAAAACGATTGCAATAATTTTGTTGATGTTGAGTGATGAATTGAAAATTAGCAATCTCACTACACATGAGTGATTGTAATGTTAAAACATTTTGCGCTAAAAAAATAGTTTGATTTAAAGAAAAGCAATCATCAATCAGTATTTTGCAATATTTTTTTCTTCACTTATTTGACTAAAAATTTTGCACACAATTTAAGATACAAAACTTGTGTTTTCATGATTAAATCCAAGAAATATTCTGTAATTGACAGAACTTCATTTAGTTAAATTTCCTTTGCTTATGCATATTATCCGATAGCCATGCACATACAAAAAATAGTGATGTGGGGAAATTTGGTAATTGGATTTTCTGATAGATGATTCAGAATTTGCAATAGGCCACGCATTCCGAAAAGCCATTTAATATGCCTAAAACAGAAATAAATCATGATAATTTTTTAGAAATTTTTTTAAAATTTAAAGTACAATTTTAAAAACGTTCTAATTATACCTTCCATAATCTGGAAACTTTATTAACAATTTCTAAGAATTAAAAAATTTGATCGTTTATTTTTTACGATTAAAATTTTTGTTTTTTAATAAATATTTATTTAATTAATATTATATATTGTTAAAAATATTTTAATGTTAATTGAATACAAAATATATTTCTTCGACTTAATATGCAAACCTACTAAGTACACATTTTAAGTAAATTCAGATTATGATGCCGTGTGGCAGTCAAAGTTACGTCACGTCGACCAGCATGTAGTTTTTCTTTAATTTGAGTCTTGAAGTGTGTAAAACTGGTTTTCCATTCAAGTGGTTTTTCTTTTAAGCTGCAAATATAAAGTAGAAAAACTATCTTGTCTATGCTATAAAATGTGCTGAAAGGGAGTTAGCTGGTTTGCATATTAAGCCGGCGGCATAGAAATTGTGTTCAATTGAAAAAATAATTGATTTAATTACACATTAATTAAATTATACTAATGTTCAAACATGTTATTTAATTGATAAAAAAACCAATAAACATTTTGAATAAAATAGTGTGGTTTAATATGTGTATAGATGTATATTTGTAGATGGATGAGAGTAATTTCCCTTTGACTTAGAAAAGGTAATCTTGAGGTAAAGGGAATGTATGAGATAAATAGTGAAACTTGAGAAGTTAAATTAGGAGATTGGTAGGGTGACCAAGAACAAAGGGGGGTGGACTGTATTTTATACTTGCGTGTAGGTTAGCAGATCGGATGTTAATGAGGGTTGACCAGGTTGATCTGCTCCAAGAGGTACCACTATGAAACCAAGGCAGATGCAGAGACTGTAGACTCAGTCGTTCCAGAAATGAATAGATTTAGTACGTTACATTTAAATTCAAAGTTTAAATTTCATTTAACAAATTGTGGTTAAAGTTAAAGTTGTACAAAACGCTATGCTTAAATGTTAAATTTAGATGTTGGCTCTTTGGCGCTTGAACAGTAAGTTTTAAATTAAAAGGTGCGTTTACTAAATGTTTTTATTCGTTTTTTACAAAAATTAAAATCATTAGTTTATTTAAAAATCAATGAATTCTCAAAAGTTAATGGCATTATTTGAACGTCGCTTGTATTTTGTTGGTTCGGTTTCACGTATAAGAGTTCAGCAATAGTCTCTAAGCATGCTTTTGTTTTAAATTCCTTGATAATTTCTTTCAATTTTCATTAAATCTTGATGAGCACGCTCCCCTTCTTCGTCGCTTACTACACCTAGACTTTGTGAGAAAAATCTAAATGCGAATAAAGAAAATGCAAAACATAGTCATTGTCCACGGTTTGTCCAAGTTTCTGACTGCAAAACCAAATGAATGTAATAATGCAATTTTTAGTGATTCTGATATTGCATATTATTTGTTTCCAACCAAATATTCACCACACTCAAAGCAAAAATAGCATGAATCAGTAACACACGATCTCTCCGACATGCTTAAACATGTTTATAAATATTTAGAATGAATGTGGGCTTCTGTCATATAAATCAGGGTTTAAAAAGCTGCAGTCAAAATCAAAAAATTGCTTTTTCTTCCACTTTCTGATTTTTCATTGGACAAAAATAAACCGTTGACTTTACTTCTGATTCATTAAATGAAAACAGTCGCAGTGAAGGCAAAAGCAAAAAACAAAAAGTTGATCGCAACAACGAACATCGGCAGTCGACATGTTCGGAAGTGTTTGGTTTGACCGACTTAAACTTTTAATATTTTGCAGTTCGAAGTGCGTTTTTCTATTATGTCTGTAATCACTTGTTGGAAGAAAAAAAGAAACGGTTGTTTGATTTATGTATGTTTGTATGTATAAGTATGTATTTTGTTTTACTGCTTTTTTTGTACATACCAAAAATTCTTTTGTTAGTGAAATTAGATAGACATTATTAAAATTCAGAGAACTTTTAAAATACAAACCTAAAAAACCAAATAAATAACAAACATACATATGTATGAAAACGATAATGTAATTTAAAGTTTTATTTAATTTCAAAAAATTAAAAAGATTGTTAAGCATTAAAATAAATACATTCATACAAATAAAAACATACTTACATATGTATGTATTTATGAACGCATGCGGTAGGTATTTAAAATAAAAAAAAAAAAAATTTTTAAAAATTAAATCACAATTTTGGACTTTAAAATGATATTATAAGTAAAGACTGTTGTAAAGATTAAAAAATATAATGAAAACATGTTTTGGTAATAAAATAAAAAATACTAATATTGTTTATCTTCTTCTTGGAAAAGTGGCATATTTTCTATAGCAGCATCCATGGTGGAATAAGCAGGTGGCATCGTTACGGCAACAAATACAACATTACAACAAAAATGGAAATTAAATAACCGTTTACGTCAAAAAATACATTTAAGAAAAATCACAGCGTGCCACTGAACGTGATGAAATAAATAAATTTTTAGCCAGTTTTTATTTAATTATCATCAATATCTTATTTATTTTAATTTAAAATTATCAAAAACTTTAATAAAATACAATAATCACAGCACAAAACGTGGACTTTTTGTAAACATAAACAAAACTTTGACATAAACCTAGACAAACAATGCAAGAGCAAAAAATCGTCATCTGGCGTAGTGCTGCCACCTGTTTATTTCACCATGGCAGCATCGAGGTAATTTGGATTCAGCTTTACTAGTAATATGTTTTCAAGCAAAATAAAAAAAAAAGAAAAAAAAAACAAAAACACCACATCCCATCTTCGTTAACTTCGGGATTTATTAAAAGTTTAAGTCGGTCAAACCAAACACTTCCGAACATGTCGACTGCCGATGTTCGTTGTTGCGATCAACTTTTTGTTTTTTGCTTTTGCCTTCACTGCGACTGTTTTCATTTAATGGATCAGAAGTAAAGTCAACGGTTTATTTTTGTACAATGACAAATGAAGATGTCGAAGTTACAGCACATTCTTATGACTTTTACTATCTCAACTGCAGCTTTTCAAACGCTGATAAAAATAATTGTGAAATTGCAGTGTCAGTTTTGGCTGCTTTACAGTATTGCCAGCAAGCGATAAAAAATATTATCAAGACGTGAAAGCTTTTAGCAGATGGGTAAAAAACATGCTTTGTTTCTACAGTCAATTTGTTTTTCCAAATTTGTAGACCAGTGTCACTTATATTTTAAAATTTAAATGATAAAAAAATTATGAAGATTGGCAACCGAAACTAATTTCGGTACCAGGGTAATAACCTTGCTTGGATTATCACTAGTAAATCCGTACTGAATCGCTATTGACTAGGGTATTCATTTAATCGGGCTTTTGCTTTAATCGGTTAATCGCTCGATTAATTAACCGAGGTTTTGGTTTAATCGGTTAATAATCGGTTAATTTTGTTATTGATCGATTAACCGATTAATAAAGTTTTGTTATAAATTATGTAATTTCAATATATAAAAATGCAAAAATTATTTATTATTGGATTCTTTTAGTAAAAAAAAAACAATAACATAACGAACAAAACAATTCTTGAACTAAAACGAGCAAAACAAAAAAGTAATTCATAAATATGAAAAACACATTTTATAATTTAAACATGATATTTGTATGTATTTATTAAAAAAAAAACTGTGAGATTTTTGTATTAATTATTTCAATAGTTTAAGATTCTTTTCTTTAGTTTTTATAAAACTTGATTTGGAAACAATTCTTTCACTTATCGAAGATGTTTGAGAAATCGGAAGCAACCCATATTACAGATTCAAGAATGATAAAAACAAGATTACGCATTGCACATGTTTACAAAATTCAACTGTTTAATATGACGTCACTTAAGCATTTAATACACATGTTTGTTTGCTTGTGTTTCTATATTTTAGCTGTACTTATACGCTGATGTGACGTAGATGCGCAGAAACATTTCATTTTTAAAAGCTGAATGCGATATCTTGGTTTCTTTGTCCTTTTCCAGGATTTCTCTCAACATATAAAATCTTCCATTACGCCATTATTTCGGCTAATTTTGTTAAAGATTGTTTGTGTTACAATCGAGAGCTTCTTCTATTGTCAGGTCATCATCTGACTCATTCTGGCAAAGCTCAGCACCGAAAAAAAATGAAATACGAACCCCTAGTTTCTGTTTTTGTACTGTATTTTAAGAATGTATTTCTCCAAGGAATATTATGGTAGGAACAAATATTTTCCAAACATATACCTTTTTTATATGAGACGAAACAAATAATTAAAAACGCAAAAAATTTTGTTATAATCTACAAAAAACTAAAATTATCTGTTTCATCGGTTAATCGACTAAAATTAACCGGTTTAATCGTTAATCGAAAATTGCCAATTTTAAATTAACCGATCAGTAAATCGGGTAGTAATTAAACCGAATGAATACCCTACTATTGACACAGTCACCAGTACTAGTGAGTTCTTATAACCCAGACAATGGTATTTATTATAGAGATTTAACATGTGCGTGTTATTTGAAATCTACTAATGAAGTTGGTACTATTGACTAGGTAGTTCTTTTGGTAACATATTTAGGGATTGGAACCAGGGAATCACCAGTACAGTAAAGTAAGTCTAGTCTACACTTTTGGTACTTTGTAAAGTAGATTTCGAATTGAAAATTGCGTATTTTTTAAACTTTTAATTATTTTTATACCCACACCACAATAGTGGAGAGGGTATTATGCATTTGTGCTGATTTGTGTAACGCCTTAAAATATTGGTCCTAGACCCACCTTAAGGTATACTAACGTATATACTAACGATGTCCGTCCGGCTGGCAGGCTGGCTTCTGCGCAAAGTACAGGTCGCAATTTTGGATATTATTTGATAAAACTTGGGACATAGGTTCTTATTGGCACAAGGACCAAGTCTATTGAAAATGGGCCTCATCTTAGCACCACGATAGAAGATAGGGGGAAATTTCTTCCTCGCAGAAACTATCAAACCGATTTTAATGAAATTTAAAACTTAGATAGAAACATATTCATATGGACACAAAAGGTATGAATTTTTTAAAAAATAGGACCACAAGGGGAGATAGGGGTAATTTATGCCTTTCAAACCTATTTTAATGAAATTTAAAACATAGATAGATCCATATCTATATGGACACATAAGCTATACAGTTTTTCAAAAATAGGACCACAAGGGGTAGGGTCAATTTCTGCCTTACAAACTTTCAAACCGATTTTAATGAAGTTTATAAACATATGGACACATAAGCATGATGTGTGTTTAAATACTGTGCTGTAGGGTATCATATGGTCGGGCTTGACCGACTATACTTTCTTACTTGTTTTTTTATGTAAAATCAAAATACGATTTCAAAACAAAACTAAACATAAAATAAACATAAAGACACTTCATTGACAATGTTGCCAAAAAGTCACCAAAAAAGTCGACAAAACTGGTGACTTGGAGACACTTGCAGGGAGCTTTTCGCTATTTCGGTATCGGAATTTTAATTATATCCGAATCGGTTATATTATTTTATTATTTCATAAAATTATCCCCCTTCTTATCTAATATTATTCTGTACTCAGTTTTATTAACTTTAATAATCGCTCGTAATATAGATCTAATTGCAACACATCAACTATTAAAAACCGCTCACTCTTTTCACTGGCCACTATTATCTTAAACTCTTCTAAATTTGACACCGCTTTGCAAATATGCCAAAATGTGATGGTATTCCATTTTTAAATAGAAATTCACATGAACTGAAATGGTGTGTGTGTGTTTGTATTACTGATAGCGGTTGTGTAACTGTATGCATGTGTCTGTAAATCGATGTGCTTAATGTTGATATTTTGTACGTGCTGATTGACTGGCTGCCTGACTGACTACTGTGTCTGGCTGCACTGTCACACAAAATTCACCTTTTATCAACACATGTATGGTTAGGTTAATATGCAACTGCTATTTTGCATTGTATACAGATTGTATTTCACAAGTATATAAAGTGGAATCGTGCGTAACTTTGTAAAATATTTTGTAAGCATGCATGTGTGTGATGTGTATGTGTTTGTAATGTGGCTGTTAAAATGTTTGCTTGGATGTTATGTTCAATAGGCTGATAAACCACATACAAACAACAAGATTAATAATGTTGACATACAACTGCATACACGCAAGGGTTTATACATAAATACATACATATATACCAAAATACATGTTGCTTTATGGTGCTTGTATATATTTGGTGGTATGAAATAAACACGTTTTTTAATTTTATTTATTTTTATAGTAAATGTATATCAATATGTATTTGTCTTAATTAATTTACTAGACAAAATTATGTGATAATTTTTTGTTTATATCAAGTTTTTTTTTTTTGTAAAGTCGAAGCTGTTCATATTCTAAGTCCAGCTTACTAATAAAATTACGAAAGGACTACACTTATGCTATAAACATTTTAGTTTAATTAATACTTTGCAATAATATAGTAAATCTCAGAAACTTCACAATAAAACTTGAACAGGGTGGCGCATAAGTAACGTTACAACTTAATAAGTGAAAAAATAAACCCACTCTTTATTGTTTGTGTTTTTCTATGTCCTGATATCGTTGTAAATAAGAGTTGAGTGTTTGTAAGTCTCATTCACTTTACAGTTTTATTTGTATAATATCTTTATCTCTAAAGCAACCAGTAAAATGAGCAAAGGAACTAGCTTTTTCCCCAATAATGAATTTCAGTGTATTTATCAAAAATAAAAATTGGGAATTTAGCACGAAGAAAAAATTTTTTTTTACTTCTTTTTAGAATCAGCTTGGAAAATTTATCATGTAAAGACTCAGCAACACAGTTCGAGGAACCAAATTTGATAAATTTAATTTTTAAAGTCAGCATTGGATTATTCAGACACAAAGACGAAATAGGATATTGAGCGATGAGGTCCACCTTCACCGGATTGATCACGTGAATATACAAAATTTCAGAATATGGAGCACCCAAAATCAAATTCACCTACTGAGAGGAACATTATTTTTTTACAATATTAAAAAAAAAAAAAAAAAAAAAAAAAAAAAACGAAGGTGCGGTTAATGTGAATTGCTTTCCACGCCAAGCGATAATATAAAAATTTTTAATGGCCCGAGGTAGAGAACAATCCAGAATTGTGGTTAAGCAATAAAGAACCAAAACTCACACAGCTCGTCAAACTATGGCTCTCCTGTGCGAAATTTTGGCAATAAATTATTATCGCGTTTTTTTCTGATTTTAACTAGCCACCGCATTCTCCCGATTTAACGGCTACCAATTTTCTTTGGGCTTATCTAAATAGTAAGGTGTATGACAATTAGAGTTTTTTCCCCGGACTTTTTCGATTCCCGGGAAAGCGGGATTTTTTTAAATTTCCCGGGATCCCAGGATCCCGCTCCAGAAAAATAATACAAAGAAAATTTTGTTTTTAATTAATAAAAAAAACTTTTATAAAAAAAACGTAAGGGAACTTGTTTACAAAGAAATTTTTTTTTTTATAAACAACGTATATGGGCATTTCCCCAGAATGGTCTACCAGGATGAAAAAATAAAATGTTGATAATCTTTGTTTTTCATTGTTTATTATTATAAAAAAAAGTCTATGTTGTTATAAAAGAATGGTTTCATAGCATATCTCAGCTGTTTTCTTGAGGAAATTGCACTGGAAACCCTACAATTTTATATTTTCTTATATTTTCTACTTCTAAAGACATTTTTATATATTTATTTTAAATGCAAAAAATATGTTATGTTTACACTCTTTCTTCATAATCTCTCCATTACAATCAGTTGTAAAAGGAGTATTAAGTTTTTTTGTTAAGGAAATTTAAGGATATTTATGGGAAAATGCATGGTGATAATAATAAAAAAACATATATGTCAAAGTGTCACGTACGTAATGTCACGTGCGTAATTTACAATTTATTTTTTTCTTCGCCAACCCATGCATAGTTGCTTTTGAACAAAACATGATTATAAAGGCCCATTACTAACCTTTATAAAAACATTTTTCCGAAATAAAAACCTCCTATAATTCACTTACTTTCGCATTTTTACTTACGGTCCTAAAAGGCACTTCTATTTTTGTCACGTGAGTAAGTCAACTTTGCATGGCATTTGGGTACCCAGTGCTCAATTTACCATTATATGTACTTTTTAGAAAGAACTCATCACAAACAATGTAACGATTCTAGAATTCATTCTAAAATTCCAATCCACTTCTATTTTTTTAATATTCAAACACAATAAAACGCGTACAAATGTCGCGTGCATAACCAGAGAAACACCCATATATTAGTTAAATAATGTATGTCAATGTTGATGCAAAAAATAGCATCAACCGGACTGCATTCTTACAACCCTTTTAATTTCAATAGGTCCATTTGTAATCTTTAGGACAATGTGTTTTTCAAGTTGTGTGTTCTAGTATCTTACACGAGTTTCCAAAATGATATTTTATTTCGGTTTCCCCGCACTGCACGGGTATATAAACCAACACAAATTGAAAAACATATCGCTCCTTCAATGCATCATAATCATATCTCAAAAAATCAAAAATTTGAAGTAACTTTTGCAAAGTTTTCCTTCATACCTTCTCGTATTATATCTCAAACTGAACCGAAGTTATAGCAAAATATATCTTAAATTCTGTACATTTTGAAAACTTTAATCGAATTTTGTCAAGATTGTTTTTGTAGATATGACTATGTTGCAATAAAGGAGCGATATTTCTAGGTTTCTCCTATTTTTAAGACTTGTCCATGGACAATGAAACTTTACTTTCTGCATCTTATTTTGGATTATTGTACTTTATTAACTCTTCACTTCACTAAATGTAATAATTATCAACTGTTGCACATTGATTTAAATATGTACTCACTTCTTGTAATTGATCTAATTCACAACCCATCCACATATGCTAATTTTTAGAGAATAGAAAACCAAATTTCAAAGTATAAATAGCTATTTTCTGAGATTATAAGGAATTTTTTATTTCCCGGGATCCCGCAAGAAAAATCCCGGGAAAACGGGAAATAACCCTGATGACAATATAGGCGCAATTAGCGGGGAGTAACAGTAACTTAACCATACCGTAAAAAAGTAAGACCTATCTATTTCTTACAGATTGAAACGTAGCATCTTACCGCTAACTATAATCGTTCTAATTGCTTTACATACAACAAAATAAAGAATCTGATTTGCAACGTTACTGTTACTCCCGGCGAACTGAGCCTTAAGCTAAGAGACATCCCAGGCTTAAGGCGAATATCCGACAAGAAGTAAGGGCGCTGGAACTTGAAAAAGTGATATACAATATCTAAGATATTATATTTAAAACATAACGTGGTCATATTTCCAAACTATAATCTAAATTTTAATTAATCCCCACGTTAAATAAAATCGGAAAGAAAAATATTATTCATGAAATAAATAATTAAATAACGTTACTTATACGCCACCCTGTTTGAAATAAAAAAGCAAAACATTTAAAGCACTTCTAAACAAAATTCTTGTTAATTAATATCGCAAGAGAAACAAAAATAAAATAAGAAAATTCTAAAGAAGACCAAAAACCTAAACAAAGTCATGTACAAGAGTACAAAAAATTTACTTAAAATTTATGACAAACCGCAATGTATAAAAACGCATAAAAGAGGTTGTTCTGTAACAAAAATGAAAAAAAAACAAATGAAAAGCTTTTACACAATTCCACAAGCTTGGGGTTCTACCAAAAATAAAAAAAAAAAATTCGAACAAAACTCGTAATGAAAATTTGGTTGCAACATTTTTATATTCACTTTATAATTCTAAGCCTAATTTCATGAAAGTAATGAATTATAAATAAACAATTTTAAAATATAGTAAAGAGGATTCATTTTTGCCACACAATGTGTCACACAATGGGTTGGCAGTGTTAATTTGAAATTAAAAATTAAATTTATTACATTTGATTTTATTTTAATTTTTGAATATGTTAAAATTTTAAATCTTCTATCTTTAGTCTTGCACATTGTCATTAAAATTTAGACACTTTTTATGGTTTAACTAAGGATTCATTATACCCAAATCAAATTAAATTCTAATGACAGCAGAACCAAGCATTTTTTTTTAGCTTAAAAAGCAAAGTCGTTAATGGTTTTCGAAAAATATATTGGAAGCAGAGTACTAAAATTTACTTATTTAAAAATATGTTTCGTATAGAAAATTCTATAAAGGAAAAGGCAAACTCGTAATAGGATCAGTGGCAGCGCTTTTTGCAGGCCTTTTAGCGTTAAAAAAATTAATAATCAGGGTTGCCATAGAAACCAATATTGTCACAATTGATTTTAAAACCGACAAGAAAAAATGCGTTGGTGTCATAGAAACCAATGTTATTGGTTTTATGTTCGAACTAAAATTAATGTTTGTAAAATTCGGGTACATTTTATAAAAAAAAACCTTACGCCTGAGTGTATGATTGTTGTTGAATATACATAAATTTAAAAAAATTATATACGCCTAAGTGACCTTTTCAGACCAGTGTTTTAAAATAAACAGAACATTATTTTGCGTTTGGCTCACACACCCAGCAACGATATCTATTTTTTTAGTGTTTGTGTAGACGTACACAACCCTTAATACCGTTCGTAACTATTTTCAAGAAAGATCCGAACATTATATAGCGTTCGGTTCTTCGTTAGAAAACAGAACAATTGTAGTGATACTGTAGAAAAACATTATATTTTATTGTTTAATAGTGTTTCTTTTTGTACAATGATAAAGAAATGATTAAACAACAAATTTTAGCAACGACCGCAGTACGAACAGCTTGTGTGTGTATTCTTAAATTGTACCGTCTCAATGGCGAAAAAAAAAGTTCGCTATAAAATAAAAAAGCATACATAGTAAGAATTCATAAATTTTTTTTGTTTAATAAAAACACAAGAAATTATAGTCCGTCAAGCCCGAGCATTTGATACTCTACACCACAGTATATACAGACAAATTTTCGAGAGTGAGACCCATGGGCAATCTGGGAACCGCCAGAACAAAATTATTTTATGAGGTTAAGGTTTAATATTAAGATATCTTCATATCTATGAGATTGGTTTACCTTTAAGTAATTTTAGGAAGGGTGCTTATATGGGACCTATGGTTAATTTTGGGTTTATCAGCGTTACATTTTGTATTGACAAAGTGGCTATCGTAAAAGTTATTGTCACACAATTTCTATATCAAATCCAACATTTATAAGGTTGTCGTCAAATATGGATCGATTCCAATAAAAATGGTAAGATGATTTAGATTGCAATAAAACAAATCTGGTCCAAATGTAATGTAAATACCAAAGTAATAGGATGGTTTCTCACCATTTTTAGTAGACTTTGTCCTTATGAGTTAAAACCCATGTACAAAATTTCATCGAATTACCTTGAAAATTGCGACTTGTACTTTACGACGAAGGTTACATGAACAAACAACCAGCTAGCCTGCCGGACGGAGGGACATCGTTAAATCGACTCTGAAAATATTATTTTGTTATCAGCACAAGAGCATAATACCCTCTCTACTGTTGTGGTGTGGGTAAAAAAATTAAGAAAAAGAAAATTTCTCTATTGTTTTTCTCAAAGGCAGAGAAAAATGTAGGCACTTGGTTGACAGTGTCATCAAAACAATCGACTAAAGTCACAATTTGGAGACACTTAATCCTAGGCTTCTACAGGGATACGAGTACATTTACTTATGTATGTATGTAGTTTATATGTTAGTATAACATCCGAACATGAATTAACAACAATACAATTTCGGTAGTTCTGGTCACGGCTGGAGATACATATGTTATTAAAAATGTTATTATTGAAAAGAAAAGTAAGTTAATCCACCTCAATGAAATTATAAAACTTTAGCGGCTCATACACTTGCAATAAAATTGTTCAATTTTACGTATTGTACAATTATATCGCCAATGTGTATGTGATATTTGAAGGTGGCATAATAAATTGGCAACAATCAAAAGACTTTTAATCTTTATTGCACAACGAAAAGAAAGTGAAGTGTGTTGGAAATATTGTACAATGCTGTTTATGTTATTCCTATAGGTTATGTTCACCTTTTTATTGAATGAATGAAATCATTGTGCGACTTATTGCATAATATAGGGCAAAATGGAAATAATACGGCGAATATCATATACAATAATATTGCAAGTGTATGGGCCGCTTTAGTGGGTATTTTTTTTTTTTTTTTTTTTTTAATTGTATCAAAAAGAATGAATTGTACCAGTGTACTAGTTAGGGTATTCATTTAATCGGGCTTTTGCATTAATCGGTTAACCGCTCGATTAATTAACCGAGGTTTTGGTTTATAATCGGTTAATTTTGTTTTTGATCGGTTAACCGGTTAATAAAGTTTTTTCAATAAATTAAGTAATTTCAATAAATACAAATGCATAAGTTAATAAAAAACTTTAATAACATACCAAACATAACAATTCTTATACTAAAACGAGCAAACAAAAAAATAATTCATAAAAATGTAATATGTATTTCATTATTTATTAGTCCTTTTCCTTTTTCTCTAAACATATAAAATATAGAGTTTTGTTTTAATTTTTTAAAATGTTTAACACTTCTAATTGTTTCGGTTAATTATGTTTAAAAACTGTTTGTGTTACTATCGAGAGTTTCTTCTGTTACGTCATCATCTGACTGACCTGACAAAGCTCAGCGCCGAACATTCTACAAAAAAATTTATTTCCGAATTCCTTAGTCTCTGTTTTTTACTTTATTTTAAGAATGTATTGCTAGAAGGAAATCTATTGTATGAAAAAATATTTCTAAACACATACCTTTTGTATATGAGATAAAACAAATAAAAAATCCAATTTTAAACTAACCGATCAGTTAATCGGGTAGTAATTAATCGGTTAACCGATTGACGGTTAACCGAATGAATACCCTAGTACTAGTGAAGTTTCGATTGTACCAAATTTAGTACAATTATACCACAAATCCCATCAGTAAGGGCAATGGAGCATATATTTTTTAAAAAAACTGAATAAACGGTGCACTCAGTTTTTTTTTAAAGTAAATATTAACGATTTTCATATTTTTTGCAAAAACAACCTGCATTTTTTTACTGTTATATAATAAAATGTCTAATAACGGTAGAGAGTTTCTTTAGAACGTTAATTTTTAAACATAGTAAAGGGTGGTTAAATTGTAAGGGCCGATGTTGAATGTGAACCACACCTAAACGCCAAGTTTTTTTCCGAATTTTATTTGACATTTCTCTATTTCAGACTTACTCAATTTGAACCATGGAGAGATACACAATCCAACAACGTGTTTAAGTAATCCAGACTTATTATGAAAATGGATGATAAATTTCGAAGAAAATCATCTTCAGTGATGAGGCGCATTTTCACCTCAGTGGATTTTTCGATAAGCAGAATTTCCGCATTTGGGCGAATAATAATCCAAGAGTGATTGTCGAAAAACCAATGCATCCACAAAGAGTGACTGTTTGGTGCGGTTTATGGGCTGGCGGCATCATCGGGCCGTATTTTTTCCAAAATGAGGCCGGTCAGGCAGTTACTGTGAATGGTGTTCGCGATCGTGAGATGATAACGAACTTTTTATGGCCCGAATTGGAAGATATGGATGTGGACGATATGTGGTTTCAGCAGGACGGTGCCACTTGCCACACAGCTAACGAAACAATGGCTCTTTTGCGCAACAAATTCAATGGCCGTGTTATCTCACGTAATGGCGATGTCAATTGGCCGCCAAGATCATGTGATTTGACACCGTTGGACTTTTTTCTTTGGGGTTATTTGAAAGAAAAGGTGTACGTCGATAAGCCAGCAACAATTCAAGAGCTAAAGGATGAGATAATTCGGCACATTAACGGCATAGAACCTCCATTATGCCCCTTTGGCCGATATTTTGTTCCATACATAATTGAGTAATACCAATATATCATAATAAAATAAAATTACAATAATTTCCTAAATAGTTTGTGTTTTATTCAAAATCAACATCGGCCCTTGAAATTTAAACACCCTTTACAAAGAAAATAGGATAATTTTATCGTACAGAAAAATATAAATAACTTTTAATCTAAAGACCTAAATTATTCAAAATATTAAATGCGTTTTGGGGCTCTAAAAAAGATCATATATCTCTAAGTTAGAACTAAAATGTGGTAAGTTTCACTCTTGAGAAACTTACCACATGGCTTATTAAACGGCAGAGAGAATTGAAAAAAGTATTCACTTATTTTATTTTATTTGTCCATCAAAAATTTGTTTTACTTTTTTTTTTGTTTTAGTTACGGCAACACTTTTTTAAGATTCATCCGGAGCATTACTAATACATACTTTAAATAAAGTGTGGGCTCATATCAAAGAAGAATGTCTTTTTTACCAAATACTAACTTAAAAATTGTGGTACTTCTTTAAAATAAATTTTAAATAGTACATGAATTAAGTTTAATTTTTCTTGTAAAATCTTATTAAAAATTAGGACAAGTTTAGTGACCTCTAGCATTTAACATAAAAAAGTTTATTCCTACATGTAATTAATTTAGATACGAATACAATACAGTAATTTTTTTAAACATTGGAAAAACAATGTTTCATCTTATTTTTGTTTATGAAACAAAGTACTGTGCGACGTCGACACAACATTCTTATAAAATACCAAACTAACGTCGAAGTGATGTTATCGTCGAATTGATGTGACCACATTTTAAAATTTATGTCGACATCGACAACGACTTATTGATTATTCACATATTTCAGAAATACTTTCTGAATCGATGGAATCGTACAATTGCATAATGGAATTTGGCTTTAATAGCCATAAGGGCAAAGCCTGTTGAAAATGGTGAGAACCAGTTCATAAATTTACATTTATTTATGGATACAAAAACTCTGTTTCAAAAAGAAGTTTGTTCCAATCACAAAAGCTGTAAAGAATCATAAACTAAGTTTGTTTTTTATGAAATAGAGTCGTTGTGTCCATAAATCATCTTTTTATATTGGCAATTAGATTTAGTTCCACTCAAAGATGATAATAGCTCAAGAATTGTCCACAGGTTCCATAAAAATAACATAACTAAAATCATTTTAAGATAATTAGTCCTGCATAGATGTAATATTTAATTAATACTTGGTACAATTACTCTTATACAATGTTCGCACGACAGCGTTTTTTCGTAATTCGCTCTCTCATTCGTAACTCACAGCCTAATTATGATCCAAATTACATAATTCGTCATACAAAATTTTGAGAGCGGATTATCTTATTTGTACGTAGTTCAATTTTTATTACCCTGTGGATTACTTTAAAATCAATGTGATCTCTAATTTTTATCGGTTTTTTTCCATCACCAGCTGTCAAAGCACTTAAAAAAAACAAACAAAATATTCTATTTACTGGGAAAATAAATAAATGTATGTATTTCTTTGAAATAATATTTTTTACTTACTTTTTCTTTTCATTCTTAATGCAAGTTACCGTAAAAAAACAATAAAATTTAGCAATAAACAAAATTAATAAAAAGAAGAAGAAGAAAAACTGTCAAAACCGATTAGGAATATGCCGTGCGAACATGGTAATTCAAAAAAGTAATTAAAACGGAGAGCGAAGTAATCCAAAGCACCGTGCGAACAAGGCATTATTTGAATTCTTATCTCATCACATAATTTTGTTTTGGAGCGCCCCTGATTGCCTTTGAGTCTTGTTGGGCTGGACTGCCTATAATAAGAAATATCTGTGGCAATAAATAATAACGTCTTAAGTCGAAATTTCCTGTTTTGAGATATTAGGGGTGTGTTTTAAATAAATTGTGTGTTTGGTTGTGTAAGTTTAAATATAAATGCGTATAGTTTTATTAATAATGAAATTTTATACTTGAAATTTAGCTAAGTGATAGATCTTGATGAAGAGAATAAGAATATGTAATAAAATCAAAAAGCACTTATGTCAATTTAAGCCGTACATAAAAAGTGATTCTGAGTCAATCGGTAAACTAAAATGTGAGTCTAGGACCAATATATTAAGGTGTAACAAACATCATTTCAAACGCATAATACCATCTCCACTATTGTGGTGTGGGTATAAAAACAATTTCTTTAACTATAATTAATTTTATATTTCTTTATTCAAAAAGCGTTTTACACAACAAAAAATAAATAATCATCATCTCTTCCTAATGAATATATTTTTATTATGTATTCGTTAGCTTTTTGCGTATTCATTATAATTGCAGTGACAATTTATATTTTTCTCTATTCTTAATTAAAATAATGAACCCCCTTTTTTCTATTAAAAATTCATTATGAATGATAAATGACAAACAAAAAACATCTTTGTTGAAAACAGAGCAAAAAATCTAATAATGAGACACATTGTTTTACTATACTCGAGCACAAAGGAAATGCATTAATAATTGTAGGAAAATAAAAAAAAAATATATATATAAAAAATGTTATGACAAAAATAATTGTAATGCATTCTCTACCTTTATATGAAAGAGGCAAAAGAATTTGCAATTTGTTACAAAGGAAATTAAAAAGGATATATTTTTTTCCAGAGTCCTGGCTGTTAAAAGAAAAGGATGAAATTTATTATAAGGTTGTAAAAAATTTAATAATTCATTGATTGTATACGTTCCACATATATGTCGTAGTCACAAATTATATGTTAGGGTTCTTTCCCATCTTATTTTTCTTAATGATCAATTGTGTGACTACAAAAAAAGTATTGTAGTTGCAATAAGCAAAAAAGAGGAACACAACACGACTAGTCTCAAGGTGGTCTTAACCACGGCGTGGCAATCAATACGTTTACTAAACACTGCGGGAATAACCAACACATACAGGTAGCAATTTAGGTGTAAAATCCGGAAGAAATAAACACTCGCCCCTTGTTTAGGTTTGGGCCGCTGATCCCAAAAGTGTTTATAAATCATCCCTCAAGTAGGCTTTTCAGGATCTCTCTTATCGTGACTTAAGGTCCAAACGACAAGCACCACTTGATTCACGAATAAGTACCAGAGAGAAACTCTGCTGAGCCTTGATATCAAGAGATCTTTCCAATTCCAGGTATTAGCTGCCCATGGTTCCTTAGAGGATGTAAGAGAAGAAGGTTTAATGTTTCCTTACACTGAACCAAAAATCCAATGAAAATGTACGTTAAACAAACGAATTACTTTTATTAAAATATTTTCGTTGGCTCAACGAATTATTCGTTAATATAATGAAAATTTTGTTGTCTTAATATTAATACTAAATGCACCTGTGTGAATTACGAAACATTTGCATGTTAGTGTATCATCCAACAAAAATTATACACCCACCACTTGTTTTTGAGTCGGAGCTATCCAACCTCGACTCTTATTCATTAATCCCAGCAGCTTATGTTGAATAGCAACATCACCTTGGGCCATCCAAAGGCCAAACTTTCCCACAAGAGTGAAAAATTAGACCTTCAAGTGAATGTTACCCTTAGGTCACAGCCAAAACATGCTCCCGGATAGCATCTCTTCGTCAAAAAAAAGATGATTTTTGTTTAAACCTTTTGTGGCCTTATGCCTTATAAAGGTACTCTCCCAGGGAACGTTGAACGACTTACCGAAAAGGAACCTCTTATCAGAAAAGCAAGGCTTCCGCAAATACAGTTATTCTGAAAGACAGGAAGCATTTCTCTTAAGAAGCATTATAAGGGAGGCTTCACCAATAGTCCGACCGATGCCTGCACTCACCAGGGGCTATTGACTCCTGTGGCACCTCCATTAAATACTGAGATACATGAAGTCCATGGACCCCAAGGTTCTCTGTTTTTTGCAAGTTTGGTTCAACCCAGGATGCATTCACGTGTTTTAGAATGTATGAGATACCGAAGTTTGCCAGAACATTCAGATGCGCTGTATAAAAAATTGACGTAGCAGATATACCCCGGACGAAGTAACACCAAAAGGTGAATTATTCTTAACAAATATTTCTGTAATAAATCTTTAGCCTACCTTGTTGCGCAAAATTTAGTACTTAAAAAGTCTAAAGAATCAATTGCATCATATTTCACTACAATATCATAACTTTTTGTTGTTTAAGGTAGGGCTGTGGAGTCGGAGTTGAAGAGTCGGAGTTGAGGTTTTTGTACCGGAGTCGGAGTCGAAGTACCCACAAAAACTAGCGACTCCGACTTTTTTGCATTAAAATTTTTCAAATATTTTTCAAAATAAAAAATTTTATTGACCAATTTCTCCAATTCTTTTTAAATATCAATTCTTATTTAAATATAATTTTTCTTATAATTTCATTTTAATTTGACATAAAAAAACCAATTTTAAACATAAACTGATATTTAAATAAATTAGTGGAATTGGGCACAAGAGGGTCTGCTTTTTGAAATTGTGAAGTCAGAAAATAAGGACCAGTATACTTTTCATATCAAAAATTAAAAAATTAAGATAACATCTTATTTTGACAATTTATAAGAATAGTTATATAGATTGTATCGAAGCATGTCCTTTTCTATGTTTTAATGTGACCTCAAATTTCTGTAACAAAAACCAGCGGGTTCACTATTTGAATTTCGCCAAGATATCGTTAATGAAATAGAGCCGAATTAAGGAATTTAAAAATTAAATTTGTAAAGATGTTGTTTTTTATTTATCGTATATTAACAAATATTTTTGTAGCCATGTTCATGAATATGACTTGAAATCAGCTGTAGCTCCTGTTGTGAAAGCATTAAGTGAACTACATTTTAAGTTCCAACCTTCAAGGTGAATTATAATAGAATAAAAGGAAAAGGAACTCGGAAAAATACATGACATTGTTCCAGATATAATTCCCATCAATGTAGGGGTTAAGCCAATTAGACTTGGTGTTGTTTTCAACTTTTCTATCTCGAAAGCTACATTAGATAGGACTTATGGAAATTCACACATCTATAAATTCCTAACAGTATAAAAAACGTTATTTGAAAAAGATGTGAATTGGTGTAGTTTATCTCTCCCCTACAGAACTATTTTTACATTTTTTAGCACTGTTTGCATAATTTTAATAAATTAATATAACCTTTAAAATATACTAAAGTTCAATGATCCCATACGGATTGAAGCAAAACTCGTTTCTTTCGAAAGTTCGTAACAAAACTCGTTCGTTCCAAAATTAAGTCCATTATTTTTCTAAATTTCTCAACTGTTGAGTTATAAGTCAAGAATGTCATAACACTTTAGAATTAAAAAAGTTCAACTCATTTGGTCTATTTAATCGGGCGCTATATGTTTTTTGCATTTTTTCCAAAATCCAAATAAAATATTTTGCAGCTCTCCTACTCATATATTAGTAACTAGTAGGTTAAAGCTCAATGCGCGGCACGTTAGAATTAAAATATCGATTTGAAATTTTTACATAATCATTTTCTTGCTATATTTAACCATTTAAGAGGCACTAAATTAAACAAGAGTTTAAAGTCAAATAAAGACTAGTCTCTTAAATAATGATAGGTTAGAGTAGGAGTCGGAGTCGGAGTCGTACTTAAAAAATTTCAGCAAAAGGAGTCGGAGTCGGAGTTATAACTTTTTCTTAACGACTCCACAGCCCTGGTTTAAGGTGTATCTAACAGATTTCGAAGGCGACTTTAAATAGAAATTATGTTAAGCTATGGAACAATCATAATAAGAGTTCATAGTAAGTTTCATTAAAACAACGTCACAAATTAAATACTAATTTTTGGATATTTTATCGGGCAAATATGAAATCGAAGTTGGTGTAATGTAAAAGTTGTTGACAAAAGTGGAAAATTAACATTTGAGGAATGCTGCATTCAGCAATTAGCAAAGAAAACGCTGATTCGATTCAAAACGAATAATTTTCTTTAAAAACGGAATTACAAGTTTTTAAAGGAAGTGGTGAAAAAATTAAAGTCTCCAGAGATTCTTTTCTGTTCTTTTGACTAAGAGCACATTTAGATTATGCGTCGAGTTTTTTACCTATTTTCTTTTAAAGTTGCTTCGAAACAATCTTCACAATTACATTTTATTTTCAATCAAATGTAAACAAAACAAAGCATTTTCTATCCATAATAATTTGTAAGAAAGAAATGAGTTTCGTTGCGACAATCAAAATATCTTATTTAATTTTACAATTTGTATTCACACTAGCACACATAAACATGCTTTTGTTAAAATGCAATCCGGATCCAATAAAAAGTATAATTGTTTAGTAAAATTGCATAATACGATTAACTGCCTGTTTTTAGAAAATGAATACAAGTGAGTGAGTGAGAAATTTTCGTATGGGATATGAAATTTGTTTTCATAATACTTGTCCTTTTTATATCACACTTCATTTACACTATCACACTTTTATATATTATTTAAGTTTTTGACATGTATTAATACAAAGTATTATAGTGTTAATTAGCCTTTAGCTGTATTTTTGTAATTGCACATATCTAGCGCTTTGTAACCTCTTTATATTTAAAAAAAAAGATATCTTAAATGGTTTAAAATTGGCGCAATGACCCTTAGATATTTAAATAAATAAAAGTCCATACTCATGTGTATTAGAAAAGTCCAAAATTTTTGCTGACCAAACTTTTTCTATATTCCTTTTCAAAAGTTTCCACCCAACTCTTACTAACATATGAGTTAGTTTTTACTTACAACAATAACTCGGGTGATTTCACTTTGTGTATTGTATATAAATTTTAAAGTACATATATTTAAATTGTTTATTTAATTTCATTTTTATTATAACTTGTTCTTTTTTAATTTTATCCTTTTTAAAGTAGTGTGTACAATACACCTACACATCTGCATTAATAAAACACAAACAAAATTGTATAAAAATCTTAAATACTCTTTAAATAAATATAATTTTTATACATTTTTTTTTTTTGCTTACAAAATGCATAAGGATACGTGTTTGAGTATATAAATATGTCTATGAATAAATAGATTTTTATAACTCTGGCTAGAAGCTAAAGTAAAATCTTTTTCTTTTTTTCAACAGACACAAACTCACACAATTGCATTTATATAAAAGTATGTGTGAATACCATGAATGGGTGTGTGCAGTATGCTGTCATAAGTTTATGTAGGTATACACTTCTCAATTGCTTGCGTAGCTTTGTATGTTTTTAATTTTATAAGTATCAAAGTATTTTTGTGTGTATGAGTGTGTGTTCGCTTGTTTGCTTATGAATACATATGAAGTTGTAATATTTACATAAATATCTACAATGCATACCTTTTTATAGCATAACATTCAAGGCTGTATAATAGAAAAGAGTTCCACTCACCCATCCATTTAAGCAGCTAGCCAAGCAGCCAGGCAGTTTTCAGCACTTTTTGTGTGCCAGTATGCAGGTAGCAGCTGCATCTATTGTTGGTGTATATTAATAGCATAAACTACTTTACCTAGAACTGCAAGTAAAGAGTAGATATTTTTGTGTTCACTTACATGCATTTTTTTTGTGTTCTTTTGTTGCAAATACTTTCAATGAAAGCTTTTTATTATTATTATTAAGTCATAAAAACAAAGAACTCAACAATGGGGGGGCTTTTCCTACAGTTGAACATATAATAATTCTTACAAAATCGTCGGTTATTTTAAAAGCTGATTTTCAAAGTAGAGATATATTATATATATATATATATATATATTAGGGTGGCCGTTATTTTTTTTATTTTGATTTCTTATATTCTCCCCCCCTAAATCGGTTCAGTTTTATGTAAAAAAAAATACAAAAAAATTTCGTAGCGATAAGTTGTGTTTTAGGGGGGGCGTCCGTCCCTCAAAGTTTGCTATCAAGCCATTTATTCAAATGTAATTTGTTTGCGTATGACTATTTTCTAAAAACAACATTTTACAAGAATATGATATATGGCAATATTTTAGCTCTTCTAGTCAACAACATAAGCCTCTAAGAAAGATTTTTGCTAAAATCAATGGCCCATAACTATAGTCATAAGAAAAGTATACTTTAAGAGTTCTGAAGTCAACTTTTATTAAAAATATGCTTTTGATCTACTATAGACAAGCAAAAGCATACTTTTTACGTAAAAACCGGTTTTAATTTTAAAACTAGCTGAAGTTGTTTTTAACAAATTTAACAACACCTTTAATCAGCTGTTTATGTTAGAAAATAAAAGTGTCACAATTATTGCATATGTTTTGTTAAAATTTTGTAAAAAAATTAAATTAAAACAAAAATAAAAAGGGAATATATTAAAAACAAAAACAAAAAATGTTTACTACGGCCAATATTGCGACTGATTTCGAAATTATTGAAGATTGTAGGGAAGAACGGAAAACAAAAATATACAAGGAAAGATTTAGTCCTTTTGAACTGCATGATGATGAGTTTTTTTCAAGGTATAGATTGGACAAAATTACGACTCGGTTCTTAATAAGTTTATTGGATATAGAAGAACCAAGAAACAACAGAGGTTTACCAATTCCAACAAATCTGCAAGTGTTAACAACATTACGATTCCTTGGAAGAAACGCTCATCAAAGTGACATTGGTAAATAAATAAATTTTGATATACAAAAATTTGCATGTACCTACATAACATTTTTTAGCTGACCTGCATGGAATGTCTCAACAAACAGTCGGAAAAATAATTAAAAGCACTTCAAAAAAAATAGCGTTGTTACTTCCCGACTTTATAAAATTTCCAACCATCAATGAACTTACTGAAGTTAAAAAAAAGTTTTATCAGGTGGCTGGCTTCCCAACAGTTATTGGAGCTATCGACTGTATGCATGTACGCATAAAATGTCCCGCAAAACAAGTTGGTCAGGCAATGGCAGGTCATTACCTCAACAGAAAAGGATTTTATTCATTAAATGTGCAAGTAAGTTTATTATTATTTGTGTTGGTTGTGTTTTTCAAAATAAAATAAAAATTTTCGGTTGGGAAACAATATTGAATCAATAAAAAAATCAAATTTGTTTTTGTTTTCAATATAAATTTCTAAACGGAAATTTTTATTTTAGTGTGCCGAATCTTTGATGTCCCCCACCAATCGTTAAGGGTTAGTCACAAATGGCAAAAATTTGACGGAAAAACCTAACCAACGGACAGATTTATGTATATGTATGTTTTAGATTGTATGCGATGCAGATTGTAAAATAACAGATATCGTAGCAAGATCTAGAGGCTCAAAACACGACGCTCGTATTTGGGCAGAGTGTCAATTAAAAAATAAGTTAGAGCGGAGTAAAAGTGAACACAATGGAGTGCTATTGGGAGATGGAGGTTACCCTTTATCTCCAATTTTATTAACACCGATAAGAAATCCTTCTACACTCAAAGAAGAAAGGTATGATTTAAAACAACTTAAAAAACCTACTGGCTTTAAATGAACTAGTCTTTTACAGGTATAACAAAAGTCAAATCGCAACAAGAACCAAAATCGAGTGTTTAAATGGACAGTTAAAGTCGAAATTCCGCTCTGTATTTGAAAGACTACGTGTTGACCTAGACACTGCAAAAAATATTGTAGTTGCTGTTGCTGTTCTGCACAATATTGCAAAGGAACGAAATTCTATATGTAAGTTAAGTAAATTATTTTATTCATTATTGTATTCAATATTGTAACTTTTTAGTTTTGGATGCGTGCCCGGTTGTTGTGCCACATTTACCAGGCTTTACGTTTGATGCAGCTAACAGCAGCTTAAGCCAAATTAATAACAGAGCGAATTCTGGTAATGCTTACAGGACAGCTTTCATGAATGCTTATTTCTAGGGCGACCAATGTTTAACTGCCTCACTCAAATAACGTATATATATAAAAATCCTTTTTAGTCAAACTTTTTGAATTAAAATTTTAATAATTACTTTTAGTATCGATCCCTGGTTTTCACATTTGTATAAATGAATTTAATTTTTTTTAATATTTGCGTTTGTAACATTGCTTTAATTTTAAATTACATTTTTAAAAACTAATAAAATGAATGGATAAAAAATTTCGGAAATTCTTAAAAATCAAACCACTAAACTGAACAAAATTTTTTAAAAGCTTTAACTCAAAATAATTTATTAATCGTAAGTAGTTCCTAATAATATATAGCCCCTGGTTGTATAAATAATAAAATAATTTGAAAAGCGTTTTCAATAAATCTGGATTTATTTTATTAAAAAAAATAATTCATAACAATAAAAATAAATGCACATAGTACATATTAATGCGAATTCATTACAGGTTATCTCGGTACTGCAACAAGTACAACTCGTACAAAAACCATAAGCAATTTGGTTTTGTAAAATCATTGTACAATATCAAAAACCAAAACAAAACAGAAAAAAATATAATAAACAAAATTTTGACATCCAACATACATATATAAAGCTAAGAAAAGTTATTAGCAGATCAACTGCATACATACAATAACATCAAGTACATATATATCGCACTTGTTCCTCGAAACAGAGGCCCCTATTACGGTTTACAACGCAACTCAGTTGAGTTGTATTTTCTTAATTTTTGTTCTTATATTACAAATGGAGATGAAACTGCATTATTGAGGCAAAATACTTGAGAAATTGATCTAAGATTTTTACAGTGGGTAGGTATGGCCAGTGTTGATAGTTTTCTTGCAAAAAGTAAAAATTGAAAAATTTTTAATTGACGCTGTTTAAATGAACAAGTGCGCTATGTATACATACATATCGTTAGCTAAAATGAAAAAAGGCGTAACTAACAAAAAATTCAAAATCGTGTTTTTGATTGATTATTATAAATGCCATTGAACTACATGTCTTCACACTTCTGCGATCAAAAATAACTCTTTTATTAACAAAAAACAAAGGCACGTAACTACAAGAGTGTTTATTTTATGAACGCAAAATTACGTAATTATCCATTTTTTTTCAACAAACTTTAATGAAATAGTTTCCTTTGAAAATGGTTTAAAGAATTCCATGGACGACTTATCAATGCAGGTTTTCTCACATGTTTATAGTTTCCCTTTAAAAAAGTTTTTTGCTTCTCTTGTAAAATTATATTTTTGTTAGTTACGCCTTTTTGCATTTTAGCTAACGATATATAAAAATTAACAATAACAAAACCAAAAAATTCAATTCATTAACTATTTTTGTACTAGTTACAAACACATATTTCAATTTTCTAATATAGGAACTTAAGTTACTTAAAATTATTTTGAATTATTATCACACTTTTTACGAAAAAGCTCTATATTTAAGAAATGCAATTCTTTGTCGTGTTCTATTTTATTTTTAAGATGTTTCATCTTAAGGCAGTGAAGTTCTTCTTCATGTTCAATTTCGGCAATCAGTTTTCTTTTTTGAAGTTTGTTAATTTCCTCGAACTGTAACGATTCTTTGGCTATTTGACGTTGCCTCTCTAAAATAATACTGTTTCTTTGGGATGTTGTTTTTGGGAGGCTTCGAAGCCGTTGAAGTTTAGAAGATGAAGAAGTTTTGGTTTGTATAATATCATCTGAACATTTGAGAGGTGGGCTGGAAGGTGAAAAATCTTTATTTTTCCGAACTACGTCACCTAAACATTGTTGAGGAGTTACAGGCGATTTTCCTATGTTTGCGAGGTTATCTTTTTCAATACAGGCTGGGATGTTTTGCAACTCGCTCAAATGTTCAACAGTTGGGGGGCTTTCAATTCTATGTAATTCACTAACACAATTGCTGTCTATTAAAATATCATCTTCTTGAAATTCATGAATTAACATGCTTTGAACCAAGTTGTCCTCTTCGCTTATTTCAGGAACAACGACAGAATTGCCTGTTGCGACATACGCCCGCTTCATGCTTGAAACAGCTTTTCTAGCGCTTACTTTCATGCGTACCCACTGTGACTTAAGCTTAACAATTTCACGATCGTAACCAGCAGAAACCATAGCCGCCCGTATTGTTTTCCACGCATTCTTCTTTTTAACAATCATTGTTGTATCATTGCCTTTGTGTTCCACGACATCCAGATGCATATTTATACACTCCCGCAGGAATTCCTTTTCAGTGTTACTCCAATTTGTTTCCCTTTCTCTTGTTTTTTTTGGTTGCTGTGGACAAAGAACTATACGTCAAACTATTTCCAATATACATATGTATGTATGTATGTACATTTATATATGATGTACTAAAATTTACCTGTTCTATTTTTTCCATCGTAAAAACTAAGCAAAACGTTTTCTTTTTAACTGCATTTCTTTTTTTTTAATTTACATCGAATTATCCCGCTTTATTTTATTTTTTTTTTTTAATTTGTGAAAACAGCTGATTAGAGATGGCACTTTGTTTTGTTTTGTTACAGAATGCAGGCAAATATTTCTTACATTTAAGGAGGCACCCACTTAAAGTTGGTTGAACTTAAAACATACTTTATTTCTGACTATAGTAGATAAAAAATTTATAACAGGTTTTAAATTTAAAGTTGTTTTTAAAAAGAATCGACTTTATTGTTTGACTATAGTTATGGGCCAATATTTTAGAAAATAATTAAGAAAATAAAAACAAAATACCAAACATTTTATATACGTTTTATATATATAAAAGGGGGATTTAATGTCAAGTGACCCAATTTTGAAATAGATGTCTTTCGATTTAAATGAAATTTACACCAATTTTAGTACTGTTAGATAGTAGCTTAGACACAAATTTTCAACAAGATCGGTCAAAAAGTTTCTGAGTTAGAGGGGGTCAAAGTTTGACATTTTGGCCATACAGGTGTTCTTTCTCATCCATGTAACTTATTACCTATTGGTGTAAGCAAAATTTGTCCTAAGTAGCTTAGATAGATTTTTGATCAAACTTTTTAAAAAAATTGTTTTTGTTTTTTTAAAAAATTTTTTAAATTTTTTTTTTTTTTAAATTTAACACTTGGCTAAAAAAAATAAAAAAAAAGTTTTAAATTTAAAAAAAATATTACAAAATTTTTTAAAAAAAACAAAAAAATATTTTTAAAAAAGATTGATTAAATAGCTATCTAAGCTACTTTGGACAAATTTTGCTAACACTAATAGGTAATAAATTACATGGATGAGAAAGAACACCTGTATGGCAAACTTTGACCCCCTCTACCTCTGAAACATTTTAACCGATCTTGTTGAAAATTTGTGTGTAAACTACTATCTAATAGGACTAACCTTGGTGTAAATTTCATCCAAATCGGAGGACATCGATTTCAAAATTGTGTCACTTGACATTAAATCGCCTTTTTATATATATATAACGTATATAAAATGTTTGGTATTTTGTTGTTATTTTCTTAATTATTTTCTAAGATATTAGTCTTAGCAAAAAACTTTCTGGGAGGCTTATGTTGTTGACTAGAAGAGCTAAAATATTGCCATATATCATATTCTTGTAAAATGTTGTTTTTAGAAGATAGTCATACGCAAACAAATTCCATTTGAATAAATGGCTTGATGGCAAACTTTGAGGGGCGGACGCCCTCCCTAAAACACAACTTATCGCTACGAAATTTTTTTGTAATTTTTTTTACATAAAACTGAACCGATTTGGAGGGGGAGAGTAAAAGAAATCAAAAAAAAAAGTTCTCCATACAACTAACGGCCACGCTAATATATATATATAGATATATATGGATATATGTATGTGCTCTTTCACTTAATTGCCCTACTCCAGTGATAACGTCAGATTTTATTTCAGGCAGTTGTTCAGGAGATGAAGCAAAGTTGGTTTTCGCGGAACCAATTTCATTAAGATTATTTAAGACTATAGCAGATTTTGCTTTATGCCAGCAAAAAATTGCACATTACCAAAAGAACGACTTGTCATATAATAGAATACTTTTTTGGGTGCCAACATTAGATAATTAAAATACGAAGAAGTAAAAGAAATAATTTTTTAAGTATTTTAAGAATAACTAAAAATTTTTACTGTGCAAGTAATTATTTAAAATAATTTCTGTATTCCCTTTAATATTTTGAACAAGAAAGTTCACAACTAACTTCTTTTAAAATTAAAAAAGTAAAGAAAGTAATCAATTTTTAGGAAATTATTATTTTAGTCTCCAGCCTATAATAATGAATTAATAATTCATATGGTACTTCAGTTTCGAAGTCATTCCGCCTTAAATGCTTATTTTCTAACTCGATTACTTTTTTTTAAATTTTTTGCTGGAATGTTTGTCATTAACAGGAAATGACTGAGAATGGTCCTCAGATTGATTATAAATTAATCAGCAATAAGAGACAGAGTATCAATTGTACCACTTCTAATCGATAGAACAGCTTTTATGGTATTTGGAATGCTGAAGCCAAAGTTTCAATTCTTTATTTATTTTCAAGCGGGTGTTCTTCAATAATTTAACATACTTGATGCAAGATGCTGCTTACAATAGAACCAATCACTGTGATATCGATTTACATGAGCACCTGCACTATGGCCTAATCTAATGGTGGATCCCAACCAGATAGTGTGCTAAAAGTAAGCACCAAATACCTCTGTGTAAGTTAAGGAACATTTGCACACTTAGTAATTGCACAATTTCGAGTGAATAATCCCCCAAAAATTATACACCACCCCTTGCTTAGGAGCTGGAGCTATCTAACCTCCTTTGTTTTTCATTAAACCAAGCAGCTTCTGTTGAATAGCAACAGCGCCTAGTCCATCTAGAAATAAGGTGTAAAATCAGCCTGAATGACGTGAATGCAACCTTACCCGCGACCTTGGGTTTAAACAACAACCACTACGTGCTCCCCGATAGTAACTCTTTAAAAAGGCATTCCCCCATCGAGCCATGAACAACTTACTGAAAACTAGACCTCTATCAGAAAAGAAAGGCAATCATCCTGAAAGACAGCAAGCATTTCTCCCAAGAAGCATGCTAACGGAGACCTCACCAATAGTCAGAGCGATGCTGGCACACCGGGACTACTGACTCCCGTAGCTCCTCAGTTAAGTATTGAGGTACAAATTTGAATTGAATGGATCTAAATTTTATTATTTTTAAATGTATGAGATTCGTACAGAAGGTGGTCAGATCAGATGGTGCCATTGTCAGATGCATTAATTTTACACATCTGCCAAATGAAAACGAGCTTAAAATGTTCACACAGTTGCATGACATTTTTAGGCAATATTAGTGACTACATTGTAAGATCTGACCACCGTCTGTACGAAGCTTAAAGGCCCAACCAGGATGTGAATAACGTGACTTAAGCAACTGAGCAAATACATGTAAATCATAAGGAAACTTTATGTTAAGTTGTATAAAACTGTTATTTGCTTAAGCAAGGTGCGAAACTAATCGCTCATTCCGTACGGAATCACTGTTTTTTTTATTTTCTTTTTGTTATTTTGTATGCATTTAAGAGACTTTTTGTTTTCTTTTTGACAGTAGCTTAAGTTTGTTAATGCACATTCTGGCTGAGCCTTAAGGCAGCAAGGGATCTGCCTTGTAGAAATAACAGTAAGCCATAAGCAGATCGAAAAAAAAGAAAACAGAGATCGTAGAGAGAATTTTGTGAAAAAGGTTTGTAAATTAAGCGCAAGCAGCATTTAGTTTTCCAAGCACGCCTCCCGAAAAAATACTACATTGCCTATAACTAATACAAAGCTACCCAGTAAAAAATGTGCTCCAAAAGGAGCAGGTTTTATGTATGAATTCATACCTCAAATCGCTTCAAACCTGCTGAAAGGATTGCTGATTTTTGTATGGGGTGTTCCCGTTTTGGAGGACTATTTTCTGCTGACAATAAGTGCTTCTTTTAACATGCAAACAAAGCACTCCTAAAGTGCCTTTTTAATAGCTTACATATTCATTAATTTTTCGCTTTTACATGATTAAATTCCGTTTTTAATCATTTTCGTAAACAATAATACATTTTCATTTTTTTCGCTTTAAAACCTTCTTCGTTGTTAGCACTAAAATAGCAGCTGTATAAAAGCTCTCTTATTGAAGCGCTCGATTATGTGCTTTTTTTAAGTGCTTTAAAAAACCCAACATTTTTTTACTGGGTATTGAATACGACTAGAATAGAAATATAGAGAGAAAACCCCTTAATTAACTTTAGAAAAAATTAACTCTATTATTGTACGAAATGTATTTATTTTGTTGTTGTCACTTCATACGAACAAAGTTTTGAGAGAAATACTATTTTATTATTTTGAGGAGCTTTTACTCTAATCATTTCCCTATGTCTAGGGTATAGTTGTATCACACAGACCGCTGTTTTGTCGCTTATAATCATATTTTATAGAGTTTTTTTTTTTCAACGTTTGTTATATCGACACTAGTGTTTTTCATACGGGATTTCCCGGGACAAAAGTCCCGGTATCACTCTCATTTTTCGGAAAAAAATCCCAAAAAATTTGTGCGGGGATTCCCGGGATTTTTTTAATTAAATTATGGCAACTTTACTAATGATATAATAGTAAATAAGTTGTGTCATGAAAAAGATCGTATTCTTATTCGGTAGGCAAAATGGTCTTAAGTAAAAAAAAACGCATTTTGAGTTGTTGATTGGCTTCAATTCAATTATTTCCGAATTTTTTATAATCATGAGTTCTCTGCAGTTAAAGTTATTTTAGTTTTTATTCCTAAACACTACTAATTTCACAGATCTGAAGTCTTTGTTAAAAATTACCGCTTTGGAAGTCAGCCTATATAAAAAACCAATTTAATTATAAAAAAAAAGTAATTTTTGGCATTTCAGTATTTTAGTAATAATTCAGACATTTTTAACCGATTTCTCAGATTTATATACCGACGTTTTAAAGAAGAAATTTACCATTTACTTGGGTTATAAAACTTGGACTCGGAGAGATCTATGTTTCCCGAAAATGGGTATTTAAAAAAAAAATTTTTTAATTTTGGTCATAACTTTTTTATATCAGAACCGATTTTTTTAGAAAATATGTTCTAGAAAAGATTTCCGATGTTTTGATATATAAGCCCTAAAATTTAGGTTTTTATACAAGTTGGTTTCTTTATTCGACCTTTTCTTTATACAATCTCAAAGAAATAAATACTCGACCTCGAGCTTGAGAATTTATTTCTTTAAGATTTTTTTTTTATTTATGGTCACATTTGCTAAACTTTAAGCACCTAAACGTGAATTTCTCGTAAAATTTTATTGATTCGTTCTATAAACTGGATGTTGGAAAGACTTTTCAGAAAAATTTCGACCATGTTGATTTTAATATTGAATACCATATTCGTCAATACAATTAATTTTTAATTAAAAAGGTAACAACAACCGAATTTGTTAATTTAAGAAATACTTTTGGTAGTTCAAATTTTTTTTATTATTATTATTTGTTGCTGTTACGCCAAATCGTAGGCGCATAGTGCCAAGACAAAATTATTCCAATCATTTCTATTTGAACTTATGTGTTTTACTCTATTCCATGATAAATTTCCCGGATATAGAGTTATCTCTTCTTCAAGACTTCGTCTCCAGCTACCTCGTGGTCTGCCTCTTCTTCGCGTTCCTTGAGGATTTCAATCAAAGGCCTCTCTACATATCTCATCGGCTGGTTTACGTAGCACGTGTCCTATCCATCTCCATTTCCTTACCCGAATTTCAACAGCAATTGGTTTTATTTTGGTTCTGCGGTATAGCTCCTCATTTGATACCCAGTTGTGTGGCCACCATATGTGGAGAATATGACGCAGAAATCTGTTGACAAAGGTTTGCAACTTGTTGTTAATTTCAACAGACGTGAGCCCAGTTTCGCATCCATAAAGCAGCACAGAGAGGACATTGCTTTTGAAGAGGCGAATTGTTGTTTTGGTGCTGATTTGATTACTTCGCCAGACCTTATATAGGCCAGCAAAAGCAGCTTTCGCCTTCTTAATCCTGTGTGGTATATCAACACGAGTACCTCCGTCTAGTGTATTTTGGCTGCCTAGGTAGGTGGAGTTTGTGACTGATTCGATGTCCTGGCCGTACAGAGTAAGTGGTTCTGTGTGTAAAGTGTTTATATGCAGCGATTTGGTTTTGTCAGCATTGATCTTAAGGCCATATTTACTAGATATAGTATCGATGTCGTTTATTTTACTTTGAACATCAGATCGTCGTTAAGATATTAAGACAACGTCATCAGCATATACTAGGTCGTTCATGTGTTCCATGCGTAATTGGTGCCACAATACACCGCGATTAGGGTTGTTGTCAATTGCCCCAATTAAGATTTCGTCAATGACTATGAGGAACAGCAATGGTGACAGGACGCATCCTTGCCTCACTCCAGACATAACAGATATAGGAGGCGCTGATACGTGATAAGATTACAGATCTTGTCAATAACGCCTTTTCTGCCCATCGCTGCCCATATGCTTTGGTGATTAATTAGATCGAAAGCCTTTTGGGAATCAATAAAAACAAGGTAGATCGATTCCTGCTTCTCGTTTATTTGTTCCATGATTATTCTTAAAGTAGCAATATGGTTAATACATGATTTGCGTCTGTGAAATCCGGCTTGCTGGCGCCGGAGCGTATCGTCAATTTTCTTTTCAATACGATTAAGTATGATTTTGCAAAAGATTTTCAGGCAGCTGCATAGAATCATGATTCCTCTCCAATTATTGCAGTCGTTTAGTGCTCCTTTCTTTGGTATTTTTACTATGATCCCTTGTAGCCAGTCGGTGGGAAATGTTTCGGTTTCCCAGATTTTCTGGAATAGCTCGTGTAAAATTCGTGCAGATAGCTTAGAGTCCGCTTTAAAAAGTTCCACATGCACGTTGTCAATTCCAGCCGCTTTGCCCCTTTTCATGCTCTGAATAGCTGATTCAATCTAGGGGATGCTGGGACATTGTGTGTTAATACGCGTTACTTGAGGAACCGGCAGGTTTGGCACATCTTCAGTCCAGTTGACGGAAGTCTCAAAGTTCAAATTTTAATATTCAACAAATATTTTTAACCACGAGTTTGTAATATTAAATAAAATATTTGAAAACAATCATATTAACCCTGGATGGTTACTGTTTGTCGAAACGGTGGCATGTCATAAAGTCCGTGTCATGACACTCCAAAAAGTGTCGCAGTGTCGATGGACTTTATGACACTTTTAAAAGAGTCCTTATGTCCATGTATACAAGCTCGAAAGCATAGCTCCTGTATGGTATAACAAATACCAGCTTCGCTAACTAAAGCTTCTCTCATTTACATTTTATCATATAACTTTTTTATGTGTAATCAAATTACGCTCTTTTTTTCGACAACGCTAGCTGATGAGGAAAGCTTTAAAAAATGATTAATTTGAAAACACAAAAAAGTGTTTAAATTCGTATTAAACTTTGAGATAAGGGAAGAACTTTTTTTGTGTTTTATCTTATTCTATTTTTTAATAAAATGATAAACTAAAACCTTATGTACCAAAATGTAGAGTAACCCTTAAACAATTTTTTTTTTGCTAATTAATTTGTTGCCTATTCACAGAAGTCAATACATTTAAAATATTTCTTTAATTTAATTTTAATTAAAAAATATTAAAAATTACATAACAAGTGAGTGACATTTATACTTGACTTATATAGACTTAGAACTGCATGCTCTTGAAGGTTCTGACATCTGCATACAACATTATCATCAAGAATTTGAAAACTGCAATGATGAAACACCCGTTGAAATTTCTCTACGAATCTTGCAATTTGAAACATAAAATGTTTTCAATAATCCTTCTATCGTTTGAAACAAATTCTTAATATGATAATTTTACAAACATGTTAATAAGGAAAACTGTATTAAATATAAGGAAAATTTTAAAAATATTTTATTGAACTATTTATGGTTTTTAGTCCAAATTTTTAATATATTTAATTAGGCTTAAGTTCATCAAATTTAATTTTCATTAAATTATTTTTATGAAGAAAGGAATTTTACAACATGAAAATTGATTAAAATTGTTACTGATAATCTTTCATTCTTGAACGTGGCCGGGGCTCGAACCCTGGCCGGCAGGTTACACAGAAAAATTTAATTTTCATATTTGAATACGAAAATCGCATATTTGATTACAAAAATTTTTGAATTTTCTGCGATGACGATTTTTGCGGTATTGATAAAAAAGTTTGTATGTATAATTGTTAAATTTTTAGTCAACAGCCAAGTTTATTGAGTCAGTAAAGTTGTTGCCCAAAATAATTTTTTTCAACAAAATGTTTACTTGATTTGTTAAAATAAATTGTTGAAAATGTTGGATAAATCAAACAAAATGTTAATCGTATCTTTATTTTTTTATTTATTAATGATGATGTCATTAATTTTCAATTTTTATATTTTTATAAAAACACTAAAATTTATTATGCGGGGATAAGTAAGTTCCTATGCGCATTTCACTGGTTGCCTAGGCCAGATCATCAGCAAACCTATTCCAAAGACTTTGGCAAAACTAAATATATTATTCAAATAAAACTTTAAAACAAATGAGAATTATGAGCTATTTAAAAATGGACAAGAGTTGTGAAAATACTGTCTTTACTTTGATTCAAATATTTTTTTATTGAATATGAAGAAATATTTAATTATTTCATTATTAAATATATTTTATTGAGTGCTATTTTGCAAAGTGTAAATTTGATAAATTTTTTCTTTGAATCAAACAAAAAGTTTGTTGACCTAAAATTTTATTTTTAACAAACTGTGTTGTTCAAAATTTTCTGAGATATTTTGTTCTGTGTACCATGAATAAATTTTAATAACTCAATTACTGTTGTTATTTTTTCTGTGTATTTGTATTTTATTTTGTATTTGTATTTATTATTAATAATTGCCTTTCTAAAGCAACAATATATAAAATCTTATGAATAACAGCTCTAGAATCAGATAAGTTATCAGATATAATATTCGTAAAACAACATTTGTTGAAACTAAATATACTAATCTAGTGAAATTTAACATTAATAAACGTTAATAACATTTTTAACTTGAAGAACAATTTAGTAAAAATAATAAAATAACAAAAAGATTATACATTTATAATTTGAAACTTTATGCATAGTACGTCATTAATAATTTTTTTGAATTTCATTGCGTTGCTGGTGAGTTGAATATTTGTAGGAAGATGCTTCCAGAGATATATTGTGTAAAAGTCACGATTATTTTACTTAATGCTTGTAATACAACTACAATCTCATAAAAGACCCGTCTTTCTTCATATGGCATACCCCACATGTATAACTAAAATCAATTAAATGTTGCTCTGTTTCCGCAATACAATTTCTAACAATTACTTCACTTAGAATAATTTCAAAATAATTTCTTTTTATATTTTCTCTTTAACTTTAACTGTCTACAGGTTCAAATGTTCAAATATCAAGGATCTCAGTATTCACTTCAATTATTATTATTCTTTCAATTATTGAAATGATTTCATATTTTTTTTTTTTTCTTTTTTATAGACACTTGTGTTTGTTTTTTTTTTTTAATGTTGCATGAAAGTTCATAAAGGCAGCTTGCGAGCAACAATGATTGTATTGTGGCATTAAAAAGAAATGTACTTTTAATTGCAGACTTTTATAGATTTGCATGTGTTAGTCGGTTTCTAAGTATGTAAGTTCCACTTTATATGCATGTTCGTGTATGTATGAGTGTGTAATGCTTTTTTTTTTTAAAAAAATCATATGTCTAGCATGTTGTTAGTTGGATTTTATGCTTCAGTGATTGGCACTAGAGAATGGCATTGAGGTTTTAAAAACTGTTTTCTTTTGTTTTTTATTGCAGTCATGAATGATTTAAGGATCTCAATAATGAAAAGCTTTTACGTTTGAATAATTTTTGCTGAATACAAAAATTTTACAAGAATTTTATGTTGAGGTATTTTTACTAATTTAAAAAAAAAAAGTTTAGAAAAACCCTGCTTTGTCTTAGTAAGCATATACACCTAAGAACATACAATAAAACTTGCATTAATATTTAAAAAAAAAATAAAATTATTTTAATTTATAATAATCCATATATCACTGTCGATATATTCGATAGTTTGAGATCAAACTAAAGGGTGTTTTTTTAAGCCCGATAGAACTTGAAATTGTAAAAAATAACACAAAAAATTAAATTGTAATCAATTTGTATTCGAAAGATCAATACGTGACATTAACATTTGAAAATAATTTCGGGCATATGGGCACCGGGGCTGTTCTTGACGAAGCGCATTCTGGACGTCCAATTTTGGGCCACTTTTTCGAGCGCTGCTGGCCGTATGTCACGAATAACACGAACAATGCTGGCCTCCAAGGCGTCAATTGTTGCTGGTTTATCAGCATAAACCAGTGACTTCACGTAGCACCACAGGAAATAATCGAGAGGTGTCAAATCGCACGACCTTGGAGGCCAATTGACAGGTCCATTTCTCGAAATCAACTTATCGCCAAATTTTGATTTCAATAAGTCGATGGTTGCGTTCGCCGTATGGCACGTAGCGCCATCCTGTTGAAACCACATCTCCTCCGGATCAATGTCATCCATATTTTCAAACAAAAAATCATTGATCATGGTGCGGTAACGATCTCCATTGACCGTAACGCGAGCTCCGGCCTCATTTTTAAAGAAATAAGGTCCGATGATGCCACCAGCGTGAAAACCGCACCAAACGGTGCATTTTTCTGGATGTAATGGAGTCTGTAGGGTCCATTGTGGATTGGTCTCGCTCCATATGCGGCAATTTTGCTTATTAACAAACCCGTTAAGCCAAAAATGCGTCTCATCGCTGAACACAATTTTGCGATAAAACAACGGGTCAGTTGCCAACTGCTCTAGAGCCCAATCGGCGAAAGAACGACGCATATAATGGTCTCGTGGCTTCAATTCCTGCACCAGCTGGATCTTATTCGGGTGTAGGCCGAGATCTTTGCGCAAAATTTTCCACGTAGTGGACGGACAGAGCCCCAATTCCTGCGACCGACGACGAATCGATAAATTTGGATCTTCTTCCACACTTTCGTTTACAGCGGCGATATTCTCTTCAGTACGCACATTCCTTCGACGTGTTGGTGTTATTGCATCCTCTAGAGAGTATGTGGTACGAAATCTATCCACAGTTCGACGAATGGCTTGTTCAGATGGACGACTATGTACGCCATAAAAATTACGAAGTCGTCTATAAGTTGCGCGAATCGACGACTGATTTTCAAAGTAAATTTGGATAATTTCGTAGCGTTGTTCAAGCGTGAGTCTATTCATGATGATTTGTCAGAGTATACTGAAACGATAAAAAAAAATATTTCATCAAAATTTAATTTTTTGTGTTACTTTTTACAATTTAAAGTTCTATCTAGCTTAAAAAAAACACCCTTTACTAAAACTGTTTTTGATTTTGAGAATTTGTAAGTTCGAATTAATATTTGTATAAAAAGAAAAATATAAACTAATTAAATGGACTACTTAGTTCCAGTTAAAACAATTATTGTTAAAAAATTTCCTATTAAACGGAAATGTTCTGACAATCCAAAAACGCTTAACATTAGCGATTTTGACTTGTAGTCGCATAAAAGGTATTCTGTGAATCGCTGACGCAACAAGTTTGGCGAATTTAAACTGCAAAAGATCGCTAGCACAACGTACGAGTTTCAGAACACCATTAAACAAATCTGCGATTTAAAATCGTTCGATTGTCAGAACATGGCCGAAAGTCGTATTATTGCCTTTATGCTTCAAAATTTCACAAACATTGTTTAAAGAATTTAATTTTGAACTACTTTTCTTTTTAACAAGTGGCAGTATAATTTTTGCTTATAATGTTTGTTTTTGAAAGAAATTATCCAATCCCAGTAAAAAAATTGGGTTTTTTTAAGCACTTAAGAGAAAAAGCGCATAGTCGAGCGCTTCAATAAGAGAGCTCTTATATAGCAGTAAATGATAAAGAATAAAATATACAAAACAGCTGCTGCTTTAGTACTTAAAACGAAGAAGGTTTTTAAGCGAAAAAAAAATTAAAATATATTATATACTTATTGAATGAACTTCTAAGATCCAGTTAAAACAATAATTGTTAAAAAATTTCCTATTAAAACGCTTAACATTAGCGATTTTGACTTGTAGTCGAATAAAAGGTATTCTTTAAATCGCAGAGCAACAAGTTTGGCGAATTCAAACTGCAAAAGATCGCTAGCAAAACTTAGGAGATTGTTACGTTTGAATTACTTTTCTCTTTAACAAGTGGCAGTATAGTTTTGCTTATAGTAACACTATTAAAAGCAAACTATCAAAAGTTCCGCTTAAAATTTTAATATTGATACTTTCGATATTGCCAATCATAATTTTGCAGCTCTAATGTAAAAAAAACACACAAGTGGTAATTGTAGCCAATGTTCGAAAATAAACAGTGCATTATTAGCGTTGGGCTCACACACCCAAGAACGAAATCTATTTGTTTAAGTGATTGTATAGACGAACACAACCCTTAATACCGTTCGTAACTATTATCTAGGAAAAGCCGAACATTATATAGTGTTCTGTTCTTCGTTAAAAAAAACAGAATAATTGTAGTGATACTGTAGACAAGCATTATACATATTATAATGTTCTATAGTGTTTCTTTTTTATATTGATAAATAAATGAACAAACAAAAAATGTTAGCAACGACCGCAGCACGAACAGCTTGTGTGTGTATTGTGTATATGTTATGTTTGTGTTAAATTATTTTGCTGGCTTTTTGTTTTTTTTTCGTATGTGTATTTTGTTTTTGTAAAAAATATTTGGTTTTTTTGGCCGCCAAAAGCGACAAATATAAATGAGCCGAACCGAACACAATGAAGTTTACAGACTTAAAGAAAAAAACGAACCGAATTAAATGTACTCATCTTTTGTTGAGTTTGATAAAAACAGTATCATTTCTGTGTTCGAAAGATGACTAACAGGGAAACGTTATTTTTTAATGATTTTCTACACAAACACTATTAGCGCTTGTGTATTCCACAAAGCTACCGAACCAAACACTAGGGACCTATATTTAGTGTATATTTTCTTACACTAATTGTAGCACGTGACTATCTGAATAAAGCAGTTACTTTTCGCTTGAAAGCTGTGGGCATCCGTTAGCAGACTGAAGTCCGCCCTAGATAATGATTAAAAACAAATGTGCCCCTAACAATAAATAAATTCGCACGTTTTTTAAAATCTTTCTCCCCATGGTATTGGTAGAAAATTACAACTACCGTTTGATCCTTTAAATAACCACACAAGATCTAACTTAATCCCCAAAAGCTACCAGTTCTTGCAAAAAACATAAAGGGAAATAATTACCCTATGCTAGGTTCAAAATTAGAAAAGCGAGGCACATGGCGTTTTAGCATAATTCGGGTACGCTGAAGCCAATGGTGCCCACCGTTTTTTTAGGTGAGCTCTTGTTTTCGAGATATACCGTTATATTCGCGTAACTCAAAAACGCTTCAGTTTATTGCAATTACTAAAAAAACCGAAATTCCGCAATAAAACAAAACTAAAATTTTTTTTAATATGAGCAGCCGTTTTAAAAACATAATTTTTTTTTTTTTTTGGAAAATTTTTTTTTTTATCAAAATTTCGAAATTTTTGTTTTGTTAAAAACTCTTAAAAAAAATTGGAAAATGCAGCTTGGCTTCTAATTTTTTACAGACATAGAAAAAACAAAGCTGCAAACAAAACAAGCCATAAATGATTAAAATCTGTTATTTACAAAAGTCGATAAATTTTAATTAATTTAAGAATTTCATAAAACGCAATATTTGCTTGGGAGCCACCCTAAAAAGTGCCGACAAGGGGCAAGTATGTATCGAGAAAATTTTAAGGACAAACAACTAATTGAGGTCTTACCGGGGGCGACTCCTGGGCATTTATGGGACTTTTTTTCAATATATTTCTAGTCCGCATTGAACATTTTGTATGGGAGCCCCCTTTAAAGAATGGTGATAAAGAGTAGGTATGTTAGAAAAAAATTATTGAGATGAAAAATAAAGTGGGGTTGGTTGGTCATACATTTGACCCATGTAGAGGCATCCTAGGCACTGCAGGGGTCAAATTTAAGAATTCTATTAAACCGCCATATATGTATAGTTGAAATTCTAAAATTTGGCTAATGCAGCGCCTAGGATGCTCCTAGATGGGTCAAATGTATGACCAACTCCACTTTATTTTTCATCTAAATCATTTATTTCTAACATACCTACCCTCTATCTCCATTATTTAAGGGGGCTCCCATACAAAATGTTCAATGCTTACTTTTCTTAAAGGAGATTTTATTGCGGAATTTCTTATTTTTTAGTAATTTTAATAAACTAAACCGTTTTTGAGTAACGCCAATATATGTTGTGCAACCTCCTCCATTTTCAAAATAACGGTAAATCTCGAAAACAAAAGCTAACCTAAAAAAACGGTGGGCGTACCCGAATTATGCTAAAACGCCATGTGCCCGGCTTGTCTAAAAAAAGTGTCAATTTCGACACAGTGTTATCATTTAAACTTTTTAATCTACAAACAGGTGAAATTAAGGGAAAGCAAAATTTAAAATGGATTAGTAAGTAATAACTCTGTGGCATTTTGACAAAACATCATAAGTCGAGATAAGATAGCAAAAAGTCTTTAAAAAAACTCGTTAAAAAAATAATTTTTATCAAATAATAAAATAAACCAAAAGTAAATAAAAACTTCGTTTATAATACAAAATTTTAAAAAAGTAAGCAAAAATGTTTTTTGAATGAAAACTCGCATTATTAACAAAATTTTTTAAATTTGACTTAAGATGTTTTGTCAAAATGCCACAGAATTATATATTTGTGAACAGTAAGCCAATATTAAATTTATAAATTAGATCAACACAGAATTAACTATAAAGTTGTTCTCACTTTCATGGTAAAATGCTGAAGTAGAGAGGGTGTTAAGCCCAGTAAACATCGTTTAAAAGTTATCAAAATTATTTTTTGGAATACAAAATTTATTATTAAGATTTCTGTATGACGTGCTAAATCTCAAATTTCCATATTTGATATATACACTGAAATTTATTGTTGGGGGAAAGCTAGCTTCTATGCGGATTTCAGTGGTTGCTTAGGCCAGATCGTCAGATCATATTTTAAGTTATTTGAGAAAAAGATTACATTTGGCAACCGTTAATTCGATTTTGTCGATTAGGAAAATATTTGTACCATAACAATAAAATATTTATACCCACAGCAAGGGTTAAAAAAACTGCAGTCGAAACCAAAAACTGTCAAACAAAAAACGAAAATTTGTGTACAACATTTCGCTTTTTGTGTTGGTTTGACAGAGACTGTTCACATTTAATGAGTCAGAAGTAAAAACAACAACTTTTTTTTTTTGGCCAATGGCAAATGAAGAATTGGAAGAAATTACAGTTTTTATATTTTGACTGCAGTTTTTAAACGCTGCCATAACCACAATAGCGGAGAGGGTAACATGCATTTGTGCTGATGTTTGTAATACCTTAAAATAAAGTATGCCGATCCACTCAGAATCACTTTCTAAGTCCAATTAACGATGTCCGTCTGTCTGGCTATCCATGTTAACCTGTGCGCAAGATAATTTGATAAAATTTCCAATGTGGTGTAGGGTGTCATATAGTCGGGTTTGACCGACTATACTTTTTTACTAATTTTTTATTGTAGATTTTGACTCAAAAGGTTTGGTAAATATTGTCATGTTTATGATTTACCTTTTAAATAAATATTTAAAACTAACAAGCACGAGTGATTCCTATGAGATGATCCATAATGGCATTAAATTTATTGATTTTTAAATGCTAAAAAATTAATTTACGTTTATTCTTATGTAAAAAATTAATCTCAACTTACAATTTTATTGTAAAAAATTTTTTATGAATTATTTCTGTTATTGAATTGAATTTCAATGCGTTTTAATTAAAAAAAATGTAAGCAATTTTTTAGCCATTTTTTCCGTATATTTAGCCATTTTTTGGTCACCAAGTTTTGGCAACACTGGCTCCCATAAGAAAACCTTTCTTATAAATGTTAATATTGAAATCAAATTTAGCGACGATAACTTTTAACGCTGCTGCTATACCTGAACCTGCCATAGGTCCCTGATAGCCCCCTCTATAAAATCGCTGTAAGATGATAAAGTTTACACGCAGAAAAAAACATTTCTCAATATGGTCACCTCCAATAAAACAAACTTTAATAAAAATGTTTAAGCATATTATGCAACCATATTATGCACTGAAAGAATTTTCTTCAGAATACCAATGAATTTTGACATTAATCCCATGAAAAATTGCATTAAAAAGGAACCTATGCAGCGCTTCGTTGGATCAATGAAAACTGTTTCATTAAAATGTGTTTAATGAAACATTACATTAGATCTATGAATGTTATTCATTGGATGAATACTTGGAGAAAAATAAAAAAAAAAAAAATTTATTTTATTTTAAAATTTTTTTTTTTTTTTAATCAAAGTTGTTCTTATTAAACTTTTTTTTTTTTTTTAACCAGAGTCGCTGGCGGGAATCGATCCCGCAACCTCGGCGCTGATAGACTAGCGCACTACCAGCTAGCCTACTGGGGCAGTGTAGTACTTGAATAAAAAAACTATGTTTCTTGCCACTACTCAATTAAGAGCGTCAATATGAGATTAAGTTGTCATAACATAACAACAATAACAACGTTGATTTTTTTTGCTAACGCATAATAAAAAAAACCACATAAAGAGAGAACAAGCTTTTTCGTATACATCATTTGGTTGACAACTGTTTAAAATAATGGTATGTTTTTTTAAAGGAGAACATTTATTTCTTCATTACTTAGTACATACTATGTATATGTATTTAGGTATGTACATAATAAAGAAAACTAAAAATATACGTATTTATGGATTGAAGTTTTTGTTTCATTACTATAATGAAATTTTTCATTGTCATAATGAAAATTTAAATTTATAAAGGCATGCTTTTTCGAAATATTTTTATACTTTTAATTATTGAGACTATAGAGTTATTTGAATGTTAAAATTTTTTTTTCTTCAATTATTGAAATATGTTACTTTTATAGAAAAATTTTTGATTTAATAAATTTGGTGGCATATTACATTAGATGTATGAAATAATTAAATCTTACATTTTTTAATTAACAATTAAACATATTTTTAAGGAAACTATAATTTTGTATTAATTTATGAATGTAGTTATGTTTGTATATTGTTTTTTATGTTCTCTATTAAAATTGTTTGTTTAACTTGGACAAACTTTAGTTTTCGTATATCCAATGAAAATTTTTAACGTAATTACGTAATCCAATGAATCGATTTTAACGAAAATACTTCATTATAACTACGAAATTCCATTTGGACAATGAAAATTTTCATTTAACCAGTGAAATTTTTTTTATGAAAACGATTCATTAAATATATGAAGCATTTTTCTTTCAGTGTAGTTAAATTAGTCATCCATCAAGAAGCCGCAACCATATTATGGTTGCCTCCAAACATGTTATGGTTCAATATGTCAATAACAATTTACAATTGTATTTTACTCTTTTTCAGCAACATGCTATGGTTGAAAACCGGCCAAGCTATTGTTAGTGACAACCATAAAATGGTTGTGGCGTCTTGATGGAGAAAAAATGAAACCATAATATGGTTACAGCTAACAAAAATATGGTTGATTTAGTCATAAAATATTTGAAAATATTCGTTAAAAATAGTTTTGTTAGATATGAGCATATTGAATCTTTTTCACTGGGTATAGATCCAGTTATCTAGATAATATTCGGCACCAAGAACTCTTTCATGAATCCTTACCTTATCACTTTCTATTGTGTACAAACAACTTCAAGCCACTGTATGAACAATAAACCAGAATTTATGCGAAAAATACCATTTTTCTTACGTTTTTTCTTTAATCTTAATAACATATTAATTCAATTAATAACTTAATAATACCGGCAATTTGTTACATCTTAATCCATCATTAAATTAAAATATTCATCAAAATGTCTCATCTCGTTAAAATTAATGGCCGGCATTTATGACGCAATAAAGACACTATTAAATTTCCATTATATGCCCTTAAAAAGCGATTGAACAGATTTATGACAATAAATATTTTACCAAAACAAAAGCAATCGCCAAAAATAACAAATATTTGAATAAATAAGGAAAACAATATTCTTAACCGTTATAAGCCCACTTTGATAACGGAAATAAAATACAGGATAAACGATTGAAATGAAACTTTAGCATTTCTATCTTACAGCGGCATTTATTTTTGACATTGATTTAGTAAAGCCAGTAAAAAATTTGAATTTCTTCCCCAAACGTTTTAAAATGTAAGTATTGTTGTAAAGGCCGTGTAAAGGACATCAAGGCAAAAGTGGTAAAGACAAACTTAATGATTGTCAACTAACGACACTTTGTTTAGCCACAAAATATACTGGTAGTAAGCAGCAGCGTCAGCGGCAGCAGCAGCTATTTGGTTAAATTGATGGCTGTATTTCTTCCTTTAGTTTCACCATTCTTCTAGCTAAAAGGCCGCCGCCATGATTCAATACGATTGTCGGTAATCAGAGCAGCAACAATAACGAAAACCAGCCAGCAACAACAACGACGACCACTTGAGTAATTGTTTCATAAACGTTGCATAATAAATCGTTTCAATGATGAAATTTGCTGAACGCGCCACATGCCATTGCTGGTAATAGGAATGAAAAAGATTTTACTTAACACAGCGTGAAAAAGATGAGAAAATTAAAAAATGAGGGTACTTGAAAATTGAAGTAAAGCACTATGGGTTATTAATGATAAAGAAATATCTCTTATTTATAAAATAACTTTGTAAAATTTTTTAATTATGTTTTTAATTTTATTATAAAGTATTCTATAAAATTTTTTTTTTTTTTTTAAAGGTTTATATATCATTGGCTATGTTGGTTCCCTTAAGCAAAATATCTTGCATTTTATCTTTCCTATCCTATTTTTCCCCAACTATGTCTATTGCTTGTCAATGTTATACATAAAAGCTGTTATATACAACGAAACAGTTTTTTGAAGATAAAATTGAAATCAACAAAATAACCCTTTTTTTTAACCCTCATCAGCATTCAGAAGTTACGGGAAAAATAGCGAAACAGCCAAAGAAACAAATGGTCACTCATTTACACTTTATGCACTCATTCGACCAACAACAGTGAAGTCAAGTCGTTTTTACAATGACAAAAACAAGAACAACAAGACTAATAAATATGCCAACAAAGTAAAAACACTTGTACTAGTGTTAAGACAGAGCTTTAAAAGCTTCACTTGTTTTAAAACAAAGATGCCCAGTAGTGGCTGATATCAGCAAATTAAACTCACACGTATACTTACGCTCTTTTGTTTGATCGTCAATCAATCAATAGGAAATCAGCATGTTGAGTGGGAGAGACAAACTACACTTGCAGAACTTCTGTGGCTTATTTTACATTTTATTCGTCATCGAGACTGCTGTGAGTTAACACATAAATTGAAATTGTTGCGATTTATTAATGATGCCAGTCGAAAACTATTTTATGTTACAAAATGCTTTTGATGACATGCAATGTCTTATTTGTCATAAGACATTTAAAAAAACTAAGAAATATAATTTAAAAAAATATTGTATTCTATTAATTTGTAATTTTCAAATAATATCTACATTGTTTTGCATTTAAGCTAACAATATGTGTTTTGTTTGTGAAAAAAATTCTTTGTACCTGAAAAGGGTCACTTTTGCTTTCGTTAAAAAGACGTACCTAAACGCAGAAATTATTAAGAAAAAATAGCCACAATAATTTGTTGGTATTTTGTGCTTGTAAAAATATTTTTGTTTCTGTACCAATCGCGTCGGTGGGTTTTTTTCTTTGAAAACACTTTTCTTAAGTAAGTAAAAATATTTAAAAAACAAGTTAAAAAAAGTCTTGTTTTCCTACAATTTATGTGTAAACCTATACACATAAAAGCAAATGTGACAGCAGGTAAAATTTTTGGGTAAGAACCCTGTTGGCCAAACTGCCGTCGACGACATTGTCGTCAACGATTTATGCACGACATGTCCTCTATCACTTAGGATTTCTGCAAGACAATTTTGAGGAAAATGTCGTGGACGACAAAATACTCGACATTGTCGAGTGCACTGTCTTTTAAGGAAGTTAATAAACGATGACATGACAGACATTGTCTTTCAAGTTGTCTTTTGTCAAAGCTTATCCACGACAACATGAGAGACATTTTCTTGTAAGGTATCCTCTATCAACAACCATACACACACTATGAGCGACAGTGTCTTGTAAGCTGTCCTGTATTAAAGTGTATGTACGACAACATGACCGACAGTGTCTTGTAAGGTGTCCTTTATCAACTTCTAAGCACGACAATATGAGCGGCATTGTCTTCTAAGCTGTCTTCTAAACAAACATACATAATTTGTTCCCAATAAAAAATAAAAATAACTGTAAAATAACGATAATAATAAAAAAACAACCAAAGCAAAGTGAAGCAAATCAGTCAGTAAAGTCTGAGAACTCAAAGACTAAGGTCTGATTTTAAAAATATGTATGTATGTCCTATTGTATATTTTTATTTTTTCGTTTAGGTTTATAGGCGACATTGTCGTGTAAGCTGTTACTCCTGTAACTTCATCGATATTGTCTTATACGCAGTCGTTGACGATAAAGTAGAATCCATTGTCGTCTATATAGTCATCAAAGACAATCTGAACGACAATGTCGTTCATATGGTCATCAACGGCTATATGGACGACAATGTCGTGCATGTGGTCATCAACGACAGGCTGAGCGACATTTTCTCTCTTTGTGTCGTGCACGATTTGCGCGACACTTGTTTGAAAATGTCGTTGACGATTTGCATTAGTTGTCCCTTAAGTGTCGTGCAGGAATTAACATTGTCGTGCACGAATCATTGATGATTCGTGCACGACATAGCCAGCTGGGAAGATGTGTTTTATTGATGTATTAATGAAACTTGTTGGTTTCGCACTATTTTTATTGCTTACTTTTTTATGCCACAAACTCGAAATTTTACAGGGAAGGTTTTTTTTAAATAAAATTAGTTTGAAAAAAGCCATTATTTTAAAATTTATAATGTAAATATTATTTATTCAAACTGATTTTATTTAAAAAAAACCTTCCCCTGTAAAATTTCGAGTTTGTGGGATACAACTTTTTAATTGCAAATTGAACAATGATTAATTGAGGAAAAATTTATAAACACTTCGAAGAATCTTTTTATTCCGAAATATATCATACTATCCAGATGTCCGCATATATAAATTATATATGTATGTATTATAGATATATATATACCAATCAATACATTCATCAAGAGTATTACTAAAATAAATACATTCACCAAGAGTATTACTTAAATATGTACATTCATTAATTTTAAATTTCCTTTTTGTTAAACAAAGAAACAGAAAAAAAATGACAACACCCGTCACACATGTGCTTTCGTCGCAATCTCGCTGACGACTAAAGGCCTCGTTACTCTTACGTAAATGTTGCGGATACGTAAGCGTTGCGTTCGACTTAAAATAGTGGTAGTTACTAAAAATACGTAAACGTGTCATATGGTGTTGAAGTGTATGTGTGTACTCGTACATATGTATGTATGTATGTAAATTAATATTTGTTTTGATTTTGCTCACAGTCTTATTCCAAAACATGTTGCTGACATTCTTGTTGAAAAACGTCAATACAAAACGAAATCGGCGCTTTTGTACAAAAAGTAAAATACTTTATGCATATATATTTACATATACAGCACTAAAATTGCTTTGAAAAATAAAATTTTTATCTTGTTTTTATTGCGCCTGTGGATCTAGTTTTGGAGTTATGGACCTTAAAATATTTTAAGTCATTATAAATATCTCTTTAAATAAATCTTGACATAACCAATATGTGTATAAGTAAAAATTGAAAATAAAAAATTTTTATAATTTTTTATTGTAAATTTCATTTTATTTCCTAAAGATGCTAACCAAAGGTTAGCGAAATATTGAGAAAAATAAATAAATAAAATGTATTTTTTAAAAAAGACCTCAAGCTTAAGCAATTCAAAATAATTATAAAAAAAGAAAGGTCAAATAAAACTAAATAATATATATATTTAATACTAGCATTTAACCTGCTACTTCGTTAGCGTCTGAGTTCAATATTATAGAAAATTTAAAACACAAAAGCAAATTAAAGATAGTTTATTTCCCGTGTTATCCTTTTTGCATCTTGAATTTTATATTTCGAGGTCCAATACTTACAGAAATTCAAAAAAGTACCAGTTAAAGAACAAAAAAGTAGCAAAAAGTTCCCTCATAGATTCGTATCCACTCAGGACATTGCATGTTGAATTTTATGCTTTAAGGTCCAATACTTACAGAAATTCAAAAAGTACCAGATAAAGAACAAAAAAGTACCAAAAAGTTCCGCAATAGATCTTAGGTTTTAAGGTCCAATATTAACGATAATTAAAAAAAATACCAGTTGTAGAACCAAAAAGCGAAAGAAAAATATCAAATTTCACGTATTTCCTTTTTTTGGTACTATTTTTTCCCCCCATTAAAGTATCAAAAATTTCAGTATTGAAATGGGAGCCCATAATTTAGTACGAATATGTCAATGAATGGAGAAAAATGTTTTGTAAAAAAAGTACCAAAAATAGTTACGATTTTCACCCCTTAAATGTTCGAATTTCGAAAAAGTACCAAATTTATATTCGTATTTTTTCGATAAGTTTCGAATGTGGTATATACCTTGTTTCTATGTTTATTGGTTCAAAAGATAGATGGGGTGTCAAGAAAGTACTAAAATTCAGATTTTATCCGTTTACTCCCTAATAGGGCCGAATTTCAAAAAAGTACCAGACACCTGTCCGCTTATTTTTCTAAAGAACAACGATAGGTATTAAATTTTTTTTTGTATCTCTTTTAGTTTTGCAGATATAAGGTTACCGAATTTTCCCGTTTTTACCCTTTTTTACCCTCTAAACATTCGAATTTCCGAAATCGATTTGGGGAGTGACCAATCTCCGGTCCAAATTTCAAGTGTTTAGCTTCAGGCGTTTAGGCTGTGCGATGATGAATCAGTCAGTCAGTAACGTTACAATTTTATATATATAGATAATTATGTTAATTCGAATATTCGGAACTATGCTATAAAATTATTATTTTTGCGTTAAAATATTGTTAAAACTTGTTATTTCAATAAATCAAAATTATAGAACAGAAAATAAGCAGTGGAAATACAGTAAACATAAAAATTTTGTTTATATTTATGTAATTTTATTGTTTTGTAAATATAGAAAGCGAATTTATTAAAAGTAGAAAAATATTTGTTGCTTAAACTAATAAATAAATAAAATAAAAATAGAAAAGGTGAGGAAAAGGTTTTCGCAAATTTGCAGCAGCCCGCTGCCGAAGACTGCCGGAAACATGCAAAAAAAACTATATTAACTATTTATAAATTTTATTTACTTCCATCTATGGAAATAATCTTACTGATGAATAAAATAAAATAAGAAAATAAAGCTTTTAACAACAATATTTATTTCCAATAAAAAAAAAACAAGAGCTGTTAGCTGGCTTCGTTTATTTTTAATAAAAACCCGATGTGGTTTCTGTGACACCTAAAGCCGATACTAATTTCAGTTCGAATAAAAAACCCGTAACATTGGATTTCATTACACCAAATTAAAATTAATGTTTTGAAAAGAATCTCATTAATAAAATTTTAAAGTAAACCGCTGCTTAAAAAGTTTTGTTGACAACACTGCTTGAAAACAAACAAAAATTCTTAACAGCTGATACGTAAAAACGGAGAGAAATTTTAATTTTATCAGGTTCATCCGCAACGCAACGTTACGTTTACGTGTGAGTACCTATTTACACATAAGCTTGGTAAGGAAAACGGAACAGCTGATCCGCAACGTATACGTTTACGTAAGAGTAACGAGGCCTTAAATAAAATGAATAGCAAATTGTTTTCTTCCAGTGTTATTTCGTCACTCTCACCAATACTACTACCGTGGGCATCAATGTTTTAAAACAGGGACGTCCAAAAAGTAAATTGTGGTTGTATTGCTTCATATTAGTATTAGTGAATAGAGAGAGTTTACCCAGCAAACACAAATTCAAGTCAAAATAAAATAAGCAATTATTAAAATAGTTTAAATCAGTAAGAATTATTATTTTTTAATGGTAAATTAATTCTTATATTTGACTTCTATTTTTTTTTTTATTATCAAAAACAGGAAGTCATTTTTAATTTTTGGCTCTTATGTTACGAATCATTTAAAAATAAGAGGAAGGATGTTTTAAAAAGGCATTTTGATAACATTCATAGTAATATAAATGAATTTAAAGTGAAAGAAAAATAACCCCTCTTTGAAAAATGGCTTTTTAAATCATCTTGCCTCTTATTTTTAAATGTTTAAAAACATAATAGGCACTGTATATTGCCAAAAGCATTCCTAAGCATGAAATATCTTTTAAATTGCATCATTCTATTACTTCTCTTTTTATGTATGTAATGCTTACTGGGGAAGTTTTCTTAAGTAAAATTTACAAAATATGTAAGCATCCGCCGCATGTGCACTCGTCGCTTGATAAACGACAACTGAAGGCCCAACCATAATATGCATAGCCTTGCTTAACCAACTGTCAAAAATTAACAAAAAGTCTCTCAAATGTATTTAAAAAAACAAAAATAAAATCAACAAACATTTGATTTTGTACGGAATGTGCGATCAGTTTCGCACTTTGCTTAAGCAAATGACAGTCTCGTAAAATTTAAAAAAAGGTTTCCTTAAGTTCAATATGGTTTGCCTCATATGATTTACATGTATTCGTACATTTGCTTAAGACAGATTAAGCACATTATGGTTGGGCCTTGAATTGTGTACTCTCGTTAGCTAAATGAAAGAGCGTAAGAATGCGTGTGAAGAATGTGTGTGAATTAATTTCCACAATTGTGGTATGGGCTGGACACCAATGTTTTAAAATAAAAGTTTTAGGTGTGTGATATAACTTGCATTGCTCTTTGGAAAAAAAACGCAGCGAATTTTTTAACGATATTTTATAACAAGCAAATTTTGATAAAATCAATGCAGTTAGAGTCAAGGTTTCAGCAATCGTAGCATAGTTTTGTGAGCTTAATTTGAAGCAAGTATTATTATTTTCAGTATCATTTAAAAATGCATTGCCATAAAGGGGACATTTTTATAGCTATTCTGAGAAAAGTTCTAAGGAATATTTTTTAAGGAAGCACTGAAAGGTACGAGGATGAATGTTTCTTACCTAGCATTTACACATGCCACTGCCAGTTCGAAAAACTCAATCCACTCACACTTTTTTACTAATACACTCACATTTTTCGCAAGGGCAGCTCCCTCCAGTGGCAGCAAAAATTGCATGCGAGTGGAAATTTGACACTTGCATGCCACTAAATGACAAAACGATGAACAATGTTACCCTGTTAAAAATTTAATGCAAATTTACTCGATTATTGTAAAATTGTAATTAATGTTTTAACTTGAAAATGTATTATTATGATTAATTTTTTGAAACGCGCATTTATAAAAGCAAGTTTATAGTTTTTTTTTTTTTTTTTTTTTTTTTTTTTTAAATTTCCTAAGCTAATCCCGCGAAGCTCTATGCTTGTCTGCAGGAAAGAAACCAGAGTCTCTGGCGGGAATCGAACCCGCAACCTCGTCGCTGATAGACTAGCTCGCTACCAGCTAGCCTACCGAAGCACTCAAAAAAAATGCTTATACAAATAAATATAAGCCATTTCCCCAAAAATGTGCCTATATGATTAACTCAGTAACTCTAATTTCTTTTTTGGTACTTTTTTTTAAATTTGAGAAGTAAACAGATTATCTCAAGTTGACGCGTCAACGACATTTTGAAAATGAACTCGCAGTCCATGTGTTAACTTAAAAGCCAATGGCACGAGATTCGACTATTTCGAAAAGATTTTCTTTGATAAAATGTATACAGTAGTGGCATGCTCACTCATTTATTAAAATTTAGCGCCGACGGAAAGTGTGCAACTTCTGTCGGACTTTTATATTTCAAAAGGTACCAAATAATACTAAACATTTTCTGATTAGAATCATTTAATTTCGTATAACGTCAATTCTTAAAAGTGATTTCCATGAATTTGTTTTTTAACAGCGATTTAAGTTAGATTTCGTGTAAAACGAGAATATCAAAAATAATTTTTATACCCTTCACAATAGGTGTAAAAGTTTACAACATTATATATCTAAGAGCCTATAAAGCGTCCTTATAAGTAGCTGGGTTCTCATGAGTAGCAAACTGGTTAAATGATGGCACTCTTTATGGACTAATATTTTTTCAAAAACTAGCTGCAGACTTGCGATTGCGACATCTGCTTAAAATTGTCTTAGTTGTTTGTAGGTAGGTAGGTTAGTCAAGAAAGGTTCTCCATGAGACTTTGCACAATACATGCTCAACTGTCTCTAGCTCCTCAGCATTCTTACATAATATGTTGAAGTCCGGTATGGTATTGCCCCATTTACTCGTAAAAGCCCTAACAGAACAATGACCTGTCAAAAACTCTATAAGGAACCTCAGACCACCTCCATCCAATCCTAATAGAACCTTGGTTGCCTTTTCATTCAATCCGGGCCATTATGCCCTAGACACCCTGCAATCCGTGCTATCCCTCTAAGAAAGGTTAACGGCATCACGGAATCTATCAAGGATCACCTCTTAGTAGTGTTATAAGAGGGGTTTTACTCCTCCATCTCTTGCCACCGAGTCCAGGTTCACTCTCGAGAGTTCTTTCGCCATCTTCCTTGCAGTGTCCGGGCATCCAACACATCCTTATTGTGACATGCCTCATGAGTTCCCTCAAGGCATTTCTACACCGTGCGGCTAGGCAAGATCACACTGTATAATAGGGCGGGTTTATTTTTTTTTAATCCTATAGCAAAACGTAAACTAAATAAAATTCTTAAAAAATTCTCCGAAGAAACCAAGTATCTAAAATAAAATCAGCCTTTGCCGAAAAAAAAATCTATATATATAAAAATGAAAAATGTTTGTCTGTTTGTTTGTTTGTTTGTTTGTATATTGGCTTATAGACTCCTAAACTACGGAACCGATTTAACTGAAATTTTTACAGTAACATCACGTCCTTAAAATAAAATAGGCTACTTATTTTTTCGATAGGGGCAGGTAAATTGGTACCCCCCATAGGATGCCAATATTAAATATCGCATATCTTAAGAGCAGCTGCACGCATTTTGTTAAACTTTTGGTGGTAGGATCTTCTGAGCCCCAAAATTGAAATAAAATAGCAGCAGGGGAAGTAGTAACCTCATAGAACGCCAATTTTTAATATCGCATATCTTATGAACCGTTATAGTAAGAATGTTCAAACTTTGTAGAAGTCACACTTTTAGAAATAGAAATAAAGCGGTAGGCGCAGTGGAGAAACACCTCCCATAGGATGCATATATTAAATATCTCTCAACTGAAGAATTATTAAAGGGAGAGTCTTCAAACGTGGTTAGAGCAGTGTAGCGAAGCGCACCGGGTTAAGCTAGTGTTTGATAAAATAGCTTTTTCCAAAAAAGAAATCGAATTTTATGAATAAAATTGTTTAGCAAGGTAGTTCTTGAGCTTTATTTTTATTGTTTGTTTATAATTTTATATTTAATATTTTTATAAGGAACATGGATTAAAAAATTTTTCTTTTATTATTTTAATATAAAAGATTGGAAATACAAAAAAAAAAAAAAGTTTAACTCAAAAAATTGTTTTCAGTATTTATAAAATAACCTTTTTTTGTTGCGATAAACAATTCTTATTTTATAATGCAAATAAAAACCAACAAAAAGTATTTCTAGCGCTATATTGGTCAATAAGGAACTCTTTTAGATGATCAGGAATCAATCCACAGAAGCATGGTGTCGTTTTCACGCACTGGTATCTACCAATATAAAGCGAATTGTTTAAGATTTTCATGAATTCTGTTTTTTGTTATTGCTCTATGGTTCTTATTAAGCAAACCTTTTAGTTTCTTCACTACACTTTTTTCGTTGATAATTTCAACATTAATTTTGGTCCAAATTTCGATAACTTTTTTAGCAACTCGTGGAAAAACCTTTCATATGAAAGGGTTATTTTCTTAATAAAAAAATTGTATTCTAAAACATCCCGATTATTTGGCAAATTCAATTCGCTTGGAAAGCCAAAAGCAATAAAATTCTAAATGGGCAAAAAACTTGGGCCGGGAAAATTTTCCAAGTCATAAGAATCGATGGTCATTTACGATAACTCCATTATTAAATTTTTAAAAATTTGTAGCAAAACACGTTTTTTAAACACGAACAGTTAAGTGCCCAAATTAATCAAAACAAATAAATTTAGAAGTCACAGAAAACTAATTAGAGTTGAAATAAACTGGATTAGAGGTCATGCTTTTTTTCTGTTTTAAGAAGAATATTTTGCGTATTTAATTACAAAAAAAAACTATAAAAACTCTATATTTATAATATAATAAAACATAATATATTAAAAAAAAAAAAAAAATTATTTTAGCGAAAGAAGAGGAAAAAATGTTCAATTCGAGAGGCGCGGATTAGGGTTTGATTTTAGACACATGGTTTCTTCGGAGAATTTCATTTCATTTTTTTTTTCATTTTTTTTTTTTCACCCATACAAATCAACCCGCCCTACTGTATAACCTGAAATTTAAATACCAAGTCAAGGCTTTGTAATACAATATTAATTTTTAGCACATTTTATTTGGCCTTGCAGCCTACATAAGCTCTTTATTGGTAGTACTGGAAAAATAAGATCTGTATCTTTGCCCAATGAAATGATTTCAGAGGAAGAATTGGAGTAAGGAAATAAAGGCTTCTGAAATTATAGGGAGTTTCACACTAGAAAACTGTGTTGCGAATTAATTACGAGCGATCTATTAAATACTTTACTCTATACTTTGAACCCGTTATGTCATCAATCTCGTCAAAGACATCTTATAAACACATTGATCATCCATCTTCTTAATAAAGTAAAATAAATTGTAAATTTAAAGTGCTTATTTGTAATTCATTTAAAAATTATATTGGAATAATACTGCATGTAGGGTACTTTAGCAATCTCTCACATATTTTGCAATAGCATCAAGAAGATAATCAAAGAAGTCAAACTGATACAGTTGTTCATTAAAGAATTTTATAGTCAAAAGAGTTTCTATCTACACTGAAAGAAAAATGCTTCATTGTTTAATGAATCGTTTTTATAAAAAAAATTTCACTGGTTAAATGAAAATGTTCATTGTCCAAATGGAATTTAGTAGTTATAATAAAGTATTTTCGTTCAAATCTATTCATTGGATTTCGTAATTACTTTAAAAATTTTCATTGGATATATGAAATGTCCAAGTCAAACAAAAAATTTTAATTGGGAACATAAAAAACAATACACAAAACAAAATTATATTATATAAAAATTTAAGATTTTATTATTTCATGCATCTAATGTAACATGCGCATCTAATGTAATATGCCATTAAATTTATGAAATCAAAAATTTTTTATAAAAGTTACATATTCCAATAATTGAAAAAAAAAATATTTTTTACATTCAAATAACTCTATAGTCTCAATCATTAAAAGTATAAAAATATTTCGAAAAAGCATGCCTTTATAAATTTAAATTTTCATTATGACAATGAAAAATTTCATTATAGTAATGAAACAAAAACTTTCAATCCATAAATACGTATATTTTCTTTATTATGTACATACCTAAATACATATAGTATGTACTAAGTAATGAACAAATAAATGTTCTCCTTTAAAAAAAACACACCATTATTTTAAACAGTTGTCAACCAAATGATGTATACGAAAAAGCTTGTTCTCTCTTTATGTGGTCTTTTTTTTATTATGCGTTAGCAAAAAAATTAACGTTGTTATTGTTGTTATGTTACGACAATTAAATCTCATATTTACGCTTTTAATTGAGTAATGCCAAAAAACATAGTTTTTTTTTTTGAAAAACTACACTACCCCAGTAGGCTAGCTGGTAGTGAGCTAGTCTATCAGCGCCGAGGTTGCTGGGGGATCGATTCCAGCCAGCGACTCTGGTTAAAAAATAAAGTTGAATAAGAACAACTTTGATTAAAAAAAAAAAAATCAAAAAAAAAAATAAGAGTCTAACAGGGCCGAGGTTGCGGGATCGATTCCCGCCAGCGACTCTGGTTAAAAAAAAAAAGTAAAAACAACTTTGATTAAAAAAAAAAAAAAAAAAAATTAAATAAAAAAAAATTTTTTTTAAACTTTTTTCAAAGTATTCATCCAATGAATAACATTCATAGATCTGATGTAATGTTTCATCTAATACATTTTAATGAAACAGGTTTCATTGATCCAACAAAGCGCTGCATAGGTTCCTTTTTAATGCAATTTTTCATTAGATTAATGTCAAAATTCATTGGTATTCTGAAGAAAATTCTTTCAGTGTAACAACATATAGCACCCACTGTATTGAAAATATCTGCCTAATTTTTAACGAGCTTATTGCGCCCATCAATTCCTATGATTCATTCATAAATTTTTTGTATATCAGATTATTAGTTTGGAAGATATGGGGTTTTCCGCCGACTAAAGAATTTCATCAAAAAAACTGCTCTTGTATAACACTAGGTAGCGCCCGCTGTATTTAAAAAAAACTGACTAATTTTTTACGAAGCTTATAGACTACACTCTTGCCTATAATTCGTCCATGAACTTTTTGTAGAGCAGGCTATTAGTTTAGAAGATATAATTTTCCCGCCGTGTGTGTCGTGCTAAAAATTTTGAGTGGGACACAAATCAGCTGTTTACGTTAAAAATACAAGCGCGCTATATTGATCGATACACGGGAAAGGCTGTTATATAAATATGAGTTTTGTTTGGCTTAAGAATCAGAGAATTCGACTTATGATTTCACCTAGCGCCCATACAGATATCCTCGCGAATAAAGATTTTAACAAGATCGCTTTCCTATCCCTAGAATAAAAAGGTCTTCAGAAAATTAATTTAAATTGGTTTTCTACTATGATTTGTTAATATTTTAAAAATCCGTAACTGTTATAACAAACTGACTTAATTTTCACCCTTTCAGACTTCTGCATCGCAACCAAAAATAAAGATTCATTCATTTGCCTTCGTTGACACCATGAAAAATATATATTTTTTTTTTGCTTTTTTTCTTATTAATGCGACAGAGGCAACAGCAATCAAATTCATTTAAAGCCACAATCATGATGATGGTGGTAGGGCATCACGACTATGACGATGTTGCTGATGCTGTTGACTGTGATGGCGATGTGATGGTGTTGATGATAAGACATTTGTGTACATGCTGTAACTCTCTATACACAAACAAATAAAGAGATTAAAAAAAATAAAATGGCAAAATGTGCAAATTGAAGAAATTGTAAAAATGAATTGCTTTCTATTTGCCACATACAAAACTGTTAAACGAACATGAAAATAACTCATGCAAAAAATGCCAAAACGAAAGAAAATTAACAAGAAAACATCACAGAATTATAATTTGTTAAAAAAAAAAAACACACAACCAACAAGATTTAAATAAAAATTTTATTATGACCAGTGTTGCCAGAAGTAGGGGAAAATCCCTACTTGTAGGTATTTTTGATACTAAAATAGAAGCGTAGGAAAAATCGAACAGATTTTTCAAAATTTTCAAAATGTAGGGATTTTTTCGTATTATTAATAAAAAAGGGTTTTTAATGATATTTTATTGTCGAAAACGGTTGAAAAAAATTGTTTCCCCTAAAATAGCTTCTAATTTCTAGAGTTGTTTGTGGCTTAAAATGTTGGCGACACTAATATGTATGTATGTATATGTTTTTTCTAAAAACATACATATTTTTTTTTTCAATAGGTGTGATCCTGTACTTTTTGGGTAAAGTTCGTTTAAATGAAAGTAAACAAAAGTTTCTTTCACTAATAGACAAAAATGAACAAATGTACGGGAACAATACAAACCAAATTTCTGATCCAAAAGAAAACGGGTTATATGAAAATGTGTAAATAAATACATAATTGACACATTAACGTGCATTAAAGTAAAATTTGAGCATTTACTTACATTTTTCCACATTTTTTATTATTTATTTTATAAATATTTCTTATATTGATTATTTTTGTTAACTTGCTGGCAGTTTTTTATTTTTTTTTTTTTGACACAGCTGATTGGTTAGAATTTTATCAATTTGCCGAAAGAAAAAGTACGGGCTACTTCGTAAAAGCTCTCCCACTTTACCAAACTTTGAGTACGGGAACAGTTTTCGGTAAGATTGGGATCTCGTTGAGTACGGGATCACAACTAATGTTGAAAGACTTAATTCAATTTTATTAAAAGTACATACAATTGTATTTTTTTTTTTTAGTTTTGTACTTATTTTCTGTAGAATCTTTAATATACATATTCGAATTAAATTTATTTCTTGTAACCAATGTTTTTTCTTCTATTTTAATGATAATAATGCGTAGGGATTTTTGTAGGGGAATTTTTTTAGCATGTGTAGGTATTTCTTCGAAAAATACACTGGCAACACTGATTATGACAGACATTTTTCTATGGCGCTATTTTTCTTTATCATTTTAAGAGGAAACTAAAATAAATTTTTTATAATTACTTAGAAGACATTTCAAAAAGTTATGACAAATAATTAAAGTCAAGTCCAGATATTTAAGCTTTTGTTAGAAAACTACTTTGGGTTTACCCCTTACCCAGTTAATGATGTCTTAATAATTTCCTTGAAGGCGCGTATAATACCATAGAACATCCTTGACGATGCGTAGGGGATCGTCCAAAGAAATCGCTGACGATTTTTTCACACAAGTGTCCGGAAAATCGTTCACCACATTATCGATCATTATGTTGTTGATGATCATACACTGCGACACTGTCGTTGGCGATATATGGACGACAGTATCGCTTCGCAGCGGTCAATATTAAATGGACCAGGACAAGTGCCAGGCCTATTTGAAGGCTTCTATAGTCCTTTCTAAAAGATTCGCTTCGAAGTATGCCTTCTAGAAGGTCTTAATTTATTTTCCTTCCAAAATATTCAGTACACATTCGGAGAAAGGAAATTGTTTCGTTTTATTTATTTTTTTAGTGACCTTCCTTACTTTCTTTTTTGCGAAGGGAACGAAGTTGTTATTAAAGAGAGTGTGGAAGAGCTTGCATTCAATGACAACCTGTGTAAAAAATTAATAAGTAAGACATCCGGCGAGAAGGCCTTGTGTCTGCTAAAGGCCTTATATTAGGCCTCTTTACTCATTCTTGTTACCACTGGGTTATGATGTTGTTGACAATCATATGGACGAAAATATCGCTCATATTGTCATTGACAATCTATCGACGACATTGGCGCCATAATAAATATTTCATAAATATTCTTAAGAAGAAAAAATTGTTTAAATGCACGACAATTTAAATATTTTTGTCCATCAGAATGTCTTTAACAAAATGGAATTGACGAAATGTTTAAAACACTGTCTTTCATATATTCAACAATAAAACTTGACTCACGAAAAAATACATGCAATAGTCGCTTATATTGCCCTCAATAAAGATTTATTTCAAGACAAATTTAAGAAAATTTCTGCTTAAAAGTCGTAAATACGATTTTAAACACAACAAAATACACGTTTTGTTCCACGACAAATTCTTAAATGTCCTGAGGACATCGTTGAAGAATTTTGCATCTATCACCATTTTGCCAACTGGGTAGTATTAAATATGTATGTATGTCATTATTGGGAAAAGCTACTTTAAACCAAATTTTCTAAAATCTTGTTTTCATCTTCTTTCCTCCATCTGTTAATTAATTTATCTTAATTTCCAAACGACAATTTCATTATCCCCGGTATCAAAATAAAATATATTATAAAGATTTTTTTAATGAAATGGTGTTAAATTATTGGGTGTAAAATTTAAGAAATATGTTTTCAAATGTTTAACAGTAAATTCCCTTTCCATTTGTCAAAATTGTTAACAGACGCTTTGGCATCAGAGTTGTAATGGTGTTAGTGTTGATTAATGCATTTGTTGTAACTGTAAAAGTAAAATCATAGCAAAAAATTTTCTAGATAAATCTTTTATATTGTCCATGTTTTTAGCATAACAATTGTCACATTTTGATGATGATTTCTTTGACTCACTGTCTCTTATTGGTTTCCTTCCTCCCACTCTCTATCTCCTTCTCACTGTCTTTCTTTCTTTCTTTCTCATTAGTGTTTATTTAGTTATCTAGATTTGAATTAGAATTTGTTTTTTATCATTTCGTTTGTAATTTATTTTCTATTTAAATGTTGTCTTTTATTTGCATAAAACGCTTTTTGTAGCAAAAGTTTAACTTGACTCATTAATTTTACTGTGAGACATTTTTTGCTGTTTGTGTTTGTGAAATTAATGGAAAAGTTTAATTGTTTGGGATGATTCAAGAGAAAAATTTATAGTGATGATAATTTTGTTAAAACTGTTTTAATTGTTATCATGAATACAGTCTTTCGTGAGTAATTGCACGCAAAAAAAATAAAATATATTTTTTAATTATTTTGCAATTAGCCGCAACTTTTTGAAGCAAAATTTTTCAACTATGTTATACACTCAAAAGACAAATCAATCCATCCGTACTCAAATCAAGTCAAAGCGGTATAAATAGTACGGTGAGTACGTATTTTCTTAAATCAAGCACAAAAAGATTGATTCAAGTACGGATTTTCAATCGCAAAATATTTAAATTATCCATATTCAATCCCGTTTCGTACTTGAAATAATCCGAAAATGAGATTGAGTTAAGTAAAATTAAGATTGAATAAATCTCAAAATGCGCTTTATTAAGAATTATAAAATTATTTTAATCCGAATTCGTACTTAATAATTTAGATTGATTTATGGTATAACGGAATGATAAACCACCAATATCATGCCCGATATGGTTTTTATTTTAGAAATCTTATGTACATATTTAACTTAATATTTAACTTATCACAAAAGAAAAGAACAGCATGATATTGCCAAATTATTAATGTACAAATCGCATACCAAATCATAAAGAGGCACAACGCCAAATTCGTCTTTAACATATCTAAAAATTGAACTTGATTAAAAAAATTACGACCATGTTTTTGAAGACAGTTTTCTGCCGCTCCTAAACAAATTTTGAATTTAAAGTTGTTCCTGTTTATGATATAGTGTGCAAAATGCTTGCATTAATTAATAAATGATCATATTATGGTATATTGCAGTTTTCTGCAACCATTCCGTATGATTTGTCTAAAATCTTTTCAGTTTTAAAATTTGTTTTTAAAAATCTTTTGTATAAATCGGTACACAGAAAAAAATAAAAATTGATTTCAATTAAAAAATTTGTGATATTAATTAAAAAATTTGCACCAGTAAACAAATTAATAGTATCAATTAAACCAGTTAATAGTATTATTTAAACGTTTAATTTACTTGATTAAACGTTTAATTCACTTGATTAAATTTTTAATTAAAACTGATTTTATTTTTGATTAATGCTTTAATTGGTGAAAAATTTTGGAGAATTTCTTCTGTGTAAAGACAAAACAGTTAAAAACACTTTCCTCCCCTGTTTGCGAACCGATGTGAACAAAAATAAAACACCATCCCAGTAAAATATTTTATCATTTTGCGAAGCACTTAAGGTACATTTAAAAAAATAAGCGCACAATTATGCGCTTCGCAATAAGACATACAGAAAAGCAGTAAAGTAAGTGCAAGAACTCTCAACAACTTTTATAAAAAAAAAAATAACATTTCAAGTGCTACGGCATTCCCTTACTACGAAGCAGGTTTGTAAGGGAGAGTACTTAAAAATAACTGTATCATTACATTCAGTGTGTAAAGCTGATCGTAACATCTAACAGTTTTTATATGAGCTTAATAATGCGCTTTATGTGTCAAAAATGTATTGCCTCAAAGTGGGAACTCGCCATATAAAATTAATGTCTTCCGTTAGCGCAATGGTAAGCGAAACTTTTATGTTTCTCCTGCTTCGTTGGAAGCTCCATTTTTTATTGGGACTTAAAAGGTATTTACTTCCATAAGTGCACAATTAAAAATTATGAATTGCTTATAAATCTTGTTACTATATACTTTTTTCAAATCTGAGGGGGTAAAAACGGTCATTTCATATCTCCAAAATTAAAAGAAATTCCAAAAAATTGAATACTTATCGTTGTTAACTAGAAACATAAGGTACAGGTATCTGGTTCTTTTTTAAAATTCGGCCCTTTTAGGGTGTAAACGGGTATAATCTGTATTTTTAAACATCTTTGTCATCCCATCTATCTTCAAAATCAGTAAACATAGAAATAAAGATTATACCAAATTTGTAACTCATCTAAAAAAATACATATATGAATTTGGTACTTTTTCTTAAAGTTTAAGGAGTGAAAATTTAACTTTTTTTGCACAGTCGTTTTAGAAACATAAATTTTTGGCACAAAAAAATTTATTGGCAAAATTCCGAAATTATTTTTTTTTAATAGCAAAAAGTATTGGAAAATTCAGCTATAGTATAGACATATAGAAAACAAAGTTCCAAAGAAAACAAGCCATAAATGATTAATAACTTTTGATTTTATTTAGAAAAGATAAAAGTATAATCAAATTTAAGAGTTTCATAAAACGCCATATTAGTATCGGAGCCCCCTAAGGGGTGCAGATAAAGCGCAAATGTATTTTGAGAAAACGAAAAACTAATGAAGGTCGGTCATACATTTTATTCCCCTAGGCAGTTATAATAATTTTTTTTTTTCAATATATATACAAAATTAGTTTTAATTAAAAAATTTAATCAAGTGTATTAAAAGTTTAATCAAGTGAATTAAGCTTTTAATCAAGTGTGTTAAACGTTTAATTCACAATATTAATTTGCACCAGTAAACAAATTAATAATATCAGTTTAACGTTTAATTCACTTGATTAAACGTTTAATTCACTTTATTAAACGTTTAATTCACTTGATTAAAAGTTTGATTCACTTAATTAAATTTTTAATTAAAACGGATTTTATTTTTGATTAATGCTTTTACTGGTGCAAAATTTTTTTCTGTGTACTTTTAAACTTTTTTTTAAATCGGATATAGAAGGCCAAGTATTTTTTCTTGCAAATGGTGGTGTCGCTAAAGATTTTTACTTTAACTCTGTGGCTGCAACGGTTTTAGCATCATATTCTGAAGCAATAGATAACATCGTGAAAATTGCGGCCAAAATTCGTGACATACAAGTTCAACGAACCACAAATTTGGCTGATATAAGACGAATCAATGACCTTAGTGAAAACAAAGCACAGATACCGCTCTTCGTAATCTTCGATCAGGAGAAGCCTATCAAGGAGTTTACACAATGCTTCTAGTCGAAACTTATATATGTTAAATTCCTGCTGTGAATATAATTGTACCGGACCACTTCGAGAAAAAGTTTCGGCAATTGTCAATTTCCCTAGACCTAAAGAGAGTGAACGGGATGCTTCGTTTTGTAGAAATAGTTAATTTTTATAAAAGAAATAACTTTGGAAATTTAAGATGAAGAGACTCAGAACAGAACAAAGAGTCAAAGTTGTCCATTTTTATTTTTTAAGTCATAGTTCGATTGCTCAGACACAAAGATTACATAGAATTACATACATAATGAGCGATTAGACCCATTTTCACCTTAATGGTAACTCTAATAAATATAAAACACAAAGATGCCCACTTTGGTGTGGAATAACTAAAGAACATTTCTGAGGCTGCAGGTTTAGAACAATCCAGAATTGTGGTTCCAACTATATGGACCACAGCTAACACAGCTCGTTCAACTATATATCTTTGTGGCGATCATAACTTCACTTATGCGCCACCCTATATCTTTTGTCCAAAATGGAAATTAAAAAACGATAATACTCCAATAATGTGGACGACTGATGCGATTGCTGCATTTAACAAATGTAAAACTGATTTTTGTAATGCTGAAAATCTTCCTCACTCTTCCGATAAGTTTCCGGTTTGCGTAATGATTAGATGTCACTATTGGAGGTGTATAACAGCAAAAGTCTATCGATGGTTACAAGCATTCCATATGGACAAAATTGTTTACATTTCAACATCGAATTTGTTAAAAACAGAGCATAAACATTTTTTTATACTGATGACGATTTTGGGTGGTTGACTACTTAAGTGCTAAACAAAAAACTATTTTAACTTCTACCTTAACTTCTATTACACTGGTCTACAAATTTGAAAAAAAAAATGACTGCAGAATCAAAGCATGTCTTTTAACTAATCTGGGTGCGCAGAATTCGAATCTGGCATAAAAATTGGACTATCTCGTCTTGTTCATTTTTATCTCATGCTGGCAATAGTGTAAAACAGTCAATACTGACACTCAATTTCACAGTTATTTATTTGACAGAAACCCAAATTCATTCTAAAACTTCATAGTTTCATAATTGGTTAAATTTAAAGGGCCGATGTTGATTTTTAATAAAACACAAATTATTTAGGAATTTATAGTCATTTCTTTATATTATGATAATATTGGTATGGTTTAATTATGTATGGAACAAAATATCGAACAAAAAGCGGCACACCTCCGTCCGATGGTCCAAATTTTCGACGACGCTGAAGCATAATTGAGGTAAATGTGCCGAATTATCTCATCCTTTAGCTCTTGAATTGTTGCTGACTTATCGACGTACACCTTTTCCTTAAAATTACCCCAAAGAAAGAAATCCAACGGTGTCAAATCACATGATCTTGGCGGCCAATTGACATCGCCACCACGTGAGATAACACGCGTAAAAGAGACATCGTTTCGTTAGCCTTGTGGCAAGTGGCACCGTCCTGTTCAAACCACATATCGTCCACATCCATATCTTCCAATTCGGGCCATAAAAAGTTCGTTATCATCTCACGATAGCAAACACCATTCACAGTTACAGCCTGACTGGCCTCATTTTAATAAAAATACGGCCCGATGATGCCGCCAGCAAACCAAGCAGTCACTGTTTGTGGGTGCATTGGTTTTTCGATAATCACGCTTTGATTATCGTTCGCCCAAATGCGGCAATTCTGTTTATTGACGAATCCACTGAGGTGAAAATGTGCCTCATCACTGAAGATGATTTTTTTCGAAAATTTTTCATTCACTGTTGCCATTTCTTGCCACCATTCTGACCATTGACGACGTTTGAAATGGTGAAGAGTCTTAAGTTATTGAGTCAATTGCACCTTGTAAGCGTGTAAATGCAAGTCTTTATGCATAATGTTCATCAACGACGAGCGTGAGAGGTGCAATTGTTTGGCACGAAGACGAGTTGACGTGGACGGCTCTTCAGCCGCACTATTGCGAACACCAGCAATATTTTCAGCAGTACAAGCTGTACGAGCATGCACTGGTGTTTTTACATCTCCTACAGACCCGGTTTGCTCAAATTTTTTTACGATTTTTCCGATTGTACGCACATTTCTTCGATTTAATTGACCGAAAAAATCACGAGGTACACGATATCATTTTGATTTATCGCCGATTTTCATAATAACTTTAACCCGTTGCTCGATTGTGTATCTTTCCATTATTCAATTGAGTTAGTCTGAAATTGAGAAATGTCAAATGAAATGCAGAAAAAACTTGACATTTAGGTGTGTGGTTCACATTCAACATCGGTCCTTAACATTTAACCACCCTTAAGTAGCGTTTAAGCATGTCAGGGAGACCGTGTGTTACTGATTCAATCTATTTTTGCTTTGTGTTTTGTGAAAAATTGAAGGAATAAGACTATTACAAAAAAGCTTTATAAAATACATAACTGAAATTTAACTCATAGAATAAATTCGAAAAATAAAAAAAAAAATGTTGGAAGTAACCTACAAAAGGAAATAATTCCCAGTTTCTATTTGTTATAATAGTTGAGTTAAATACATTCAATTTATACAGTTTCTAGTTGGAAAAAAAGGATATGCAATATCAGCATCATTAAAAAATGCAAATTTACAGAAACTTGGACAAACCGTGGACACCGATAATGTTTTGAATTTTCTTTATTCGCGACGAACCAGGGGAACGTGCTCACCAAGATTTAATAAAAATGGAATTTCTTTCAAAGATTTTGGGACGAAAGCATGCTGGGAGACTATTGCTGGACTCTAATACGTGAAACCGAAACAACAAAATACAAGCGACGTCAAATAATGCCATTCACTTTTGAAAATTCATTGATTTTTAAATAAATTAGTTAAATTGTTGTAAAAAACGAATAAAAACATTTTTTGTAACTTTAACACCTGACGTGATAGAAAAACCAATTACAGACTCGAATTAAGCGCACCAAATTACCCTTGAAAAGATATTTGGTTACTCCAGTCCAAAATCTTGTTGGCTAGTGTTATAATTTTTTTTTTAAAGTAAAACTGTAGAAATACAAGTTACATAGCTTACGAGAAATAAAGAAATTGCAAACGAAGTTCTTAAACGGTTCAGAAAGTTATGCTGAGTCGAACTACTGCATACTGGAATCCTCTTTATTAATACTTATACCAAAATGGCATATGCCACATTTCATTTCATTTAATCTTATATGCACATGTCAATCCTTAATTGATAAATGGCTCTTTTAACATATTCCCTTTTATAAATCAAATGGAAGTACAAAAATTTAACATAATTACCAAACAAAACGTTTGTCAATATAAGAAAAATTACTTGACAAAGAATTATTATTTGATTTTTAGCAAAATTTAAATTTTCAACTTTTTTGCTTATTTGGGCTCCTTCACACTTTGAACTCCCAGCTTGTGTAAAAATAATTCTTGCTTTCTTATTTTTTTTTTTATGCATATTCTTTTATGTGTAACACATGAATATTAAAGAAAATGTTTGTAGCTTAAAACAATATTATCCAAGGAAATTAATAACGTTATTGGCAGGATATTAATATTTTTACACACACACTCTACCACCAGAGCACATCACAGAGGGGCCGATGGAAGCTTTTAATATTTTGTATTTCTTTCATCTTGTTCACATATTTTTTTTCCTTCCTTATTTTAAAGAATAAAATAGGAAGAAGAAGAAAAAACAAACGTGCCATTCTACAGACACACATATTAAAACAGTCAAGCTATTTAAACAGCAAACGAAGAAAGGAAAGTTCGAAAATATAACACTTATCAACTGCGAGTAAAAAATTAAATAAACCGACTCGTATAAAAATAATCCAATAAAGATCTTTGTTTTTTCTACAAAAATGACGCACACGACTTTTAAAAACATTAAAAAATTCATTTTTATTCATAAAAATATGTTTGATTGTATAAATTTTTTGTATAAAGCTGTGTGTAGTTGTAAAATTTAATGTCGATTTTAGACTTACAAACATGTATTAAAAATGTTACGCATACCAAAGTAAGTGCTGATTCACACGCAGCAGGTTTAGCTGATCAGCTTTTGTCAAGCTTTCTTTTCCAACCAATACAGGATTTTTTGGTTTCGTCAGTTTAAATTTTCCTTCGCGCAAACATAATCTTATATATCTTGTATAGAATTTTAGGAATAAAAAAAACAAAAGAAAGAAACACTTATAGAAGACGGTCAAGTCTCTGCATAATTTCATTATCTTAACCCTGCTACAAACTCAAGACTTGACGACACAAATCTGAAGCGTGTAAATTAGCACTAAAGATATGTTCGCACTTAACAAATGTTTGACGAAAAATCCTGAAAAAAGTGTGACCATGTAAAATCAACAATCAACAAGCACAATTCTTTTTAACCATTTTAAGCAGAATGCGATTTATATGTCGTTACCTTAAAGCAAAAGGACCTAACAAAACAAAATTTAACAAATAAGAGTGCTATATTCGGCAATGACAAAACTTATGTACAATTCACCATGGTGAGATAAGAACAAAAAGTTGTACATGTTCTTTAGATATAAATAAATATTAAAATGAGCCACGCCAACTTTTCATTTCGTCATGCCGAAGAATATGACAAAATCAAAAAATTTATGTACCTAAGTCCATTTCCTTTATTGCCAAAGTTGATGTTTGAAATGCGTTTTATAATTTTATAATCTTTAAATCGTTTTTTAGAACATAAAAAAATTAAATAAAAAAAATTTATTTTTAAAAACTGGGACATCCAAATTCGAACTGGCAACCTCAAGAGTCTTAGGCGGGAACTTAGACAACTCGGCTTCGAATGCTTCTACTGAAGAAGCCTTAAATTAGAATATACTGAGTCTACTAGTTTGTTTCTTTATTTAAGCGACATATCATGTACATACATAAATGTGTATGGGTTTATATGCGTAAAATTAAACACATTTAAATAAAATCCACCACTTGTGGTGAAGGATAAAAAAAAACACGAAAAAACCACAAACAAGAAAAATGCAAGAAGAGATCAAACAAAGCAACAGCTACTTAAACGAAACACACCAATTACTAAAGCAATGCCTACATACATATATGTGTATGGGTTTGTATGCGTAAAATTAAACACATTTAAATAAAACAACAAAAAAAATTATAATTGAAAAATTAAAGGCAGTCGTGGTTTTTTGGTCATATCTCAGCCATTTGTGTACCGATCTTGCTGAATTTCAATAGAAAGAAATGTGACATAAATGTAAAACAACCTAAATGTCTGGAGCAGGGCTGCCAGAAATTTTCAGCAAGAAATCTTAATTTTGACCGAAAAAAATCTTATTTTGAAAAAAAAAAATCTTTTTTTTTGGAAAAAAGTAGTTTTTTTATTAAAATTAACTTTAAAACACATCAATATGTATTTCTACAGCTGCCAACTTTTTTTGAAGATTTCCCACCAAATCGGACTTCAAAACCGCTAGAAACCGCTAAATATTCAATTAAGCGGGATTTTTCTTAAAAATACCTCTAAAATCTAAACATTTTCAAACGTTTATTTATATAAATCTAGATATACAGGGGTGTCATGGAAATCGAAAACGCAAAACGAAAGAATTTTAAGAGTCGTTTTTCAATAAGATTTCTTTAATAAAAAAATTGTATGACAATTATTATACAAATTATGCTCTATTAAACAGAATTTTTTAACAAAAATTGTAAAAATTAGATTAAAAGTTTAATAAAAAGAACAGCCGAATTCTTTCGTTTTACGTTTACGATTTCCATGACACCCCTGATAAGCTCCTTTTTCAAAAGTATTTCGATGCACTTAAAATTACCTTTTCGGATTAAACATTTTTCCATTTAATGTCTTTCCTATTATTTAATTTTTGCGAACCATAGTCTGACTCACTGATGGGATGTAGGTTATCAAAGACCGACTATACTTTTTAACTTGTTTTGTTTTTATTTTTTTATTATTCAATAGAAAAGTGTTATGAGTTACTATGTATTCTTTTTTATTTTATAGCGAAAATTTGGTACAATTTATGTCATCTTGGTATTATTTTGCCATTGAGACGGTGCAATTTAAGAATTGTCAGATCCCAACAGTGGTCTGACTTGCAATATTTTCTGTTTTTGCAAAATAAAAAGCGCGCAAAACTTACACCTCATTAATCACCCTTGAACGCCTAACAGAGGTTGCTTTTTAAAGGCCCAACCATAATATGCATAGCGTTGCTTAACCTATTAACAAAAAGTCTCTCAAATGTACTAAAAAAAAGCAAAAATAAAATCAACAAACTACGTACGGAATGTGCGATCAGTTTCGCACCTCGCAAATGACAGCTTCATAAAATTTAACAAAAAGTTTCCTTAAGTTCAATATAGCTAGCCTAATATGATTAACATGTATTCGTATATTTGCTTAAGCCAACTTAAGCACATTATGGTTGGGCCTTAAGTATTTTTTTTTGTCCAGTAAACCGCAAGGTTGCATTATTCAGTTTAAAAATTTTCAAATGGGTTTTTTTCAATTGAACCTAACCTTCTTCTAGACAAAACAAAAAATCTTGTTTTTGGGGAAAAAATCTTAAAATCTTTTTTCGGTTAAAAAATCTTCAAAAATAAGGTAAAATCTTACTTCTGGCAGCGCTGGTCTGGAGTCTCCGGAAAACACATATCAAACGTAAGGCGGACAGACGGACGGACATCGTTAAATCAACTTCTCTCCTCATAAGGACCCAGAATATATGTACTTTATTGGGTCCAAGATAAATATTGTAGAAATTACAAATGGAATGACAAACTTATATTAATATACCCTGTTCCACCTGTAGTGAAGGGTATAAAAATCGACTTTTTCATTTATTCTGATATATTACATATATGCAAATGCCGATAACAGTTTTGGAATCTTGCGACCATAAATAGCGATTTTGTTAACAAAATACAAACGGCAATAGCTACAAAAAAATTATATGATAAACGTAAACAACAGTTTGCGTAATATTATGCAGCGTTGTCAATTGTCAAAAAAACTGGTAGGTTTTACAAGAAAAAAAAGAATAATAATTTATAAACAGTTTAAGGCAATTTATCATTTTAAATAGTTTTTTGCTTTTCCTGTAAAATTTTCAAAATCTTAGATAGGGCCTTTTGCGTTTAAGGTAACGATGTTTGTAATTCAGCGTTTAAAAAACTGCAGTCAAAGTAGAAAAACTGCCATTTCTATCACTTTTTTATTTGTCATTGGCCAAAAAAAAAAAAAAAATAACTGTTGCTTTTACTTCTGATTCATTAAATATAAACCGTAGCTGTCAAACAAACGTTTTTTTGTTAGACAGTTTTTGGTTTCGACAGCAGTTTTTTAAACCCTGATGTAATTTATAAACTACAAAATGCTGTTTGATCTAGTAAGCCTTATGTAAAATCAAATAAATGTTTAATAAAAATATTGGTTACGTGAAGAGCGTCAAATATTGGCTAAGTGTGATCATAGCTTAAGTTACATACACGCATTTACTTTAATAAAAACAAAAAATACAAATGATGGTATTAAAATATAAATGCGTGTTTTAATACGAAAATGATGGGTTTGTATTTGTTTGCTTCATTTTCTTTTTTTTTTTCTTTCTATTTATTTCCATGTCTGTATGTACGAGATTGTTGTGAAATAAATTAAGATTTATGATAATTATTTACATAGCGAGGACTCAGACTAAAAGCACAAACAAAAAGTGTGATTTTTTTTAAATTCTCATCTTTATAATCATTAACGTAGACACAGTTGTGGGAAAATAATAGGAAAATAGAAAAAATAATCCATCACAGCGTATCGTCGGTATGCTGAAAAACAAGCTCAAGTCACATAATTGTGTTTCTTAGCTATTGTAGATTTAAATTGTATGGCAACTGGAAAAATCTTTATGTAGGTTCGATTTGGAAATCGATATTAAAATCTGGGGCCTGATTCTGGTAGTCGTGATCTGGTACACAGAAAAAAAAAACACTCAGGATAAATAAAGTTCTTTATGATTACTTTAAGTACGAATCGTACTCAAAAATTCAATTACGAATAACACTAAAACGCACTCAAAGCAATTCTAAATGGGATTACTTTCGAAAATCAATCCCGGAATTTCTTGAAATAAGTATAAAATTCTTAAATCAAGTTAAAAAAAAGGTTAAACTTTCGTTGTGTTTAACCCTCCGACTTACTCATGTCTTAATTTTCTATACACATTGAAAAAGGTCTGGCCAGACTCATGTGTACCACAAAGAGATAAAAAGTGAATTTGAACTCTTGTTTCTCATTTAGTTTATATTTTTGGTTAAATATGTATACAATAGAAGATTTCTAAAGTAAAAACCATATCGGTCATGATGTTGTTGTTTAATCATTCTGTAAGGTGTAATACGAGCAAGAAAATCAATCATAATAATTTTTTCTTTGTAATTTCGTTCTTGGTGTTTTAAGCCCGAATTCGGGATAAAATCAACTTTATAACACTTAAATCAATCTCATTTTCGGATTATTTTTAGTACGAATTAGTATTTAAAAAAATTTTATAATTCTTGAATCAAAGGCATTTTGAGATTGATTCAATCTTAGTTTTACTTAAACCAATCTCATTTTCAGATTATTTCAAGTACGAAACGGGATTGAATATGGATAATTTAAGTATTTTGCGATTGAAAACCCGTACTTGAATCCATCTTTCTGAACGAATCTGAATTATTTTTTTCGTGTTGTAAAGCATTAATTTAAGTTTCACAATACTTTAAAAATAATTTCGATTCGTCGAGAAAGTACTCGATCACTCTTTGTAAACAAGATGAAACAAAAAAACTTAATACAATTGAATTTTTCGTGCTTTGTTTTACACAAAAATAAGGTGAATCTTGGACACAGACCTTTTTTAATTAAAAAATATATTTTTTGTCGAAATGGAATTTTTTATAAACATGTTTTGCTTGTAATTTTTATTTTGAACTAGCTGACCCGACAGACGTTGTCCTGTCTTAATTTAAATATATTTATTTGTGGAAATGTGTAAACAAAGTAAAAATTAAGGAAAAAAAGACATTTCTGATTGAGGATTGTTTTAAGGATTTTTATTTTTATAAGATTTTGAACATGTTTTATTTTAAATTGAGATCACAGAGATTCGAAAGGTGTTTTATTTTCACTTCGACTGCAAGAACGACGTTCGATTAAAAAAATGCTTTGTTTCGGTTGGTTCACTTTCACCATTTCGTTCATTCCCATGCTTTATGAAACGACATTTTTTGTTTTGTTGTCTGGCGTGTAAACAATAGGGTATTCATTCGGTTAACCGTCAATCGGTTAACCAATCGGTCACACAAAAATTTGATAAATTTATTTTACTTTAAATTGTTTACATTGTTTTTATTCACACGTATGTGGGTTGTTTTTATATATTAGTAACACTTTCTTACGCCTTTAACTCCTAAAATACTAAACCGAAAATGTTGATATTCTTCCGAATGATGTATTTTTTTTTCTCGATGTATACTGCAGGCGTTAGCGGTATTAAAAGAAAGCGACTTTCATATTAATACATAGAGATAATGATTATTTTTGTGTGTGTATAAAAATTAGTAATAAAAAAATAGCTCTAAAACGTTTCAAAATGATTCGGCTGTCATTTGCGAAAATAGCACTTTCACCAAAAAGCGTTAAGGCTATCACTTAAAAATATTCACAAATCTTATCTAATGTGATCTTAAATCTAGGCTGTAACCGTTGGATATCTCAAAATGTCATTGAACCAGTGTATTTAGGTTCAGCTGTCATTGCATCTAAGACAGTGGTCGCTTAAGGGTTCTCGGAGTCTACTTACATGGACACCCCTATTATTTAATGAGAGAATTTTAAGGAAAATTTATTAACTTTTTTGATAAAAAAAAAAATCGATCAAGTGGGGAAAATCCTGCCAGCCAGTTCAAATTTCTTTAAAATTCTAACTGGGAAACTATTCGGAATCGTTGTAGCAAAAGATTTGAAATATCAGAAGAACAAGACCAGGGGGTGTAGGGCATAGTTAAATGTCATAAAATTACGGGATTTCTTTTTAATTGTTAAGAGAAGTTTAAAAGATAAAATAATATTCTGAGGCTTTTGTTTAAATCGATTTTAAGTTTGTTTTGAAGTAATTTTAATTTGTGTAATTTGCTGTTATTCGACAAAAAGTCTGCTTTCTCCCACTTATTCCTATTTTTATTGTTGTTTTCAGAAAATATTAAAAACTGTTTCCATATTTACTTGTTTTTTTTTTTTTTGCCTCCTTTTATTTTCAGAGCTTGTTTGTCCTTTTTGCTCCTGTTATTATTGTTTCAGTTTTATCTTTATCTCATATAGATGTATTCGTGTATTATCTGCTATTTGTTTGTGAGTGTGAGGGCCTGGCCTGGAATTTTCCCAGTTTGGGTTCGGTTGTAATATTTTGTATTTTGCTTTCCGTTTTTTTTTTTAAATATTTTTGTTGTAACAGAAATGTTAATGTGTATCCCCACTTGTGTGTTGGGACTGTCGATATTGAAATTTTGTGCTTTTGTTTTTTTTTAGGAGTTTGTATATGAATCATATCTTTCTTTGTTTCCTCATATCATTTTAATTTTTTTTTTTGTAATTTGAAATGAAATAATGTAAAAAAACAAGGATATGTTTAAAATGACTTCATAATCCAATTATATTATTTTTTTTTATTATTCTACTTTAATCACCAGCAACAATCAAGGTAATTTAAATAAAAATTATGCAAGTTAGGGCAGAAACAAGGCTTTAAGAGGGTTTTTTGTTTATTTTTTATCGAGTGAAAAATGAGAGCAAATAAGGACACTAATAAGTAAAACATATTATATTTAACGCTTGAAGCTAAGTTGTTATAATAGCAATATTTTTTATTTATTGACTTAGCTTTTCAAATATTTTCAACTAAAGGGTGGCTGAAGAAAGCTGCTACTAAAAAAACTTGACCTGAACGGCAACGTAAACAAACAAAAATGTCGCATATGGAGTGATTCCAACCCAGAAATACTGCAAGAGTGGAAATTGCATCCAATAAGCGTTGAAGTGTTTCTGTACGCTGTATTGTTGGGCAATACTTCTTTGAACAAAACCGACACAGCGTTACGGTTACTAGACACCCTAACTTGAAAATTTTGTTTATTCGAAACTACGTCGAAAGAGAATTCCTTTCAACTCTGTTTAGTTTCAACAAGATGGTGCAACTGCACACATAGCTTTTGCGGTTTTGACCAAATAACGCAGAAAATTGCCTAACAGGCTCATTTCAGGAAAAGCAACCTTCCGTTGGCCCCTGGACGCCTGGCCTAAGGGCGGGCATTTAAATTGAATTATCTCTTAGACCAATTAAAAATATTTTTAATACGACTTAGCGGGGATTTTACATGAATAAGCATTGAATAAATTCAATGCATTAGAAAAAAAGTTATGCCAGTTATTAATATATCAAATCTGTATAATAATTTTTTAATAAAAGAAAAAGTAATAAATAAATAGGTCCGTTAAATAACTTTTTGTTTTTTTTTTTTTTGAAAATGCTATGAAAAAAACTACTGAATATTTTCTCAAATTTCTTTTTTTATTTGAAAGTACAATCCTTCCGGTTAATAATGGAAAATAATTTCATTCAAATGGCTGCCTCGGCTGGCCATGCAGTAGCCTACACAATCGGTCCAATATTTAAGCACATTATCAATTGTGTGCAGCTGTATTTCACCAATGGCCTCACGAATATTGTCCTTTAAAGCGTCAATTGTCTCTGGCTTGTCGGCGAAACACTTATCTTTGACGGCACCCCACAAATAATAGTCCAACGGTGTCAAATCGCAGCTCCGAGGTGGCCAAACGACATCAGCTCTGCGACTGATACTGCGATCTTAAAAACAGGGCGCAAAACATCGAGTGTAGCTTCGGCGGTGTGGCACGTAGCGCCGTCCTGTTGAAACCAAATGTTGTCAATATCCTCCTCTTCAATTTTTGTGAACAAAAATTCGTTCAACATGGCCCGATAACGATCGCCATTGACTGTAACGGCCACTCCTTCCTCATTTTCGAAGAAAAATTACCCAATTATGCCTCTGGACCAAAATCCGCACCAAACTATGACTCGTTTTGGGTGCATCGTGCGAGTTTTCTGTGCCCCAAATGCGACAATTTTGCTTGTTTACATACCCGCCAAGATCAAAATGAGTTTCATCTGAAAAGATGATTTTTTTTGGCAAAATCGGCATCTTCTGTAAGTCGATCGCAAGCCCACTTAGCGAAGCGAAAACGCATTGGATGGTCAGTTGGCTTCAACTCCAGAACCAATTGGACTTTGTATGGCGTCATATCAAGGTCTTTATGCAAAGTTCGTCTCAATGATGTCTCCGAAATGTTCAATTGTTGAGAACGACGGTGAATTGTTGTTGATGGCGCTTCACGCACACTTTCTGCCACATCAGCAATATTCTCGGGTGTACGAACTGTTTTTGGCTTTTCACGCTAGGGTTTATCGATGAGGATGCCAGTTTCTTTCACTTTTTTCACAAGATAACGAACATACGGAGCTGACGGTGCTTCTCTTGTTCCAAAATCCGTACGCAATTTTCGCACACATTTTGCAGCATTACCATGATTTTCAAAATAATGTCGCAATACTTCCCAGCGTTGTTCAAGCGTATACACAGCCATATTCGTTCAGCGGAAGGATAAAACTAATTATCTGTCAAATCAGACATGAGCTAAGTGTTACCATTCACGAAATAAGCACTAGTTGAAAAAAAACGTTAGATGGCGGACCCGTTATAATAAAAACTATAAGTTAATCAGGTATGTTATATAAATGTGATTGCAAATCGATTGCTTACAAAACAATTGTTTTTAAAAGGTGTGATGAATTACAAACGATTTTGAAATGCGTTTTTTTAATTATAGTCCTATTTTTTTTTTTTTTTTGTTGCTTAAAATACCTTTGAATTAGCTTATGAGTATTTGAGTTGCAAAACTCGTTCGTTACAAAATTAAAAATACGCAATGACAACTGATTCTAATAGATTCATGTCCTTTTCCATGTTTTTTCCAACGACATGTATTGATACAATCAGTATATTTCTTCTCATTTGGCGCTTAATGACTATTAGAATCAAATCTCATCTCGTATTTTTAATTTTGTTAGGAACGGGTTTTGTAACTACCTTCTCATATATTCTATACAATTTTATAGAAAATAGACAGGAAAAAAAGAGGAAAATATATACGAAATCAACCAAACTGAGAACGATATTTTCGGTCATAAGTCGTTTTCAAAATCGATTTCCATCACATATCTGAATATCTTAATTACTTTTTTTTATATTTATTTTATTTAATACTAAGGTGTGCAGCCAGATGGCATTGTTGAGGCTAGTTGGCAATACTTAATTCACATTAGGTTTTATCCTAACTACATACATATATAAAAAATTAAGAGGAGAAAAAAATTGTTTATCTAATTTAAGAATAAAAAGGAAATTAACATGCGTATATACAAACAAAGGTATATCAGAAGCAGTAGTTTTATAACATATCTTGAATCAGCGTTATCGTTGTGCGACTTTATTTGCAATTTGCAACTATTTTGACGTTCTGACACTTTTTGTGCGACTTTTTTAAAATCGTCTAGTTTTGCAACTTTTTTTCAACTTTTCGCGACTTTTTGCCTCTTTTTTGTAAGTGAAATACTTTTTTTTTACTCTGCATAATTTCACATATTTTCCCTTAAAAATATTTATTTTGTTTTAAACATTCCCAGATTATTTTGTATCCACACAGTTTCAACTACTAATTGTATATACCTTTTTTGAATCGTGTTAATTGAATTTCAATGCCAATCTAGGATGATTGGCATTATTATTTAAAGCGTTTTAATACCGACTTTTTCACCGCTATTGATCTCATATATTTATTTAAAAATGTTATAAATGGCACAGGCTTTTATTATAGAATTTAAGTTGTTAGAAAGTAAATCCAATAATAAATCATACAATTACATTTCTAAAATTACAAATGTTAACCATTTTTGGCATACAGTAGGAAGTTTAAAAATTGCTTTTAATTAACCATTGAACCTTAATTTAGACAAATAAGCAGCACATGTATTAATTCTACCCCATAACAGTGCGTGTGCTGACATTTTTTTTTTTCAAAATTAGAATTAATGAAAATATTAAATTAAATTTGTATTTCTTCGACCTTTTTTTAAATTATTAAAATAAAAAGTTTTTTCGAGCTCGAGGCCAATTATTTGTAAAAAATATATGTATATTATTTATTAAATTATTTGTTCCAATATTTCGATATCCTTCGGATATCATTATCAAGGCTGTAACAATATAAGAAAAACAACAATTTACGAAACATATTAACAAAGACTGTGCTAAATAAAAATAAAATACATAATTACAACAAAAAATAAAACAAAACACTTACAATGAGTTACAAATATATTTGTAAGAGACGTATTACTATCTCCACATTTAATATTGCACTAACTTAACTATTTAATTTTCTTTTTTATTATGTGTCTATAGCTATTGGCGCAGTTTTCCGTGTCTGTTTTATAATTAATTCTCCTCTCCTTTGGTATATTTATTATATGAAGCATCTCTAAAGTATACCGTTTATTATATTTCGCCTCTCTTTGTAATATCTCCACATTTTTCAAGTTTGGTGTATGCAGTCTCTCTGCACAGTGGGATGCGAGTGCAGTTTTTTGTGTTGATATTTTATTAATGTTTTTAAAATCTGATTTATGTCCAGCTATACGAGTCTTAAGTTTATTTTTTGTAGTACCGACATAAACTTGATCGCATATGTCTTGGTCATTTCCTGCACAACTAATCTTATATACTACGTTAGTGTTATCCAATTTGTCAAGTTTACATTTGTTGTTTGAGAAAAGTTGTTTTAATGTATTTGTCGATGTGTGAGCAATCATAAATTTGTCCTTATTATAAATGTGAGCATTCTTTATTCTCTCTGCGATACTTGGTACATACGTCATTGATTTATATATTTTCGTATTCTCTTTATGTTCCCTAGGTGGTTTTTTTCCATAGTTTTTAATTAAAGTTTCTATTACATTTTTAGGGAAAGAGTTTCTTGTAAGAATACTTTTAATTTTTTCTTTATTGGAAGAATGGAACGACTCATCGCTAATGGAAAGGACCCTGTTTATCAAATTGTTGGCCGTATTCATTATTATCTTTTTCGGTTGGCAAGAATTGAAATTAATAATTCTCCCTGAAGCCGTCGGTTTTTGGTACCAGTCTATTTTAATTTTGTTTTTGCTCCTTATGACCAGGGTATCCAAGTATGGCAGTTTTCCGTTAACCTCCTCCTCCATTGTAAATTTAATGTTTTTATGAAATGCGTTCAGTTGTTCTAAGGTCCTTTCTATTGCACTTATCTTTATAATTCCAAAAAGGTCGTCAACATATTTCGTCAATAATTTAGGTTTTTCGTCCAGATTATTCATGCATGTTCCAAGGAGTTCCTCCATCACTATATCTGCCACAATAGGTGATGCCGGTGAACCCATTGGCAGTCCTTTGCACTGGATGTATACTTTGTCGTTGTACTTAAAATATCTGTTATCCTTAACGCAAAATCTTAGAATTCTCAAAAATAGTTCCTTTGGCATATTTGTATGTTTCTCTATGTCAATCCATTTGTTCTTTATAACATCTATTGCGTAGTCCACTGGTATACTTGGAAAAAGTGATACCACATCAAAGGAAACTAATTTTTCGTCCGTATCTATTGCACTGTTGTTTACCTTATGTCTAAATTGCACTGCATCCCTTACGTTGTAAATCGAAAATTCAGTAAGTTTTTTCAAAACATTTGTCAGTAATTTGCATAGCTCGCTGGACGGCGAGTTAACTGATGCACAGATTGGTCTAATTGGTCTAATTGGCCTAACCAACAGGTTAAAAGTAGAAACTTGTGAGTCCATGCTATCAACTCTAAATTTTCTAGATATTGAATTATTTTTTATCGAAACCAATTTGTTCTGTAAGTAAAAATTTCTTTTTATCTGCAGCAAATTTAAGAGAGTTATTAAAGAAATAAAACCGAAATTGTCACCCGGGTGGAAATTAAATGTTAAAATAAGGTGTGAGACTAAAATTTGTAAAAACAACTTTTTTGTGCGACTTTTTGTTTTTAAAACGACTTTTTGTGCGACTTTTTCAAAATTCTCAACGGTATTCTTTGAGCATTTTTTTTTGAAATTGGAAAGAGTAGGACACATTTCAACAGATTGAGGTAAGTTGTTAAATTCTTTTCTACCATAGTATTCAATACGTTGTTTTGATGTTTCTGTACGGCAAAAAGCTACTCTGAATTGTTGGCTATTGCGAGTATTGTATGAACTCTGATCTCTTACGAAACATATTGTATGATGGCCTATGCTAGAGAGACATTTGTATATATATAAAAGAGTTTGTAACTTATAAGTTCCACATATTGGGAAAATAGACGGAAAATATTCAGCATATAAGGAATTTGTTGAATGTCTTATTGGCAAGTTTGCAACATTAATACAAAAACTATCAAAATATGTAAATCAAAAAATTACTTAATTCTTCACTACACCTACAACACGAGGCGTATGATTATTATTAAACTAAAATACGTTAAAATATTTCGATAACGACTACTCAAACCGTATTGTTAAAACTTTACAGAAGCAGGAGAAAAAACAAAATCATTTAAATGCATTTCCTATAAATATTTTGTAGTTTAAAAACGATAATTAAAAATTTAAAGCGAAAAGGACATTTAAATAAATTTCGAGTTTTATTGTGCAAACGGGTAATATAAAAATACAATAGAAGTTTTTGCACTGATACGGAATTAATGCAAAAATATATAGTTTTTGGTTCTTTATTAAAACGAAATGGAGCACCTTTTTAACCAACCCAAATTTTTGCTTTCCATATTTGCTAGAAATAAAATAACAGAAACATGATACTTAATTTTCTGACTTTTATTAGTCATGAATAGGGCAACCAATGAAAGCAAATGCTTATTTTTGATTTACAAGATAGAAAGATTTTGATTAAACACAAATTCCGATCATAAAAAAACAAAGAAAATGAGCTTTATTTGTTAGGGCTTTTTTTTTGCTTATTTTGGCTATTTCGGCTTTTTTTAGTTATTTTTTCGATATCGGCTTTTTTTCTTATTTTGCCATTTTAAGATAATTTTTTATTTTTTTCATACGAAAAAAAAAACAAATTTAATAAGATTTTGCAAAAACATATTTTATGTGCAACTTTTTTGTATAATTACTAAAAAATCAACCATTTCTGTTAAAAAATCGTTCAACGTTATGGTAATATGTTGTGCTTCCCTTGAACAATATCATCCCAATATCATCTACACTTAAGAATGGAGAGGGTATTATGCATTTGTGCTGATGTGAGAAACACCTTAAAATATTGGTCCTAAAGTATACCGATCAACTTAAAATCACTTTCTGAGTCGATCTAACGATGTCCGTCCGGCTGGCTGGCTGTCCATGTAACCTCGTGCGCAAAGTACAGGTCGAAATTTTAAAGATTATTTAATGATATTTGGCACGTGGGTTCTAATTGGCACCAGAACGCATCGGTCCATAATTTAATATAGCCCCCATACAAGCTGCTATCCGGAAGAGGGTCTTTGTGCCCAGTATCAAACCAACTTTAATGCAATTAAAGACATATGTAGATAGATCCATATTTATATGGACAAGTAAGGTATGCATTTTTTAAAAAATAGGACCACGAGGTCCTATTTAACCGATTTTAATCAAATTTAAAACATAGATAGACCGCTATTCATATAGCCATACACTCTTGAAACTTGTTTTTAATACTGTGGTGTTGGGTATCATACGGTCGGAATTGACCGAATATACTTTCTTACTTGATTTTTATGCAACTCTGTCTTAGCGGTACTGTAACGTACTTTTTATAGTGTTGTGTATAATTTTATTGTGTTTGTGCTTTTAGTAGGGTATTCATTCGGTTAACCGTCAACCGGTTAACCGATTACCCGATTAACTGATCGGTTAATATCAAATTGGCTTTTTCGATTAACGATTTAACCGGTTAATTTCAGTCGAATAACCGATTAACCGATGTATTAAAATTTTTAATTTTTTGTAGTGTTTAACATATTTTTTTGTGTTTTTATTTATTTGTTTCGTCTCATATACAAAAGGTATGTGTTTAGAAAATATTTTTCTTACAAACAAAGGTGTTCAGTTATCTTCATTTTAACCCATTTTCCGCCGACCGATTTCAATGTTCAATCAACAGGAATGTGGCGAAAAATGGGTTTAATGTTTGATTGCCAACACCTTTTTCTTGTTTCACGTACTTTTTATATGTATGTGTTTAGTTGTTTGTTTCTTCTCATACCTTCTCATATCAGTCTTTTAACAAAATTAACCAAAACAATTAGAAGTGTTAAACATTTTTAAAAATTAAAACAGGACTCTAAGGGCATAATGGAATATTTTTTATGTTTAGAGAAATCCTTAAAAAGGACTGAGAAATTAGATATTCATCTACGATAAGTGAAAGAATTTTTTCTAAGTCAAGTTTTGTCAAAACAAAAGAAAAGAATCGCTTAACTCCTAAATATTTACACCAAATTACTTTTTTAAAAGATTTTTTTATAACACCTCCTTTAACTATTGAAACAAATAATAAAATAATCTCAGTCTATTTTTTTATAAATACATATTTGGGGGATTCACAAAGTAGTCGTTAAGTTGTAAAGTCTTATATCTTTAAATAATTACTAGAAATATATATCGTAGGATTAATATGCAAACCGGCTAAATCCACTTTTGTGGGCTACCGCTTATAATTTATATTTCTACTGTGCAGCTATGACGAATCAATGATCACAGCATTAAAATTTTTATTTTGTTTGAAACACAACAATATTTATTTTAAGCAATTGTAAATTATTATTTAGGACATTATTACGATATGACTTGATAGCACACCTTGTGAATCCCCCAATTATGTATTAATTGAAAAATGCATATTACATATTTATGAATTGTTTTTTTGTTTGCTCGTTTTAGTTCAAGAATTTTAAGGTTTGGTATGTTATTGGTTTTTTACTAATTAACTCCAGATAATAAATAATTAATGCATTTCTGTATATTGAAATTACTTAATTTATGAAAAAAAACTTTATTAATCGGTTAACCGATCAAAAACAAAATTAACCGATTATTGACCGATTAAACCAAAACCTCGGTTAATTAATCGAGTGATTAACCGATTAATGAAAAAGGTCGATTAAATGAATACTCTAGTTTTTAGTTTTAAGCCTTTTTATCAACTTATTTTATTATTTGCTTATTTAAGTTCTTTTCTCTCGAAAACTCCACAGCTGTATTCTTACGATCAAATTCCTCAGTCTGTAACGTCTTTTACCATCATACTTTGTAACGTCTTATTTCTTTTTAAATATAGTTTTTGTATAAAGTAACGTCTGTTAGCTCCCCTTCTCTCTGTTTTTGGTATCGTAACGTCTTATTTTTTGCTTCTTTAATATAGTTTTAGCTATTAAGAATTTCTCTGAATATTAAATATTGGTCATTTCTGTTAATTTTGGGGTTTTACACGAAGTTGTAGCAAAATTGGAAACAAAAAATCTTACATTGGTTTTCTGAGTGAACATAGTTATGGACCGTATGAAAAATGTCCCGTGTTCCAGGGGATATAGGAAACAAAGTTAATACAAAATTTAAATCAGTTTCATTAAAAAATGAAGGATTTTCGGTATTAAAAGATATTGGGGATATTTTGGGAGGCAAGCGGAATTGTGAGTCTAATCGTATAAAATATACTTCAGAGCAAATATTAAATTTTAAATATGAAGTAGGAAGAACTTGTTCTATGTGCAAGAACTTGCTGACTCCAAAAAGACATAGTTTTCTTTTTGAAAACTTATTGCATAAACTTCTAATTTACTATAACAACATATTAAACGAATTAAGTGGAAAAAAGATAAGTTTCAATTGTTTTTTTTTTTAATTTTTACAGCTTATTTTAAGAGCTTAAAACTGTATTTTTAGTGCTTTTTTTGTTTGTTGCCCTAGTTATTACCCAACTAGCATTTGGGTGATTATTTTTTGTAAAAATCACCTAAGTGAGCCTTTTCAGATCAGTTTTGATGATTAAAAACTAATTTATCACTTGAGCGATAGAAAACGGATTCATATATGATTCAGTGATATGATAAATTGATTATTTTGAAATATTTGTTTTTGTCAAATCAAAAAAATAAAAATAGAAACTTTAGAGTCATCCAAACAAATAAAAAGCACAAAAATTATTAGCAATTTATGAACATAAATGTTAGTGCAAATAGTTTCTTCTCTTCTTTGCAAAAATTCGATAACTTTCGTAACAAAAAAAAGTTTGTTTGAATGATAAAAAGCCATAAAGGTGCTGATTTTACAAAAAAAAAAAAATAAAATAAAAAACATGACAATTAAAAAATTATATGAAATATAATCAAAAACTATATAATTAACGATTGAAAAATGAGACAAAAACGATTCAATAATGATTATAAAAACTAACATTGAAATGATCAAAAAGGAATCAGAAAATTGTATCACATATGATTCTTTCAGGTGATTCATCTGTAGGGTACCATTTTCTCACAACGAGAGTATCACTTATGATTGAAAAATTAGCTCATATACGGGTATTTTGCTGTTGAAGCTGATTCCTAAATGATTAGATTATGATACAAAATGCTAGCTGGGTAGTATTAAATATCGTATTGTGTTAAAATTATGAATATGTTTAATTTAAAAATATAGAAATTTAGTTATTTCTGTGTGGAAAAACCATGCTACTCTATTTTTTAGTAAAGCTTGTTTTTTTCCCAGATTCAAAAAAAAATATTCTTAGAAAAAAACTGGATTAAAATAGTTTTTATAATTTTTTACGTATAAGCAACACCTTAATTTTATCTTTGCAATAGAAACAAAAAAAAAAAATTTAATCCGTAAGTCGAAAGATTTTTCAAAGTTACTGTACCACATAGGGTACGGTAGATCTATATGGGTTAAAAATTATAACTCGGAAAGATTTCGGGTGCTTAGCAGTCGTATTCTATGAATCAAAAACTTTAGAGAAAATATAATATGCATATAAAGAATGCATAAAATAATCTTGAAATTCTCGGCAGTTGCAATTTTTAGCTTCAACTTATTAACTCAAAGAGCTTGTGACCCCAATTTGTTCTATTTCGCTCTTTCTCTCTTAGTTTTCGAAACAACGTCGTTTTAAACTTCTAATTTTTAAGACACTATGGAATTACCTTGTTTTTTTAGAAATGCCTGGAGCTATCTAGCTTGTACATAAAAAGTTTTATTTTTCGGATTTTTGTTTTTCAAATAACTTTTAAATTAGAAACTATTTTAAAATTTCAATCTGACAGAGTGGTAGTAAATGTAAATGGTGTTATTTCCCTTTCTTAAAAAAGTGGAGTTAACTGGTTTTTCCATGCGGCCACAGAAATGAAAAAAAAATAATTCAATTTGTTTTTATTTCTGTTTAAAAAAAAAAAAAAACAATTAAAAACAAAAACTGAATTTAATTTATGTTGAACGCCAATGTAAGTGATTATATAGAAACATTTGTTTTCTCTGTGAGTTTCCACTTAAAGCAAAACTCTAATTAAAATCGGAATTTTATATTTCGCCAATTTAATATAGATTTTTATTTCGCAACAGAAAAAACTTCATGCATAAGTCCCCTTAATATTGTTTAAATACTTCTTAAACAAACTAGGGAATATGTTGCATATATTAAGGCGAAAAAACAAGATTTATTTTGCCATTTGCAAATATTAAACAGAAACAGCAACACATACAAACTGTATTACAACAGCTGCTTTAATTCCTGCTTCCATAACTGTGTGGCAACATATTTCCTTGCAGCTGATGCTTGCCGAGTTTTTGTAATAAAACAAAGAAAAAAAATTAAAGAAAAAAATCTAATATAAGTCAAAATTACATTTGAGATTTTTCGAGTCATTGAAGCAAAAAGTATCTTTGACTTACATAAAAAACAAAAAGAACTTTTTTAAGTTCTATAAAACACATTTTATTTTTAAAGTAAAATAACTCGCAAATATATTTTTGTAATTTTATAGGATTGTTTAATAAAAGATAGTTTTTGATATAGTTATAATTTGTATATACACAAACATACTTCATTAAGCACATTTCCGGCCATTAAGTCTGCTCTGGATAACATAATTCTTACAATAGAATAAATGCTTAAATGAATAAATAATTTACTTACTGCCTGTTCAACGATTTCGAACGTAGACGTTCGCATAGAATTTTATATGGAAATATTTTTAAAACTGAGTGTTTTTCATATAAATTTTCTATGCGAACGATAACGTTCGAAATCGTTGAACTGGCAGTAACTGCCAAAAAAAAATTTTATATAATTATTGACAAACTTACAAATATATAAATATATAAATATTTATTTTACTTTTTACGTAGTTTTAAGTTAACTGAAGCTTTTATGTTATTTATACGTAACAAAAAGTAAAAACTCATATTAAGGTTACTCCTTTTGTAAAATTGTAAGATTCAAGGTGAAAGTGACTCGGGCACACAAGATTTATCGGATTGTGTACACAGCCAAACCATTGGAATTTCTGATGTAACAATATCGTGACTTGACAATAAATAAATTGCTTACGTTAGAAACGTAAAACCAGTTGAACGACAAGACGATAGTTAGCGGGGCGCTTCAGAGAACGATAATAAGAAACTTGTTGTCGCTTGGTTAAGTTGTCGATCGACCTCGTGGGCCAGGCTGGTAATTTTCATCGATCTTTAGCTTTTCTCATCTAGACATATTTCTGTTAATCGAAATAAAGTGAAACGGAAATCAATGAATATTTTCAATTAAATTTTTTTTAAATTCCCGAAGCTTATCCTGATTTAAAAAGAATTTCTGGTAAATATCCTCAGAGTATGTATATTTAAAAGGGAATATTTTTATGAACATTCAACACAGGATATTTTTCAAAATTTTTTCGATTTAAATTTCACTTTTTCACGAGTATTTCACGATTCGATTTGATACCCAAATTTGATAAACAAAAAACAATTATTCATAATCAAGTTTGCTTATTGAGGGAGGCACTTGCCTAATTGGTAATTATGTTCGTTTTTTTTGTTTTTTTGCAAAAATCCAGGATAATTTAAAACAACTTCAAGTCTCTTATAATAAAATTACATGTGTAATAAGGATTTCCTTTCTTTTGCTTGAATTTTTCTAAGCAAATCATATTTAAATAAGTAGAAGTTCTATGTTTGTCTGTGCCCAGAGTTGAAAAGAATATATTCATTGATGTATTTGAAACACACAATACATTTAAGTCCTGAATTTCAAACACAAAATACATTAACTACACGACTTAAATGTATTTAAAATAAAAAAAACATTTAAACATTGTATTTAAAAAAAAAAAAAAAAATCTACAATATACATAGTGTGAATAATAATTACTTCAGTAACTTCTCCTAAAACCGAAATTGAATCATTAAAACCTCGAGCTATTGAAAAATATGCATCTATAAAAAAATATGTGACTACATGCATTTAAAGCAAAATATGCACTAAGAAAATATTAACTTTAGGTTTGTTTCAGAGTAACGACACTAAACATATAACTGATGAAGTCCCTTGCCCTGCTTATCACAACAGATTTTTACCAACTCACCAAACAAATCGAACATTTCCAGGTCTGGTATAAAAACAACATTTTTCAAAACATATAAAGCTAAATCGTAAAATTAAGAACGCACTTTTGTATAAAAATTACCAAAAACAAAAATACAGCACTATTTAATTAGACAACGAATAAGAAGTTAATGCGAGCTTGTGAATTGCACAAATATTTCTCGTAAAGTGGCCCAATCGTTTTTATTCTGACTGGCAGTTAGTGACAGGAAATCAACCTTTAAGAACTCGTACGTTGAAATCTCCAGAGTGTTATATATATATTTTAAGCAGTGCCAGTGTTGCCAGAAGTAGTGGAATTTTTGATACTAAAATAGAAGCGTAGGGAAAATCGGACAGATTTTTTACAATCTCCAAAATGTAGGGATTTTTCGTCATATCGCATTATTTATGAGATAAATGCAGAAAGAAGTTTTTTTAGTGTTGTTATCTGATCCAAAACGGTTGAAAAATTTTCTTTTTCCTAAAATCGCTGAAAAATATATTTCCAGAGTTGTTTGCGGTTTCAAAAGTTGGCAACACTAATACGTATGTTAAATATTATTCAATGTTGAAAGATTTAATTGAATTTTATTTAAAGTACATACATATCGAACTGGTTCCTCTAAAGGGGTTAACTCAAAATTTTTAAACTTTCAGTAGAGACAAAAAACTGTTTTATTTTTATATGTACACTCACAATATTCTGTACGTAAAATTAACTGAAATTGTAATATAAAATAAATGAAAGTTTAATTAAAAACCGGTCTACCTATTTTTCATTTATTTTTAACAAAAAGTTCATTTAATTTTTACTGTCAAAAATTCAACACCATATTCCGTAAAATCAAATAAATATTCAGTTATTTTGTAAAATTTTACTGTCAAAAATTCAACACCATATTCAGTAAAAACGATTAAATATTCAGTTATTTATTAAAATTTTATTGTCAAAAAATTGACCCCATATTCAGTAAAAACAATTAAATATTCAGTTATTTTATTAAATTTTCGTTTACTCCACAAAAGAGCCGAATTTCTAAAAAATACCAGACAGACACCTGTCCGCTTGTTTTTCTTATAAGCGATAGAGGGAGAATATTTTTATTTACTTACCCAGTAACACACGTTTGTTTTACTTTTGTTGTACTGACCACGTTGTTTACAGAAGAACTCTCAATTATAATACACCAGCAGCATGACCGATATGGCTTCGCAATTATTTTACTTTTAAAATTTGATGTATTTAACTAAATTATTTTAACAAATAGAAAATGGGAATTGCTTACACAAAACAAGCAATTCATTTTTAATAGATAAGTAAAAATTAATTTTTGGTAGTAAAATTATATAAAATAACTGAATATTTAATTGTTTTTACTGAATATGGTGTTTAATTTTTGACAGTAAAATTTTATAAAATAACTGCATATTTATTTGTTTTTACGGAATATGTAGTTAATTTTTTGACAATTAATTTATATAAGATAACTGAATATTGATTTGTTTTTACGGAATTCGCGGTTGAATTTTTGACAGTAAAAATTAAATGAACTTTTCGTTGCTTTAAATTACATTTTTATTTACTTAAACATAAAGAAGAATTTAACTCAATCAACGGACAATATTAACTGCAACTGAAAATCCGTATTAATATGCACTTAGTTTTTTGAATAACTGTTAGAATCAGTTAAAAATAAATTTGCTTGGAATTTTAAATGTTTATTTATTTAAAAATTACTGAACGGAATTTTTCTTAAATAAACTACAGTCCGTTACTGTAATAATATTGTGAGTGTAGTCTTATACTACCAAGGGGGATAAAGTTGTATGTTTTTGGCAAAATACTAGAGAAATTGATCTGTGATTTTTACAGTGCGTATATATGACTACATCGATTTATTGCAAAAAGTGAAAATTGAAAAATTTTGAGTTAACTTTCTTTAGAGGAACCATTGCGATATTTATTATTTTTTTTTAGTTTTGCACTTATTTGTTGTCAAAGCTTTAAATTAAAAAATTAAAATTAATTTTTTATAACTAATGGAAAATTTTTTTAGCGTGTAGGGAAAATCTTATTTTTTGTTAGCAAGTGTAGGTATTTTTCGAAAAATCCACTGGCAACACTGAGCAGTGTCCGAAAATAAAGCGAATACTATTTAGCGAACGGTACACACACCCTGAAACGTAGTTTATTTTTAAGTGTTTGTGTATTAGTGGACAACCCTTAATACCATTTGAAACTATCGAGAGTAACAAACATTATGTACTGTACAGTTTTTCGTTACTAAACAGAACAATTGTAGATATTCTGTAGACATACATTAAAACTTAATGTTCTTTAGTGTTTTTTTTTACAATGATGAAGAAATGAGATAGAAAAAACCATTTTTGCAACTCTTCTTACTAGCATTGTTGTAGTTGCTGGGCAATTCGCAGGACTATGGTACATATATCCCGTTTGTTTATTCTATACATGTTTTGTTTATAAAAAAAAGAAATTTGTAGACTGTTTGGTTTTTTTTTTTTTTTGTTAAAAGTTGAAAACGTATATCGCATTTAATCAACAAGAGGGTATTAAATCAATATTTTAAAATTCTCAGTAGAAGCAAAACTATTGTTGATTTTCCATTAAAGTTATAGAAAAAACAATTTTAAGACCAACCGTATCATTACCAAAAAGTAGACTAAATAACAAATAGCACGATATTTTTACAGCGTTAGATATAAATATTACCTGTCTGTCGAATTTTTAGAAAAAGTAAAAAAAAATTTAATACGCTCTTGTTGATTAAGTGCGATATGTATTTTGATTTTGTACAAATTTTTTGGTTGTGTTTAACAGCCAAAAGGATGCTGAGAACAAATAAAATGAACGCTTATTAATGTGCTGAACCGAGCACGACGAAGTTTGTGGTCTTTAACAAAAACCGAACGCAATGAAATGTTCTCATATTTATGTTGAGTTGAATTTATACAGTTTTTTTTTTTTATTGTGTACGAAGATCACAATCAGAAACGTTTTTTTTTTAAGATATTTACCACACAAACACTATTAGCGTTTGCGTTTTCAGTATTTTTACCATACCGAACACTATATTATCTTTATTTTCGAACACGGATTTTAAGACTATGTAACTAGTTCTTGATCGTAAATCCAAAAAATTTTACATGAATGACCAAAGAGTATGCAACTTATTTTTGGCCACCAAGCACAGTATTAATGAAAGAAGAGTGGAAATGAGAATATAACAGAACATCAGTGTAATAGTATAACAGTATAATATTATGTACAACCATAATACAACACTAATATTATTAGTAGGCTTTTAAAGTAAAATGGGATGCAAAAAGTATTTCGAAAGGAATTTCAGAACACGATTATTTATCTAGACTCTAAAGGGCTTTACGTTGCCATGACTTTTTAGAAATATTTAATTCTATTTTTGGCCACTAAAAAATTTTTAATGAAAAGAATTTTTTTTAACTGCAATAATTATAAAATTCGTTAAAGTAAATTTGTCAGTAATATTTCACTTGCTCTTACTGAAATTAGTAATTGCAGTTATTTTTTTGTATAGTTGCAATTACAACTTGAAAAAACGTATTTAATATTTTTATAAAATGTGTTGAAATGTTTGTGCAACGTTTCATGGAATACGTGCTTTTTAAGCTGTCATAGAAAATGTTTTTAATATTAAACTATTTGTTTGCAACATCAAATGAATGAGAATATTTTTTTAAGTACTTCATGGTAAAAAAGAGTAATTTTTATTCAAAAATATACATATAATAAATTATATGGAATTTTATTAAAAACTTAATTGCATGTCAAATAGTACAAAGAATAGTGATGGGATTCACAAATTTAATTTAAATT